>CM038143.1:93308127-94019888 GCA_021437245.1 Aegilops speltoides | reverse complement strand
TGGGTATCAAGACTAGCAAAGCTTAATGGGTAAGGAAGGGGTAAAGTGGTGAGGTTGCAGCAGCGACTAAGCATGATATGGTGGCTAACATACGCAAAAGAGAGCGAGAAGAGGAGCAAAAGGAACGGTCGTGAAGCTAGCAATGATCAAGAGGTGATCCTGAACTCCTACTTACGTCAATCATAACACAGAAATAGTGTTCACTTCCCGGACTCCGCCGAGAAGAGACCATCACGGCTACACATGCGGTTGATGCGTTTTAATTCGGATCTGGTGTCAAGTTATCTACAACCGACATTAACAAATTCCCATCTGCCACATAACCGCGGCACGGCTCTCGAAAGTTTATACCCGTAGGGTGTCCCAACTGAGCCCATGATAAGCTCTCGCGATCAACGAAGGATATACCTTCTCCCAGGAAGACCCGATCAGTCTCGGAATCCCGGTTTACAAGACATTTCAACAATGGTAAAACAAGACCAGCAAAGACGCCCGATGCGCCGACATCCTGATAGGAGCTGCACATATCTCGTTCTCAGGGCAACACCGGATAAGTCAAGCTACGAGTAAAACCAGACCTCGAGTTTCCCGAGGTGGCCCCAGGACATCTCGATTCGGACCAACACTTAGACAAGCACCGCCCGGGGGCTAAATAAAGATGACCCTTGGGTTAATTACTCCCAAGGGAAAGGTAGGTGGTGGTGAGGCAAATGGTAAAACCAAGGTTGGGCCTTGCTGGAGGAGTTCTATTCAAAGCGACTGTCAGGGGGGTCCCAAAAATCACCCGACCGCGTTAGGAACGCAAAATCCGGGAACATAATACCGGTATGACGGAAACTAGAGCGGCAAGAGTGGAACAAAACAACAGGCATAAGGCCGAGCCTTCCACCCTTTACCAAATATATAGATGCATTAATTAAATAAGAGATATTGTGATATCCCAACATAACCCTGTCCACCATGGAGCAATCTTCATCTTCACCTGCAGCTAGCAACACTATAAGAGGGGCTGAGCAAAAGCGGTAACATAGCCAAACAACGGTTTGCTAGGAAGGGTGTCAAAAGTTAGAGGTTCATGGCAATTTGGGAGGCTTGAAGAACAAGTGATAGGTGGCGCAGCATAGCGATAGAACGAAACAACTAGCATAGCAATGATAGTAGTGAGATCCAGGGTAGCGGTCATCTTGCCTGAAGTCCCGCAAGGAAGAAGAACGAGTCCATGAAGAAGATGAAGCCACGAAGACGAACCACACGTAGACGAACGAATCCTCACGATCGCAACGAAACCGGAACGATCGAGAAGAAGCACACAACATAGTAAACACACCACACATGAACAAGACATGATGCTCAACCAAGTATGATGCATGACAAGGCTACATGAAGCTACTCATGGCAAGAGATGATGCAAACAAGAACAACACATCAAGGCAAGTTTAAATGAGGCCGGGAACAACATATAACAATTCCGGTAAGTCCTCATACGCAAATTTCGAAATTGGTCCAGAACTGAATAAACATTATGTTCAAGTTGTTAAACAGCAAGTTAAGATGCACCAAGATGATCTACATGAAATTCTAGTCAAGTTACATATAAAGTTCATTTAATTCGGAGTTACGGTCTAGAAGATATGAGCAAAACAAGTTAAACATGGCATTGATGCAAAATGCATACAAACATCAAGCAAACACCCCAAAACAAGGATGCAACATGATAATATGAAACAACATGCAAAATCAAGCAAGTTTCATATGGAGCACACTCAAAACGGAGCAACGGTTCAACACATACAAGTCATAACAACAATCTGTCCATAACAGCAACTAGGCATCTTACAAGCATCAAAACAACATGCTACAGCACCCCAACATAAGAAAAAAAGGCATGAGCATGATGTACAGGTAAAGGACAACAAAACATGAACACTGAGCTATCTCCAGAAACTACTAGAACATGCTCAAAAAGACATGGAAAGATTGCAAATAATAACAGTTTCAGACTTTGCAGAAATAACATCAGGTTGCAATGTTTAGAGCTATCAAACAACATGTTACAGAAACTTATCATGGCAAACAAAGGCATGGCATGAATCTACTGATTGCATAGAACAAAAGTCCCTTACTGACCATGAGCCAAAAAGGCATAGAAAATATGATGGCACCCATGTAAACATGGCAAGTTATATGACAGATTCATACATAGCAGGAACAACAATAAGTAGGCATGTTGGTGAGCTTGAACCACTCACCACAGAGCAATACATGGCATGGTAAGGCAACCAACAGTAATAAGACATGTTTATGAAGCTAAGCATGGCAAGATCAAGTTCATAGGGTGCATGGATCACTAGCAAAACACATGGCCAAAACTAAACTTCATGTTAATAGGTTGACAGCAACATTATTTAGCAACTTTGGAGCAAGATATGAAAAATCTACAGCAAGCTATAAATGCAACCAGGGGCATGGATGGATAGATCAAGACATGTATAATAAAACATCCTTAGTGAACATCTCCAGAATAATGCACGAAATGACTTGTAGCAGCAGGTTAACATAGCAACAAAATATAACAGAATCTGTCAGGAAAAGAGCAACAGCAAGTACCCTACTTAACAAGCTCGATGCACTCAGTACATAACTCACAAAAATACATGGGTAGCACCACTGGAAAGATGGCATGGCATATATCAAAACACATGTAGACATCAACCTCATAGGATGCACACATCAATCATGGTAAAAATGACAAATAAGTATGTTATAACAGTTCCAGCAGATTAACAGCAACATGCACTCTTCCAACAGCATTTCGGGAATCAAGATTAGATCAAATGAAAATGATGCAATGGACTGAAATGAAGTACTCGTCGAGGCAAACAATTTGACATATTATACGCACGAAACGGAGCTGTATGCACGGAGTTATGATGCGATGAACATGGCATGATTATGCAAATATTTCGGGACAGTGAAATATTACCCTCTGGAAAAGTCAACCCGAGACGAGGACGAACGGGACGGAGGGATCCAGGGTGCGGTGGAGGCGTTTGGTTGGTTGGCTTGGTGGATCTGGTCCACCTGACCAGATCCAGCGAAGACGGCGGCGGGCTGGCTCCGGCGAGCGACGCGGATGCCGAGGCGGACGCCGGCGGAGAGCAGCGGGACGCCGGGCACTGACCACGGCGGCTGGCGGCAGGGCAGCAGGGAGGCTGGCGGCGCACCGCAGGTGCGGCGCGGCGGGCGCCGGCGAAGCGGGGCGGCGCGGTGGAAGCGGGGCAGCGGTGGTGCCGGGTGGTGGCGGCATGGGCGAGCGGAGGCGACGGGAGGCGGAGGCGCGACCTCCGGCGGGGCGGACGGCGGCGCCGCGCAGGCGGCGAGGCGCCGGGCGCGGGTCGCCGGGCGAGGCGGCGGGTGCGGGCGGCTCGGCGGGCAGCGCCACGGCGGCGGCGGTAGTGGTTGGGCCTCGCGGGTTCGATCCGCCCGCAGGCTCGGCGCGGGATGGCGAGGAGGACAGGTGTCGGCGCGGATTCGCTTGGTCGGCGGTGGCGGACGGTCCGGTCCAGATCGAACGTGTCCGGCGGGCGAGAGGAGCGGGGCTAGGGTTAGGGGGAAATCATCCGCGAATTTGGAGGGGAAGGCACCTATTTATAGATAGAGGGAGCTAGGAGAGTCCAAATTAGGTGCGGTTTTCGGCCACGCAATCATGATCGAACGACCGAGAGCTTGCAGGGGAGTTTGCTGGGTTTTGGGCCACTTTGAAAGGGGTGTTGGGATGCAAACAAAAGAGGCTTCTGCGGTTACCTGGTTAACCGTTGGAGTACCAAACGACCTCCAAATGGCACAAAACTTGACAGGCGGTCTACCGGTGCTATACCAAGGCCGCTTGGCAAACCTCGGGCCATTCTGAGAAAGTTTAACACCCGCACAAGAGAAGAGGCAAAAGGGGGACGCCGGAGGACATAGGAGTGTCGGATTGCAAAACGGACAACGGGGAAAATGCTCGGATGCATGAAACTAACACGTATGCAAAATGAAATGCACATGATGACATGATAAAATGCAACAAGCAAGAAAATGACGTGGCAATGACGGCGAATAACTGGCAGACACCTAGCGCAACGAATCCGGGGCGTTACAACACTCCTCCACTAACAAGAGATCTCGTCCCGAGATCTTAGGACCGAGACGGAGGGGAAAAGGAATGAGGTGAAACAAGAACTCAAGAGAAGAAGTAAAGAATCGAGAGCACTCGAGAAGAAGAGAGGAACGACGAGAATGACAAGAATCGAAAGCTCACGGAATCAGATAGAATATGAAAACACTCGTTCTAACCGGAGTGGTTAGAATGAGAAAAGAAACGAATAAGTCTGAAAGGATTTAGGCAGAACTCCGGCTGAAACATGGATGAATAGAACACGAGCTAGAGAGGATGGAATGATACTTGATGAAGACATGACACAAAATCTCCGGAAAGAATGGAAATAGTTCAAAGAAAAGAACGGAGAAGAAAATGACAACTTGTGCCACGAATTAAATAGAGAGCATCCTTAGAAGCAGGAATTGAACGGAGTTGTTGATAAAATCAACAACGAAAGGAATTGCTTGTTGTGGACTTATGGATAACATCTCAAAATTATGCGGTGATAACCGACCACAAGCGGAAAAGATTAAATAGCTGAGAAGAATGAAGAAATGCAAAACTCCAGTTCAAAAGAATACGGAGAATTAATTGCACCTTGAGAAGCAAGAAGAAGGATAGTTGAGCTCCACCAACAAGAATCTTGATGAACTCTTAAAGAATGAAATAAATCATGACGATCCACCGTGAAGAACTCCGGTGACCAAAGGAAGCTGAGATTGAAATGAAGGATGAAAGAATAAGATTAAAGCCTTGTATTGATTTGGAAGGAGGTGCCGACAAAATGACCGAGGAAATTTGAACTCCGGAAAAGAAAAGATGAAAACACTTGGAACTAGAATTTATTCATCAAGAACAAACTCCGAAAGAAGGGATTACTCAACGATGCTGAAATAAGAATAAGATTTATTGTATGCTTATCCTTCATCAAATTAAATTGATGACAAGCAATGGATTTTGCATATTACTTATTCTTCTTGAAAAGGATTGAGAAGTGACATATCACAAACTTGAGAAGGTCTCCATGAACCACCGGTAGGATTGAAAAGAACGAATGGATTAAAAATGATAATGAAGAAAAAAGAATGTTGAACGAACCACCGTAAGAATACAAAATGACTGATGAAAGAGAATGAATCATCGGGAAGAATTCGAAGAACCAATATGCTAGAGGGAATTTAGATGCAAAAGAACGAAGAGATCATGAGCTGATAAAAGAACACTTGAACGAAGCACCGGAATAAATAGAGAACGATAATCGGAATGATGGCCTCCGTGAAAAGAAATGGAAAACAACTTCAAATACTCCGGATAGGTGAAAAGAATTGCACGACTGGAAACAATTTGAGCGGATAGCATCAAGCTAGCAACATGAATCTTCAGAATAACGGACAAGATTTAAAGGAAAAACGCTTCTTCGGTCTTCAAAAGACGACGAGAAACACCACCAAAATTACTGAGGTACTCCGGTAGAATGAAAAGCGAAGAGGTTGAGCCAACAATGAAATGATTTGAAATCGATCTTGGAAAAGGTATGTGACTGATGGGATCCATTCTTACATCACACTTTGAAAAGAATTTGAGAATAACTCCGGAGAAAAGAAAAGAGTCAGGTAAGATCCTAGGAAAAGACCTGTGGGTTAGGGCCCACTAAAGAGAAAAACACCGTTGGAAAGAGATGTTGAACAGATAGATGATGCACCGGAATAATTGAAATATTTCAATGAGGTGACAACCTCGAATTAATTGGACACAGATGAATCTCCTGAGATATCTTGAGCACTCTGGAAGGATAAACTGGCAAGGGCGAACGAGCAGAGAAAAACACTTGGTCCGAGGAAAAGAATATGATCAACCGAAAAACTTAAATTAAATCCACCGGAAAATAAAAAGAGATGAAGAACGCCAAACGAGATGAGAATTCACCGGTTGAGATGATTGAGGGAAGACTGAAGAGACTCCACACGAAAGGAATTGATGGTCGAAAGAGACTCAAACTCCGGGAAGAAGAGGGTGGGAGGGCGGGAAAACAAAGGCAACTTGGAAGGGGAAACCGACGAATAACTTCAAGAGGAAACACCGGTTGAAATCATTGAGGAAAGAAAGCAAAGACTTCGCACGAGTAGGAAGGATACTCGATTACGGACTCCGGTTCCAAGGAGAAAAAGGGGAGGGCGGGTGGGAAAATAAAACAACTGAGGATTGAACTTGACAACGATGAAGAGGCTCGAGTCAACTTGACGAGAAATGCACCGGATAAAAGAGGATGGACAACTCACGAAACTAACCACGTGAACCTAAAGAAAAATTTGAAGGGGAAGAAGAGTAGTTCAAAACACCTACGACAAGATTCCTCACCAGAGCGACGGAGAGGCTGAGGAGTAAAAAGAATTCCTACTCTCCGATATAACTAGACTCAGAAATCAGTTTTCTTCTAGACTCGACAACGGCCAAACTACACGATCAATCAAGGGGGCTCCTAGGGTCGGTCGAGGCTCTGATACCAACTTGTCACGCCCAATATGCGACCCTATCCAAAAGGAACTCGAAGGTCCCACCAAGGATAGACCTGCATATTGAAATACTTTTGCAAGGTGGATATCATTACATCAACATTACATAATAGATGGGGATACATACATAAGGCATACAATGCCACACGAATACAACATCACAATACATGAGAACAACATCCGGCTACAGATAAAACATAAACAGAAACTCAAACAACATCCACCCTGCTAGCCCAGGCTGCCAACCTGGAACCTATCCCCTGATCGAAGAAGAAGCAGAAGAAGAACTCCAAAACAAGCAAACATCGCTCTCGCGTCAAGATCATCGCATAACCTGTACCTACAACTGTTGTTGTAGTAATCTGTGAGCCACGAGGACTCAGCAATCCCATTACCATGGGTATCAAGACTAGCAAAGCTTAATGGGTAAGGAAGGGGTAAAGTGGTGAGGTTGCAGCAGCGACTAAGCATGATATGGTGGCTAACATACGCAAAAGAGAGCGAGAAGAGGAGCAAAAGGAACGGTCGTGAAGCTAGCAATGATCAAGAGGTGATCCTGAACTCCTACTTACGTCAATCATAACACAGAAATAGTGTTCACTTCCCGGACTCCGCCGAGAAGAGACCATCACGGCTACACACGCGGTTGATGCGTTTTAATTCGGATCTGGTGTCAAGTTATCTACAACCGGACATTAACAAATTCCCATCTGCCACATAACCGCGGCACGGCTCTCGAAAGTTTATACCTGCAGGGTGTCCCAACTTAGCCCATGATAAGCTCTCGCGATCAACGAAGGATATACCTTCTCCCAGGAAGACCCGATCAGTCTCGAAATCCCGGTTTACAAGACATTTCAACAATGGTAAAACAAGACCAGCAAAGACGCCCGATGCGCCGACATCCTGATAGGAGCTGCACATATCTCGTTCTCCGGACAACACCGGATAAGTCAAGCTACGAGTAAAACCAGACCTCGAGTTTCCCCGAGGTGGCCCCGCAGGCTGCTCAGTTCGGACCAACACTTAGACAAGCACTGGCCCGGGGGGGCTAAAATAAAGATGACCCTTGGGTTAATTACACCCAAGGGAAGGGTAGGTGGTGGTGAGGCAAATGGTAAAACCAAGGTTGGGCCTTGCTGGAGGAGTTCTATTCAAAGCGAACTGTCAGGGGGGTCCCATAAATCACCCGACTGCGTTAGGAACGCAAAATCCGGGAACATAATACCGGTATGACGGAAACTAGGGCAGCAAGAGTGGAACAAAACAACAGGCATAAGGCCGAGCCTTCCACCCTTTACCAAATATATAGATGCATTAATTAAATAAGAGATATTGTGATATCCCAACATAACCCTGTCCACCATGGAGCAATCTTCATCTTCACCTGCAGCTAGCAACGCTATAAGAGGGGCTGAGCAAAAGCGGTAACATAGCCAAACAACGGTTTGCTAGGAAGGGTGTCAAAAGTTAGAGGTTCATGGCAATTTGGGAGGCTTGAAGAACAAGTGATAGGTGGCGCAGCATAGCGATAGAACGAAACAACTAGCATAGCAATGATAGTAGTGAGATCCAGGGCAGCGGTCATCTTGCCTGAAGTCCCGCAAGGAAGAAGAACAAGTCCATGAAGAAGATGAAGCCACGAAGATGAACCACACGTAGACGAACGAATCCTCACGATCGCAACGAAACGGGAACTATCGAGAAGAAGCACACAACATAGTAAACACACCACACATGAACAAGACATGATGCTCAACCAAGTATGATGCATGACAAGGCTACATGAAGCTACTCATGGCAAGAGATGATGCAAACAAGAACAACACATCAAGGCAAGTTTAAATGAGGCCGGGAACAACATATAACAATTCCGGTAAGTCCTCATATGCAAATTTCGAAATTGGTCCAGAACTGAATAAACATTATGTTCAAGTTGTTAAACAGCAAGTTAAGACGCACCAAGATGATCTACATGAAATTCTAGTCAAGTTACATATAAAGTTCATTTAATTCGGAGTTACGGTCTAGAAGATATGAGCAAAACAAGTTAAACATGGCATTGATGCAAAATGCATACAAACATCAAGCAAACATCCCAAAACAAGGATGCAACATGATAATATGAAACAACATGCAAAATCAAGCAAGTTTCATATGGAGCACACTCAAAACGGAGCAACGGTTCAACACATACAAGTCATAACAACAATCTGTCCATAACAGCAACTAGGCATCTTACAAGCATCAAAACAACATGCTACAGCACCCCAACAAAAGAAAAAACACTGAGCTATCTCCAGAAACTACTAGAACATGCTCAAAAAGACATGGAAAGATTGCAAATAATAACAGTTTCAGACTTTGCAGAAATAACATCAGGTTGCAATGTTTAGAGCTATCAAACAACATGTTACAGAAACTTATCATGGCAAACAAAGGCATGGCATGAATCTACTGATTGCATAGAACAAAAGTCCCTTACTGACCATGAGCCAAAAAGGCATAGAAAATATGATGGCACCCATGTAAACATGGCAAGTTATATGACAGATTCATACATAGCAGGAACAACAATAAGTAGGCATGTTGGTGAGCTTGAACCACTCACCACAGAGCAATACATGGCATGGCAAGGCAACCAACAGTAATAAGACATGTTTATGAAGCTAAGCATGGCAAGAGCAAGTTCATAGGGTGCATGGATCACTAGCAAAACACATGGCCAAAACTGAACTTCATGTTAATATGTTGACAGCAACATTATTTAGCAACTTTGGAGCAAGATATGAGAAATCTACAGCAAGCTATAAATACAACCAGGGGCATGGATGGATAGATCAAGACATGTATAATAAAACATCCTTAGTGAACATCTCCAGAATAATGCACGAAATGACTTGTAGCAGCAGGTTAACATAGCAACAAAATATAACAGAATCTGTCAGGAAAAGAGCAACAGCAAGTACCCTACTTAACAAGCTCGATGCACTCAGTACATAACTCACAAAAATACATGGGTAGCACCACTGGAAGATGGCATGGCATATATCAAAACACATGTAGACATCAACCTCATAGGATGCACACATCAATCATGGCAAAAATGACAAATGAGTATGTTATAACAGTTCCAGCAGATTAACAGCAACATGCACTCTTCCAACAGCATTTCGGGAATCAAGGTTAGATCAAATGAAAATGATGCAATGGACTGAAATGAGGTACTCGTCGAGGCGAACAATTTGACATATTACACGCACGAAACGGAGCTGTATGCACGGAGTTATGATGCGATGAACATGGCAGATTATGCAAATATTTCGGGGGACAGTGAAATATTACCCTCCGGAAAAGTCAACCCGGGACGAGGACGAACGGGACGGAGGGATCCAGGGCGCGGTGGAGGCGTTTGGTTGGTTGGCCTGGTGGATCTGGTCCACCTGACCAGATCCGGCGAAGACGGCGGCGGGCTGGCTCCGGCGAGCGGCGCGGATGCCGAGGCGGACGCCGACGGAGAGCAGCGGACGCCGGCGCTGACTATGGCGGCGGGCACGCACGGGAGGTTGGCGGCGCGGCACCGCAGGTGCGGCGCGATGCCGCGAAGCGGTGGCCGCGCGGTGGAAGCGGGGCGCGGTGGTGCCGGTGGTGGCGGCATGGGCGGCGGGGCGCGGGAGGCGGAGGCGCGACCTCCGGCGGGCGACGTGGCGCCGGCAAGGGGCGAGGCGCCCGGGCGCGGGTCGCCGGTGGAGCCAGAGGCGGGCGCGCGGCGGCGTTCCGCGGGCAACTCCAGCGGGCGGGCGATCGGTTGAGCCTCGGGTTCGATCTCGCCCGCGGGCTGGCCGCGGGACGGGCGAGGAGGACAGGTGTCGGCGCGGGATTCGTCGGTCGGCGGTGGCGGACGTGTCCGGTCTAGATCGGACGTGTCCGGTGGGCGAGAGGAGCGGGGCTAGGGTTAGGGGGAAATCATCCGCGAATTTGGAGGGGAAGGCACCTATTTATAGGTAGAGGGAGCTAGGAGAGTCCAAATGAGGTGCGGTTTTCGGCCACACAATCGTGATCGAACGACCGAGAGCTTGGAGCGGAGTTTGCTGGGTTTTGGGCCACTTTGAAAGGGGTGTTGGGCTGCAAACAAAAGAGGCTTCTGCGGTTACCCGGTTAACCGTTGGAGTACCAAACGACCTCCAAATGGCACGAAACTTGACAGGCGGTCTACCGGTGCTATACCAAGGCCGCTTGGCAAACCTCGGGCCATTCCAAGAAAGTTTAACACCCGCACAAGAGAAGAGGCAAAAGAGGGACGCCGGAGGACATAGGAGTGCCGGATTGCGAAACGGACAACGGGGAAAATGCTCGGATGCATGAAACGAACACGTATGCAAAATGAAATGCACATGATGACATGATAAAATGCAACACGCAAGCAAATGACGTGGCAACGACGGCGAATAACTGGCAGACACCTGGCGCAACGAATCCGGGGTGTTACAGCATGCATGCATGCGTGCAACATGCAACACTCAAACGTACACATGGACGCATGCAACACTCACGCACCCATGCGGCACACAACACACGACGCAACACACATGCTCACGCTCAAGTGCTCAACCTACTCCCTACGTCCGTGAAAGACTGTACATTTAGAGATTTACACATTGACCAGGGCATAATTAACGCCCAAAAGTAGCAGACTTATGTGTGCATGCGACCATTGAGATAAGAAGATTAAATGAAGGCCGTTGCATGCTGTAATTAAGGATAGACATGTAGCGTATACCTACATCACAAGTTGGTGCATTAGTCAATCAATATCGATTTAGATTAAAGGCTAAATGCATTGGAAGTGTAGATGTAGATCATGTACTACACTCTTTGTTTTATAGCCGATGTACACTCTTTGTTGGAAGACCGAGGGAGGACACGTGCATGCACTCACATACACAGTCAGGGTGGTTCGTGCGCAAGGGTTGGACTCGTGACGCGCCTGCGTAAAGTTTTGTTTAACTGATTTCTTTACTCTGCCAACTGACAGGTGGGACCCAGAAACCAGGTGACAATTTAACCAGTCAACAAAGTGCCACGTCGACTATGTGGCCGGTCAGTAGGGTGCAATATGGTGCTCTACGATGAGCTAGTGATCGTATAATCGCCGCAAAACTATATATAGTGACCGTAAAGAGCGTATTGTTACATACGTTGACCGCCAGTGTATTTTTCTCGTTTCAAATTAAGCCATATTAATCGGAAAGGACGCAGTATGGACTACTACTAGTACTGCTTTGATGTGTCCCGTCAACTCGCCGAACGAGGAGAAGCTTGCTTACTACGCCTCTCCTCGGCCACGCGCGCGGTGGTTCGCAGGACGAGGAGAGGGTTTTTGACTACAGCACCCTCTCCCTCTCCCTCTCCCTCACCCTCGCGGTGGACGTGCAGCAATTCAATCAGTGTCAGATTGCCAGAAGCATATTGTACTGTAGTATCATCATTGTTGGACCTTCCGAAGAGGCAAAGTGCCAAGTGCAAGGTTCATACGAGTACGAACTGCTAAACCTCCCGAAGGGGCAAAGAGCCAATTGCAAGGTTTTATAGGAGTTGTCGTCCTAGTAGGAGTGTACTACAACTATAGCGAATGATGCTACTGTATGATGCCGCCACGTCACGTATATCCAAAGCTGTGCCACCTTTTTTTCTCAAAGAACATGTTGGAGCCCGTGCAACAACCACACAAGTTGCACGTACACATAACACATTTACTAGTAATAAATTCTAAAGGACAAATGCCAGTATGCCACACAACTTCATCTCCAATTCATGTGATAAATTTGTGCATGACTAGTCTACATATATTCACAGCGCTACCGTTCACAATTACCGTACTCCACTTACACGTTATAGATGGGCTACATGTCCTCCAGGTTCCAGTCCCAGGTGTTCTTCATGGATGGCACGATCCATAGCAGTGGGCAACGGGAATCATTGTCGAAGCTTTCTAGTCCGGTTCCACATGATGGAGACTCATCCAAGCTGAAGCGGCAAAAATCAGGGATAGCGTGTTCCAGCATGTCGGTCATCCGGCGGTGCGCACTGAAGACACAACCATGCTTCATGAACGGCAGGCCTTCCATGTCGTGCATGGAAGGTGGCATCCGCTTCATAATGGGGTAGCTGTCCCCGATGAAAAGCGAGTACTCTCCAAGAGTGTTCCTCGGCACCCACGTAGCATCACGGGGGTCGAACTCGGCGCCGTTCATCTGGTACACGCGGCATCCCAGATCTGGACACATGGTGACGTACATAGTCAAGGTCCATGCATAATAATGTTGTGCTCAAATATGGCGGTCGATGTCTTGTGCAGCAAATAGTACTACTCGGTATAGAGGAAGTAAAATAATCGGTTTATTATATATAGCCACTCTTGGCTACATGGATGAGATAGTAAGACATGGAAAAACAAAAATGGTGGCAGCTAGTGGGTTCAAGTCTTCAAGGGCCTAGCTAGCTATACGCATCCTCCAAGGTAAAAAGTACTCCTACTAGTACTACTAAGTATACTACTAGTACAACAATGAAAGAGAAGGCGAGAGGGTTAAAAAATGGAATACAGGTAGATGGTGACGGTCCGATCGTGGTAGATTGTGTGACCATGTTGCACATCAGTGGTACCATGGGTAACGACTGCTAAGATAGTTGATCCCAATATGCCAAAGTCAGCTACAAGGTTCCAGGTTAGACCGAATCACAGATGCAAATGCACATCCAGGATCGGCGATCTTATTTTGATCGGGGGATGACTGGTCCCTGCAAAATAATGGAGTACCGTTAGGGATGCAAATGATGGTTTGTGCATTCCGTTTGTAATCTCCCGTACCGTAGGATGGCAACCAGATGAAACAAGTCCCCTAGCTTGTCACCGTGAAGATGCGGCCTAGATGGCGCACGGCGTCTTCGAACATGTAGGGGTACAAATCTGCTGCCGCCAACATGCACCAGCCTCTACTGTTACTGCCTCTTGCATTGATGGCAATCCTTATGTCGAACACTATGATGAGATAGTAATCGTCGTAGCCGCGTCGCTTTGTCGGCGGGTTTGCAATTGCTATCTTCTTCAATCTCATGTAGGCATCATCATACGTATTCAAGCCCAGCCAGTCCGGAAGCCCGATCCCAATGGTGGAGAAGGGGTCTACCGGAATGGCCACACTACTGTGGATGTTTTGCAAAATGATGGTGGTATCCGGCCGGAGGTATGCAAGCCAATCTTCATTGGCACCGACCCAGACCTATATATAAGACGGTGGGCAGCGGAGAAATTACGGGATGGAAATGGAATAAATAAGTACTACATGATCAAACTCCATTACTGACCTGCTCATCGGACAAAATCCGACTACCTCTCAACGTCAGCAACTCTAGCGGAGTCAATGTGCAACCATGGCCAGGGAGCGGTGGACTATTCGAAGGATTGTCCCATAGAAGAACCTTCTCCTCGAGGACGCATGGAAGACCAACAAGCATGGCCTTTTCCCAAGCCTGTTTAAGCAGCGTCTTGAAAAAGTTGGTGCAGGAAGCACCGAGTCTTGCGGCAGTGAGGACATCGGAGCGGCGTGTGATTTCTCCCAGACGATCATCGTCCAAGGTCTCCCAGCCCCGACGAGGAGGAGAACTGCCTGGCGAATCCATAGGAGCAGCAACGAACTACCTTCTCTTTGGGGGGAGGGGAACTGGCGAGGAGGAGATAAGAGCGTAGTAACCGCAGGGCCTCGTCCCTTCCAACTGTAGATCGTTCCTCAGCGAAGGGGTGAGGCTATTATTTACTACTAGTACTAGCATTATGGAACGTTGTGGGATTGCATTATACTGTAAATAATAGCACTAGTAAGAAATTTTTGGTACTAGGTAGTAGTTTTTGGCGTGGATTAAGAAATTTTGGGTATGTTTTTGCCATTTTTTGTACACGCCAACTAGTGTCAAAAACGTCTTACATTATGTGACGAAGGAGTACGTATTGCATCTTGTAGCGATACTAGTACTACTTTTCTCAACTAGTAGTGTGATGTCTTGTACTTCTAGTCTAGTCTAGTATAGTGCACTAGTTTTGAACTCTTGAATCTCAGGGCCAAGGAGCTACAGTTGGAAGTGGAGGGTACTACTGTTCTCTAGAACCATCGTTGTACTGTCAATGAAGGGGAAGTACAACTGCGTAGTGGCCTAGTGGGTACTCTCGGTGCTCTATTCAGCCGCTCCTCTCATGTAGCTGGCCTACTCAGCCGCTCCTCTCACGCACACACTAGCAGCCTGTTTATCAGCGATGGTAACTGCGGGGGCAGAACATTTGAGTTATTTGATACATCGAGACTAGGCTTTTCGCTTCCATTTGTGGAGGTGTAATGGATCTCGTCGAACTTTGTTAGTAGTTCCTTCTTTATGAATGATATGAAGCAAAGCTTTTGCCTCCATTTCAAAAAAACACGTCAAGAGGAATTTCTTTTATAGTAGAGCCGATAATGGAGTGAAGTCCATGCGTGCAACGCCACAAGCTACAGAGTAGTAGTAGAGCACTTTACGTACGGAGCCATATTGCACAGTTCCCAATGCCCCGCCAGGCTTTTCCGGCTCCTCGGGCTTAATTGGGAGGCACTAGTTTAAATATGCTACTAGCTGATGAGGAAGCTGCAAGAGAGGTGCGGCTAGGGCAAGCACGCGAGCCACGGGATGCTAGGAAGGAAAACCCGTTCATGTGACTAGGCTGTCCAGTGCACCCAGATTGTGGTGCCGCACGTCCATTTGGCTTCAAAACTCAAACTACCCCTGTAAAATATTGGCTCGCAGCGAAGTGTAGTAGTACTATTTTTAAAAAAAGGCTGCCGTGCGTTCGGCCGGGATCGAACCCACAAAACGAGGTATACACTCCCGCGACCACTAGTAGTACTCGTTGGAGTACAACGCAACCTAGAATCGCCTTTTGTCGCTAGTAGTACGTACATTGTTCCTTACAAGAAACCCCTACTAATGCAAGAAACCACTAAAATGCCAGGAAACTACTACCACTTGCATACGTGGCAGACTTAAGATAAGACTACCTTATCAACCATTGTACATGCTCTTACCAACAAAAATCCTCGAGTGACCTCCTACCTCTGGCCCGTCCACCTAGTCATCCTCGGCTATGGGGCGCAGCTACCGCCACGCCCGTAAGGCGAGTTCAAAACTGCCAACAAAAGCGGAGCCCATGTTGCAGCAGCCCGGATGCCAGCTAATACGTCTCCAACGTATCTATAATTTTTGATTGTTCCATGCTATTATATTACCCCTTTAGGATGTTTATGGGCTTTATTTTACACATTTATATCATTTTTGGAACTAACCTACTAACCGGAGGCCCAGCCCGTACTGCTATTTTTTTTTGCCTATTTCAGTATTTCAAAGAAAAGGAATATCAAACGGAGTCCAAACGGAATGAAACCTTCAGGAGCGTGATTTTTGGAATGAACGTGATCCAGAGGACTTGGAGTGCAAGTCAAGAAGCAGCCGAGGCCTCCACGATATAGGAGGGCGCCTGATAACCCACAAGTATCGGGGATCACAACAGTTTTCGAGGGTAGAGTATTCAACCCAAATTTATTGATTCGACACAAGGGGAGCCAAAGAATATTCTCAAGTATTAGCAGCTGAGTTGTCAATTCAACCACACCTGGAAACTTAGTATCTGCAGCAAAGTGTTTTAGTAGCAAAGTAATATGATAGTGGTGATAACGGTAACAAAAGTAAAGACAGTAAAAGTAATGTTTTTGGTATTTTGTAGAGATTGTAACAGTAGCAACGGAAAAGTGAATAAGTGTAAACCAGTATATGGAAAACTCGTAGGCACCGGATTAGCGATGGATAATTATGCCGGATGTGGTTCATCATGTAGCAGTCATAACATAGGGTGACACAGAACTAGCTCCAGTTCATCAATGTAATGTAGGCATGTATTCCGTATATAGTCATACGTGCTTATGGAAAAGAACTTGCATGACATCTTTTGTCCTACCCTTCCGTGGCAGCGGGGTCCTATTGGAAACTAAGAGATATTAAGGCCTCCTTTTAATAGAGAACCGGAACAAAGCATTAGCACATAGTGAATACATGAACTCCTCAAACTATGGTCATCACCGGGAGTGGTCCCGATTATTGTCACTTCGGGGTTGCCGGATCATAACACATAGTAGGTGACTATAGACTTGCAAGATAGGATCTAGAACACACATATATTCATGAAAACATAATAGGTTCAGATCTGAAATCATGGCACTCGGGCCCTAGTGACAAGCATTAAGCATAGCAAAGTCATAGCAACATCAACCTCAGAACATAATGGATACTAGGGATCAAACCCTAACAAAACTAACTCGATTACATGATAAATCTCATCCAACCCATCACCGTCCAGCAAGCCTACGATGCAATTACTCACGCACGGCGGTGAGCATCATGAAATTGGTGATAGAGGATGGTTGATGATGACGACGGCGACGAATCCCCCTCTCCGGAGCCCCGAACGGACTCCAGATCAACCCTCCCGAGAGAGATTTGGGCTTGGCGGCGGCTCCGTATCGTAAAACGTGATGATTTCTTCTCTCGATTTTTCTCCCAAAGCCAATATATGGAGTTGGAGTTGGCGTCGAGGGGCCACCAAGGGGCCACGAGGTAGGGCGCGCCCGGCGCCCCCCCTCGTGAGTAGGGTGTGGGCCCCGGTCTTCATATTTTGCGAGGATTTTTCTTTATTTTTTCTAAGGTGTTCCATGGAGTTTCAGGACATTCCGAGAATTTTTATTTTCTGCACAAAAAACAACACCATGGCAGTTCTGCTGAAAACAGCGTCAGTCCGGGTTAGTTCCATTCAAATCATACAAGTTATAGTACAAAACAAGGGCAAAAGTGTTTGGAAAAGTAGATACGACGGAGACGTATCAACTCCCCCAAGCTTAAACCTTTGCTTGTCCTCAAGCAATTCAGTTGACAAACTAAAAGAGAAAAAGAAAAACTTTTACAAACTCCGTTTGCTCTTGTTGTTGTAAACATGAAAAGCCAGCATTCAAGTTTCAGCAATTATTATGAACTAACCATACTCACAATGACACGAGGTCTCACAATTACTCATATCAATAACATAATCAGCTAGCGAGCCATAATAATAATACTCGGATCACAACACTTTCTCAAAATAATCATCATATGATATAACAAAATGGTATCTCGCTAGCCCTTTCTGAGACCGCAAAACATAAATATAGAGCACCTTTAAAGATCAAGGACTGACTAAACATTGTAATTCATGGTAAAAGAGATCCAGTCTAGTCATACCCAATATAAACCAATAATAATGAATGCAAACGACAGTGTGCTCTCCAGCGGGTGCTTTTTAATAAGAAGGGTGATGACTCAACATAAAAGTAAATAGATAGGCCCTTCGCAGAGGGAAGCAGGGATTTGTAGAGGTGCCAGAGCTCGGTTTTGAAATAGAGATAAATTATATTTTGAGCGGCATACTTTCACTGTCAACATAACAACTAAAAGATGACGATATCTTCCATGCTAAACAGATTATAGGCGGTTCCCAAACAGAATGGTAAAGTTTATACTCCCCTTCCTCCACAAGCATCAATCCATGGCTTGCTCGAAATAACGAGTGCCTCCAACATTCAACGGGTCCCAAGGGGAGTTTTGTTTGCAGTTATTTTGATTTAGTTTGCACAAAGCATGGGACTGGGCATCCCGGATACCAGCCATTTTCTCGTGAATGAGGAGCGGAGTCCACTCCTCTTGAGAATAACCCGCCTAACACAGAAGATAAGGGCAGCTCTAGTTGACATATGAGCTATTCGAGCATGCAAAACAGAATGTTTATTTGAATGTTTAGAGTTTGGCACATACAAATTTACTTGGAACAGCAGGTAAATAATGCATATAGGTAGGTATAGTGGACTCATATGGAATAACTTTGGGGTTTAAGGAGTTTGGATGCACAAGCAGTATTCTCGCTTAGTACAGGCGAAGGCTAGCAAAAGACTGGGAAGCGACCAACTGAGAGAGCGACAACAGTCGTAAACATGCATTAAAATTAATTCACACCGAGTACAAGCATGAGTAGGCTATGTTTATTGGATTCAACTACATGCGTGAACATGTGCCAAGTCAAGTCACTCAATTCATTTAAAGGAGGGTACCATCCCATCATACCACATCATAATCATTCTAATAGCATGTTGGCATGCAAGGTAAACCATTATAACTCATAGCTAATCAAGCATGGCACAAGCAACTATAATCTCTAAATGTCATTGCAAATATGTTTACTTCATAATAGCTGAATCAGGAACGATGAATCATCATATTTACAAAAACAAGAGAGGTCGAGTTCATACCAGCTTTTCTCTTCTCAATAAGTCCATCATATATCTTCATTATTGCCTTTCACTTGCACGACCGAACGGTGTGTATAATAATAAGAGTGCACGTGCATTGGACTAAGCTAGGATCTACAAGCACTCAACTCAAGAGAGAAGACAAGTAATATGGGCTCTAAGTTAAATAATCAATCATGCATATAAGAGCCACTAAGCATTTTCAATATGGTCTTCTCGACCCCCAAAGAAAGGAAAAGAAATAAAAACTATTTACACGGGAAAGCTCCCAACAAGTAAAAAGAAGAACGGGAAATATTTTTGGGTTTTCTTTTTAATTCTACTACAAGCATGAAAAGTAAACTAACTAATTTTTTTGGTTTTTCTTAAAGTTTATCAAACACACAGGAAGAAAGCTAGAAAAAGAAATTTAAACTAACATGGATATTACAGTGAAAGAGTATGAGCACCGACATCTAGCAATGAGTGTGTGTGAACATGAATGTAATGTCGGTGGGAAATACGTACTCCCCCAAGCTTAGGCTTTTGGCCTAAGTTGGTCTATTGCCAGGGATGGCCTGTTGGTCTATTGCCAGGGATGGCCTGGCGGATATCCGTAGGTGAAGCTGGGTCGTCTCAGTGACACAAATGCTATTGCCGCTGAGTCAGTGGCGTGAGTCGAGCAGCCTCTACTCTCCTTTCGTACTCATCTACCCCCTCTCTGGTAATAATATATCTTCGTTTTGCCTGTGAATCAAAGAAAGCAGGAGCAGGAAGAGCAATATGGACTACACGACGTCTGTCAAAGATTAGTCGATACTGGAGAGGTGGTTCAGTCCTCTCAACAAACTGGAGGGAAACCATAGAATCAAAATCTAAATAAGAAGGGGGTAACTCCATGTCACCCTCACGAATGTCTACCTCAAGAAAATTAGCTAAGCGGGTTGCATAAATTCCTCCAAAGAAATCTCCGCTATGTCTATTCTGACGCAACCTGCGAGCTACAATGGCTCCCAAATGATAAGACTGGTCTCCTAACACAGCACTCCTGAGAATACTGAGATCAGGGACACACATGTGACATGCTTCATCCTTAGCATTTATACATCTTCCTATGAAGAGAGAAAATAATGTATAGCAGGAAAGTGAATGCTCCCTATAGTGGCTTGTGTTATATCTCTAGATTCCCCCACAGTTATTCTAGCAAGAAAGTCTCTATATTCGGATTTAGGGGGATCCCTGACATTACCCCAAGATGAAAGTTTGCAAGCAGAAGTAAAATCCTCTAAGTCCATGGTAAAAGATTTGTCATAAAGGTCAAACATGACTGAAGGAGAATTTCGCGAAGTTGAAAACTCAAACCTCCTCACAAATGAACTTGTGAGATCATGATACTGGGGGCATTTGTTAGCTTCAAAGTCCTCAAGACCGGCGTTACTCAAATATGCGCTAAATTCTTCTTTGATTCCCACTTGATACATAAAATTTTCCGACGGCCATTCACAGGGCCTCACAGGAGCGTCTCTTGGTGGTTCCTCGTCAGCATCTCGTATTGCAAGCCTGGAACCTTGCTTCCTTGAAGGAACACCTTGGAACATCCTCCTAAGCATATTGTTTTCTCTGAAAAATTTCTAAAATTTTTAGTAACTTCAAATAAAGGTGAACCAACTTCAATCAAATTGATAGCAACAACTCCCACAAGTGCCTAGGGCCTATATCAAGCATTAGAACTACTTGGAACCATATAAATTTGTCATGCAAGCTCAAGAACATGGTCACCTATGCAGCACAAATTTGCAATGAATAAAGCACTAGAACAAAAACTAATTGGACCAATGGAGGAGTCACATACCAAGGAACAATCTCCCCAAGTAGTTTTGCAAGAGGTGCTTTGAGCAAGGAGATCAAAAATCACAGCAACGGGGGCTGGAACTCGTGCTTGAGTTGGTTTTTCGTGTTTGTGTGAGGCAGAGGAAGAAGATGGGTGCAGGAATAAGTGGAGGAGGGCCACCGTGGGCCCACGAGGCAGGGGGCGCGCCTAGGGGGGTAGGGCGCGCCCTCCACCCTCGTGGCCAGGTGGCAGCTCCCCCCGTGGTAATTTTTGCACAGTAAATTCTCAAATATTCCCGAACAAATCATATTAAATTGGCATGGCATTCTGAGGACTTTTATTTTCGGAATATTTTTATATTGCACGGATAAGTCAGGAAACAGACAGAAAAATATTATTGTACTTTATTTCTACTAAATAACAGAAAATATAAAGAGGGTACAGAAGGTTGTGCTTCTAGTTTCATCCATCTCGTGATCATCAAAATGAACCCACTAACAAGGTTGATCAAGTCTTGTTAACAAACTCATTCCGAATGATCCCGGAACCGGAGAAATTTCGAATGGCACTAAGTTACCTCAACGGGGATATGAAAATCCCCAACAATACGAATATCATACTTTTTCTTGACAGTAGGGAGAGGAAATTCAAAACCTCCAAATATAATCGATGGAACTTTTCCAATAGAGTTGATACTATAAACTTGAGGTTGTTTCCTCGGAAAATGTACCGTGTGCTCATTGCCATTAACATGAAAAGTGACATTGCCTTTGGTGCAATCAATAACGGACCCTGCAGTATTAAGGAAAGGTCTTCCAAGAATAATAGACATACTATCATCCTCGGGAATATCAAGAATAACAAAGTCCGTTAAAATAGTAACGTTAGCAACTTCTAACAGCACATCCTCACAAATACCGACAGGTATAGCAGTTGATTTATCAGCCATTTGCAAAGATATTTCAGTAGGTGTCAACTTATTCAAGTCAAGTCTACGATATAAAGAGAGAGGCATAACACTAACACTGGCTCCAAGATCACATAAAGCAGTTTTAACATAATTTCTTTTAATGGAGCATGGTATAGTAGGTAATCCGGGATCTCCAAGTTTCTTTGGTATTCCACCCTTAAAAGTGTAATTAGCAAGCATGGTGGAAATTTCAGCTTCAGGTATCTTTTTTTATTAGTAATAATATCCTTCATATACTTAGCATAAGGATTTGTTTTGAGCACATCAGTTAATCGCATACGCAAAAAGATGGGTCTAATCATTTCAGCAAAGCGCTCAAAATCCTCATCATCCTTTTTCTTGGATGGTTTCGGAGGAAAAGGCATGGGTTTTTGAACCCATGGTTCCCTTTCTTTGCCATGTTTCCTAGCAACAAAATCTCTTTTATCATAACGTTGATTCTTTGATTGTGGGTTATCAAGATCAACAGCAGGTTCAACTTCTACATCATTATCATTACTAGGTTGAGCATCAACATGAACATTTTCATTAACATTATCACTAGGTTCATGTTCATCACCTGATTTTGTTTTAGCATCAGAAATAGAGATATCATTTGGATTCTCAGGTGGTTCAGCGATAGGTTCACTAGAAGTTTGCAAAGTCCTATCATTTTTCTTTTTCTTCCTTTTTGAAGAACTGGGTATATCAACATTGTTTCTCTGAGAATCTTGCTCGATTCTCTTAGGGTGGCCTTCAGGATACAAAGGTTCCTGAGTCATTCTACCAGTTCTAGTAGCCACTCTAACAGCATAATCATTTTTCTTACTATTCATTTCATCAAGCACTTCTTTCTGAGCTTTAAGTACTTGTTCGACTTGAGTGGTAACCATAGAAGCATGCTTGCTAACAAGTTTAAGTTCACCTCTAATATCAGCCATATAATCACCCAAGTGTTTAATCATAAAGGTATTTTGTTTTAATTGTCTACCAAAATAAGCATTAAAGTCATCTTGCTTAAACATAAAGTCATCAAACTCATCCAAGCACTGACTAGCAATTTTAGTAGGAGGGACTTCAGCTTTATCATATCTATACAGAGAATTTACCTTTACTACCTGTGTCGGGATATCGGGAGGTTCTTCATTAAATAAGTAATTGAGATCATATACTTCTTCAACAGGCGGTAAATTAAGACCATATATTTCTTCAATAGGAGGTAAATTCTTAACATCTTCAGCTTTAATACCTTTTTCTTTCATATATTTCTTTGCCTCTTGCATATCTTCAGGGCTGAGGAATAGAACACCTCTCTTCTTCGGAGTTGGTTTAGGAATAGGCTCAGTAATTGGCTCAGGAACTGGCTCGGGAGGTGCCCAATTATTTTCATTAGCCAACATATTATTCAATAGAATTTCAGCGTCATCCGGTGTTCTTTCCCTGAAAAGAGAACCAGCGCAACTATCCAGGTAATCTCTGGAAGCATCAGTTAGTCCATTATAAAAGATATAAAATATTTCAGGTTTCCTAAGAGGATGATCAGGCAAAGCATTAAGTAATTTGAGAAGCCTCCCCCAAGCTTGTGGGAGACTCTCTTCTTCAATTTGCACAAAATTGTATATTTCTCTCAAAGCAGCTAGTTTCTTATGAGCAGGGAAATATTTAGCAGAGAAGTAATAAATCATATCCGGGGGACTTTGCACACAACCAGGATCAAGAGAATTATACCAAATCTTAGCATCACCCTTTAATGAGAACGGAAATATCTTAAGTAAATAAAGGTAGCGCGACCTCTCATTATTAGTAAACAGGGCAGCTATATCATTTAACTTAGTAAGATGTGCCACAACAATTTCATATTCATAGCCATAAAAAGGATCAGATTCAACCAAAGTAAATATATCTGGATCAACAGAAAAATCATAATAATCCTGATCAGGAACATAGATAGGTGAAGTAGCAAAAGCAGGATTAGGTTTCATTCTACCTCTAAAAGATTCTTTACTCCATTTAATTAGCAACCTCTTACGTTCATGTCTATCCTTGCAATCAAGAATAGCTGCAGAAGATTCAGCATCAAAAAGATAACTCTCAGGAATAGCAGGCATAGGTTCATCATCACTAACATCATCGTGTTCAGGTTCAATAATTTCTCTTTCTCTAGACCTAGCAATTTGCTCATCAAGAAATTCACCAGGTGGCATAGTAGTATCAAGCATAGAAGTAGTTTCATCATAAGTATCATGCATAGAAAAAGTGGCATCATCAATAACATGAGACATATCAGAATCAATAGCAGTAGTAGGTTTAGGTGTCGCAAACTTACTCATAACAGAAGGAGAATCTAGTGCAAGGCTAGATGGCAGTCCCTTACCTCCCCTCGTAGTTGAGGGCAAAATAGTAGTTCGATCATCTTTCAAGTTCTTCATAGTGTCCAGCAGATATAAATCCCAAGTGACTCAAAGAATAGAGCTATGCTCCCCGGCAACGGCGCCAGAAAATAGTCTTGATAACCCACAAGAATAGGGGATCACAAAAAATTTCGAGGGTAGAGTATTCAACCCAAATTTATTGATTCGACACAAGGGGAGCCAAAGAATATTCTCAAGTATTAGCAGCTGAGTTGTCAATTCAACCACACCTGGAAACTTAGTATCTGCAGCAAAGTGTTTTAGTAGCAAAGTAATATGATAGTGGTGATAATAAAGAACAAAAGTAAAGACAAGAAAAGTAATGTTTTTGGTATTTTGTAGAGATTATAACAATAGTAACGGAAAAGTAAATAAGTGTAAACCAGTATATGGAAAACTTCGTGAGGCACCGGATTAGCGATGGATAATTATGCGGATGTGGTTCATCATGTAGCGATCATAACATAGGGTGACACAGAACTAGCTCCAGTTCATCAATGTAATGTAGGCATGTATTCCGTATATAGTCATACGTGCTTATGGAAAAGAACTTGCATGACATCTTTTGTCCTACCCTTCCGTGGCAGCGGGTCCTCTTGAAACTAAGGGATATTAAGGCCTCCTTTTAATAGAGAACCGGAACAAAGCATTAGCACATAGTGAATACATGAACTCCTCAAACTATGGTCATCACCGGACTGGTCCCGATTATTGTCACTTGGGGTTGCGGATCATAACACATAGTAGGTGACTATAGACTTGCAAGATAGGATCTAGAACACACATATATTCATGAAAACATAATAGGTTCAGATCTGTAATCATGGCACTCGGGCCCTAGTGACAAGCATTAAGCATAGCAAAGTCATAGCAACATCAATCTCAGAACATAATGGATACTAGGGATCAAACCCTAACAAAACTAACTCGATTACATGATAAATCTCATCCAACACATCACCGTCCAGTAAGCCTGCGATGCAATTACTCACGCACGGTGGTGAGCATCATGAAATTGGTGATGGAGGATGGTTGATGATGACGACGGCGACAAATCCCCCTCTCCGGAGCCCCGAACAGACTCCAGATCAGCCCTCCTGAGAGAGATTAGGGCTTGGCGGCGGCTCCGTATCGTAAAGCGTGACGATTTCTTCTCTCTGATTTTTTTTCTCCCCGAAAGCCAATATATGGAGTTGGAGTTGGCGTCGGAGGGCCACCAGGGGGCCCACAAGGTAGGGGGCGCGCCCAGGGGGGCGCCCCCACCCTCGTGAGTAGGGTGTGGGCCCCCTGGTCTTCATCTTTTGCGAGGATTTTTCTTTATTTTTCTAAGGTGTTCCGTGGAGTTTCAGCACATTCCGAGAATTTTTATTTTCTGCACAAAAAACAACACCATGGCAGTTGTGCTGAAAACAGCATCAGTCCGGGTTTGTTCCATTCAAATCATACAAGTTAGAGTCCAAAACAAGGGCAAAAGTGTTTGGAAAAGTAGATACGACAGAGACGTATCAGTGCCCTCCCCTATAAGGCGCGCCCCCTATCTCGTGGGCCCCTCGGGCGGCCACCGACGTACTTCTTCCTCCTATATAAGCCTACGTACCCCGAAAACATCCAGGGAGCCACCAAAACACAATTTCCACCGCTGTAACCTTCTGTATCCGCGAGATCCCATCTTGGGGCTTTCGCCGGCACTCCACCGGAGGGGGAATCGACCATGGAGGGCTTCTACATCAACACCATATCCCCTCCAATGAGTTGTGAGTAGTTTACCACAGACCTTCGGGTCCATAGTTATTAGCTAGATGGCTTCTTCTCTCTTTTTGGATCTCAATACAATGTTCTCCCCCTCTCTTGTGGAGATCTATTCGACGTAAACTCTTTTTACGGTGTGCTTGTCGAGATCCGATGAATTGTGGGTTTATGATCAAGTTTATCTATGAATAATATTTGAATCTTCTCTGAATTCTTTTATGTATGATTGAGTTATCTTTGCAAGTCTCTTCGAATTATCAGTTTGGTTTGGCCTACTAGATTGATCTTTCTTGCCATGGGTTCAATCTTGCGGTGTCCTTACCCAGCGACAGAAAGGGTTGCAAGGCGCACGTATTGTATTGTTGCCATCGAGGATAAAAAGATGGGGTTTATATCATATTGCTTGAGTTTATCCCTCTACATCGTGTCATCTTGCTTAATGCGTTACTCTATTCTTTATGAACTTAATACTCTAGATGCAGGCAGGAGTCGATCGATGTGTGGAGTAATAGTAGTAGATGCAGGCAGGAGTCGGTCTACTTGTTGCGGACGTGATGACTATATACATGATCATGCCTAGATAATCTCATAATTATTCGCTTTTATACCAATTGCTCGACAGTAATTTGTTCACCCACCATAATACTTATGCTATCTTGAGAGAAGCCACTAGTGAAACCTATGGCCCCCGGGTCTATCTCTTATCATATTTGCTTCCAATCTACTTTCATTTGCATCTTTAATTTTGCATCTATATTATAAAATATCAAAAAAATATTTATCTTATCATACTATCTCTATCAGATCTTACTTTCGCAAGTGGCCGTGAAGGGATTGAGAACCCCTTTATTGTGTTGGTTGTGAGTTCTTTGTTTGTTTGTGTAGGTGCGTGGGACTTTTGAGGAGCCTCCTACTGGATTGATACATTGGTTCTCAAAAGCTGAGGGAAATACTTACGCTACTATTGCTGCATCACCCTTTCCTCTTCAAGGAAAACCAACGCAAGCTCAAGACGTAGCAAGAAGGATTTCTAGCTTCGTTGCTGGGGAGGTCTTCACTCAAGTCAAGACATACCAAGTACCCATCTCCGTCGCATTTACATTGTTTGCCATTTGCCTCTCATTTTCCTCTCCCCACTTCACCCTTGTCATTTTATTCGCCCTCTCTTTCGCAATCTCCTCCTCTTGCTTTCGCTTGCCCTTTTTCTGTTTTCTTGTGTGTTGGATTACTTGTTGCCATGGCGCAAGATAATACCAAGTTGTGTGATTTCTCGAATACCAATAATAATGATTTCCTTAGTACTCCGATTGCTCATCTTAATGATGTTGAGTCTTGTGAAATCAATACTGCTTTGCTGAATCTTGTTATGAAAGATCAATTCGCCGGCCTTCCTAGTGAAGATGCCGCTACTCATCTAAACAACTTTGTTGATTGTGTGATATGCAAAAGAAGAAAGATGCGGATAAAAATATTGTTAAATTGAAGTTATTTTCGTTTTCACTTAGAGATCGTGCTAAAGTTTGGTTTTTGTCTTTGCCTAAAAATAGTATTGCTTCTTGTAACAAGTGCAAAGATGCTTTTATCTCTAAGTATTTTCCTCCCGCTAAGATTATCACTCTTAGGAACGATATTATAAATTTTAAACAACTTGATCATGAGCATGTTGCCCAATCTCGGGAAAGAATGAAATTGATGATTCGCATTTGCCCTACTCATGGATTGAATTTATGGATGATCATACAAAAAATTTATGCCGGTTTGAACTTTTCTTCTAGAAATCTCTTAGATTCGGCCGCGGGAGGCACGTTTACGGAAATCACGTTAGGAGATGCTACAAAACTTCTTGATAATATTATGTCTAATTATTCTCAATGGCACACCGAAAGGTCTTCTAGCAAAAAAGTGCATGCTATAGAAGAAATCAATGTTTTGAGTGGAAAGATGGATGAACTTATGAAATTGTTTGCTACTAAAAATACTCCTCTTGATCCCAATGATATGCCTTTGTCTACTTTGATTAAGAATAATAATTAATCTATGGATGTGAATTTTGTTGGTAGGAATAGTTTTGGAAACAGTGCTTATAGAGGAAACTTTAATTCTAGACCGTTCCCTAGTAATTCCTCTAATAATTATGAAAATTCCTACAATAATTCTTATGGTAATTTTAATAAGATGCCCTCTGATTTTGAGAATAGTGTGAAAGAATTTATGATTTCTCAAAAGAATTTTAATGCTTTGCTTGAAGAAAAATTGCTCAAAGTTGATGATTTGGCTAGGAACATTGATAGACTTTCGCTTGATGTTAATTCTCTTAAACTTAGATCTTCTCCTCCTAAGCATGATATAAATGAGTCTCTCAAAGTAATGAGAATTTCCATTGATGAGTGCAAGGAAAGAACCGCTAGATTGCGTGCTAAAAAAGATAGCTTTATAAAAGTGTGTTCTTCTAGTTTCCACGAAAATAATGATGAAGATCTTAAAGTTATTGATGTGTCTCCTATTAGATCTATGTTTTGCAATATGAATCTTGATAATTATGGGACTGATGATGAGTCAACTTTACCTAGAAGGCGTCCCAAGAATTCGGAGTTTTTAGATCTTGATGCTAAATTTGGTAAAAGTGGGATTGGAGAGGTCACAACTTTAAATAGTATTGAACCCACTATCTCGGATTTCAAGGAATTTGATTATGATAACTGTTCTTTAGAAGGTTGTATTTCCTTGTTGCAATCCATTGTTAATTCTCCTCATGCTTATAGTCAAAATAAAGCTTTTACCAAACACATTGTTGATGCCTTGATGCAATCTTATGATGAAAAACTTAATTTGGAAGTTTCTATACCTAGAAAACTTAATGATGAGTGGGAACCTACTATAAAGATTAGAATTAAAGATCATGAGTGTTTTTCTTTGTGTGATTTGGGTGCTAGTGTTTCCACAATTCCGAAAACTTTATGTGATATTCTAGGTTTCCATGATCTTGATGATTGCTCTTTAAATTTGCACCTTGCGGATTCCACCATTAAAAAGCCAATGGGAAGGATCAATGATGTTCTCATTGTTGCAAATAAAAATTTGGTGCCCGTCGATTTTATCGTTCTTGATATAGATTGCAATCTTTCTTGCCCTATTATTCTTGGTAGACCTTTCCTTAGAACGATTGGCGTGATTATTGATATGAAGGAAAGGAATATTAGATTCCAATTTCCATTAAAGAAAGGCATGGAGAACTTTCCAAGAAAGAAAGTCAAATTACCATATGAATCTATCATGTGGGCTACTTATGAATTTAGTGCCAAAGATGGCACTCGTTAGATCTATATTCGCTTTTATGCCTAGCTAGGGGCGTTAAACGATAGCGCTAGTTCGTAGGCAACCCAATTTTCTTTGTGTTTTTTGTTTTTGTTCCTGTTTAGTAATAAATCTTGCATCTACCTTCTGTTTAGACGTGTTTTTATCTTTTAATTAGTGTTTGTGCCAAGTAGAACCTATAGGACAACCTATGAGGATAGTTGATTTGATTCTGCTGAAAAACAGAAACTTTGTGCGCACGAATTTAGTTTTGTTAAATCACAGAAACGTGATTTTCCGTTGATTATTTTTGCTTCTGATCAATAAACAAATTTTACAGGACTTCCTATTTTGGTAGGATGTTTAGAGTTCCAGAAGTTTGCGTTAGTTACATATTGCTACAGACTGTTCTGTTTTTGACAGATTCTGTTTTTCGTGTGTTATTTTCTTATTTTGATGCATCTATTTCTAGTAAATTAGTTTATAAACCATAGATAAGTTGGATTATAGTAGGTTTAACACCAAAATAAATAAAGAATGAGTTCATTACAGTACCTTATGTGGTGGTTTTGTTTTCTTTCACTAACAGAGCTTATAAGATTTCCTGTTGAGTTTTGTGTTGTTAAGTTTTCAAGTTTTGGGTAAAGCTTTTATGGACTATGGAATAAGGAGTGGCAAGATCCTAAGCTTGGGTATGCCCATGGCACACCAAGATATTCAAGGACAGCCAAAATCCTAAGCTTGGGGATGCCCCGGGAAGGCATCCCCTCTTTCGTCTTCGTTCATTGGTAACTTTACTTGGAGCTATATTTTTATTCGCCACATGATATGTGTTTTGCTTGGAGCGTCGTGTATTATATTAGTCTTTGCTTTTTAGTTTACCACAATCATCCTTGCTGTACACACCTTTTGGGAGAAGCCTATTTGATTAGAATTTGCTAGAATACTCTATGTGCTTCACTTATATCTTTTGAAGTTGATAGGTTTTCCTCTAGTGCTTCACTTATATCTTTTAGAGCACGGCGGTGGCTTATTTTTGTAGAAATTGCTAGTCTCTCATGCTTCACTTATATCTTTTTGAGAGTCTTTTAGAACAGCATGGTATTTGCTATGGTTATAAAATTGGTCTTAGAATGGTAGGCATCCAAGTTGGGTATAATAAAAACTATCATAGGAAGTGAATTGGATGCTATGATCAATTTAATACTTGATAATTGTTTTGAGATAGGGAGGTAGCGATATTAAAGTCATGCTAGTTGGGTGATTATGAATTTAAAGAATGCTTTTGTTGAAGTTAGCAAGTCCCGTAGCATGCACGTATGGTTAAAGTTGTGTAACAAATTTGGAACATGAAGTGTACCTAGCTTGTGCATCCTTATGAGTGGCGGTCGGGGACGAGCGATGGTCTTTTACTACCAATCTATCCCCTAGGAGCATGCGCGTAGTACTTGATTTTTTATGACTTCTAAATTTTTGCAATAAGTATATGAGTTCTTTTGACTAATGTTGAGTCCATGGATTATACGCACTTTTACCTTTCCACCTTTGCTAGCCTCTTCGGTACCGTGCATTGCCCTTTCTCACCTTGAGAGTTGGTGCAAACTTTGTCGGTGCATCCAAACCCCGTGATACGATACACTCTATCACACATAAACCTCCTTATATCTTCCTCAAAATAGCCACCATACCTACCTATTATGGCATTTCCATGGCACTTCCGAGATATATTGCCATGCAACTTTCCACCGTTTCGTTTATCATCATCATGACATACTTTAATTTTGTCATATTGCCATTGCATAATCATGTAGTTGACATCGTATTTGTGGCAAAGCCGCCATGCATTATTTTTCATACATGTCACTCTTGATTCATTGCACCATCCTGGTACACCGCCGGAGGCATTCATATAGAGTCGTATCTTGTTCTAGTTTCGAGTTGTAATTCATATGTTGTAATCAATGAAAGTGTGATGATCATCATTATTAGAGCATTGCCCAAAAAGAAAAAAGAAAGGAAAAAAGGAAGAAAAAAAAGAAGAACGGCCAAAAAAAAGGCCCAAAAGAAAAAAAAAGATGAAAAAAAAATAAAAAGAAAAAAAATAAAAAGGGCAATTTTACTATCTCTTTTTCCACACTTGTGCTTCAAAGTAGCATCTTGTTCTTCATGTAGTGAGTCTCATATATTGTACTTCAAAGTAGCACCATGTTTTTCATATAGTGAGTCTCATAGTTGTCTTTTTCGTACTAGTGGGAATTTTTCATTATAGAACTTGGCTTGTATATTCCTACGATGGACTTCCTCAAATACCCTAGGTCTTCGTGAGCAAGCAAGTTGGATGCACACCCACTAGTTTTCTTTTGTTGAGCATTCATTTATAGCTCTAGTGCATCCGTTGCATGGCAATCCCTACTCCTCATGTTGACATCAATTGATGGGCATCTCCATAGCCTGTTGATTATCCTCGTCAATGTAAGACTTTCTCCTTTTTTTGTCTTCTCCACACAATCCCCATCATCATATTCTATTCCACCCATAGTGCTATATCCATGGCTCACGCTCATGTATTGCGTGAAGGTTGAAAAAGTTTGAGATTATTTAAGTATGAAACAATTGCTTGGCTTGTCATCGGGAGTATAGAAGTTGGGAACATCTTTGTGTGACGAAAATGAAGAATAGCCTAACTATATGATTTTGTAGGGATGAACTTCCTTTTGCCATGTTATTTTGAGAAGACATGATTACTTTGATTAGTATGCTTGAAGTGTTACTATTTCTTTTATCAATATGAACTTTTATTTTTGAATCATTTGGATCTGAACATTCATGCCACAATAAAGAAAATTGCATTAAGAATTATGCTAGGTAGCATTCCACATCAAAAATTCTCCTTTTATCATTTACCTACTCGAGGATGAGCAGGAATTAAGCTTGGGGATGCTTGATACGTCTCCAATGTATCTATAATTTTTTATTGTTCCATGCTATTATATTACCCCTTTTGGATGTTTATGGGCTTTATTTTACACATTTATATCATTTTTGGGACTAACCTACTAACCGGAGGCCCAACCCGTATTGCTGGTTTTTTTTGCCTATTTCAGTATTTCGAAGAAAAGGAATATCAAACGGAGTCCAAACAGAATGACACCTTTGGAAGCGTGATTTTTGGAATGAACGTGATCTAGAGGACTTGGAGTGTAAGTCAAGAAGCAGCCGAGGCCTCCACGAGATAGGAGGGCGCCCACCTATAGGGCGCGCCCCCTGTCTGGTGGGCCCCTCGGGCAGCCACCGACATACTTCTTACTCCTATATAAGCCTACGTACCCCGAAAACATCCAGGGAGCCACCGAAACACAATTTCCACCGTCGTAACCTTCTGTATCCGCGAGATCCCATCTTGGAGCCTTCGTCGGCGCTCCACTGGAGGGTGAATCGACCATGGAGGGTTTCTACATCAACACCATAGCCCCTCCGATGAGTTGTGAGTAGTTTACCACAGACCTTCGGGTCCATAATTATTAGCTAGATGGCTTCTTCTCTGTTTTTGGATCTCAATACAATGTTCTCCCCCTCTCTTGTGGAGATCTATTCGATGTAAACTCTTTTTGCGGTGTGTTTGTCGAGATCCGATGAATTGTGGGTTTATGATCAAGTTTATCTATGAATAATATTTGAATCTTCTCTGAATTCGTTTATGTATGATTGAGTTATCTTTGCAAGTCTCTTCGAATTATTAGTTTGGTTTGGCCTACTAGATTGATCTTTCTTGGCATGGGAGAAGTTCTTAGCTTTGGGTTCAATCTTGCGGTGTCCTTACCGAGTGACAGAAAGGGTTGCAAGGCACGTATTGTATTGTTGCCATCGAGGATAAAAAGATGGGGTTTATATCATATTGCTTGAGTTTATCCCTCTACATCATGTCATCTTGCTTAATGCGTTACTCTGTTCTTTATGAACTTAATACTCTAGATGCAGGCAGGAGTCGGTCGATGTGTGGAGTAATAGTAGTAGATGCAGGCAGGAGTTGGTCTACTTGTTGCGGACGTGATGCCTATATACATGATCATGCCTAGATAATATCATAATTATTCGCTTTTCTATCGGTTGCTCGACGATAATTTGTTCACCTTTGTAATACTTATGCTATCTTGAGAGAAGCCACTAGTGAAACCTATGGCCCCGGGTCTATCTCTTATCATATTTGCTTCCAATCTACTTTTATTTGCATCTTTACTTTTGCATCTATATTATAAAATACCAAAATATATTTATCTTATCATACTATCTCTATCGATCTCACTTTCATGAAGTGGCCGTGAAGGATTGACAACCCCTTTATTGTGTTGGTTGCAAGTTCTTTGTTTGTTTGTGTAGGTGCGTGGGACTTTTGAGGAGCCTCCTACTGGATTGATACCTTGGTTCTCAAAAACTGAGGGAAATACTTACGCTACTATTGCTGCATCACCCTTTCCTCTATAAGGAAAACCAACGCAAGCTCAAGACGTAGCACCGGCTCGGTCCAGCGCTCGCGGCCGCTAGCTAGCCAAGATAGCTCCGTCCAGCTGCTTGTCTGCAAGGTTTGCTAGCTAGATTGGCACGGCAGCGCGGCGACTTACTCGCGCGCGCCGCGCTCAGGCCAGCCATCTAGCTCGAGCAAAGGCCAGCGTGGCGGCTTGCTCGCTCGTGAGTCACGCTCGGGCCAGCCTGCCAACCCGTGCGGAGGTCAGCGCGGCGTCCGGCCCGTCCGGTGGAGCGGTGGCCAACTCGCTCATCACCGGCGCCACCGACAAACATGAATCAGTACTGTTTGAAGTAATGTTCAGGAAAAATAATGATTTGAGGGGGATAACAGGATAGAAGGTCAGATGTGGGTCCCTCGTGTCAACGGTCAAACAAAATGTGTTGGTTTTAGCTGCCTCGTCAGCACGGACGTGTGGGCCAACCCTGTCATAAATGGGTTTAAACGAACCTAATCGGTAGGAGTACTAGGTAGTAGTTTTTGGCGTGGATTAAGAAATTTTGGGTATGTTTTTGATATTTTTTGTACAATAGATTCTTCCTAGGGCTGGTTGAAAGTGGTAGTTTTTTGTTAAATACTCTACATATTGTAAGTAGGAGTGAAAGTTAAGCTTTGGAAGCCAATAAGCAAGGCTAGTTACATAGTGCATATGTGTACATGATTGAAAGTAAATATCAACCATGAGTAACTAATATCTTGATGGAAAACTCAAACTATGGAATACTAGGGAAAAATGCATGGTTGGAAATACTAGCAATGTTCATGTCCGTTGCTGTAACGAATCATAATTAGAATAATACTTATTCACAAACTTGGTACAAAACACTCTAATTTTGATATACATATGTCACTAGAGATATATTATGTTTCAATTAGAATATATTCCTTGGGCTGTTTTGGTGAGGTCAGGGAGGGATGTGGTTGGTTTTAAGATACTAATTATGGGCTTTTCTGCAAATTGGTAGACAAGTGGGATGTTGGTGAGAAAAGGCAACAACTTACCTCACAATCGTTAGATGTAGATCTAATGGTCAGAAACGACGGATGGGAGACACACCAGCATCACCAACTTAGTCTTGTGTAGGAGTACTAGCAGGATCCGTGCATTGCACGGAACATCAAGATGCATTTTTTATAAAGCACTTGTTGTGATTGACCCTTGTGGGAGTAATCCCATGTGTAAAAACTAATGATATCTCGAGAAATATGATATAAGTTGAAGAGGAGTGGGGTGTGGTGGTGGTTGGTGGTCGGATTGAGTGGAGACATAGGGATTGACGACGCCGGCAGCGGCCACCAGGCCAGTTTGTTCCAGAGGCTTCCTTTCTTAATTGCTCAACTATGTGGTTTGTTGGAGATAAGGATGAACAAGGGAAGGCCTTGTCTGCAAATGTGGAGAGGGGTGTGGGTATCTTTTAGTTTAATTTCCATCCGTCAGATATAGATCGGACGGTCTATATTGCAAGATGGCACACATACCATCATCACCAACTCGGTTTTTTATAAGAGAAGAAATATAAGTATGGAGATACAAACGTATTATCGATACTTTCTTCCGTAAACTAGCATCTACATTCTATTCAACACCTCGGCATGTGGGGCCTTAGCACAATGACTTCTCGACTGTGTAAAACAAAGATTTCCCCGTAGCCGACAAGGAGGGGGTGACGGCGGCGCGCTTTTTGGCTTGCTCTAGTCCTAGTAGTCATACTAGGTGGTCTAAGCACGTGTAGATTTATTCTTTTTCACGTCTCATGTTCTCCGTACTACCACGACTGTTGATGAATAGACGGTAAGTTATTCACGGGGAAACCCTTGTTGAGCGTGTTTGCGAGAGAGAGAGAGAGAGAGAGAGAGAGAGAGAGAGAGAGAGAGTGTGTGATATGTTAGAGACCGAGGCAATGATAATGATTCTTTGTGTCTATGTGTGTGGAGGATAGAGAGAGACATGTACATGGGGCTTTGTGTTGTGTAACGTGGAGACACATATACATAATTAGAGAGTGAGTGTGTGAGATACACATGCGGACATGGGGAGAGATGAGGATCCAGATAAATGGGTGTTTGTGCGTGTCTGTGTGTGTTTGTGCACGCGTTTGTGTGTGAGAGGGAGAGTGTATGTGGAGTAGAGAGACCACTGATGATGTAAACCTACTATAAGGGAAGGGGGAATGGTGTGACATGTGTAGTAGCGGGATAGCACGGGTGCGGGCGGGGGAGCAGACTATTTGGAAGAGACATCGAGTGTGTGTGTGGGAGAGGGGTGTGAGAGCGAGAGAAAGAGAGAGCTAGCGACGGAGAGAGAGAGAGAGAGAGAGAGAGAGAGAAGAGAGGGGCGAGAGGGGTCGTTTGTGTCCATAAATGGCGTATAGATAGGGAGACAATGTTGATGTTGTCCGAAATTGGCCTATGAACGGAGACGCAAGGGAAGCGAGTCATCGTGTGTGTGATAGGGACTTCATGAGAGATCTAGAATAGATGGTGTAGAGAACAATGTGCGAAATCGAGAACGATTATACATTAGGGAGCTATGCAAAGAGTCACGACATATATGTATACAGGGAAGGAGCTGGGGCGGGTCCGCATGTGGGAGAGATAGAAAGAGGAGAGTGGTGCACAAGGAGACAAAGTGTGCTTGTTTGCAGTGGGGGTGGTGTGTGAGGTGAGTGCGCGAGAACCACATAACTAGGGAGATAGACGTTTGGGGGCGCCATTTTGTGTGTATGGGAAATATACACTCTACATAGTGCGTGTTCTTGGGTAAGAGAGATAGCGGGAGACCTAGAGAGTGAGGGAAGAGATGTGTGCATGCCCGAGAGACAAAGTGATAGAGACCTATGTTGGGGTCTGGACTTTACAAGAGAGAGGGGTGTTAATGTGCTCGTGTGTTGGTGTTTGGGGGAGAGAACGACTTCTCTATGTGTGTGTGTGTGTGTGGTGGGGGGTGACTTAAGATAAAGAGTGAGGTGTCTATATTTGAGGGACTTTAACGTAATTGAGATATTGTGCACTCATCGTTGATCAATTTGTTTCACAGTTTGTACTATGAGATAACGATACTTTTGAACATGCGTGGTATACCTTGATGTACCAGAATTCCAAACCTAAGATTGGAATTTTGGAATTCGGCTCCATCATTAGCTTTTGTAATTCATATAAACGGGGGTACATTTTTTAAGCCGGGATTTCGTGATTTCAAATTCATATATCAAACCTAGAGATATACACATACGGGCATGTTCAAACTTTATAATCATCCACTTTATTCATACCCATACACATTTTTGCTTTTGTCATCATATTTAGGATAAACACATTTGGAATTTCATTTGACTTGGACCGTATTATGGTATTTGCTTGTAGCAGCTCAATGATCCATATTTGAATTGAATAGACAATCTAAGTTTCGAGTTGGAGACATTGATTTTCAAAACTTGCACATTTTTTTTGCGTGCAAAACAAACAAATTGTCTGCCATGATATCATAGTCGGTCGTACGAGAGCAGAATACTTATAATTTTAGGCGCCAAAAGCTTTCAAACTTCCCGCTCACATCGAAATATCACGCGCCCGAAAGTTTAGCTCTGCGATATTCCTATTTTACCCCTGCCACATGAACGGAAAAGGGCTAATTTGGTAACTCCATTGTTTTCCCCTCTTTGCCCCCAACATTCTTCCCCAGAGCCCCTCCCCTTCCCCTCCCCGACCCCCCCCCCCAACCACGGCAAGCCGGCGAATGTAGTCCTCCGCCGCAGCGGTGGACCTCACACCCCGCCGGATCTACCTTCCGCACCTTGGAACCCCCAACTACCAACTCACCACTTCACCGGAGCCACTTCAGCGACTAGCTTGTCCACCGCTCCAGATCTCCTTGACCGCCATCATGGTCCACTACACCGGATCTGCTTAACCGGCACCCTCGTCCACCACAGTGTAGGCCCTTCACTGACTCCCTCGTCCGCCCCTTTGCTGGCCCTTCATACAAGCCCTCGTCCGCCGCAACAGATCTGCCTCACTTGAAAGCATCAGCATAACGCGCTCACCAAGCCTTCGCCCATCGCACCGACCCGCTCCACGGACGCCATATTCAACTCCACCGGCCCTGCTTTACCGATGCCGCGGCCTTATCAGGTTATTTTGATTTGTACTCCTTCGTTTTTGTCTTTATCGTGCAACTGTTCACTTACCATAGATGAGCTTTCTTGTATGTCGACAGGCGCCGCAACCGTAGCACCGGAGCCGCTTCAGCAACGGCGACAGCCGGCCCAAACTCAATAGCAACACGAGCACCATTGACGATCCTTAGCTATCAAGTATGACAACGATACCCATACGCCACCGAGAATCAGGTACTATTATCCAACGGTCGGCGCCTACGTTCACTTTCCTAGCATAAGCACCGCACCTTCGAATTTCTTCAGGGCATCATTCAGTTTTTCATGAGACGCGTTATTCTGCTTGCACTTGTAGGGCCATACTTCTGGCAGTGAACATGTTACATGTGCTAAATTACATACCAGTGCACATATAATTAATATGCTTTAGTTTTGTTCTGATGCCACCTGTTGGTTCCATCAGACTGCTTAATGTTCTCTATGCCTAATTACACATCAGCAAACTAGCATGCGGTTCCGCTGCTTTTTGTTTCTTTTACCCTACATTTTCTGATGCTAGCTATTACATCACTGCTATGAGCCTCTGTTCATTACTTGTTTGTGTGTTCTTGATCTTCCCAAGTTGCATGACTAATTTAATGCTTCTATTAATTATGGAGCTGCCAACCCCATCAAGCAAAATATTTGTTCTTTTGGGGCTGGCACCTCGAACAAGCATAAAAATAGAGGGAAGCAAATATATTATCGTGTATGCACAGAACCTTCTTTCATTAGTTTAGATGAACCATTGATGATCAATTCGGACCAGTGCATGCGATTAAAATTAATTTTACCTAAATAGATGGTGCAGAATAAAATACGACAACTAGATTTGCAACCACGAGATGCTGACGATATCTTCAAAGAACATTGCAACAGCAGCTAGGCTTCACAACAACATATGGTAAGCCAGTGTGTTTTAGTACATGTGAAATGTAATGCGAGTGGGCTGATTTCTTGGCTTGTGCCCTCAACGTGTAATCCTACCGAATTATAAATAGTTCAGTTGTCTGCTTTGTTGTATTGCTTGATTCGAATGCTTGTTTGTTGTTACGCTATACCTGAGTTGGCCAATATGTCAGCAATTACTCGCTTGTACTATCGTAAAGAAATGCATGCCTATTTCATTTGAGTCCTTAGCTTTTCCTCTCAACTTCATCACAAGACTGTCTTTGTAGTTTATATGAGGCCACACTGTTAAGTGATTTCTCAGATTATTTCAACTGCTTAGATGCCTTGGCAACTTAAATATAGCGGTTGTACACCCCCTTTCAACTAGGGATGTCAACTGGGTCCCTTTTAATCCCAATTAAAGTCCACTAGTGGTATGATAGTTCAAAAGAGTTTTTGTTTTTTGAGGAAAATGAACTAGGGAGGTAGCAAAAACTAACTAGATGGGACTGGCGATGTCGTTTATTTGCCACTTACATCCCTAGTTTCATCTTACCATTTTAATTTATTTTCGGCTGATGCTGCTTCGAACCATTTAAATATAGTTTGCCATGCTCGGCAATAATTCGTCCGTTGTTTACCATGTAAGCTTACTGCCTGGATCATATGATAACTATCTCTTACTTATGTCCAGCGGAAACCTTTCAGGATGCTGTTCACACTAGGACACAATGTACAACCCCAGAATCTATTTGTGGAAGCAGTGCGCCATCCATGTTACCATATGGTAGCAGTTTAGAGGCAACACCGCGGAGAGCGATCGAGCACGATATTATAGTGCTTGAGGCTCTACTAGAGGCGAAAGAGATGGTGTGGCTGCCATGAATGAGGTAATCTTTATCTTGAGGCTGGAAATTACGGAATTAGCGGCACGCATTATGCAAGCAACCCAAGAATTGGAGGAAGTAAGAATGTTGCATTTGAAGACGGAGGAGGTCTCATTGTTTACATTATCTCAAGCCCAAGGTAATCCCGGTTCTTCTTTAGATACCGATTGAAATTGTCATTAGATTATTGTACTTGCATGTTGTGTCATGTCTCTGAATGGATTATGTTGCAAGACCCCCTATGTTGTCCATGTGTTGTAATGATCCAAATTTTTTAGGCGAGGTAATCCTCAGTACTTGTATGATTGACATAAGGTGAACTGTTTTTCGTGTGAGCATATTGTATTGGATGAAATAACTATCTGACTCAGAGTGTATCCAACCTACTGAATTAGAAGATCATGGCATTTTTAAATCATAATCATATATTAAGGTGGAATAAATCTTTGTTGTGGTTTTGAAGAAATAAATAACAAAACGTATAATTATCTATGGTAATCGAATACAAATTGGATTTGAATTTAGTTTGCCAGGTCCCAGGGCAAACGTAAATGCTAATTCTCCTAAGTTTTGAACGAAGCGGCTAAACACCCACTATAATTTGTGGGCTGCCCGAAGCAAGTGTTTGCGAGATGGAAATTACTGTCTACCCCTGACACTTGACATCCTTATCGACCGGATTTACACTGTTGTCGATAGGGGTAGACTACTAACTTCAATCAGACGTGACACGACGGCCTCTGAGCCCATTCAGACACGATGGGCGCCAAATGTGGGCGGCAAAACACATTTGATTCAAGCTCGTCCGAAAGACATGTGTCTCTTCCTCCATTTCCCCATTCATACACGGTGGGCGGCAAAACAAACTCTCCTCATCCGAAATTGATGTAGGCTAATATTTTAAATAGGGGCAGATGTGTAACTTCCATTAGACGTGACACAACCGCCCTACCTGTCAGCTCCGTTCATACACCGTGGGCGCCAATCGTGGGCGGCAAAACACCCTCTCCTCGCCCGAAATAGTTACCGGTAAATATTTGGGAGATGCGAGATTACCGTCCTATCCCCAACCGACGTGATGTCCGAAATTTTAAACGGGGATAAGTTCGTAACTTTCCCCATTTCGAGAAGCGCCCCAAGTTTGAGACCCCCTCCATTTCCCCATTCATACATCATCGGCGGCATGACAACCTCCGCTCGCGCCAGCCTCCTCCGTCGCCACCCCTCCTCCACCTTGCCGGGCCGCTACCCCTACCCGTCGTCCCATCGCAAGAGATGGACGTCCCTCATCCACGGATCGACCAGGATCCTTTCGCCGCCTCCTCTCACTTCATCAGTATTGTCGTCCACCTTGTCATTGCCGCTCCTCGACCGCCTCGTCCCACGGCAACAGGATATATCCCCGTCCGGCCGCCGTCCTAAAGTCTTCTTCCCCGCCGCCGACAGCCATCACACCCGCAGCACCCTCAACGTATCAGCATAGGCCTACACGGCATCGTAAGAGAGGTGGTACTCTTCCATATGTGCTTAAGTTATTGATCTCACCTGGAAAATAGATCGTAATATGTTTACTGTACTTTTCTTGTCCGTACCAAATCGTAGTGGCTAGTTGAAAGCAAACATTGGTTGCAAAGTAGCTTTGTCCGGTTTGCACCTTCAGATCCGCCATGGTGATACGTCTCCGTCGTATCTACAATTTTTGATTGTTCCATGCCAATATTATTCACTTTCATATACTTTTCGGCAACTTTTTATATTATTTTTGGGACTAACATATTGATCCAGTGCCCAGTGCAGTTCCTGTCTGTTGCATGTTTATTTCTTCGCAGAAACCCAATATCAAACGGAGTCCAAACGGAAAAAAACGGACGGATATTTTTTTTGGAATATTTATGATTTTTGGGAAGTAAAATCAACGCGAAACGGTATCCAAGGTCGACACGAGGTAGGGGGGCGCGCCCTACCCCCCAAGGCACGCCCTTGACACTCTCACGCTTGATTATTATCCAATGATGTGCCATCCTATGATGTTTGAGTAGATTTATTTTGTCCTAATGGCTATTTGATGATCGTGATTGGTTTGAGTTGTATGTTTTATTATTGGTGCTGTCCTATGGTGCCCTCCGTGTCGCGCAAGCATGAGGGATTCCTGCTGTAGGGTGTTGCAATGCGTTCATGATTCGCTTAGAGTGGGTTGGTGAGTGACTGAAGCACAAACCCGAGTAAGAGGGGTTGTTGCGTATGGGATAAAAGGGGACTTGATGCTTTAATGCTATGGTTGGGTTTTACCTTAATGAATCTTTAGTAGTTGCGGATGCTTGCTAGAGTTCCAATCATAAGTGCATATGATCCAAGTAGAGAAAGTATGTTAGCTTATGCCTCTCCCTCAAATAAAATTGCAATAATGATTACCGGTCTAGTTATCGATTGCTTAGGGACAAATAACTTTCTCGTGACAACAAGCTCTTTACTTTTACTAATTTAGTTGTGTCTTTATCTAAACAGCCCCTAGTTTATATTTACGTGTTCTTTACTTTCTTGCAAGCTTACCCAAAAACACCTGCAAAGTACTTCTAGTTTCATACTTGTTCTAGGTAAAGCAAACGTCAAGCGTGCGTAGAGTTGTATCGGTGGTCGATAGAACTTAAGGGAATATTTATTCTACCTTTAGCTCCTCGTTGGGTTCGACACTCTTACTTATTGAAAACTATTGCGATCCCCTATACTTGTGGGTTATCAAGACCTTTTTCTGGCGCCGTTGCCGGGGAGTTATAGCGTGGGGTGAATATTCTCGTGTGTGCTTGTTTGCTTTATCACTAAGTAACTTTTATTTGTTGTCCTTAGTTGTTTTCTATCTTTAGTCATGGATATGGAACGCAAAATACCAAAAAAATTTAGCTGTACTTGCTACTCATGAGGATGGGGTAACTCCTAAAACCCTCGATTCTCATCATGAGAAAAATATTTTGTACTACTTTGATAATCCTGAGAAAACCCCATTCAACTTTATAATGGGAATAACGTTGGATCAACATGAATACTTTAGGGATTATTGTTCGACACAAAAAGGGAAACTATTATGGGATCAAATTAATATGTTGAAGTGGTATGCTAGACAACTATGCTCGGAATATGATTATACTTGTTGCTCTAGGATGAATGCTCCACACCTCCCCTTTTCATGCAAATTTAATGATAATGAAACCTTGGCTTCTTATGCTAGAGGTATATATGATTACTATGATGTGGAACAAATAGAAGAATTTGTTGCTTTTATGGGAGCTTATGAAATTGAATCCATGTTTAAAGAGTTTGAGGATTTTGATGATGCTTGTTATAGATCTGAAAATTTAGCTATCCTCAAATATTGCTATGAGAATTATAAATACAATTATGAAATTAATGCACTTATTAAGAAAGTCTCCGCTGTCCAAGAAGAGAATAATATTTTGCAGGAATCAATGGAATAAGAAATTGATGAAATTGTGAGCTCATTGGATGAAAAAGATGATGAGGAAAGCGAAGAACAAAAGGAGGAGGAGCGAATTAGCTACCCGTGCCCACCTTCTAATGAGAGTAACCCTCCAACTCATACATTATTTAACTCCCCTTCGTGCTTACCGAAGGATGGTTGCTATGATGATTGCCATGATGATTGCTATGATGATTGTTATGATCTTGTTGATTCTCTTGAAATATCCCTTTTTGATGATGCTTGCTATGCTTGTGGCCAAGATGCCAATATGAATTATGCTTATGGAGATGAACTTGCTATAGTTCCTTATGTTAAACATGAAATTGTTGCTATTGCACCCACGCATGATAGTCCTATTATCTTTTTGAATTCTCCCGACTACACCATATCGGAGAAGTTTGTGCTTATTAAGGATTATATTGATGGGTTGCCTTTTACTACTACACATGATAATTTTGATGAATATAATATGCATGTGCTTGCTGCTCCTACTTGCAATTATTATGAGAGAGGAACTATGTCTCCACCTCTCTATGTTTTCAACACGATAGAATTGCAAGAAACTGCTTATACTATGCATTGGCCTTTACTTTGTGTGCATGAATTGTTCTTTTATGACATGCCGATGCATAGGAAGAGAGTTAGACTTTGTTTTTGCATGATATATGTTACTTTGTGCTCACTACTAAATTACAAATCATTGTTAATTAAAATTGGCTTTGATATACCTTGGGATCCGGGTGGATTCACTACTTGAGCACTAAATGCCTAGCTTAATGGCTTTAAAGAAAGCGCTGTCAGGGAGACAAACCGGAAGTTTTAGAGATTCATTTACTTCTGTTGAGTGCTTTCATATAGTTTAAAAACAAAAAAAATAAAGAGGGGAACCTAAAAACTTTTCAAAAAGAAAAGTGAAAGTAAGAAAGACAAGCATTGTTGAAGTGGGAGAGCTCCTTGAACTTTGTTCATGCTCACGGAAACTTTGTGAATCTTGATTACAGAAACTTTTCAACAAAAATAATTATCCCCTTGTACAATTCCATTGTATTATAAAAATAATGTGCTAAGGTTTGCCTTTAGGATGTTTACAATGCTTGTTGGTTTGTACGGTGCAGGATAGAAACTTTGGCTGTAGTGCACCATTTTACATTTTTAATTGGAACGTCAATTGGTTCTGATTCCTTTCGCAATGTCTTTCTATACAACTTGTTTATTTTTCCTAATTTTGGTAGAAATTTTGGGCTATCAGAAGTATGGTGGATGTTCAGATTGCTATATACTGTTCTGTTTTTGACAGATTCTGTTTTTGATGAATAGTTTCCTTGTTTTGATGAAACTATCAATTTATATCAATGGATTAATCCATGAAAAAGTTATATTACAGTAGAAACAATGCAAAAACAAAATATGAATTGCTTTGCAAGTAATTTGCTTTATTATACTAACGGATCTTACCGAGTTTTTTGTTGAAGTTTTGTGTGGATGTAGTGTCTAATCGAGGATGTTTCGATGTGAGAAGAAGGAAGAGAGGCAAGAGCTCAAGCTTGGGGATGCCTGAGGCACCCCAAGTAAATATTCAAGGAGACTCAAGCTTCTAAGCTTGGGGATGCTGGGGAGGCATCCCCTCTTTCTTCAACAAGTATCGGTATGTTTTCGAATTCGTTTCATTCGTGCATTATGTGCAAGTCTTGGAGCGTCTTTTGCAATTAGGTTTTTATTTTTATTTTATGCACCATGCTGGTATGAGATAGTCCTTTGTTGATTTATAGAATGCTCATTGCACTTCACTTAAATCTTTTGAGTATGGCTTTATAGAATGCTTCATGTGCTTCACTTATATCATCTGAAGTTTGGATTGCCTGTTTCTCTTCACATAGAAAACCGCCATTTGTAGAATGCTCTTTTGCTTCACTTATATTTTTTAGAGCGTGGGCATATATTTTGTAGAAAGAATTAAACTCTCTTGCTTCACTTATATCTATTTAGAGAGATGACAGGAATTGGTCATTCACATGGTTAGTCATAAAATCCTACATAAACTTGTGGATCGCTGAATGTGATATGTTTGATTCCTTGCAATAGTTTTGCGATATAAAGGTGGTGATATTAGAGTTATGCTAGTGGGTGGTTGTGGATTTTAGAGACACTTGTGTTTAGGTTTGTGATTCCCGTAGCATGCACGTATGGTGAACCGCTTTGTGATGAAGTTGGAGCACAATTTTATTTATTGATTGTCTTCCTTATGAGTGGCGGTTGGGGACGAGCGATGGTCTTTTCCTACCAATCTATCCCCTAGGAGCATGCGCGTAGTACTTTGTTTTCAATGGCTTGTAGATTTTTGCAATAAGTATATGATTTCTTTATGACTAATGTTGATTCCATGGATTATACGCACTCTCACCCTTCCACCATTGGTAGCCTCTCTGGTACCGCGCAACTCTCGCCGGTGCATTACACCCACCATATGCCTTCCTCAAAACAGCCACCATACCTACCTATTATGGCATTTCCATAGCCATTCCGAGATAATATTGCCATGCAACTTCCATCATCATCATATACATGACTTGAGCGTTCATTGTCATATTGCTTTGCATGATCATAAGATAGCTAGCATGATGTTTTGTCGTTGCTATGCTAGATCATTGCACATCCCGGTACACCGCCGGAGGCATTCATATACAGTCATATCTTTGTTCTAGATATCGAGTTGTAATATTGAGTTGTAAGTAAATAGAAGTGTGATGATCATCATTATTAGAGCATTGCCCCAGTGAGGAAAGGATGATGGAGACAATGATTCCCCCACAAGTCGGGATGAGACTCCGAACTTTACAAAAAAAAGAGGCCAAAGAAGCCCAAATAAATAAATAAAAGAGGCCAAAGAAGCCCACCAAAAAAATAAAAAAAATATGAGAGAAAAAGAGAGAAGGGGCAATGTTACTATCCTTTTACCACACTTGTGCTTTAGAGTAGCACCATGTTCTTCATAGAGAGAGCCTCCTATGCTTTCACTTTCATATACTAGTGGGAATTTTCATTATAGAACTTGGCTTGTATATTCCGATGATGGGCTTCCTCAAATGCCCGAGGTCTTCATGAGCAAGCAAGTTGGATGCACACGCACTTAGTTTTCAGTTTGAGCTTTCATACACTTATAGCTCTAGTGCATCCGTTGCATGGCAATCCCTACTCACTCACATTGATATCTATTGACGGGCATCTCCATAGCCCATTGATACGCCTAGTTGACGTGAGACTTTCTCCCTTTTTGTCTTCTCCTCCTAACCTCCACCATCATATTCTATTCCACCTGTAGTGCTATATCCATGGCTCAAGCTCATGTATTGCGTGAAAATTGAAAAAGTATGAGATTATTAAAGTATGAAACAATTTCTTGGCTTGTCATCGGGGTTTTGCATGATTAAATACTTTGTGTGATGAAGATAGAGCAACAGCCAGACTATATGATTTTGTAGGGATAACTTTCTTTGGCCATGTTGTTTTGAAAAGACATGATTGCTTTATTGGTACGCTCGAAGTATTATTGTTTTTATGTCAGATGATAGACTATTGCTTTGAATCACTCGTGTCTTAATATTCATGCCATGATTAGACATATGATCAAGATTATGCTAGGTAGCATTCCCCATCAAAAATTATTCTTTTTTATCATTTACCTACTCGAGGACGAGCAAGAATTAAGCTTGGGGATGCTGATACGTCTCCGTCAGATCTATAATTTTTGATTGTTCCATGCCAATATTATTCACTTTCATATACTTTTGGCAACTTTTTATATTATTTTGGGACTAACATATTGATCCAATTGCTCATGCAGTTCTGTCATGTGCATGTTTTTGTTTCGCAGAAACCCAATATCAAACGGAGTCCAAACGGAAAAAAACAGACGGAGATATTTTTTGGAATATTTATGATTTTTGGGAAGTAAAATCAACGCGAAACGGTATCCGAGGTGGGCACGAGGTAGGGGGCGCGCCCTACCCCCCAGGCGCGCCCCTGACCCTCGTGGTCCACCCGTAAGGCGGTTGATGCTCTCCTTCTCGCGCAAGAAAGCTAATTTTACAAGGAAGATCTGAGCGAAAGATTCACCCCAATCGGAGTTACGGATCTCCAGATATAAAGGAAACGGTGAAGGGGTAGAATCTGCCAACGCAGAGAACGCAGAAATAGAGAGATAGATCCAATCTTGGAGGGGCTCTCGCCCCTCCCAAGCCATGGGATCCAAGGACCAGAGGGGAAACCCTCCTCCCATCTAGGGAGAAGGCCAAGGAAGAAGAAGAAGAAGGGGGGCCCTCTCCCCCTTGCTTCCGATGGCGCCGGAACACCGCCGGGGGCCATCATCATCATCACCGCGATCTTCACCAACACCACCGTCATCTTCACCAACATCTCCATCACCTTGCCCCTTCTATATCCAGCGGTCCACTCTCCCGCATCCCACTGTACCCTCTATTTGAACATGGTGCTTTATGCTTCATACTATTATCCAATGATGTGTTGCCATCCTATGATGTTTGAGTAGATCTATTTTGTCCTAATGGCTATTTGATGATCGTGATTGGTTTGAGTTGTATGTTTTATTATTGGTGCTGTCCTATGGTGCCCTCCGTGTCACGCAAGCGTGAGGGATTCCTTCTGTAGGGTGTTGCAATGCGTTCATGATTCGCTTATAGTGGGTTGGTGAGTGGCTGAAACACAAACCCGAGTAAGAGGGATTGTTGCGTATGGGATAGAAGGGGACTTGATGCTTTAATGCTATGGTTGGGTTTTACCTTAATGAATCTTTAGTAGTTGCGGATGCTTGCTAGAGTTCCAATCATAAGTGCATATGATCCAAGTAGAGAAAGTATGTTAGCTTATGCCTCTCCCTCAAATAAAATTGCAATAATGATTACCAGTCTAGTTATCGATTGCCTAGGGACAAATAACTTTCTCGTGACAACAAGCTCTTTACTTTTACTAATTTAGTTGTGTCTTTATCTAGACAGCCCCTAGTTTATATTTACGTGTTCTTTACTTTCTTGCAAGCTTACCCAAAAACACCTACAAAGTACTTCTAGTTTCATACTTGTTCTAGGTAAAGCAAACGTCAAGCGTGCGTAGAGTTGTATCGGTGGTCGATAGAACTTAAGGGAATATTTATTCTACCTTTAGCTCCTCGTTGGGTTCGACACTCTTACTTATTGAAAACTGTTGCGATCCCCTATACTTGTGGGTTATCACATGGTACGGGCACTATACTCGTAAAGCTTATGGTTTCCCCCCTTTATATTCACTACCATCATTGTAGGTGCTTCGTGTCGTGCTAGCACTGCTCCTCCAGACCTCAACCCAAAGCTTACGTGTTGAAATACGAATCTGATATGATGCTCATATCACTAAAACAGAGAACGTTTAATTGGTTACCTAATGTTCCTATATTCGTTTCGAAAAGCATGTGCGCCACCCACTGGTCCAGCTAGTTCCACTTTCCTAATTTTTCTCTTGTTGCTTAGGGTTTTCCCCTTTTATCTACTCTACTATGATCTCCGTAGGTGCTTTCTGTCGTACTAGCATTACTCCACCCTTCAAGCTAAACAACACAACACTCAGAATTCGAAAGCTTAGTTGTTCAAATATGATTGTGATATGATACTGATATTAGTTAACCGACACATTTAATTGGTTAGCTAAAGGTCCCACTTGAGTTTCCAAATGCATGTCGCGACATATAGAGAGACAGCATAATTGCATTTCTTTGTCACTTGTTGATCGTACTTTCTTGTCCATACCAAATCTTAGTTGTTATTTCAAAGCAAACATCGGTTGCTAACTACCCTTTGCGCGGTTTGCAGCTTCAGATCTGCCATCCCACTGCCACGGTCAACATTGTACTCATCATGCTTATGTTTTCCCCATTTTATGATGACCACAATCAGCCTACGTGGTTCGTGTCGTAATAGCACTGCTCCACCCATCGAGCTAAACAAGCTTAGTTGTACAAATTCATATCTGAGATTATTGCCGATATTAGTAAAACTGAGAGATGTGTAATTGGTTAGCTAAATGTTCCTAATTTAGTTTCGAAATGCATGTGAGCCACATATGGAGAGACCGGAAAGAATAGTATTCCTCTGTGCGCTCTGGTTCATCATGGGTGGCCAACCGACATTGTATTAAAACACTTGTAATATCTTCAATCTGCTTGCTCTTCTGCTCTTCTTTAAGATGATACTCTTCTCTTGCGGTCGAGTGGTCAAGTCGAGTTGTTCACCCTTAGTATATATGTTGAATCTGTCAGGTCAGGTCAACTTGTTCTTCTTTATTATATGTTGAAGCTATCATCTGCGAAGTGTCATCACTTCTGGAGCTCTCATATTTTGAGTTGTAGGCCACATTATATTAATGCACACAACAAATTACAGCATGCATGGCATCTTTTAAGAGAATTGCAGAGATAGCACAAAGGGGTTTACAGGGAAGCAGTATTGGATTAGAATCACTTCTGCATTACAAAGAAAATCTCACTTGTTTTTATGTTTTCATGCATGTCAGATATTGAACATTATCAAAATGAATATGAGAATGGGCGCACGAGAGGAATATTGCAGAACGATCCACTGGCTAACAAACTTGGCATGGTGGAGGATGGCCTATCTTATTCACCCATCAAGGTGCTTGCTCTAACTTTGCAAAGTTGTATTGGTCGCACATATTTTGCATCTGACCTCTTGCATTTCTTCTACTTTGTTACACCATCTTCTTAGTTTAAGCATCATATATGAGTATATGCCATAACTATCCATTTCATGTACCTATTCCATGTGTCGTCACACTATGTTTTTCCAGTCAAATGTTGTTCTTTCGTAATAGATGTCCAAAAGGAAGAGGGTGAGTGCAGATCCTCAAGGAGTACAAACTAGGTATTTGGAAAAGGTAGTGGTACCTGTTAAATCAGATAGATTAGCAGGCACAGAAAACACAGGCCCGACTGTACCACACTTTACCCCTACTCCAGTGGCCAAACCCCTATTAGAACTGCTGGGAGCCCAGTCAGTCTTGTCTATGATATCAATTCAAAATTTGAACTCCTAAATTTCTGCTTGTGCCTTACCTTCTCTCTTGTATGAAAACTAATTTCAGATGAATCTCCTTGCTAAAAGGATCATACGATCTCAAAACAATAATGGGCTCTGCATTGCTCTTGTCAGTACCTCTCTCCTTTTGCCTTGTAACGTTGTACTTAATTAATTGCTATTTGATTATGTATCATCGATGCACTTTTGAGCTTCATTATCCTCTATTTCTTCCAATATTATTTGATCTATATTTACTCTTTGCAAAATGTAGAATAATGGCAATGCTTATAAAGAATTTTCTTTGGGGAATTTATTGAATTATCCTTCCATCAACATGGAGAAGGGCTTTGTCCAGCCCGTGTTAACATGTAATGTAAGTTAATCCTTCTCAAGCCTTCAAACTTTGTTCTAGTATAGATTTGGATAGGCATCATTTCCTCCACTACTGTTTGCTTTGCTGTTTACATCTAATTGGATGTTTGCAACAACTACCAGTTTCAAATTGTAGTTGTAAAAACATGTTCCTTATGCAGAACAGATCCATTTGTTTGCTTATATAATTGTGACACCTGTTACATGTCTCCTTGTTTCTCTTTCAGAGTCGTATCTCTTACGCCAGGCAGAACCTTAGGGAAGATAGTGAGCCAAACCATCTTGAGGACAGCGATATGACCCCAAGGTCCTGTCTTGATGAAGACAGTGAGTTGAAGCTACTCACCAGCAGGTGTGAGACAACCTCTGTGCAGTCGCTCCCTCAATCAGTTCGACTTCTTCAGTCTCAACTTAAAGCGGAAAGGCTTGCTTCAGCTCAGCTCCGACTTGAAGTCAAAGATGCAATGAAGATGTTAGAGGACTGCCGTGCGCACCATCATGCCTTAAATCTAGTGTTGATGCATCTATCGTTGACACTACTAAGGTCTACTCAGCTTCTTCAGCTGTTTGGGGGGGCCGACCTGGCCAGGCCTAGTGCCTTCTGAAGTGCTCTCAGTTTTGTATATCCTTTTGTCGGCGCGTTTATTTGCACTGGTGGCGAACTTTGATGCCCAGTGGATGTAATATGTGTGATAGCCGTGATAGCCTAGCGTAAGTTGCTTGCTTATTTATTTCCTTATTGTCTTGTTTATTTGTTTGCTTGTAGTCATTGCAGTTCTTTTTCCGTGGTTTGCTAGTGGCTGCAATAACCTATTTTTTAAAACTAGCCCACAATAACCATGGGCTAATATTAACTGTAGTGACACTGGGCCTCCTACGGGTCGTAGAAACAGTGGGCCTTCTACGGGCCGTAGAAACAATGGGCCTTCTATGGGCCGTAGAAACAATGGGCCTTCTACGGGTCGTAGAAACAATGGGCCTTATACGGGTCGTATCATCAATGGGCCTTATATGGGCAGTATGATCGATTGGCCAAACATGGGCCAATAACAGGCCGCATTATGGCTGTAAACGGGCTAGAGTTGGAATCATCCGTTCATGGGCCGACCATAATGGGCCATTGTTAATAGGCCATATTTCATGACGCTATGAAAACGGCCCAACGTGTTAACGGACCACAAACGGGCCGACTGTAACCACGGGCTGAATTTGGCCCACAAGCGAAAAATGACATGAACGGGCCGTAAGTAAACGAATCTTTGAAATGAGCCCAAGAATAAATGGGCTCGAGAAGGCCGAAGATAACATGGGGAAACGCCCAACGAGATAATGGGCCGTTAATGGGTATAAAGTGATGCACTGTTCATTACGGGCCAGTTTCACCACGGGCCGTTAATGGGTGTAAAGTGATACACTGTTCATTACGGGCCAGTTTCACCACGGGCCGTTAATAGGCCAAGAGTTACATAGGGCCTCATATGGGCCGAAGGACGTCATGGGCCATACATGGACCAGAAGTGAAAACGGGCTGGAATCATATTGGGTGGCCCAGATGATGCTACTGAGCCTAATTCGGATAGGGCGTAACGGGCCTTGGGTTAGCGGGCTGTAAATGGGCTATATGCGAACAGGCCGTTAACAGGGTTTACATGGGCCGGCCCGCCACCTTTTGACCAAGTCAAACGGGCCAGCCTTTTCACAGGAATGGGCCTCTATGGGGCCATGCCACGTGTCGACGTATCATAGGCGCCTTCTGTCCAATGAGTGGATGACATCTGTCCCAACGATGAGCCGACACATATTTCCTCCAGCCAATGATGATTTTACACGTGGAAAATCCCCATTGGTCGGGGCTGTTAATGGGTTATCGGATCCAAAACCCGAGCCGATAGCTTAACGGCGTTCCGTTACGGTGGTTGCCATGTGTCGGTCACCCCTGAAGAAAGCACTTTTGTGACGCGGGATTTATCATCATGGAAGTGGACACTTTTGTGATGATAATTTTGGTAATGTCATGGAACACTTCTACGACAGCACAGGTATGACTATCTTGATTCTGTCATAAAATCATCATGGATGTACATGCATGACAGAAAATGCGACCTACTATGACAAACACGTATCATCACGAAAGTGTATTTTTTGTAGTGACCACAACGATAGTTCGTCAAGTTAGTGTTGTTTTAACCTTCTCAAGGACCGGGCGTAGCCACACTTGGTTCAACTAAAGTTGGAGAAACTGACACCGCCACCAACACGTGTGCAAAGCACGTCGGTAGAACCAGCCTTGCGTAAGTGTACGCAGTAATGTCGGTCCGGCCGCTTCATCCAACAATACCGCCAACCAAAGTATGACATCTTTGGTAAGCAAGATGACTTGTATCGCCCACAACTCACTTGTGTTCTACTCGTGCATATAACATCTACGCATCAAACCTGGCTTGGATGCCACTGTTGGGGAACGTAGTAATTTCAAAAAAAATCCTACGCACACGCAAGATCATGGTGATGCATAGCAACGAGAGGGGAGAATGTTATCCACGTACCCTCGTAGACCAAAAGAGGAAGCGTTAGCACAACGCGGTTGATGTAGTCATACGTCTTCACGGCCCGACCGATAAAGCACCAAAAGCTTGGCACCTCCGAGTTCTTGCACACGTTCAGCTCGATGACGTCCCTCGAACTCCGATCCAGCCGAGTGTCGAGGGAGAGTTCCATCAGCACGACAGCATGGTAACAATGATGATGTTCTACCAACGCAGGGCTTCGCCTAAGCACTGCTATGATATTATCGAGGTGGATTATAGTGGAGGGGGGCACCGCACACGGCTAATAGATCTCAAGGATCAATTGTTGTTGTGTCTAGAGGTGCCCCCCGCCTGTGATATAAAGGAGAAAGGGGAGGGGCGGCCGGCCGGAGGGGCGCGCCAGGAGGAGTCCTACTCCCACCGGGAGTAGGACTCCTTCCCTTCCTTGTCCAAGTAGAAGAGGGGGAAGGAAGGGAGAGAGAGGAGGAAGGAAAGGGGCGCCCCCCCCCCCTCCTTGTCCTATTCGGACTAGAGGGGAAGGGGGCGCGCAGCCTCCCCTGGCCGCCCCTCCTCTTCTCCACTTTGGGCCCATGAGGCCCATTAACCCCGGGGTTCAGTACTTCCATCTCGGTATATATCTGATAACCCCCGGAATCATTCCGGTGTCCGAATATAGGCGTCCAATATATCAATCTTCATGTCTCGACCATTTCGAGACTCCTCGTCATGTCCGTGATCACATCCGGAACTCCGAACTATCTTCGGTACATCATAATATATAAACTCATAATATAATCGTGATCTAACTTTAAGCGTGCGAACCCTACGGGTTCGAGAACTATGTAGACATGACCAAGACACGTCTCCGGTCAATAACCAATAGCGGAACCTGGATGCTCATATTGGCTCCTACATATTCTATGAAGATCTTTATCGGTCAAACTGCATAACAACATACGTTGTTCCCTTTGTCATCGGTATGTTACTTGCCCGAGATTTGATCATCGGTATCTCAATACCTAGTTCAATCTCGTTACCGGCAAGTCTCTTTACTCGTTACGTAATGCATCATTCCGTAACTAACTCATTAGCTACATTGCTTGCAAGGCTTATAGTGATGTGCATTACCGAGAGGGCCCAGAGATACCTCTCCGACAATCGGAGTGACAAAACCTAATCTCGAAGTACGCCAACTCAACATGTACCTTTGGAGACACCTGTAGAGCTCCTTTATAATCACCCAGTTACGTTGTGACGTTTGGTAGCACACAAAGTGTTCCTCCGATAAACAGGAGTTGCATAATCTCATAGTTGTAGGAACATGTATAAGTCATGAAGAAAGCAATAGCAACATACTAAATGATCAAGTGCTAAGCTAACGGAATGGGTCATGTCAATCACATCATTCTCCTAATGATGTGATCCCGTTAATCAAATGACAACTCATGTCTATGGTCAGGAAACATAACCATCTTTGATCAACGAGGTAGTCAAGTAGAGGCATACTAGTGACACTATGTTTGTCTATGTATTCACACATGTATTATGTTTCTGGTTAATACAATTCTAGCATGAATAATAAACATTTAACATGATATAAGGAAATAAATAATAACTTTATTATTGCCTCTAGGTCATATTTCCTTCAAAAAGATGGACTACCCATTCAATGTCCACGATTGGTTGTTGCATCAAGCGCGCAAATCTTCCAAACAACAAGTGATCAAATATAATGAAAAAGAAATGATCTATCAAATCGATGAGCCGGGTGGGACAACAAGGGACGGTAGGTCTTATGGTGGAGTTGCTTACGAGGTGCACCTAAAAACCATTAGTGCCAGTGTGAGAGGCCACACAAGTATCATTGGCCTTGCTCGCATTTGATGACCGCAACACGGGCGAGAAACTTGCCCGTATCCAATGGCACAACGGTGCGGTTGCACGAGTTCACCTTGGAACGAACAAGGTTGGCGTGGGCTCCTCGGTTCAATCCTTTCCTTGATGCCTCACAGTGGCCTGAGTATGTTGGGCCAGACATTGTGCCAGATCCCGCACTCGTGGTGCCTATGAGGGGAAGAACAAGAAAGAAGAGATTCCGGAGTGACATGGATGATCTAGCTGGATATACCGGAATGAAGCAATTTGGTAGTGGTCATTTCATGGAGGCATCGGAGAACAAAAATTGTGGAGAATGCAACGACACATGACACAATGTTAGGACATGCAAGAAACCTAGAACCAACACGGGCACTAGTCAAACACGTGGACGGAGGACTAGCCTTGAAGGTGGTCGTGGCCGTGGAGGAAGGAGTAGCCTTGGAGGGGGCCGTGGTCGTGGAGGAAGGACTAGCCTTGGAGGGGGTCGTGGCCGTGGATCCGGTGGTTCTAGGACACGTCGGGTTGATAGGGGAAGGCCTATCGACGTGTTGCTCAATCCGGATGGTTGAAATAATGTGAATGGTACTACTTTTAATATGTTCATGTGTTGATATATTTGCCTCTTTACATGTCAATGTGTTCATATTTTGACTTAACATCTTTATTTGTTGTAGGCATGGCTTCATCCAGTTCCATGATGAGGCCACCGTGTGCTAACCAAGAAGACATGCCGCACAAGTGGAAGGACGCATCTTTGGACAAGGTGAAGGAGAAAGATGTGAAGATTCCGCCATGTTGGTGTGGAGATGTTTGCAAGGTGAAGGAGTCCACCGACCGAAAGAAGTCATGGACGGAAGGAAGGAGATATTTTGTTTTCCCCAACTATGCTTACGATTGTGCGCTTCCAACTAACACCTATGGCCTTCCACCGGTATGCTAGAGAACTAACATGTTACTCCAAAATGTGTGTCAACACTAACATCTGTTTTATATGCCGTCACCGCCTTCTCTATGCAAGTACTTCACCTGGATAGATCATGAAGTGCCAAAAGATGTCCAAAAGTACCAACATGAAGATTGTCTTAGGCGCTAGCGGCTGTTCGAAGAAAGGTTACAAAGAGGCTTGGAGGAAGAGCGTCGTCAGAAAGAGAGGATGGAGCGGAAGCAATGCGAGGAGGAGAGGGCACGCCAAGCAAAGCTTGCTCGTGAGGAGTAGAGGGCAAGAAAGCTTGCAAAAGCTCGCAAGGCACAAGAGGAGGATGCGGCACGTGACAAGAAGGGGAAATGGCCCCGTATGACTCAGTAAAGCCTTCGCTTCGGTGGACTCATCATGTAACTGGATGAAGCCATGCCAAATGTATCATGAACTATGTAGTACTAAGGCAAGAAGCCATGTGTCGTCAACTTGTCGTGAATGAATTTTCCATTTGTATTGAATTTGGTGTGGAGATGTTTGCAAGGTGTCGTGAGAACTTCAGTTTGTCAGCATATTCTGTGATTTGTCATGATTCTTATTGAAAAATTGTTGTGCTGAGAAGAGGGATAGAATAGAGGATTGATTGCCTTGTTTCTAAGTTTTTAACCCTACCGCCACAGGCCATGGCGGTAGGTTGCTGGACCCTACCGCCAGAGCCCGTGGCGGTGGGGGGGGCAAACTTGCTGTGACGAAGAAAATAAACCCCCTGGCAATAGGATCAAACCTTACCGCCACAGCCTCTGGCGGTAGGTTGCAGGATCCTACCGCCAGGGACCATGGCGGTAGGGGGGTAAACTTTCTGTGATGAGAAAAACGATAACCTTGGCGATAGGGTGAGAAGCCTACCGCCATAGGCTGTGGCGGTAGGGTCAACCCTACCGCTAGGGTGGTTGTTTTTCCCGTCACAGAAAGTCTACCCACCCTACCGCCATGGTCCTTGGCGGTAGGATCCTGCAACCTACCGCCAGAGGCTGTGGCGGTAGGGTTTGAACCCTCTCCTCTCCCTCTCCAAAAGGACCAATATGAAGATTGTCTTACAATAATACACTTCTATCAAATATTAGAATGATCATCTCACAAGCACATACATAACTCAACTCAACATAGTTCATTACATCCACGAATAACACATGTTCGAACTAATTAAAACATGACCCGGTTCGGATGCCATCGGTTGAAACTAATAGCTCAAGCTCAACGACACATTTTCTAAACAGGCAACAAATTTCTCATACTTATAAGATGTTCAATTTGATCGTCACGCGCTTGATTACGCTTCAGTTGAAAGTCAGTTGATCCTGCCTAATGCCCCAACACACCATTGGTTTCACGGAACCAAGCCCATGCAGCACGGCGGGCGGGATTCTCTGACACGCCTTGTTTGATTGCCCATCCTATGACCTGGCCGGGTTTCCTCAAGTCCATCTCAAGGAATTCTTCTTTGCTTGCAGTGAACGCAATCTCAATTGCCAAAGTGTGTCTCCAAGCATATTCCCGGTCTTGTAGCTCATCAAGCATCCTCTCTTTCTCGCTCACAAGCTTTCGGAAAGCTTTTTTCTCCTTAGCATCAGAAGGTTCCTCAATAACATAATACTTGCTGAAATCCTTCATGGCCGCATTTCCTCATCACAACTCTTCAACCATGCTTCACATTCCCTCTTCAAGCAACGGTGTCGCTCCAACATGATCTTCTCACACGCTGTGTTCATAGTCATGGATCGAATGTCCATCTTACATGAATAAACGGGTTTAAGATGACATAGAACAAAACAGAAAATAAATTCAGTAGAGTACAACACTTGGTTACTTCATATGACATACAACACCAAGTTCTTAATGAGTTCAAATGTTAAGGGTACAAGTCATAATAGTTCAAATGACGACCAAGCAAAGGTTACATGTCATTACAGTCCAAATGACAAAGATTACATAGCCTCATGCAATTCTATGTGGCGTACGGTTCCGGGTTGCAACAAATAACATCATTTCTTTATTTGACCCATGCCCAACGAGAAGCCCGCTTCTCGTGACGAGAATGGTTGGCAAACTAACCAATCAATGACCTGACCATGATTTCCCATGTCTATCTCAACATATTCTTCCCTTGTCACACACAACGCAATTTGCATTGCAAGATCACGCCTACAATTTTTTTTCCGCCGTCTTGAGCTTATTCATCTGCCTCTCCTTTTTTAATAAAATTTTCGGAATGGTCATTATTGAAATAATAATGTGAAAAGGCCCTAAACTCCGCATTCAATGCATCAATGGCTTCCATCCACAATTTCATCTTTTCTTCAATCAATTCGCGTTCACGGTTCGCCACCACCTCAGCAGAAGCTTCAAAGAAAACGAACGGTGCCATCCTACATTTCGAGAAGTTGTTATTAAACTAACTTAGGTTTAATTGATTTCTTAAGCCTAACCCAACCCCCAATTATGTACACTAAGACTAGCACTAGATCTAGGTACACAAACTATTATACAAGCAATTCTAAGCACATCATACATAAGGAAATCACAAACATAAACCTAAATGGATCATATGAATTGATTTGACCACATGAGCTAGGTTTGCAACCAAATGAGCAAATGCAAACTAAACAAAGACATCAACCAATCAAAATGAGGGGAAATGAAAGAGCTACCTTGGGTAATGAAAATGGTAAGAATCCACCTGAGAAATCTCAAACAAATCAGAGAGATTTGGGAGGCTCTTGTGCTTCAAAGAGAGAGGGGGAGACTTGAGCTCGATTGAGAGGTGAAGTGGCCTGAATGAGTGGTTGAGGAGGGGGGAGGAAATATCCAGCCCTTCCCCACCTTATCCACAACCCAGGACCCTACCGCTAGCGGAGCTGGCGGTAGGGTTCGGTACCCTACCGCCAGGGCCCATGGCGGTAGGCCCTTTTCCACGTCAGCACACACCGACGGCCGTCATTCGCCGTCAAAGGGCCTACCGCCAAAGCCAATGACAGTAGGACGTGCAAACCTACCGCCATCCCTCCCCCCCCCCCCCCGGCGGTAGGCAAAAGGGTCAGATCCCGAAATATTTTCAAACGGGGGTCGGATCCTGAATTTGTTAGCAAAAAAGGTCAAAACACAAAATTTTGCCACACAGCGACTCGGCGGATTTGATGTGTCTCCTACTACAACTTTGCTTCTATCGCTTGAGACTCGGGAGCAGCGCGGCCAGAATAAGGCCCAGTTTTTTTGCCAGATTCTCCCAGAATCTTACCCTACCCAGATTCTCCCATAATCTTTGGGCCCGATTTGTTTTACAATCCTAGGGTCTAATTAGGTAGGATTGTAAAACAAAAAAGGTCAAAGGTTCTAGGAGAAGCTAGAGAGGGGCAGATTCTGGGAGAAACCTGCAAAAGAACTGGGCCTAAATCCCACAGTACGCCAGCTATGGGATTCGTCTCGATCTCGGCCTAGAGAAAAGTCAGTCTCCGAACTTGACCTGGGCACGGACGATGAGCCGTCGAATCCTGTCGAATTCGGCGGATCGCACGACGCGGCGGCGGCGTGCACATATAACCCTAAAATTCTCTCATCTCAAAAATCTCGTATCTGCGAACTTGGCTCTGTATACCATTTGTTAGATAATAACAAAAAATAAACGAGACAGAGAGGCACAGATTTTTTACATGGAAACCCTTGCGGGAGAAAACCACGGACGCACGAAGGCGCAATCACTATGAGGAGAAGTATTACAAGCACGAGACGACATGCCGTCTTAGGTGCGACTACATGGAGTATATGAGGGGCAACACATAGGAGTCCTTGTAGGACAAGAAAACAAGTTGTACTCATATGCATTGGTACCAATGCAAAAGACCCACACCGTTTGCACTACGTCTAGTCCAATACGATAGAATTTGGATCACAATTTAATAAGAAGGAATCCTCGGACCATGCAACACAAAAGCAAACCATCAAAGATATATATTTTTAAAAAATCCGTACTTGACTGCACGTTTGTAAACCCTACTTCCCTCAGATATGTGTATGGTATTTATATAGAGTTAACTAGGTCGAACCAGGATCTTTCAAAAAACTAGGTCGAACCATGGATGTGAAAACAACATGCAGAAAAATAAGCAAGAGCAGAAGCTTCAAAACGCGGGCATCAATATCACAGCCGTCGCATAATCTGGCAAATCTGGACCTGGGTTGTGCATGACCGTAGTTCCACGTTGCATGTTGTAAGCATACAATCCCTTTTCTCCATGCCTCAAATAGTAAATGCAATCTCCCTTGAGACCGGCTTCTTTCGCACCGAGCGATGCGCCAAAATGTATGCCATCGACCAAGAAGGCCCGATCCCCGATGGTATCCACTTGCACCCAAGTCCTCGTCGACAAGTCCAACTTGCGGACGACTATCAGGGCAACCTTGTCACTGCGTTCCATTAATGGGTGGTAGAAGGACAATCTGAACAGCTCCCCACATGACTCTAACAGGTGAACACTCCAAGTGCGGTACGTTGGGTCTGATTGCATAGCAATAGGAGTTTCTGTGAAAGCTGGATCCGGCGAGAACTCTAGCGTCAGAACGGTAGTACCCAGCAAGCTTGCGTAGAACTTTCCACCCACCGCCGTCACAAGGCTCATTCCATGAATGACATCATCACGATCATGGTGGGTGCCCAGGCTGCCTGCCTGGTAATAGCCGTGCTCGGACCACTCGGCTTCTCCCGGGCGGCAGTACCAGAGCACCGCGTCAACGCAGTTTACCACGAGCACCACGCAGCTTGGGTCCGTGGGCTCGTGCGAGAGCATGCACCTGACCGGGTTCCTCGTGAGGAACTTCTCTGTATCAGGGGGCAGGCCGATTCTCCGGCGCGTGAACGGGTTCCACAGGAACGTCAGGGGTGAGCCAGGGTGCGCCATGAGCAGCCAGCCGTGCGGCGTTGTCCAGTACACGTGGTCTCGCAGGTCGTCCACAATCTTGCACACGGAGCGTCTCCTGCTTATGCTGTAGAAAAACAGCGGGTCTTCTGCCTTCTTCTCGGTCTCGTCGTCTCCTCTTTTCGTGGCCTCGTCATCTTCAGCGTTGGTACCATGAGGCGCAGGGTGCTTGTGACCAAACATTAGCAGCGGGGCGAAGCTTCCATCCAAAGCTGAGTCTTCGGTTCCCTTCATGGCTGTATATGTACATACATGGTGAGTCAATTAGCATAATAGAGCAAAAGGCAACGCTCATGAAGAAAAAAAAGATATAACTACGTTAGCAGCATTGATCGGTTCTGATTTGACCTTTGGTGGTGACAATGTGTTTTATTAAGCTGTTAGCAGGACCACTTTTTATGTGACCCTCCGTGTCACATAGCATAATGTGTATTGATTTTCTTTTTAGTAAATAAAGTCCTCTTCGTGAAAAATGCTCCAGTCTATTGATAAAATGCAATGGCAGTACAAAATCCAATGAACTAACAGAAATTGCTGCCACTCTGAACGCCTTCGTGTTGCTTTGCTATTGTTATCCGTGGAAGAGGAGGAACCCTGTCGTCTTCAGGGGGTGTCGCCCTCCCTTCTCCCTCACCATCAGTTGCTGCCGGGACGACGCGATGTTGTGGCACGACCGGCTCCCGATAGACAGCCGCAGTCGCATGGACGTTTGGCTGCGTGCTCCCCCGTTTGAAAATTCAGTAGATAAAAATCATAACCTACGATAATTACAAACACTGCACTACAGAGAATTAAAGAAGCTCCTCCGTTATCACTCCTCCCACGGCAGAACCAAGCGAACCTTCTTGTTGCAGTGGATAGTCGAAAAGTCGTCCAACTAAGCCCCATATTTATTTATTTTTGCACTAGAACAACAAAAGTCACCAACAAAAATAGGCGTAGATCGGAGCAACCACACCTACAAGCGCGCCAACTAAAACGAGGGTCGGCCGAATATATACGAGTCTGTTGAAGATCAAGGAACGCCAAATTGAATCCAAATAGATTCAACAAAGACCAGCGTCGAGAGAATCTTAGGAGATTCGTTGAAGACACACCTCCACACACCTTTTACCAAGTCGTCAAGCGGATGTAGGACAAAGAAAAAATTATTTAGAAGTTCTAACTATGGAACGCCTCGTCGGCGCAACTTGACACGCAAACTACGTTCCTCCTACCGGCGTGCCGTCTTACCTCGAAGGCCCAAGGGCCACCGGAGTCTAGCTTACAACCGCCGCCGGAACTGTTGTATGTAGATATAATACTCCGTGTACCTTCGCGTGCTTATCGCAGGCGACGCTACTTGCTGGGTTGCTCTCCCCGCTTGCCTGCCGCCGGCGTCGTCCGCACGCACTTACGATCGAAGGTGCCTTTGGCTTTGGGTTTGCTTACTTATTATATATGTCATATGTCATAATAATTAAGGAGTCGTGCGTGTTCTGGATCCTATCACGTTCCAATATTGTATATATACCATAATTAATATAGCAGTAGAGTTACGTACATACACGTCGACCGACATTATCAATATATAATGCACTCCACGTCCACCTCGAGAAAAGTAGCATAAGGCGGTGCACGTACGCTATGCCCCGCACGTGCTCGATCATGTCGATGGGCACGAGCGACGGCGAGACGGAGGCGGCGACGTCGCAAGATCGTGACTGGTCCTCTCTTCCGCCGGACCTGCTCATCGAGATACTGCGGCGGCTCCGCTGGTCCAGCCATCCCAGCTTCGCCCTGGCGTGCAGCCGTTGGCACTCCGCCGTCTCGCCCTTCTACCCGGCGTCCGTCACGCCTCTCCTGCTCAACGCCACCAGCGTCGGCTCCACCAACGTGCGCTTCTACAGCCCCTACTTCGACAAGAGCTTCGAGCTCGCCGCCACGCTGGACGCGCCCGGCGCCAAGATCTGCGGCGCCGCGGGACGGCGCCTCACGCTGGCCCTGCCGCACCTTGTCCGCAACGTCGACCTCGGGACGGGCGTCGCCCACGACATGCCGCCGGTCGCTCAAGTCGGGTTTGATTTCGTCGTCGGCGGCGACGACGACGGCGCGGGCAGGATGCTCGGTGTCAGCGCGGTCATGTTTCTGCGGCTCCAGGCCGCGCTCTCCGTCAGAAACGGTGATGGCGGGTGGACCGACTGGGACTTCACCCCGTATGAGTTCGGACCGGCGTTCGTGCCGTCGCCGAGCTGCAACCCGGTCTTCCACGGTGGGTTGCTCTACCTGCTGGGACAGGACGGGAGGCTAGCAGTGTACGACCAGTGCATGCACGACCAAGGGTTTGAGATACTGGAGAAGCCCCGGAGCTTCGGGTTCGAATGCGAAGACAGCTACCTCGTCGAGTCCGACCAAGACGAGCTCATGGCCGTCCTGGTCGGCCTCCGTGGGCCGCCGGTCAGCGTTGTCAAGCTCAACGAGCACACCATGGAGTGGGAGAAGGTGGAGAGTCTGGAAGGGAGCGTGCTGTTCACCGGCACGCTCACGACGACGATGAAGAAGACCGGCGCCAGGTGGTTGCGGAACAGGATCTTCCTCCCCAGGCTCTTTGATTGGCCCGAGACAATCCCTGCTGACCTTGTTCAGCATGACGGCGAACTCGCATTTGTGCCCAAGCAGGAGTGCACGTGGCCTGCTGTGAGAGATGACATGTATGTGACAAACATGTGGAGTTACAAATTGGGACAAAGCGGTGAAGAAGCAAGACAATTTTGGGAAACAGAAAAACTAGATTATAGCGTCTGGGTTGATTTTGGTAGTACTTAGCTTCATTGTTACTCACTCCGATCCCTATTAATTGTCGATGATGTAGTACTCTATATATGTTGGATAATATTTACATTGATGCTTTGCAATGATGCAAGGTCAACCCTATTGACCTTCCGTCCCAAAATAAGTGTCTTGAGTTTAGTATAAATTTGTATTAGAGCTAGTACAAAGTTGAGACACTTATTTTGGAATGGAGGGAGTACATTATTGTTGGATAAGAAAAAAGTAAGACAATAATCCTAAACCTAAGGGCCATAAGCTACGCGAGAGAGCTTACATGCCGGCTTGCTTGGAGTGTTGTGCACGAGGCCTTTGAGCGGAACTGGAACCCCTCTTCGGGGGCTGATCTTCTAAACATGTTACGAGCCCAACGGGGCGCATTTGCTAGGATTGTATGGCATAGCATCGGGGTGTTGTTATGATTGTTGTAGTCCATTAGAAACAAGATTACTATTGAGAAGAGTTTCCCTCCTCATCGGGCTGATGTTGTCTTCAAATGTCACCTCTTTCTTCAGACCTGGATGCCGTTGGGGAAACAACGAGATGTTGAGCTCATGCAGGAGGCCATGGAGCGGATCAGGTGCATTCAGGTCATCGCGCGTCAAGCTTCTTCTCACACCTGATCATATTGTGTTGGAGTCTGTGAACTACTAGGTAGAACTGGGGCCACTTGCCCCCCTGTCACTGCATTTTGTCTCTTGTTGGCCAGTTTCCCGATGCACGTAGTGTACTATGTTCCGTTAGTGTTTGTAATTTTGTTGTGAACTTGTTCGGATGCTGCCTGTGATGGTATTTATTAATTTAAAGCCGAATATTTCTTGCGTCTTCGTTATAAAAAAGAGCTTACATGCTACATGTCTTGGTCTTATTAATTACTCGCCCTCTGAATTTCGCTAGCGGGGCCACCACTAACCAACCATAGGTTTACATCTCACTATGTGACTACATCCATACAAAATAGCCCCTAAGTGTAGCATTGTTCCTCCAATGATCTACATTGAGCACAATGACAAAACATGCAATAATAATGTTTCTTCTGTAAGTACTTTCTTTTTGCGGGAAGCCTTTGTATGTATACTATAGTCATAAATAGAAGCAACATCTTCTGACTTCCACCAAGCCTACATCGTCGTTAACCCACCCACACTTCCCTTGCTTCCATTACCCTCCGCGTTCTCTAGCGGCATGCCCAATACCCTCTTGCTACTGTTGAAAGAGCAATCATGCCCTTACATCATGTTTTGATGTTGATGATAATATACATGTAGGGGACTAACAATGGTTGTTAAGTAAATCTCAGGTGTTAGTCCCCAGTTCATCGAAGTGTGTGTGGATCAAGAGCATACAAAGTGATTTTACTCAAGGATGAAGCATAAAAATTGATTTCATATTTGTTTTCTTGAGTATAGGATCCCGCACTATTAAGAGGGGACCGGTAGGGTTAGTGAAAGACTTGCTCAAGCTACAATAATTCCTAGCTTCAATAAAAACTTAGGGTCACACGAAAATACTTTGGTGCACATGTTTTTTTGCTCCCATGCCAGATGTCCGGGCTGCCATCCGGATGTCCGGCTCACTGCTGTTTAGACACCAGTAGGACTGCACGCTCATGCCGGATGTCTGGGCTGCACCCCGGATGTCCGGCTCCCTATCATCCCGACTCCAGTAGGTTTGCACATTGCTGTCGGATGTCCGGGCTTCGCCCCGGATGTCCGGGCCTTTCCGTGTTGCCTGATGTCCGGGCTTTGCCCCGGATGTCCGGCCCCTCTGTTTTTATCCAAGCTTCTCCTCTGTTCTTCTAGTGCCTCGCTAGCCCGGGTGTCCGACCACCCTGCCCGGATGTCCGGCCTGCCCATTCACTTATGCTACAACAGCCACATTTGTGCTCACACTATATATAGTCCTCCTTTTGTAGGACCTTGAAGTATGTCTAGAGGGAGGGTGATTAGACTACTTGACCAATTAAAAACTTAACATTTTCCCAATTTTAGAGTTTGGCAGATTTTAGCTATCTTAGGACAAGTCAAGCAATCATCACACAATTCAAGCAAGCATGCAAAGAGTATATAGGCAGCGGGAATTAAAGCATGCAACTTGCAAGAAAGTAAGGGGAAGGGTTTGGAGGATTCAAACGCAATTGGAGACATGGATGTTTTTGGCGTGGTTCCGATAGGTGGTGCTATCGTACATCCACGTTGATGGAGACTTCAACCCACGAAGGGTAACGGTTGCGCGAGTCCACGGAGGGCTCCACCCACGAAGGGTCCACGAAGAAGCAACCTTGTCTATCCCACCATGGCCGTCGCCCACGAAGGACTTGCCTCACTAGCGGTGGATCTTCACGAAGTAGGCGATCTCCTTGCCCTTACAAACTCCTTGGTTCAACTCCACAATCTTGTCGGAGGCTCCCAACTGACACCTAGCCAATCTAGGAGACACCACTCTCCAAGAAGTAACAAATGGTGTGTTGGTGATGAACTCCTTGCTCTTGTGCTTCAAATGATAGTCTCCCCAACGCTCAACTCTCTATCATAGGATTTGGATCTGGTGGAAAGAAGATTTGAGTGGAAAGCAACATGGGGAAGGCTAGAGATCAAGATTCATATGGTAGGAATGGAATATCTTGGCCTCAACACATGAGTAGGTAGTTCTCTCTCAGAAATGGTAAGTTGGAAGAGTAGGTTTGTTCTGATGGCTCTCTCCACGAATGAAGAGGAGGTGGAGGGGTATATATAGCCTCCACATAATATCCATCCGTTACACACAATTTACCAAACTCACTGGGACCGATTCAACAGACTCGGTCAGACCGATTTAGTAAACCTAGTGACCATTAGGATTTTCGGTGGGACTGACATGCAACTCGGTAGGACCGATTCGGTTAGGGTTAGGGCATAACGTAATCTCGGTAAGACCGATCACACAAACTCGGTGAGACCGCTTTTGGTAATAGGCTTTCGAGAGAGTTGGTCAGGAAAACTCGGTGGGACCGATTTGCTCTTTTCGGTGAGACCGAAATGTTACAAAAGGGAAACAGAGAGTTTACATTGCAATCTTGGTGGGACAGATCGCTCACTTTGGTTAGACCGAAACGTTACGAAGGGAAACAGAGAGATTACAATCCCATCTCGGTGAGACCGAGATCCCTATCGGTAGGACCGATTTGCCTAGGGTTTGTGGCAGTGGCTATGACATTAGAACTCGGTGGCGCCGGATAGAAAGAATCGGTGTGACCGATTTTGGCTTTAGGTTTAGGTCATTTGAGGATGTGAGAAAGTAGTTGAGGGTTATTGGAGCATATCACCAAGCACATGAAGCAATAGGCTCATTAAGCAACACCTCATCCCTCCTTGATAGTATTGGCTTTTCCTATAGACTCAATCTGATCTTGGATCACTAAAATGTAAAATGAAGAGTCTTGAGCTTTTGAGCTTGAGCCAATCCTTTATCATTAGTATTTTGAGGGATCCACTTTCATCATCCATGCCATGCCATTCATTGAGCTTTCCTGAAATAATAGTCTTGGATTAGCATTAGCTCAATGAGCTATATGTTGTTATGAATTACCAAAACCACCTAGGGATAGTTGCACTTTCAATCTCCCCCTTTTTGGTAATTGATGACAATATATAGATCAAAGCTTCAACAAATGATAATAAGATTGAACAACATTGTCGCTTTGAGAAGTATGTGGTAAGCAAGAGCTCCCCCTAAATTTGTGCATAGTTTAAGATTTGCTTTGGACTGCAAATGCACAAGGAATTAGGCTCATGGGTTACTCTTCCATGTCACATACATCTTGGTGGAGCGCTCAAAATGATAAAGATTGAATACATGCACTCATCACCAAGCAAAGTGAATGATCACATATGGATAGGTAAGATAATATCATCAAACATGCATAAGTGTAGCTTATGATCAAACACATGATCATCAATGTCTCACAAAAATAGCATAGTATCTCAAGCAATCAAAAGCAAACAAAGTTTAAACACCAAAGCAAGAGAGAACAAAAGCAACACACTCTCTCTCGAAGCCTATGATCTATACATTTTTCTCCCCCTTTGGCAACAAGTTACCAAAAAGTTCATAGGAAATGCATAGTGCTAGATCGACTCTCAGGCTTGATCTTCAGGTGGTGGTGTCCGGATAACTCCAAGAACAAAGGCTTCAGTTGCAGTGGATGGAGCTGGAGGAGTTGGTGCTGGAGCTGGTTGCATTGGAGCTGTAGGAGCTGTAGCTGGTGCAGATGATGTGGCTCTGGTGTCTGTCACAGGCACTGCAGCTGACCTCTGAGCTCTAGGCACTCTGGCAAATACATTAGTGATTGTCTTGCCCTTCCTCTCCTGCATGTCATCATGTAGCTACTCCACAACTGACTGAATCTCAGTTACTTTGACATCTAGATCATGGAATTTTTGTTCCATGATTCTTTCCAAGCTCTCCTGATTTTGAGTGAGGGTGGCCAATCCCTTCTCAATCCTCAGTGTTGATGCTATCAAGTAACCAAGCTGCTCCTGCTTGTTCTTCAAAAAGTACTCAGATGCCTCCTCTTGAGTTGGCATCTTGGCAGCCTTCTCTTTCCTTGCCTTCTCCTTCTTCTCTTGAGCATGTACTGATGATGGTTCATTCTCATTCATGACAACCTGATTGTCCTCAAAGTCTGGATAGAGAGGAAAATGTTCCTTATCCAATAGATATTTTCCTGTGCCCATCTTTGAGTTAATCAACTCCTAAATCTGAGGGGCATATCCACAACTTCTCTTCTGGTCTGCTGCAGTCCTCTTAATGGTCTCTACCATAAGGCTCATGACCTTAAATTTCTGTGGCACATCAAACAAATGCAACATGTTGATTGCATGCCCTCTAATCATGTTGTGGTCACCAGACTTAGGCAACAGAGTGTGCCTTAGGATCCAGTTGATAGTTGGCAGCCCTGACAGAAGAAAGTGGACTGACCCAAACTTATGTGTCTCAATAGCTTTGTCTGGGATCTCCTTGTACATGTGTGCCATGGAATTGTGGTCCATCTTCTTCTTGGCATAGACATCCAAGTCATCTTCACTTTCCTTTGGGGCATTGATCAGTTTTGCCCATTCCTCAACAGTTGACTGGTACCTTGTACCTTCAGACATCCAAACTATCCTCCCATCTGGATAGAAGTGTGCTGTGGAGTAGAATTGCATAATGAGTTCATCATTCCAGTTGGTGAGCTTTTTGAAGGAAATATGCCCTAGAGGCAATAATAAAGTTATTATTTATTTCCTCATATCATGATAAATGTTTATTATTCATGCTAGAATTGTATTAACCGGAAACATGATACATGTGTGAATACATAGACAAACATATAGTCACTAGTATGCCTCTACTTGACTAGCTCATTTATCAAAGATGGTTATGTTTCCTAACCATAAACATGTGTTGTCATTTGATTAATGGGATCACATCATTAGGAGAATGATGTGATTGACATGACCCATCCGTTAGCTTAGCACTTGATCGCTTAGTATTCGCTATTTCTTCCTTCATGACTTATACATGTTCTCGTAACTATGAGAATTGTGTAACTCCGTTTACGGAAGAACACTTTGGTACTACCAAACGTCACAACGTGAATCGGGTGATTATAAAGGAGTACTACAGGTGTTTCCGAAGGTACATGTTGAGTTAGCATAATTCGAGATTAGGTTTTGTCACTCCGATTGTCGGAGAGGTATCTCTGGGCCCTCTCGGTAATACTCATCACTCAAGCCTTGCAAGCATGTAACTAATGAGTTAGTTATGAGATGATGTATTACGGAACGAGTAAAGAGACTTGCCGGTAACGAGATTGAACTAGGTATTGGATACCGACGATCAAATCTCGGGCAAGTAACATACCGATGACAAAGGGAATAACGTATGTTGTTATGCGGTTTGACCGATAAAGATCTTCGTAGAATATGTAGGAACCAATATGGGCATCCAGGTCCCGCTATTGGTTATTGACCAGAGACGTGTCTCGGTCATGTCTACATTGTTCTCGAACCGTAGGGTCCGCACGCTTAAGGTTTCGATGACAGTTATATTATGAGTTTATGTATTTTGATGTACCAAAGTTTGTTCGGAGTCCCGGATGTGATCACGGACATGACGAGGAGTCTCGAAATGGTCAAGACATAAAGATTGATATATTGGACGGATATATTTGGACACCGGAAAGGTTCCAGAGAAGTTTGGAGCTCCGGGAGGTTACCGGAACCCCCCGGGAGGTATATGGGCCTTATTGGGCCCATATAGGAAGAAGGGAGAAGGAACAAGGGGGGCGCCCCAGCCCAATCAAATTGGGGAGGGGGCCGCCCCCTTCCTTTCTCCTTCCCCTCTTCCTATTACTACTACTAGTACTTATTCCTAATACTAGTACTCTTTCCTTCCCTCCAAATAAGATAAGGAAAAGGGGGAAACCTACTTGGAGTAGGTTTCCCCTCCTCTATGGCGCACCCCTTGGGCGGCCTCCTCCTCCCTCCCTCATTTATATACGGGGTAGGGGCACCCTAGGACACACAAGTTGATCATTGATCGTTCCTTAGCCGTGTCGCGGTGCCCCCTCCACGATATTACACCTCGGTCATATTGTAGCGGTGCTTAGGCGAAGCCTGCGACAGAGAACATCAAGATCGTCACCACGCCGTCGTCTTGATGAAACTCCCCTCGAGCCTCTCTTGGATTGGAGAACGAGGGTGCGTCATCGAGCTGTCGTGTGTCAAGAACTCGGAGGTGCCGGAGTAACGGTGCTGGATCGGTTGAACCGGAAGACGTCGACTACTTCCACTACGCTGGGTCAACGCTTCCGCTTCGGTCTACGAGGGTACGTAGACAACACTCTCCCCTCGTTGCTATGTCATCACCATGATCTTGCGTGTGCGTAGAATTTTTTTTGAAATTACTACGTTTCCCAACAGTGGCATCCGAGCCCAGGTTTTTATGGTTTGATGTTATATGCACGAGTAGAACACAAGTGAGTTGTGGACGATATAAGTCATCGCCTACCAGATGTCATACCTTGGTTCAGCGGTATTGTTGGATGAAGCGGCCCGGACCGACATTACGCGTGACGCTTACGCGAGACTGGTTTTACCGCCGTGCTTTGCACACGGTGACTAGCGGTGTCGGTTTCTCCAACTTTAGTTGAACCGAGTGTGGCTACGCCCGGTCCTTGTGAAGGGTAAAATGGAGTCTATTTGACAAACTATCGTTGTGGTTTTTGATGCGTAGGTGAGATTGGTTCTTGCTTAAGCCCGTAGCAGCCACGTAAAATTTGCAACAACAAAGTAGAGGACGTCTAACTTGTTTTTGCAGGGCATGTTGTGATGTGATATGGCCAAGACGTGATGCTATATTTTATTGTATGAGATGATCATGTTTTGTAACCGGTTATCGGCAATGGCAGAGACATATGGTTGTCGCTTTATTGTATGAAATGCAACGCTCATAATTGCTTTACTTTATCACTAAGCGGTAGCGATAGTCGTAGAAGCAATAGATGGCGTAACGACAACGATGCTACGATGGAGATCAAGGTGTCGCGCCGGTGACGATGGTGATCACGACGGTGCTTCGAAGATGGAGATCACAAGTACAAGATGATGATGGCCATATCATATCACTTATATTGATTGCATGTGATGTTTATCCTTTATGCATCTTATCTTGCTTTGATTGACGGTAGCATTTTAAGATGATCTCTCACTAATTATCAAGAAGTGTTCTCCCTGAGTATGCACCGTTGCGAAAGTTCTTCGTCTTTGAGACACCACGTGATGATCGGTGTGATAGGCTCTACGTTCAAATACAACGGGTGCAAAACAGTTGCACACGCGAATACTCGAGTTATACTTGACGAGCCTAGCATATACAGATATGGCCTCGAACACGGAGACCGAAAGGTCGGCGTGAATCATATAGTAGATATGATCAACATAGAGATGTTCACCATTGAAACTACTCCATCTCACGTGATGATCGGACATGGTTTAGTTGATTTGGATCACGTGATCACTTAGATGACTAGAGAGATGTCTGCCTAAGTGGGAGTTCTTAAGTAATATGATTAATTGAACTTAAATTTATCATGAACTTAGTACCGATAGTATTTTGCTTGTCTATGTTTGTTTGTAGATAGATGGCTCGTCTTTGTTGTTCCGTTGAATTTTAATGCGTTCCTTGAGAAAGCAAAGTTGAAAGATGATGGTAGCAATTACACGGATTGGGTCCGTAACTCGAGGATTATCCTCATTGCTGCACGTAAGAGTTACGTCCCGAAGCACCGCTAGGTGCCGAACTTCTTCTGATGCAACCGACAACGTTAAGAACATCTGGCGAGCAAAGCGATGACTACTCTATAGTTCGTGTGCCATGCTTTACGGCTTAGAACCGGTCTTCAACGACGTTTTGAACGTCATGGAGCATATGAGATGTTCCAGAGTTGAAGTTAATATTTCAAGCAAATGCCCGGATTGAGAGATATGAAGTCTCCAATAAGTTCTACAGCTGCAAGATGGAGGAGAACAGTTCACAAGGTGAGCATATACTCAAAATGTCCGGGTATAATAATCACTTGATTCAACTGGGAGTTAATCTTCCGGATGATAGCGTCATTGATGAATTCTCCAATCACGCCACCAAGCTACAAGAGCTTTGTGATGAACTATAATATGCAAGGGATGAACAAGACTATTCGAGCTCTTCACAATGCCGAAAGCAGCGGAGGTAGAAATCAAAAGGAGCATCAAGTGTTGATGGTCAACAAGACCATTGGTTTCAAGAAAAGGGCCAAAGGAAAGAAGAAGGGGAACTTCAAAAAGAACAGCAAACAAGTTGCTGCTCAAGAGAAGAAACCCAAGTCTGGACCTAATCCTAAAACGAGTGCTTCTCTCGCAAGCGATCGACACCTTTGGCGGAACTGCCCCAAGTATTTGGCGGATCGGAAGGATGGCAAAGTGAACAAAGGTATATGTGATATACATGTTATTGATGTGTACCTTACTAATGCTCGCAGAGCACCAGGTATTTGATATTGGTTACATTGCTAACATTTGCAACTCAAAACAGGGACTACGGATTAAGCGAAGATTAGCTAAGGACGAGGTGACGATGCGCATGGGAAATGGTTCCAAAGTCGATGTGATCGCGGTCGGCACGCTACCTCTACATCTACCATCGGGATTAGTTTTAGACCTAAATAATTGTTATTTGGTGCCTGCGTTGAGCATGAACATTATATCTGGATCTTGTTTGATGCAAGACGGTTATTCATTTAAATCAAGAATAATGGTTGTTCTATTTATATGAGTAATATCTTTTATGGTCATGCACCCTTGAAGAGTGGTCTATTTTTATTGAATCTCGATAGTAGTGATACACATATTCATAATGTTGAAGCCAAAAGATGCAGAGTTGATAATGATAGTGCAACATATTAGTGGCAATGCCGTTTAGGTCATATCGGTAAAACGCATGAAGAAACTCCATCTTGATGGACTTCGGAATCACTTGATTATGAATCACTTGGTACTTATGAACCGTGCCTCATGGGCAAGATGACCAAAACATCGTTCTCCGGTTCTATTGAGAGAGCAACAGATTTGTTGGAAATCATACATACAGATGTATCTGGCCCGATGAATGTTGAGGCTCGTGGCGGATATCGTTATTTTCTCACCTTCACAGATGATTTGAGCAGATATGGGTATATCTACTTGATGAAGCACAAGTCTGAAACATTTGAAAAGTTCAAAGAATTTCAGAGTGAAGTAGAAAATCATCGTAACAAGAAAATAAAATTTATACGATCTGATCATGGAGGAGAATATTTGAGTTACGAGTTTGGTTTACATTTGAAACAATGTGGAATAGTTTCGCAACTCACGCCACCTGGAACACCACAACGAAATGGTGTGTCCGAACGTCGTAATCGTACTTGATATGGTGCGACTATGATGTCTCTTACCGATTTACCGCTATCATTTTGGGGTTATGCTTTAGAGACGGCCGCATTCACGTTAAATAGGGCACCATCAAAATCCGTTGAGACGACGCCTTATGAACTGTGGTTTGGCAAGAAACCAAAGTTGTCGTTTCTCAAAGTTTGGGGCTGCGATGCTTATGTGAAGAAACTTCAACCAGATAAGCTCGAACCCAAATCGGAAAAATGTGTCTTCATAGGATACCCAAAAGAGACTATGGGGTACACCTTCTATCACAGATCTGAGGGCAAGATTTTCGTTGCTAAATTCGGATCCTTTCTAGAGAAGGAGTTTCTCTCGAAAGAAGTGAGTGGGAGGAAGGTAGAACTTGATGAGATAACTGTATCTACTCCCTTATTGGAAAATAGTTCATCATAAGAACCAGTTCCTGTGACGACTACACCAATTAGTGAGGAAGCTAATGATATTGATCATGAAACTTCAGATCAAGTTTCTACTGAACCTTGTAGGTCTACCAGAGTAAGATCCGCACCAGAGTGGTATGGAAATCCTGTTCTGGAAGTCATGTTACTTGACCATGATGAACCTACGAACTATGAGGAAGCGATGATGAGCCCAGATTCCATAAAATGGCTAGAGGCCATGAAATCGAGATAGGATCCATGTATGAAAACAAAGTATGGACTTTGGTTGACTTGCCCGATGGTCGGCAAGCCATTGAAAATAAATGGATCTTTAAGAAGAAGACCGACGCTGATGGTAATATTCTCGTCTACAAAGCTCGACTTGTTGCGAAAGGTTTTCGACAAGTTCAAGGGGTTGACTACGATGAGACTTTCTCACCAGTGGCGATGCTTAAGTCTGTCGAAATCATGTTGGCTATTGCTGCATTTCATGATTATGAAATTTGGCAAATGGATGTCAAGACTGCATTCTTGAATGGATTTCTAGAAGAAGAGTTGTATATGATGCAGCCTGAAGGTTTTGTCGATCCAAAAGGTGCTAACAAAGTGTGCAAACTCCAGCGTTCCATTTATGGACTGGTGCAAGCATCTCGGAGTTGGAATAAACGCTTTCACAGTGTGATCAAAGCATATGGTTTTATACAGACTTTTGGAGAAGCCTGTATGTACAAGAAAGTGAGTGGGAGCTCTATAGAATTTCTAGTTTTATATGTTGATGACATATTATTAATTGGAAATGATATAGAATTTCTGGATAGCATAAAGGGATACTTGAATAAAAAAAATTCAATGAAAGACCTCGGTGAAGCTGCTTACATATTGGGCATCAAGATCTATAGAGATAGATCAAGACGCTTAATAGGACTTTCACAAAGCACATACCTTGACAAAATTTTGAAAAAGTTCAAAATGGATCGAGCAAAGAAAGGATTCTTGCTCGTGCTACAAGGTGTGAAGTTGAGTCGAACTCAATGCCCGACCACAAGCAGAAGATAGAGAAAATGAAAGATGTTCCTATGCTTCAGCCATAGGCTCTATCATGTATGCAATCTTGTACCGGACTGACGTATGCTTAGCAATAAGCTTGGCGGTAGGTACCAAAGTAATCCAGAGTGGATCATCGACAGCGGTCAAGAACATCTGAAATACGAAAAGGACTAAGGATATGTTTCTCGTATATGGAGGTGACAAAGAGCTAGTCGTCAATGGTTACGTCGATGCAAGCTTTGACACCGATCCGGACGATTCTAAATCACAAACCGGATCGTGTTTATATTAAGCGGTGGAGTTGTAAGTTGGTGCAGTTCAAAACAAAGCGTCGTGGCGGGATCTACATGTGAAGCGGAGTACATAGCTGCTTCAAGCGGCAAATGAAGGAGTCGGATGAAGGAGTTCATTTCCGATCTAGGTGTCATACCTAGTGCATCGGGACCAATGAAGATCTTCTGTGACAATACTGGTGCAATTGCCTTGGCAAAGGAATCCAGATTTCACAAGAGGACCAAGCACATCAAGAGACGCTTCAATTCCATTCGGGACCAAGTCCAAGTGGGAGACATAGAGATTTGCAAGATACATACGGATCTGAATGTTGCGCACCCATTGACTAAGCCTCTCTCACGAGCAAAACATGATCAGCACCAAGACTCCATGGGTGTTAGAATCATTACTATGTAATCTAGATTATTGACTCTAGTGCAAGTGGGAGACTGAAGGAAATATGCCCTAGAGGCAATAATAAAGTTATTATTTATTTCCTCATATCATGATAAATGTTTATTATTCATGCTAGAATTGTATTAACCGGAAACGTGATACATGTGTGAATACATAGACAAACATATAGTCACTAGTATGCCTCTACTTGACTAGCTCATTTATCAAAGATGGTTATGTTTCCTAACCATAAACATGTGTTGTCATTTGATTAATGGGATCACATCATTAGGAGAATGATGTGATTGACATGACCCATCCCGTTAGCTTAGCACTTGATCGTTTAGTATTCTGCTATTGCTTCCTTCATGACTTATACATGTTCCTGTAACTATGAGAATTGTGTAACTCCCGTTTACCGGAAGAACACTTTGGGTACTACCAAACGTCACAACGTAACTGGGTGATTATAAAGGAGTACTACAGGTGTTTCCGAAGGTACATGTTGAGTTAGCATAATTCGAGATTAGGTTTTGTCACTCCGATTGTCGGAGAGGTATCTCTGGGCCCTCTCGGTAATACTCATCACTCAAGCCTTGCAAGCATGTAACTAATGAGTTAGTTATGGGATGATGTATTACGGAACGAGTAAAGAGACTTGCCGGTAACGAGATTGAACTAGGTATTGGATACCGACGATCAAATCTCGGGCAAGTAACATACCGATGACAAAGGAATAACGATGTTGTTATGCGGTTTGACCGATAAAGATCTTCGTAGAATATGTAGGAACCAATATGGGCATCCAGTCCGCTATTGGTTATTGACCGAGACGTGTCTCGGTCATGTCTACATTGTTCTCGAACCGTAGGGTCCGCACGCTTAAGGTTTCGATGATGCTTATATTATGAGTTTATGTATTTTGATGTACGAAGTTTGTTCGAGTCCCGATGTGATCACGGACATGACGAGGAGTCTCGAAATGGTCGAGACATAAAGATTGATATATTGGACGGATATATTTGGACACCGGAAAGGTTCCGGAGAAGTTTGGAGCTCCGGAGGTTCTGGAACCCCGGGAGGTATCTGGGCCTTATTGGGCCCATATAGGAAGAAGGAGAAGGAACAAGGGAGGCCCCCATCCCAATCCGAATGGGGGGGGCGGCCCCTTCCTTTCTCCTTCCCCTCTTCCTATTACTACTACTAGTACTTATTCCTAATACTAGTACTCTTTCCTTCCCCCTCCAAATAAGATAAGGAAAAAGGGGGAAACCTACTTGGAGTAGGTTTCCCCCTCCTCTATGGCGCGCCCCCCTTGGGTCGGCCTCCTCCTCCCTCCCTCCTTTATATACGGGGGTAGGGGGGCACCCTAGGACACACAAGTTGATCATTGATCATTCCTTAGCCGTGTCGGTGCCCCCTCCACGATATTACACCTCGGTCATATTGTAGCGGTGCTTAGGCGAAGCCTGCGACAGAGAACATCAAGATCGTCCTGCCACGCCGTCGTCTTGTGGGAACTCCCCTCGGAGCCTCTACTGGATTGGAGAACGAGGGTGCGTCATCGAGCTGTACGTGTGTCAAGAACTCGGAGGTGCCGGAGTAACGGTGCCTGGATCGGTTGAACCAGGAAGACGTACGACTACTTCCACTACGCTGTGTCAATGCTTCCGCTTCGGTCTACGAGGGTGCATAGACAACACTCTCCCCTCGTTGCTATGTCATCACCATGATCTTGCGTGTGCGTACGAAATTTTTTGAAATTACTACGTTTCCCAACACTTTTGCCCAACAAATCTGCAACTCCACAAGCAACAAAACTATCTTGCACTCCAGGATAGTGTTTTTCATTATCTTTCATGTAGGTCCAGTCGACCCACCTCATATCACACACTATGGCCTTCTTGTCCAACAAGATTGTCTCATAGAAGTCCTGTTGTTCCTTTGTATGGAACCTGTAGTCAACAGCAGTTTTTCTCCTTGTGGCGTATGGATCTGTCATCCTCCATAGCCTCAACCCTGAGTCTCTTCTGATCTTCATGTCCTCAGCCACAGGATGGGCATCATTATGGTCTGGTATCTTGGGCTTGAGCTTCCTCAGGACTTGTCCTTCTTCATCTTCCTCATCAAGAACTTGAGCACTTTGGGGCCTTGTTCTTCTCAGCAATTGGAATACTCACGGTATTCCTTTTTGGTGCAAGCTTGGGCTTGGGGGCAGCTTTGGGTGCTTCCTTGGGCTTTGATGTTGCAGCCCCTGATCTAATAGCATCACCCATAAGCTTTTGTGCCTTGGGTGCTGGTGCAGCAACCTCTTCTTCCTCTTCAGAGTCTCTCCTCATTGAGGGATTTCCAAGAACCTGGGCAGTAGTGGTTTTGGCTCTTTTCTTCTTCTTATCCTGAGCAGCAGCTTAATCTTCTGATTCAATGGTAAACTTCATAGTTTCTCCAGTGGGAACTTTCTTCGGTTTGGAAGTTGTGACTCTCTTTGCAGGTGCCTCTTTGGGTTCGATCTTTTCAGCACTTGAGTAGATCCTCGACCTTGACATAGGTGTCCTTTTGGCGGGAACCTTCCTATTGAGTCCAGTTTAGTGTTTTGTCTTTGAGGCATACTCCTTTTGAGCACTACCTTCTTGGAGGTAGCCTCATCCTCTTCTGCTCTATAATCCTCATCCTCGAAATCGAGGTTCTCTTCTTCCTTGTCTGGTGGCAGCTTTAGTCGATTGCTTGGGGTGCTCCTGCTACCTTCATCTGAAGTGCTAGAGGGACTAGTGCCCTCACTCATGTGATTGTGCTCTTCTGACCTGTTCTGACTATCACTTTGGTCTGACATGCTGCAAATCACTAACTGCTGAACCTGTGAAGAGTTATAGATGAGATAGAGTGGATGAGCATCACAAAATGCAGAGATTTTTGCAAAAGAATGGTTCAAAAATTCAGTTTTAGTTTTCCACAGAAGCATTTCGGATCAACCGATTTTCAAACTCGGTGATACCGGGCAGTTTTGGAACCTAAGTGATGAACTTCGGTTGGACCGAGTCACAGTTGATGGCACCGAGACTGCTAGGGTTTCACAAAGTCCTAAAATCGGTCTCACCGATTAGCAATTCTCGGTCAGACCGAGAGTTACTAGTGCAATGGCGTTAGCCAAATTGGTGGGACCGAGTTTTTCAACTCGGTGGGTCCGAGATGGTTTCGGCGGAAACCTAACCCTAAATTTTTGAATCTCATCTAATCTAAGGATTGCATTGATTGCATAGGAGTGTTTCAATCGTGGCAAGAATCATTAGGAACACAATGTGCTAGGAATCGGACAAGGATAGCACTGTGATCGAGTCCATACCCTAGCTTGGCGATGAACTCGCTACAGCGGCAACGGCGGGGGTGAAATCCATTGACGGTGGCGGAGACCAGCGACAGGAGGCGGCTGGCAACGAGGAGACGATCCGGAGACCCTGATGGCAGAGCGAGCTATTGCGCGGGCGAAGAGATTCGGAGAAATTTCCAAATTTTTGCCCGTGACTATATATAGCCCGACCCTGTCGGTGTGACCGAGTGGAACAACTCGGTGGCACCGAGATGCATAACTGTGTATAGTTACAGCAACTCGGTGTGACCGAAAAGTTCAAATTGGTTGCACCGAGATTGAAAACCTAGATCGACTTAGTGATCTCGGTAGGACCAAAATGGAGGAATCGGTCAGACCAAGAATCACAAAGAAGTTTTGGAAGTTTAAGTCTATGACGAATCGGGGACTCCGAGTGCTCCTCACACAGAGTGGTTCGAATCTGACATGATCAATTTTTGTGATGTAGCATTAATAGAGTTTGAGATGAGAAAAGCATAGATAGCTAGAGAAGGTTCTTAGGCATTCTTGTCCATCCACTTGGCAAAAAGAAAAGGAAGCCAATCACTCAAAACAACAAGTGGATGTCCTTGAATGAGTAAAATATGCACCAACATGCTCACACAATAAGATGGCAAATGAAATATGTGGGAAAACATGCACAACCAATTCTAGCATCTATCAAACAATTGGCGATGACTAGGTCATCTATATATGAGTATATTGACTTAGGAGTCAAATGAAAAACATTTGATCATAGGTCATACTCATCGTTTAAGCTCAAGTGGGGTTACCACTTTTACATAATGCATTGATGTGTTCACACCATTAGAGTTGCTTTGACTCAATTCTTAGAGTTAAGCTCCCCTAGATGTGAGATCCCCTTTTAGAGGGATGAACTAACCTTGGGTTTTGTCGACGATTACTTCATGTAGGTGTTGAAGATGTGGATGCTCAATGTTGATGTAGATCATTTGGAGCAATCCTTTGGAGTGAGTTGCACTTTCAACTTACCTACATGGGTTAGTCCCACAAGGAACAAACAAGAATATCCATAGACATAGAGTGAAGCACACACAAGATGATGTCCATGAAATCATTAGGTTACCTTGTCCCTTGCCTTACCAACATGAGGGTTTGTGACTCCTTGAACTAGTGCAAGATGTGGAAGTTGATTGCACTTGTTCTTGCTATAATGATATGAGTGAAGAATATTGGCGGAGTCACCCTCAAGAACTCTCTAATTCTTCTTCTTCGGGATCCACATCATCTTGATGGGAATCCTTGGAGTTGTAGTTGTTCTTGATGAAGTAGAACTTGACGTAGTCTTGGGAACCCACTTGACCGAGACCTTAGGTGCTTCTTCAAATGCATCAATCTCTTCTTGAAGCTTGTCCTTGACTTTGTTCTTGTGGTCTTGTGGTGGAAGATCATCTTGTGCTTGTGTTCCTTTGAAGGAAGTAGGATCATACTTCTCTTGTTGAGGAACAAACTTCGTCTTGGGGTATTGATCTTCTTCCCACTCAACTCCATTGGCATTGAAATTTCATTCAAAACCAACACCTTGATTCTTCCGGTGCCTTCCTTGCTTGCGTACAATTTCCTTGAATTGCTTACTCCCGGCAAGGCTCTTGTAAACACCTTTCTCTATAATTCCCTTCAATAAGCTATTTTCTTGCTCAAGTGTAACTTGGCTAAGAGAATCATTAGTGGAATCAAGAGAACTACTAGAGGCAAAAATATTTGATTTGACATTGTTATTGTTACTACTAGAGGAAGGATCTTTCTTGTACTTGTTACTAGACTTGACTTGAGGCATGTAAGTAGATAAGAGTAAACGCTTGCCAATGTAAGAAGAACTTTTCTTACGAAGATCATCATTGATTGCTTTTAAGAACTCATGCTCTTGCTCAAGATTGAGCTTTTCAAAGCGTAACTTCTCATGAGCCCTTAAAAGTTCTCGATGATCTTCGAAGATAGTTTCATGAGCTAACTTAAGAGTGTTTAGTTCTTTAGTTAGAAGCTCAATCTTCTCCTTATCATTGTCATTCGTTTTATCTTGATTAGCATGATTAATTGACGTTTCATCATAGTATTCATCACTAGAATTGTCAACAAGTAAATCATCATCCACAAGTAAGTAATCTTCATCACTATCGAAATCAACATATTCAGGATGTGTTACCTTTGGACCTTTGGCCATGAAGCATCTTCCAATTCCTTCATTTGGTGAATCAAATATGTCGTAGGAGTTGGTTGACACAAGTGCTAGACCGGCAACACCTTCATCTTGAGTATATTCGAAGTTAGAGTGATAGCTTCTCCGGAGTGATTGTCGGAGTCGGAGCCGGATACCCATTCACCAACATGAGCTTGATGTCTTCGTTTTGTGTAGCTCCTTGATGACTTGTCCTTCCTTTCCGAATCCTTGCTTCTCCGTGAGGGTATTCGTTCATGACGATCATCTCTACTCCTCCTCTCTCTCGGTGGTGATTCTTCTCTTTTGCTTCTTCTTTTTGCAGAATCTTCACTTCTTTTGTAGGGTGCTGTACACTCGTTGGAATAGTGTCCGGGTCCCCCACAATTGTAACAATTTTGCTCTCGACTAGAAGATCTCTTGTCATTGTAAGACCTTGACTTGGAGCTTCTTTCTTTGCTTCTACTCTTGTAGAATTTGTTGAAGTTCTTCACCATTAAGCTCAATTCTTCATTGAAGGTTTGTTTCTCACTTGACGATGTGGGGGCTTCACTTGAGGCTTTGTAAGCACCACTTGACTTGTTGTGAAGTTCCTCCTTATCCTTGAGTGACATCTCATGAGCAACAATCTTCCAATGACTTCCGTTGGCTTGAGATCTTTGTAGTTTGGCATCATTTGGATAAATGTGCACACGATATCATACTTTCCATCCAATGCTCTTAGGATCTTCTTGATGATGAATCTGTCGGTCATCTCTTCACTCCCTAAGCCGGCAATCTCATTTGTGATAAGTGCAAGCCTAGAGTACATTTCAGCGACACCTTCACCATCCTTCATTTTTTAACTTGTCAAGCTGACTTTGGAGCACATCCAACTTGGATTCCTTGACGGAGTCGGTACCTTCATGCATATCAATCAAAGTATCCCAAATTTCCTTTGCATTCTCAAGACGGCTGATTTTGTTGAATTCTTCGAGGCACAATCCGTTGAAGATGATGTCACAAGCTTGAGCATTGTATTACAGCATCTTAAATTCTTCCACATTAGCTTCAGGGTTTGGCTCTCTCCCATCAAAGAATTCACCTTGCAAGCCAATAAAAATAATTTCCCAAACGGCGGGGTTATGTCCGAGAATATGCATTTTCATCTTATGCTTCCAACTAGCAAAATTAGTACCATCAAAGTAAGGACCTCTACGGTGATAATTTCCCTCACTAGACGCCATACTCTCCTAGGTTGTGAAACCAAGGCTATGACCACCAAAAGCTATGGAAATCAAAGCAAATGGAGACCAAAGCTCTGATACCACTTGTAGGACCTTGAAGTATGTCTAGAGGGGGGTGATTAGACTACTTGACCAATTAAAAACTTAACATTTTCCCAATTTTAGAGTTTGGCAGATTTTAGCTATCTTAGGACAAGTCAAGCAATCATCACACAATTCAAGCAAGCATGCAAAGAGTATATAGGCAGCGGAAATTAAAGCATGCAACTTGTAAGAAAGTAAGGGGAAGGGTTTGGAGGATCCAAACGCAATTGGAGACACTGATGTTTTTGGCTTGGTTCCGATAGGTGGTGCTATCGTACATCCACGTTGATGGAGACTTCAACCCACGAAGGGTAACGGTTGCGCTAGTCCACGGAGGGGTCCACCCACGAAGGGTCCACAAAGAAGCAACCTTGTCTATCCCACCATGGCCATCTCCCACGAAGGACTTGCCTCACTAGCGGTAGATCTTCACGAAGTAGGCGATCTCCTTGCCCTTACAAACTCCTTGGTTCAACTCCACAATCTTGTCGGAGGCTCCCAAGTGACACCTAGCCAATCTAGGAGACACCACTCTCCAACAAGTAACAAATGGTGTGTTGGTGATGAACTCCTTGCTCTTGTGCTTCAAATGATAGTCTCCCCAACACTCAACTCTCTCTCATAGGATTTGGATCTGGTGGAAAGAAGATTTGAGTGGAAAGCAACTTGGGGAAGGCTAGAGATCAAGATTCATATGGTAGGAATGGAATATCTTGGCCTCAACACATGAGTAGGTAGTTCTCTCTCAGAAATGGTAAGTTGGAAGTGTAGGTTTGTTCTGATGGCTCTCTCCACGAATGAAGAGGAGGTGGAGGGGTATATATAGCCTCCACACAAAATCTAACCGTTACACATAATTTACCAAACTCGGTGGGACCGATTCAACAGACTCGGTCAGACCGATTTAGTAAACCTATTGACCGTTATGATTTTCGGTGGGACTGACATGCAACTCGGTAGGACCGATTCGGTTAGGGTTAGGGCATAACGTAATCTCGGTAAGACCGATCACACAAACTCGGTGAGACCGAATTTGGTAATAGGCTTTCCAGAGAGTTGGTCAGGTAAACTCGGTCGGACCGATTTGCTCTTTTCGGTGAGACCGAAATGTTACAAAAGGGAAACAGAGAGTTTACATTGCAATCTCGGTGGGACGGATCGCTCACTTCGGTTAGACCGAAACGTTACGAAGGGAAACAGAGAGATTACAATCCCATCTCAGTGAGACCGAGATCCCTATCGGTAGGACCGATTTGCCTAGGGTTTGTGGCAGTGGCTATGACATTAGAACTCGGTGGCGCCGGATAGAAAGAATCGGTGTGACCGATTTTGGCTTTAGGTTTAGGACATTTGAGGATGTGAGAAAGTAGTTGAGGGTTTTTGGAGCATATCACCAAGCACATGAAGCAAGAGGCTCATTAAGCAACATCTCATCCCTCCTTGATAGTATTGGCTTTTCCTATAGACTCAATGTGATCTTGGATCACTAAAATGTAAAATGAAGAGTCTTGAGCTTTTGAGCTTGAGCCAATCCTTTGTCATTAGTATTTTGAGGGATCCACTTTCATCATCCATGCCATGCCATTCATTGAGCTTTCCTGAAATAATAGTCTTGGATTAGCATTAGCTCAGTGAGCTATATGTTGTTATGAATTACCAAAACCACCTAGGGATAGTTGCACTTTCACCTTCCCCACGGGAGAGGACTGACCACTCACTTTGAACAAACCCTAGAACACATTTCACTCTCTCTCTCTCTCTCACTCCTCCACACCAAATCTTAGGTCCCCAAGGGATTTGAGAGCATTTGAGAGAAGTTGTCCAATCAAGTGATAGATCCACTCCTTCTCCTTCTTTGCACCAAAGGAATTCATGATTTGAGCAAGTCTTGAGATTTTCCCCATCGTTCTTGTTACTCTTGGAGGTTGGAGACTCCTAGGCGGTAGGAGTCTTTTGGAGAGGAATCGACCTTTGTTATTACGCCCGGAAAAGTTTGTGAGGGTTTGGAGACCACCCCAAGGTCTACCACTAGTGGTTGAGAAACGCCTTCGTGGTGTTGTCTCAAAGGGAGAATAGGGTGAGCCCTCGTGGCGTTGGTGTGCCTTTGTGGTAACATCCACCTCTCTAACCGCGATGTGGCTTCCCTCCAAGGAAGCGAACATCGGCATACATCCTCGTCTCCCGGAGTTGCGGTTATTCCTAACCCTAACTCTCTACTTGTGGTTACTTGTCTCTTAGCACTTACTTATCTCATATTGTGCTTGCTTCCTTTCATACTTGTGTTACTTGCTTAGCACTTAGTACTACTCTTGCAATTGTTAGGCTCACTCTCATATTCCGCATTATTGCCTAAAATTGCTTCGTAATAATTAAAATTTGTAATTATACCTATTCACCCCCTCCCTAGGTCCATCTCGATCCTTTCAATTGGTATTAGAGCCTCGTGCTCTATTCTTGTGGTTTAACCGCCCTAGAGCGATATGAACCCCGATGGGACTCCCCTTGTTGCAGATCCGAAGGATAAAGGCGAGGCTTCTTCTGAAGTCAAGTCCTTTACTTCTGAGGATCTGGAATGGGCCCTTGCTAAGCAAAAGGAGGAGCATGATGCTTCTCTTGAGGCCTTGGTCCAAATGAGATTAGCCACGTTGTCCACGGTGCCTGCACCACTTTCGGGTGGTGCGACTTCGAGGCCAACTATGACTGCTCCGTCATTTGTTCAACAACCTCCTAGCAATGATCACTCCGGTGTTCCTTGTCTTTATGCAAGACCCCAAGTTGAGAAATTGAAATATAATCCTCAAGGAAAACCTCCTTTACTTGATGCTGCTTCCGATTTTGCCTTGTGGACAGTTGCTATGCAGGATCATCTTCGATATGGAAATGATGAGATGCTGGAAATCTTGGAGTATGGGTACCATGTGGTTGATCGAAAGAATCCTACACCCGGAGAAATTTATGACAAGAATCTTAATGACACTGCAATCATGTGCATAAGGAGAGGTATGGTTGAAAAGCAAAGGAGACCGTTCATACACATCACAAGCGCCAAGGAACTATGGGAAAGCATTATAAGATCCAAGACCGACACCTCCACCCTCCGGGGTGCTCAATATGAAATTGCCAAGGGGCAGTTGCAAAACTTTTGTATGGGTAAAGGTGAAACTCCCAATCAACTCCTTGAGCATCTCATGACTCTCACCGCTGACATTGAGTCATGTGAGTGTGACAAGACACAAGATGGATTCAACATGACTAAGCGATTCCTTGTGGATAAGTTGCTTCATGCTCTTGCCCCATATCACCATCAAATGGTGTGGGACATAAGACAACACCATGCCTTCAAGGAAATGACTACAGATGACATCATATCCACCTTCCAACTATTTGAAGAGTCAAAGGCAAATCCACAAAACATCTTGCCATGCATGGTACTCCATCATCAAAGATCAATCTTGCATTGAAGGCCAAACATGTATGTGAAGATGAGCAAAGTGAAGAAGAGGAAGAAGATGATGATGATGAAGATGGTGATGAGATTGAATCCGATGAGGGCCCTTCATGTGAAGACATGACTCTCTTTGTCAAGAAGTTTAGCGCGGGAAAATTCAAGGGAAGATTTCAAAAGAAGAAAGTAATAAAATGCTACAACTGTGAAGAAACCAACCACTTCTCAAATGAGTGCCCCTATGAGAAGAGAGAGGATAAACCAAGGTTTCCCAAGATTTTTCCCAAGAAGAAGTTGCCAAATACTTTGAATTCCAAGCTCAAGAAGAGAGATGGGAGAGCAATGGTTGCTCAAGAAGAATCTGATTCGAATGATGTTAGTGGTGTTGCCGGAGTTGCTCAAAACTCTCAAAACACTTTGAGGTTAGCGAACAAGAGTGGTGATGTGGTCACCTACAACTACATGAAAGACTACAAGGGCAACGCCCACAAGTGGTAGAAGATGGAGAGAACCACAACACTCCTGACAAGGTCAAGGTAACCCCACGATCAAATCCTCCGCTTTTCACTCCGTCTACTCCTAGTGATGAATATCTTGATGCAGAGGATAGTTATGAGGATGATGATCTAAATGACATCCCTTAAATACCATTTCCTTTCTGTTCGCCAATTGGCTTCTGTTGGTTATGATACACTTTTTGGACTAATGGATGTGAAAGTATTTAAGAGTGATACTCTCGAAGTGTCCTTTGTTGGAGAGTTGGATGGCAACCTTTACACGGTTGATTTCTCGAAAGAGAGCACATTCCATGCAACTTGTCTAATGGCCAAGGCCGACAAGGGGTGGCTATGGCATCGCCGGCTAGCCCATGTCGGCATGAGAAATCTTCAAGATCTCTTAAAGGGGAATCACATCCTTGGACTAACCAATGTCTCTTTTGAGAAAGATCGTGTGTGTAGTGCATGCATAGCCGGGAAGAAACATCAATCAAAGCACCCACCCAAGAACATTGTGTCTACTTCAAGGCCCCTGGAGCTCCTTCATGTGGATCTTTTTGGGCCTCCTTCATGGGATAGTCTTGGTGGGAAAAAGTATGGACTTGTCATTGTTGATGATTACTCAAGATATACATGGGTGTTTTTCCTCAAGTCCAAGGACGAGACGAAGATCACCTTCATTGATTTTGCCAAGCAAGCACAATGCAAGTTTGACAAAGAGATCTTGGCAATAAGAAGTGACAATGGCTATGAGTTCAAGAACTATACCTTGGAAGAATTCCTTAGTGATGAAGGGATTGAGCATCAATATTCAGCTCCATACACTCCTCAGCAAAATGGTGTAGCCAAAAGGAAGAACCGTACACTTGTGGAGATGGCAAGGTCCATGTTGGATGAATACAAGTCACCACATAGTTTTTGGGCCAAAGCTGTCAACACTGCATGCCATGCATCAAACCGGCTCTTCCTCCGTACTATATTGGAAAAGACTCCATATGAGCTCCTAACTGGGAACAAGCCAAATGTCAAATACTTTCGTGTATTTGGGTGCAAATGTTTCATCCTCAACAAAAGAGAACGGTTAGGAAAATTTCATTCCAAAACAATTGAGGGCATATTTGTTGGCTATGGATCAAACTCTCACGCCTATAGAGTCTACAACAAATCCAATGGATGTGTTGTAGAAACTTGTGACGTGGTGTTTGATGAATTTAATGGCTCCCATGGGGAGCAAGTTGATCTAAGTGATGTAGGTGAAGAAGATTCCTCTCAAGATATCTTGACCATGGGTGTTGGTGCACTTCTTCCAATGGAACAAGAACCTCATGATGATGAAGAAGAAGATGGAAATCTCACACATCATCAAACTACTTCAACACCCATACCACCACAAACTCCTATTGTTCAACCGATGCCCTTAGTCCAAGTACAAGAAGATGATCAAGTTCATCTTCATGATAATCTTCAAGAACAAGATCATTATCAAGGGAAAGAACAAGAGAGTCCAATCATTGATGATGAACCTCAACAAATGCAATATGACCAAGAAGATCTTTCACCACACATTAATGATCCATATGTTGAGGACGTGGATGATGGGCATGAAGTTGAACCTCGAGAAACCCTAACCTCCATCATGCCTCGAGTCGCCGGTCGTGTTGATGTTGACAAAATTCTCACCAGCATATCGGAAGGTAGAGTCACTTGTAAACATTTGATAAACTTTTGTGCTCACTTCTCGTTTGTGTCTAGTGTTGAGCCCCTCAAGGTACAAGATGCATTGATGGACAACGATTCGCTTGTTGCTATGCAAGAAGAGTTGAACAGTTTTGAACGCAACCAAGTATGGTCACTAGTCAAGAGGCCACCTACCGAGCACAACGTCATTGGAACAAAATGGATTTTCAAGAACAAGCAAGATGAGAATGGTGTAATCATCCGCAACAAGGCAAGCTTAGTGGCACAAGGGTACTCACAAGTTGAAGGTTTGGACTTTGGTGAGACCTTTGCCCCCGTTGCCCGTCTTGAATCCATCCGCATCTTACTTGCTTATGCCGCTTTCAATGGTTTTACTTTAAAGTGCTTTCCTTAACGGTCCTCTACAAGAAGAAGTATATGTGTCACAACCACCTGGGTTCGTTGATCCCGATCACAAAGACTATGTGTATAAACTTCATAAGGCTTTGTATGGCCTCAAACAAGCACCTCGTGCTTGGTATGATCATTTTAAGAAGTTTTTACTCGATGATGGTTTTGTGAGAGGGGTGATCGATCCCACTCTTTTTACTAAGAGGGATAAGGGTGATTTGATCTTATGCCAAATCTATGTAGATGATATCATTTTTGGTTCTCCTAACATTCATTTGTGCAAGAAGTTTGCGGCTTCAATGACCAAGAATTTTCAAATGTCACTCAATGCGGATTTGAAGTTCTTTCTCGGATTTCAAATCCAACAATTTCAAGAAGGAATTTTTTTCTCAAGCAAAATACCTCAAGGATATCCTATAGAAGTTTCGCATGTCTCATGCTAGTCCATGCAAGACACCCATGGCAACCAAAATTGCACTCACTAAAGACACAAATGGTATTCCTTTCGACCCATCTATTTACCGCTCTATGATTGGTTCATTGCTTTACCTTTGTGCATCTAGACCAGACATCATGTTCAGTGTATGCATGTGTGATAGATTTCAAGCTTCCCCTATGGAAAGTCATCATAAGGCAGTTAAGCATGTTCTTAGATACCTTGTTCACACCCCAAAGTTGGGTTTATGGTACCCCAAGGATGCTAAGTTCGATCTCATTGGGTACACGGATGCTGGTTGGGCTGGAGACAAAGTGGATCATAAGTCCACCTCTGGCGCATGTCAGTTTCTTGGACGTTACTTGGTAAGTTGGTCCTCGAAGAAACAAAATTGTATTGCTCTCTCTACCGCAGAAGCTGAATACATTGCACCCGCCAGTTGTGAAACTCAATTACTATGGATGAGACAAACCTTGAAGGATTACGGTATCACTTATAGACATGTGCCTCTCCTATGTGATAATGAAAGTGCCATCAATATTGCTGAGAACCCCAAGGATCATCTCCGCACAAAGCACATTGATATTAGGTATCACTTCTTGAGAGATCATGTGGAAAAGGGTGACATTCACATCGATCATGTTGGTACAGATTTGCAACTTGCAGATATTTTCACCAAACCATTGGATGAAGCAAGGTTTTGTTGACTTAGGCGTGAATTTGGTATCTTGGAGCTTGACAATATTATGTGAAATCTAGTACCCATTCATGCATGAATTTAATGTCTTGTCGTGATGTAGGCATATATTTAGGGGGAGACATTCAATTCATGAATATTCTCACCCAACATAATGCACAAATAGAACAAACACTCTCAAAGTTATCATGGTTCTCGAACTATGGTGCTTTAACATGATGGAGTCGTGACTATGTGCCCAAAGTCTACATCTTTGCGGCACTATGTTACATATGCTCAAACATGATGACCTCGATCACCGCTTGTACATTGCTTGTGTGAACCTTTCGTACTTATTTTGGTAGGGCTGTTATTATATCTTAGTATGGCCTTAGAATTACTCAGGTTGTCACCTTTACAATTCTCTCAAAACTCCTTGGCGGAGTCTATATCAAATCGTATTAGTTGGCTCCTTCCAAATCTCTCTCTTGCCTGGACTTGTCCAGTGGCCGGACGTCCGGCCCCTCTGCCGGACATCCAGGCCCTGGAGCAAATCCTTCTGTTGCTCAAACTGCGATTACCGGACATCCGGGCTTTAGCTGGACATCCGGGCCCTGATCCTATTGCTGCCTGACCCTCACACTCCAGATATCCGGGCTTCTCCTCGGATGTCCGGCCTGTTGTCCCCTGTTTCTCTGCTCTCTGACCTCCGCTCGCCGGATATCTGGGACTGGCCCCGGATGTCCGGTCCGTCACCCACAGCCACACATACCAGGGGAGGGACTCGTACGTTGGAGGTAGTTTTTCCCGTTCACTCCCGTTCCTTTTCTCCATCGCACCTCACAGTCGCCGTCGCCGGGCCGTCACTCCGGTGCTGCCCCGGCCCTCTCCTCCGAGCTCCGGCCCCAATCTCCTGCTCACAGCTTCTCCTCCTCCTGATCTATGATTCTATCCAATCCATTTCTTGGGTTGTGTTGTGAATCCCTCGGAAGGGACCGGTGTATTGTGGGAGTGACCGCCGGAGTTCCTCATGGCACGGACCAAGAACTACGGCCCCGATCGCCCCGAGCCTTCTTCCAGGGCTTCTATGGTGACCGAAAAATCTTAGGGCTTCACTCTCTCATCCATATCTTGGCGTCTATGTCTCTCTTGAGTGTTGGTGTCTCTTGCTTAAGCCTAAAAATCTGTCAATGAACTTGGCTAATCAATTTAAATCATGGACATGTCACATTTTTTATCTACCACTGGACTTATTCTATGGTCATGCTCAAAAATGGTCATCCCATTGTTTAATTTCTTTTATCCTTGTTCATACTTGTTGGCTCCATCTCATCGGGATCTCTCATTATCCATTCCAGTTGTTCGCCGGCAAGGCTCAACCGACTCCGATGAGCATGCTCGGCCTAAGAAGAAGAAGACCACCACCACCAAGAAGAAGAAGCGGGCACCATCCACTAGTCCGTCGGCCTCGGATCCAGATGATGCGGACTATGTTGGGGAGGAAGAGGAGGTCAGTGCACCAAGACACTCCGTTGGACAGTCCAAGCCTGGTACTAGGAGGGCGCCGATGCCTCAAGTTCGTGGTCGCCGTCCTCACGACTTCAAAACTGTGGAGGCAGCTCAATATCTTGCGTTTCGTCGGGATGTCAATCAATATGAGATGGTGGCTGATGCGAAGGATCCTCGGTTTCGGACTCGTATGCAGCAGGATCTCTATTCCAGTTTCGTCCGTGGGCGTGGACTTGCTCCTCACTCATACTTGGATCTCAACTTCCTGCGTGAGAATCCTGACATGTTTCCTAACAATCCGGTCAAGATCATTGATGATATGACTCTTGGTCCCGCAATGACCTTCAGGTGTGATTGGAATGAAGCTGCCATTCTATAGTTCTATGCCACCTGTTTCTTTGGTCCGGACAACACTCTCACCTGGATGGCTGATAACACTCCTCTGAGCATCACCTATGACAGGTTTGTTCAGATTTTGGGTCTCTCCGGTATTGGCCATTGCATCCACAGTTTGGATCCTAAGCACAATCCCAAAGCGATTGACGCTTGGTTGCCACTTGTCAAACCTACCTCTCAGCTTACTAAAGAAGAACTTGCATGTCCACTCAATGAGGTATCTATCTTCCGTGCTCCTTGCTACATCCTCTATTAGTGTGTGCTTCGCACTCTCTATCCTAAGAAGGGAGATCACTCTAGGGCTTACAACTATTGCATTGACTTGATGGTTCGTATGCATGACAAACCCACCGAGCCTTTGGACACAGCCCATTTCATTTGGCATGAGATCCGTCTTTGCAGTTTCATTCAGTCGCGCCAGTTTCCTCATGCTCCATTCATTCAGGCTCTGATTGATCACACTGCTCCCTTTGAGGTGGTTAAGATTGTAGTTCATTCTAGTTGGAAGCCTGCTCCTCATATGCGCGTGGTGTCTACTGCTCAGACTGGTGCTCCTTCTCAGTCTAGGAGGTCTGCTGGTGGGACTCAGCCCACTGGTTCCTCTGTTCCATCTTCCTCGTCGGCTCCTCATGGATGCCTTGACATGTTCATCAGCAAGGCTCAATCTACTATCATGAGGTCAATCACTTTTAGCTGTCAGCAGAATCATGATGTTCAGAAGCGCCTCATCATCTCCAAGAATCAGCTCAAGCAGTGCCTCCGTAACCGTGGGAGTCCCGTGAGTGATGATGATCCTATTCCCGCGGCTCCGTCCACCTCTACCTTTGGTTTCCCGTCTCATGGCGAGTATCCCGAGTTCCTTGATGATCATGATGATATCCACCAGGATTGACCGAGTGTGTTTCAGTTCTTCGCCCCCTTTTTACTTGTTGTTGTCAAAGGGGGAGAAGTAGTATCTTAGTGTGGTCATACTATGATGTATTGGCTATTTGTATTAGCCCTACTATTATTCGAACTTGTTATGTTTCTACCTATGTTATTATCTTGATCATGTGAGACTATGTTGTTATCTTATTATCTTGATCATGTGAGACTATGTTGTTATCTTATTATCTTGATCATGTGAAACTATGTTGTTACCTTGTGGGTATGGAATTTTTTATATATATGGTGGTTTCATATGTGCATGTATCTCTCATATATATCTCCTGGAGATACATATGCATCCTAACATATTCATCTCATGCTCACAATGAGGGGGAGCCAAATATAAATAGAAACATCAACATACTTTGTATTCTTGCTCTCATGTTTGTCAATGCTAAGATTATTTATTGCAACTATGATACTACATGTGTGATTGTCATCAACAAACAAAAAGGGGGAGATTGAAAGAGCAATCATGCCCTTACATCATGTTTTGATGTTGATGACAATATACATGTAGGGGACTAACAATGGTTGTTAAGTAAATCTCAAGTGTTAGTCCCTAGTTCATCGAAGTGTGTGTGGATCAAGAGCATACAAAGTGATTTTACTCAAGGATGAAGCATAAAAATTGATTTCATATTTGTTTTCTTGAGTATAGAATCCCGTACTATTAAGAGGGGATGGGTAGGGTTAGTGAAAGACTTGCTCAAGCTACAATAATTCCTAGCTTCAATAAAAACTTAGGGTCACACAAAAATACTTTGGTGCACATTTTTTTTGCTCCCATGCCGGATGTACGGGCTGCCATCTGGATGTCCGGCTCACTGCTGTTTAGACACCAGTAGGACTGCACGCTCACGCCAGATGTCCGGGCTGCACCCCGGATGTCCAAGACTCCCAGCCACGCCGGATGTTCGGTATTTTCTACGGATGTCCGGCTCCCTGTCATCCCGACTCCAGTAGGTTTGCACGTTGCTGCAGGATGTCCGGGCTTCGCCCTGGATGTCCGGGCCTTTTCGTGTTGCCGGATGTCCGGGCTTTGCCCCAGATGTCCGGCCCCTCTATTTTTATCCAGGCTTCTCCTCTGTTCTTCTAGTGCCTCGCCAGCCCGGATGTCCGGCCACCCTGCCCAGATGTCCGGCCTGCCCATTCACTTATGCTACAACGGCCAAATTTGTGCTCACACTATATATAGTCCTTCTTCCCCACGGGAGAGGACTGACCTCTCACTTTGAACAAACCCTAGAACACATTTCACACTCTCTCTCTCTCTCTCACTCCTCCACACCAAATCTTAGATCCCCAAGGGATTTGAGAGCATTTGAGAGAAGTTTTCCAATCAAGTGATAGATCCACTCCTTCTCCTTCTTTGCACCAAAGGAATTCGTGATTTGAGCAAGTCTTGAGCTTTTCCCCATCGTTCTTATTACTCTTCGAGGTTGGAGACTCCTAGGCGGTAGGAGTCTTTCGGAGAGGAATCGACCTTTGTGATTACCCCCGAAAAAGTTTGTGAGGGTTTGGAGACCATCCCAAGGTCTACCACTAGTGGTTGAGAAATGCCTTCGTGGTGTTGTCTCAAAGGGAGAATAGGGTGAGCCTTTGTGGCGTTGGTGAGCCTTCGTGGTAACATCCACCTCTCTAACGGTGACGTAGCTTCCCTCCAAGGAAGCGAACATCGGCATACATCCTCGTCTCCCGGAGTTGCGGTTATTCCTAACCATAACTCTCTACTTGTGGTTACTTATCTCTTAGCACTTACTTATCTTATATTGTGCTTGCTTCCTTTCATACTCATGTTACTTGCTTAGCACTTAGTACTACTCTTGCAATTGTTAGGCTCACTCATATTCCGCATTATTGCCTAAAATTGCTTAGTAATAATTAAAATTTGTAATTGTACCTATTCACACCCCCCCCCCCTCTAGGTCCATCTCGATCCTTTCAACTGTCCCTGGCCCCTACCACAATGTTCACATTAAGCGTCATGATGAAACCGACAACCGCCTATCTGATTACATAGAAACCGCGAGCGCTTACGGGGTTCCCGCACCACATTCCACTGTACCGCTTCACAAAACCCTACAAGACATATCCCATTTGCATCTCTAGCATCAACAACTACTTTGTTGTCCTCATCATCATCAAGATTAGTAACGTTTCTAATTTGCCGCAAATTCTTGTTTTGCGGGCTCGTGACTATTGCAGCCAACCTGATCTACACCCTTCCTCTTTCTCGGTGATGGTTTTGGTAGGTCTCTTACTTCGCCTCTAGGACCTCTGCTTGACGAGGGTTCCAATGCCACGACGTCATTCTTACTAATGTTTTTGCCAGCTAAGACTCTACTCTCATTGCTCCTTCTCCTTCTCTTGCTAGGATTTTGAGCCGTGTGATTGAAATGCCTGGTTAGGCCTCTCCCTGCGCATAGGTGTTTAGATGATGTGCTAAGTCCATGAAAGGGTTAGCAACTAAAATCCTCATTGCATATGTGCTTAGCTTATTGTTGCTAAGCTTCCATATTTTTTGGTGAAAAGGATCTAGATCTATGTAAAAGTTCGGCAGATGTACAAAGCACCTCAAACGTAATAAATGTTACACCGAGGTCTCTAGACCACCGAACGACCACTACCACCGTCAGAACGCGCCGATGTCGCCGCTCCCCTACTGAAGTCGGCTTGACCTTGTTGATGATAGTGGGAAATCTTCTTGCATGTGACCCTAAGGACCAACGCCCTGGAGCCACAGTGGACCCTTGAATAGATCTGAAGCAACTAGCACCAAATCCCATCATCGCGCTTGCATGATCAAAAATCCTAACCTCCCAACCCCAAGGATATGGCACTAATCTACGTCAAATCTTTATCAACTACCTCCCAGTTGGACGAACCTGAGGATGGTCAAAACTGAAAGACAAACTCCAAAGAAGAAGCGTCATCATTTGCCCAAGCGTTGCACCTGCGAGCACTATCAAAACCTAACCTAATCTACTAGTTGGAGTGAAGGCGCCAGGGTTCCCCACCCTGCCACCTGTCGCTAGAGCAATAAGCAGAAGAGAGGAGAATCCACATGCTCGTCGGCGAACTCTGAAGGGGAAAGTTTGCTCTAGTTGCCGAGGGGAAGGGGAAAAACGCTTGTTTTTTTTTCTCTTTACTAAGTTTTTGTTGGTTTATTTAATAAGTTGTAGAATATTTCTCGCATTAAGCGAGACACCGTGGGAACTCTCGTTGAAGGGTGTACAACAATTGAGCCGTCCCATTTCGCGGACAGTTAAATGAAAAAGAGAACGATATGAGAGAAGCAGGGATAGATCCCTGGTCTCCTCGGAGGTGGCTACTAGCCAGTATGCCCATGTCTTGCACGTGATAAACACTAGGTGAAGGAAGCCAATTTTTCCATTGGATTTTACAGTTTTTTTTCTGTTTTTTCTTTTTTTGACGAAGTTTTCTTCGTTTTTTGTTTGGTTTTCTTTTTTCTTCTCCATTTTTTGTTTGGTTTTATCTTTTCTTCTTCCATTTTTGTTTTTCTTTCATTTTTATGATGTTTGTTTTCGTCTTCACTCTAAATCTTTGTGTATGTCAAAAATAATTTTCTAATACACATTTAACATTTTTTCAATACCAATTTAACATTTTTTAATACATGGTCAACACTTTATGTTTACACGCTTTTCAATAATTTTAAAATATTTGATTAACATTTTATCAAATACAAAATTAACATTTTTTCGAATACGTGGTCAACATTTTTCCAATACACACTTTTAAACATTTTCAAATTCTTGATTAACCTTTTTTAATTACAAGATTAAAATATTTTTAACACATGGTCAATACTTTTTTCTATACGCATTTAACATTTTCCAAATGCTTGATTACCAATTTTCAAACACTGGTTCAACATTTTTTTAAATGCTTGATTAACATTTTTATATACATGATCAAAAAAATCTCATCTTTTTTTACTACATGGTCAACATTTTTTATACATATTTAACATTTTCCAAATGCTTGATTAATTTTTTTCAAATACTTGTTCAACATTTTTTAAGTACTTGTTAAACTTTTTTTCAAATGCTTGATTAACATTTTGATATACATGGTCACCATTTTTTCTGTACACATTTAACATTTCTCAAATGCTTGATTAACATTTTTCAAATTCTTGTTCGACATTTTTTTCGAAATGCTTGATCAACATTTTTATATACATGATAAAAAAATCATCATTTTTCTAATACATGATCAACATTTTTATATTTTCATTCCAAATATTTCGAATGATTGATTAACATTTTTAAATACTTGTTCGAAAAATTTTCAATTTTTTGTAATATATATATTTATAATATTTTAAAGTATAAACATAAGTCCAAAAATAATGCAAAAACTAAAATAAAATACAAAAAACCCCAAAAAAAAGAGCATGTGGCTGCCGCGCACGTGGGCCGACCCATGTCGGTTGTCCCTTCAGCAAGTCCGAAGGTGGACTCGCTGAAGGTGAGACATAGGGATGCCCCTCACCATTTTAACTCCAACTTCAATGTTTATAAGGCAATAAATTTTGTTGTTGTGATTAATTCACTTCATTTATAGGAATCCCTCCCTTTGATCGGTTTTGTAATTGTGGCGGCACCAGGACGGATGCGGCGAGGGTGTGGCTACGGGGCACGAGCGAGTAGGCTGAGGGGCTAGGCGGCAGCCTGAGAGCCCTAGGAGCTGGCAATGCGGCATGGGGAGGTTGTGGGAACTCTATCGCGGTGCTCGTTGATCATGGCGGCGGCCAGATCTCGGAGCTCGCAAGGCGGCAGCTAGAGGACTTGCACGATTGAGGGAAAAGAGGGGAAAGGAGGCGGTGCTCATAGAGGTTCCGCGGGGCTGGTTAGTGGGCTCAAGGGTACCCTGGTTGCAGGGATACAACAATGACTACCTTCGGATGCCGTCGGTGAAGAAGGTGGTCTCTCGTCCAAGTTGGAGCTCGTTGGCTTGTGTTTGTCGGTGGAGAGGTGCACGGCGTCGGGGCGGAGCGGTTCGACATGACGAAAAAGGCCAGGTGGTGGTTCTGGCTCACTGGCTCATGACGCTCCGGCTCTTCATGGTGGAGCTCAAAAACGAGAGGGGAAAGGGAAAATGGGCGGAAACGAGACAAATAAACATGGGGTGTGTGTGGCACTCTTAATCGTGCCTTGCGGTGTCGGGAGAAGCAGGAGGCAGCGAGGCGCGTGTTCGCACGCTCTGTCCACGCGCTCGCGAGGAAGGAGATGACTGGTGCCTAGCCAGTGGGTCATGGCTGCTTTGGACCACGCGCTTGCAAACGAGGTGATTTTGTGCGATTAAATATAAAGCAAGGGGTTTTTCTGCAAAAAACATGCACACGACACTTCATGTCAGCAACTGACAAGCGGACCCCGCCTGTCAGTTTCCGTGTCAAATGTGTTTAACCATGGATCAGATTGATTTGTTGCGGCGTGCCTCAAACTGGGTATTGATCTGCGAAAAAACGTGAAGTGGTACCAATTCGAGCCTCAGTTATGGTACTCCCTTTGATCAATATTATTTAAGTACCAACGTGCAATTAACTCCTCATATAAGCTTGGAGTAACCCTCTGAAGATGAAGTCTTTCTTTGTGGTCGAAATTACCCAGCAAATATGAATGATCCTGAATCTTTAAGGGAGCCAAGTTGATCCTGAATCTGAATGTGCCTCTCGTCTGATGTGGAAATTGATATGGAAATCCATGTCGAAATTGAACTTGTTCCCTGTGAACTTTCTAGACATGAACTGCGGCAAGCAGCACGACATTTTTACTTTCCAGTAAAAAAAAATACAATGATCACACTCGTGCACTCTTGATTTACTTTGCAGTACTACAAAAATACTAAGCCGTCGTCGTCGTCTTGTTGCTCTCCTCCCTCTGCGCGCATTTCGTCGAGCAGGTGCCTCGCCGGCGGCGAGACCCTGGCCTCCCACTCGGCGAAGTCGGCCTCCCACTCGGCGAAGTCGGCCTCCACCTCCGCCGCCTCGGCCTCGAGCCCCAGCCGCTTCATCCCCCGCGCCATCACCCGGTACATGTACTCGTCCACCTCGCAGCCTCCCCTCCTCACCGCCGCCTCGTACACCCGCCACGCCGCGCGCGCCCTGCCCTTGGCCACCAGCGCGCGCACCAGCCTGGTGAGCTTGTACACGTCCACCCCCACCCACGGGCCCTCCGACTCCGAGTGCCGCCCGCCGCGCCTCGCCTCCTTCTCCTCGAGGAACGCCTCCACGAGCGCGTCCACGGCGCCGGCGGCGGCCTCGGAGGGCGGCGAGGAGGATACGAACGTGGCGTAGAGCTCCGGGTCGGGCCGGTACCAGGGCTCGGCGCGCGCCACGTGGAGCGCGGCGAGGGCGAGGGACCAGTGGCCCTGGCGCTGGAGCTCGGCCATGGCGGCGAGGAGATCGGCCCGGAGGAGGCGGCCGAGGGACGAGGAGGCCGCGCCGATGGCGGCCGACGGGGAGCGGTCGGCGGCGGTGAGGCGCTTGAGGGACTGCACGGCGTGGATGGCCTCCGTGGAGAGGGAGCGGCCGCGCTGGAGCGGGCCGCGGTTGTCGCGCGGGCCGCAGATGATGGCCCCGGCCCTGGGCCTGGCCGCGGCGCGCGGGGAGACCGTGGGGGTCGTGCGCGGCAGGAAGAGGAGAGACGCCATGGGAGGCGAGGGTGGGAGCTGAGCGGGGGGAGAGTGGTCGTTTGGAGGCTCTGCGAGGACGACGAGGAAGAAAGGGGATGATGTGTTTCGCTGCGGATTTTTACGGGTGGCTTGGGAACCGTCTGATCCCTCGAAACTCTAGATATTTTAATTGGCCAGTGTAAAACATCCCAAAATGCATCTTGCGTGCCATGTTTATCGAAGGAGCTCAAAGCTTCCTGTGGAACTCAAACTATGGCCCTACTTCTTATGAAGTGAATCTGCAAACAAATTTTTTATGTGTGTGGTTTGCATGCTTTGAGACATTATCGAGGATTTCTGGGCACCTTACCTTGGATTGGGATTTTTTAACTAAATTCAACTGACCTCACATGTTAGCCACCTAAAATCGAATAATTTAAGTTAAAATAATCTGTATCCTTCAACCCTTACGTATCAGATATGTTTACCAAGGTCATCTTCAGCGGTGGGGACGATGGATTTCTTGCCCAATATGAATTTCTTTGCTTGAGTAATACACCCTTTTTACCCCTGCAAAAAAAAAAAAAAAATCGGCAGCGGGGACGATGGCTTGTTGCCGTGTCTTAGTTGGTTGGGTGATGCTCCACACTCAATTTAACTAAACTAGGAGGTCATTTGTTGCTAGAGCCTTATAAGGTTATCTTTTCATGAATTTTGATGAACTACACTAATGGTTTTGGTCTAGTTTCCTCATCAATTGGGCTAGTCCTTTTTAAGAATCAACATGAGCTCCTATCGACAAGTTTTGGTATAAAATACCTCTCAACCCTTCATAAGCTGAAGTGACTAGCGCTAGTCGAAGCAATAGCCAAAGAAAGGGAATGACAAAGCAACAATCATGAATGTACTTTAGCACCCATAAAATCCTCCCAATGGCATAAACATATTATGATTTATTAGCACCATGATGGGAGGGCATGTAGGTGTCATCGTCATTGAGAAGATATGACCATACTTAATAATTGATATAAAGGTCTTAGGCATGGGTTATCCTTACCACTTTTCTCTTTGACCTAGATGTCGATGCCCTAGCCCTAATCACGGAAATGGCTAAGCAACATGGGATGGTGAAAGGGGTGTTGGAAGAGACAATTGAGCAGGGTGACAATATGTTACAATATGTTGATGACATCCTTTTTCTAATGCTTGCTGATGAGGAGAATGCAAATAAACTAAAATTTATTTTGGGTGGTTTTGAGAAATTGTCAGGGCCGACCATTAACTTTCATGAGAGTGAGTTGTTCGTCTTTGGGAAAGCAAAGAGCAAGTCTGATTTTTATCAAGAAATGTTTACTTGCCAACTTGGTGAAATGTTTATGAAATATCTAGTGATTCTTGTTTCTAATGATGGAATCTGGAACAAACGCGGGAAAAGAATGTTAGAAAATTCTAGCTCGCAAGACAAGTTGTTAAACATTGTTGGTAGGCTAACCCTTGTTCAAGCATGCCTATTAGTATCCCCTTGTGCATGATGCCCGTTCATCCCATGCATATTGGAGCCCTTGTAGCTAGGTGGTTTTGGAGACTAGACAATAAACAGGGATTGTGGCAATATGTCATCCTGAATAAGTATGTTAAGAATGCATGGTTATCTTGCTGCTAAATGTAGACTTGGGGACTCTTAGTTTTTGTCTAGTCTCGTGGTTGTGAAGAACATTCTGTACCAACACTTCAAAAATACTAGTTGGGAATGGGGGCAATACCAGGTGTTGGGAGGCCTAGTGGATAGGTCCCAGCCCTATGAAACTAAGCTACCTTAGTTTGCATTAGATGTGCTTTGATAAAAATTAGTAGATGATGTCGTCTCTATAGGTTTTGATAATATTAAGTTGAGAAGAACTCCGTGGGGAGGATTCTTTGGAGCTCCTAAATAACATTAAAGATCTTTGTGATGATGTTCTATTGGATAAAAAAGTTACAGTGAGATGGATACTCAATATTGACGGTGTATTACTGTTAGATCTTTATACAAAAAAAGTTGATTTCAAACTCGGTTGGCTTCCCACACAATTTCTTGTGGAAGGTAAAGATCTCGTCTAACGAGGTTTTTCTATGGCTGATGTTTAAGACAATATTTTGATTAAGAATAACATGACCATAACAGTGGCAGTAGGTAAAACCCGTGTATTTTGTGGATACAAAGAAAGAATTGAGCATATGTTACTAGGCTAGTGTGGAGTCTGCTCAAATGTGCTTTCAGTTTCCTGCCAATTTGCATGATTTGTTTGCACACTTGGCTGAAATTCTTTAGTAAAAATGATAAGTTCATGGTCATAGTGTAATTTAGGGCAAAGCCCTAATTGTGCCCAATCTTCACAACTTGAAGATGGGAAAGATGGGGAACACAAGAAGTCAAGGGGACACAAGGGGAGATCACTCAAAGAACAAGACCCACATCATACATGTGCACTCCAAGAAAATCCAAGCAAGATACGCATAGATCCACAATCAACAAGAGGAGGTAAGTAATATGTAGTTCTGCTCAAACCCTAAGGGGAGTTGAGGTCTTGAGAGATAGGTCATCCCAAAATCTCTCAGAGAAATGGAGCCCTTGGTAATCCCTTGGGGTTCTTCTTCACTTGGAGGTCTTGATCCCGAATGGCGAGGGTTGATGAGCAAAGCTCTCTCAAGAGTCAATTATGCTTTGCTAACCCAAGAGAGAAGGTAGGGGAGAGGCTATAGTATAGGGGAAAATAGAGAGGAAGGGGATGATACAAGGCCACTTGGCCCAAAGTGCACACACACAAGGGTCAAATGTTTGTGTTGTTGGCCGCACGTCAAGGCTTAGCCCGCACTGTCCAGGTTGCACGTCAGGCGTCTGGTGCATGAAGCTCGTCAGAGTCGGGGTAGGATCTTCACGTGGTGCATTCCAGGGGTTGAAAAAGCTCTACATTCATATGAGACGTCACGTGGTCCATTGTAGTAGTTTGGATGCCCGAGTTAACAACAAAGCTTTTGTAATCGCGTGCCCTTCATTCCGATCATCAGGGCTGGTAATCAAATGTCTAAGCTGATGCCAGACTGTCCAGGTTGGTGGTAGATGTGCAGTTGTTGTAGCACCGACAACCTTTCTTCCTTGTCTTCTTGCTCCTCTTCCTCCATGACTTGGCCTTATTCCCGTGCGTCTTCATGGGCAATTCCTTGGTACCTCGGTTTTATGCACAATATGTCCATCTGAGATAGTAGTCACGTCTCACATGAATGTAGATCTTCTTCAAAGAGGAGCAAGCTAACCTCAGTTTAATTGGCACGTGTGCGTGTTCTAGTCATTGGTCCACTTGGTGTGTTGGTGTAGGCTCCATCGCGATGTCTATGAGGTGCTCCACACCATAGTGGGTATCACCACTGTAGGATGGTCCAAACGTGAAAGTCCAATCAGAGACCCTTCGACGAAACTGTGTGCGATGCATTAATCGCAAACGGTAGTATACGAAAACTGTCAAAAATGAGATGAACTGTTTGCGACGGCGCATTCATCAAACACCATTCAGAGCTATGGGTGCGATGCGTGGCATATAGTTAATCCATACAAACTGTTTGCGATGAGCCAGAACAATAGAAACGGTGAGCCAGATGAGGGTGTGTGCGCTATACGGCATATGAATTGTGTGTGATTAGGCAACACAATAGAAATGGTCTGCCAGATCAAGGTGTCTACGATGTAGGGTATACAGTTCACTTGGATGAACTGTTTGCGATAAGCCAAGACAACAGAAACAGTTTAACTGAAGAAGATGTGTGTGATACGCGGCAAACAGGTCCATAATCAGAAATGTGTGCGAAAAATAATAATAACATAGACGATTATTGCTAATATAGCCGTGTGATTTGCTCTGTCTACAAAAGAACAACATATATATAACTGAAATAAACATCCAGATACATAAGTGACTATACAGATCAGCACACACCTCAATAAACAATTGCATGCATTCCAAACTAGGAGAAACGATCATCTATTCATCTACTTCTTGTGACGCTCCCGCCACTGCATCGATCTCTCGTCTGGGGTAGGACGAAGACACTTTCTCATGTCAACGATCCACCTGTACATCTCATAGCTTGTGTACGTGTCATTGGTTGCGTACTTGATGTGTTCTTCATCCAGTCTGATGCCAGGCACTGTGTCAGGCGTTCTTGTCCTTCTTGCTCTCATCCTTCATCTTCATGTAGTAGGGGGCGATGATGGCCGAGGTGAGGTCAACCAGGGAGTTTAGTTGGTTGTTGGTGCTGCCCCAGACCTTGTAGTGGTCACGGATGTTGACAAGATTCTGACAGGTTAAGCCCGAAACCTTGACGCTTTTAGATTATTGGTGGTGACCACCGTAGCGAAATTGTAGTCAGAGCTATTGATAAACCTGGAGAAAAGGGAGAATTACATCGAGTTTTCGTTAGATTTGTTTTCTGATGTTTTGTTGAACTTGTTTTCTCTCGAGTTTGCAACTTCTGATTCATGGTTATTTGTACTAAGTTGTAAAACTCCCGGCCATGTACAACCATCCATGTATACCCCAAGAGCCACCCACGTGGGCGAGCATTTCCTAGACCTGGCTCGCTAGAAACGGTGAATTCAAATGTTCCTAGCGAACCAGGCCCAAAGGTGCTTTAAGAATTATGTTGTGCAAGCCCAACAATGTTTACATGTAACCAAACAGCCCGACACAGAAAGAAAAAAAAACATCCAGCAGACCTGTATGGGCTTCATGCAAGTAGCCAAATGCATCCTTCATAAACTTTTTATTTCGGGTTTAGCGTTGGAGATGCCCTTAGTTTCATACACTGGATGACCTGCTCTACACGGAGAAATACCCTGACCGATGCTTTTTATGTTAATGTGTAATTACTTGTTTTTCGCAAAGATGTCCTCGTAATTTAAAAATGTCTTGTTTCTGGAAAGGAAATGGAGATAGGAATAAACGCCCCTGCATAACAACCTCCCCACCTGCCCATCCACAGCTCTATCCCACGCCAGCGTCAGAAGCGAGAGAGGGAGGGAGAGAGAGAGGGGCAAGCCGCGCCTCACCAAACACCACCGACCAAGCGCAAGACCAGAGCAAGACCGGCGACCGATGGCTGCCAACAACCCTGGGAACCCCGTCGGCCCACTAGCCCTCCTCATCGAGATGACGTGCTGGATCTGCGGCCGCGTGCTCCGCCTCACCGGCGTGGCAGAAATCACACATTTGACCTGAGGCAGAAATCAATTCACAAACTGACCTGCTTTCAAAAAAAATTCACTCAGCTGACCCTTTCGTGTGGCGCCGACAGCGGTAGGGCGCCAGACACAACTATGCTGGCCTTGTGCCCTTAGGCGTTGCACCTCCTGCCAACGTGGCAGCCACAGGTCCACCAAGCCCCCACACGCGATACCTGCAGCGCTTAAGCCTTAGGCGCCATCAGGTATATTGCAATACTTTGTCTTAGGCGCCGACATTGACTTAGCTTTGCATCGGGCCAGCCCTCCTGTGCGCTTCTTCCCTCTCTCAGAAGTTGCTCTCGACAGAGAGCAGGGCGGCGGCGCCCATCGGATCCCCCATACCTCTCAGATTTGAAGATTTGATCCGTGGATTCGATCTCCAATCCTCGTACTAGGTAAACTCCTCCGCTCCTTTCTTTTCCTCCGTAAATTTGTTGCCATTTAAGAGATTTGTCCAAGATTTGGTGGAATCCTTGATTTGCTTGATTTGCTTGGTTTAGGATGTGTAGTAATAGTGGTACTACCGTAGTGTTGTTCATTAGTTCACAATATATGATTCTTGTTAGTGAAACCCTAGATTGTTTAGTTTTTTAGATGCCTATTTTGTAGACATATATGTGATGTTTAATTTTTTAGATATATATTATTTGTTGAGTTTTGCGTACATATATGTGATGTTTAGTTTTTTAGATATATGTTAGATGTTGAGTTTATTTGAAATATGAGATGTTGAGTATTTTTGAGATATATACGAGAATTTTCAATCATTTATTCATTGTGCGAGAAGAACATGTTGAGATTGTTGTAGTTGAACACATATGAGATGTTTAGTGTATACCGATATTTGAGATGAAAATGAACTCATATATGTTTATTGTTTGAACTTTGTAAGGATGGTTTGGCTTCTCGACGATGCCTCGACACACCCACACGGGCCTACATGATGCGTGAGAAGGAGATGGTAATAATGATTACTCTAAATCTTTTCCAAATTTGCCTTCGCTTGAAATTTTAATGCCCTAAGATTTGTCATTACTTTTTTTGCGTAAACTTGAACCTCTGAAGATTCGGTATCACGGGTCTCTGGTCCCGCCATGCCTTACGACGGCGGTACACACCGTACATCAAGCGGCAGGGCTACTCCGTGGATTCTGCTGTCGGCCGGTCCACGCCGAATCTGAACGCTCCACTGGTGTCTGCTCTTGTCGATCGATGGAGGCCGGAGACGCACAGTTTCCATGTTCGGACTGGGGAGATGACCGTGATGCTTGAGGATGTCGCGTTGATCACCGGTCTTGCTATCGACGGGAGGCCTCTCTGTATGAGCACCGATTCGATGGGTGGCGCGAGCGATGATTGCTCTAATCGGTATGGCTCTACCGAGGCCGAGGCTGATGTAGAGGAGGAGAAGAGAAGAAGAAGAAGGAAAGGAAAGCACCGGAGCTGCTTTCACGTGATTCAAAATAACTTTGCGGCGTGCCCTCCGGATGCCACCGATGATGTGATCCGGACACATGCTCGTGTGTATATGTGGTACGTTGTGTCGAGGACTTTGTTTCTGACTCCTTGGCAAGAACGCTCCATGGATGTGGTGAAGGCGTTGATCGCCTTTGATAGCAAATGGAGCCGGGGTTCGCCGACTCTTGCCTACTTGTACCGGCAGGTAGTTGGTCTATTTTGTGATCACCTCATTTCTTCATTAGCAATGCAAGCTTGCTGTCAAGTTAACATTGTTTGTTTTCTTTCATATGTAGCTGGACGATGCATCTTGCAGGATCACGAATAGTCTTGAGCATTGGTGGTAATCTGCTTCTACTTTACGTATGGAGTGGGGCGTCTGCTGTTGGGCCTTGAAGAGCGTCGAGTTTGATCCTTGGTATGCGAGATGAACATGATTTAATTACGGCGCCCCGTGGGCTTTCAAGTGGGATATCGTTTCGAGATGATGAACGATGTCAATCTCATGTACCAAAAGTACATTGCCGAGTTGGACACGATTACGCTGAAAGGTAAGGAGGTCATTACTTGATCCTCAAATTTGCATTGTCCTTTCTCATGCTTGCTTGGAACATAGACATCAAATTTGCATTGTTGCTCTGTTTCATAGGTGGAATGGCAGCCATATGGCGCGGTGAGAGGTTTGGGTACACCGAGGAGTTCCGCCAACCCGATGTGCTTGCGGATAAGGATCTCGGCTTATGCGGTGCCCATTGATATGCAATCGGGCGGTTGAGTTTCATTGCCGCATCGCGTTCATCGTCGATTTAGTGCATTCCAACCTCACCCGCGGATTTGGGTGGACACGGACAAAGCACTTCATAGGTAAGAGAGCATGTATGCGTATTGTCTAAGCATCGGGACTCCTTTTATTGTGCTAATGCTTGGTTTTATACCACGCAGTTGGACAGAGAAGGCAGCGGAAGATAAAGGATCGGACAAGCATCATGCTTCAGTATGTTACCCGCTTCGACTTTACGTGGAGCAAGCTCAGAGCATTGCACGCGCCACGCTTCGTGAGCACAACCAACAAGCTTTTGATAACTACGCATGCGATGGTTTATTGGAACTACTCGAGTTAAGATATTGCCGCGGCATATAATGAGGATATTCTTGAAGAACCAAGAAACTATGAGGATCTAGCAAAGGGAAGTACAACAGAGATGTCGAGAAAGGGCAAGGAGTACCTGCTGTTCGGTGATTAACTATGTGGTAAAGTGTTCCGTTCTTTACTTTCCGTTGATCAGTATTACATGTTTGAATGGCTAACACATTCATTCTTTCTCATCCTTAGCGCACCGAGATCAAGAAAGCACCGATGAGAGCCACTCTATTCGGAGAAGACACCGTTGGGCCGCAATGATGATGGTTCACTACGAGCATTCCTCAAGGTACATATCGCATTCACTATGAGAGCCATCTATGTTGCGAAGTTTGATATGTTACACACTTGTTCATATTCTGTGTCGAGGCCAAGAAGTTAAGGCGGTTATCGAACTTACTCGGTTGTCGTGATCCGAATATGAATCACCATCTGCCTCTAGGTGCAGTACACCATCGGACCCGCATCTCACCATGATGGGGACGATGTGAGTTCCTCCTATGCTTACATGGATGATGAGGGTGCGCTCACCCAAGAGGTATGACTAAGGCTTTAGATGTGATTGTCACTTGATTACAACACCGCCTTCACCATATTGTTTAGATTACGTGATAGGGCCATGAGCTTGATGATGACATGTTATTGGCGGACGCTCAAGCTCGGTCCGCATATGTGTTCAAGCCTAGGCAGCCCAGGCGCCAGACACTCCCAACGACTATGACAACAGAGGCAACCCAAAGGTGGTCGTAGGGACCTCATGGATGGCTAGCTTGGATGATGAGGCGAGGAGGAGGCGGAGCCAGCAGCGGAGGAGGAAGTGCACGAAGAGGAGCCTCGTGCTCCTAAGAAGAAGAAGATTGCTGCAGCATGGCACGAGACCACGCGTGGAAGGCATTAGTGCTTTGTGTTAGGTTGATGAACTTGTGAGGTTATGTTATATGATGAACTTGTGAACTTGTTAGGTTGATGAACTTGTGAGGTTATGTTATGGTATTTGTGTTTGCAAACTTGAAGCAAACTTTATTTGTCTTAAATGATGTGATGTTCAAGTTATTAGTTCTCTTTGCTTAGCATGTCCAGTTTATAGTACTTTAATTGATGTTCTTTGTTATTTGACCACCGCTTTTTACCCAAAATGGCATCTGCTACATAGCTTTGCTTATAAACAACTGCAGCCTAATACTTAGAGCGCCAGCCTTAAATGCGGCCCTAACCTTAGGCGCAGACTATCGCCATGGCTATCCACATAGCCAACAGCTACTCCCATGGCTACTCCCACGACATCCATAATACTTACAATGACTGCAGACATCACAAAAATATGAACAAACACAAATTTTATGCCGACGATGTTCATAACTTAAGATAATTCAAACATTAGTACGACATGGTTCACGACACATTCATTACAAATGACAAATGGCAGCTTGCCCTAGAAGATAGTTCACCAACATGCCCTCACAACTTCACGACACATTCATTAGAAGATAGTTGACGACGAGTGCACCGAAGCGAAGTCCCTACTGAGTAGAGCGAGGCCATTTCCCCTTCTTGTCACGTGCCGAGTCCTCCTCTTGCGCCTCGCGAGCCTTTGCAAGCTTTCTTGCCCTCTCCTCACGAGCAAGTTTCGCTAGGCGTGCCCTCTCCTCCTCTCGTTTCTTCCGCTCCATCCTCTCCTTCTGACGACGCTCTTCCTCCAAGCCCCTTCGAAACGATTCTTCGAACCTCCGTTGCCGCCTAAGACAATCTGCGTATTGGTCCTTTTTCACATCTTCTGGCACTTCAAGATCTATCCACGTGAAGTACTTGCATAGAGGAGGCGGTATCGCATAAAATTTGTTGTTAGTGTTGACACACATTTCAGAGTAACATTTTACTTCTCGAGCTTACGGTGGTTGGTCATAGGCGTTAGTTGGAAGTGCACAATCATAAGCATAGTTCGGCATACAAAATATCTCCGCCCTTCCGTCCATGCTTTCTTTCGATTGGTGGACACCTTCACCTTGCAAACATCTCCACACCAACATGGCGGGATGTTGACATCTTTCTCCTTCACCTTGTCCAAAGATGCGTCCGCCACTTGTTCGGCGAGTCTTCTTGGTTAGCACACGGTGGCCTCGTCATGGAACCGGATGAAGCCATGCCTACAAAACAGAGAATTATTGGTCAACCCTAACCCCACTTAACAATGAACACAACCCTAAGACCAACATAACCCTAACACCAACATCAAACACACATAACCCTAACCCTAGCATACTACAAAAGCCTAACCATACCAAATTAGCAAAGAAACAAAAATTTCCAAATCCAATCAAAACTAGGGTTTCCACCACACTAGCAAGATCGACCAAATGTGACAATTCCTATGGATGAAAACGAGGGATCGGAGGAGATTACCTTAAGGGAGGATTGGCTTGAAATCCACTGTCAAATACTCCGGATCCGAGAAGGATTTGAGAGGGGAGAGAGAGGGCGAGAGGCACCGAGCTTCGGGTTTGTGTTGAGGTGGGGGTGTGTGGGGTGAGGATGGGTGGGAGGTGTTGGTACAACCTAATAAATATCCAAGGTGTGCGGCGCCTAAGGCCAAGCGCCACACTACACTATCTGGCGCCTTGGCTTTAGGCGCCGCACATCCGACATTCCACCGGAGGGCAATGTAAGCGTCCCATAGCTTTACCACCGCTAAAATCGCTAAGTCGGTGTGCGGCGCCTACGATTAGGCGCCACACTACATCATCAGCGCCAAAGACTGGCGCTACATAGTAAGTGTGGCGCCTTTCCGTTAAGCGCCGCACACTAACTTAGCAAAATTTATGGTGCAAAACGTCTTGAACGCTTCGTTGCTCTCTGACTGGCATGTCCATGTGCAGCGCCTAATGGAAAGGCGCCATTATGTAGTGTGGCGCTTGGCCTTAGGCGCTACATCTCGACATTCGATCTAGAGAACAGCAAAGCGTTCGCTTGCTTCTCCACCAAAAATGCTAAGTCGATGTGCGGCGCCTACCGGTTAGGCGCCAAGATTACACTGTCTTGCACGCTTAGCCCTTCATTGCACGCACTAATCGATGTTTTGAAATACCAACTGTTCTTTTTGTTTTGTGATTCATAAAGATGCCACAGAATCACATCCAAAACACACAAATACTAGTCCAAATCACATACTCATACACACATAGCACATATACTTGTCCAAATCACATAGGGTCTCACATAGTCATACACGGAAATATTAGTCCCCTAACATAGTCATACACACATAGTCATACACACATAGGGTCTCCATGTAGTTTCTTCTTCTTGCTCTCTTCTTCTTCTTTTTCTTCCTCCTCCTCGCACCACCAAGGGGTCTCACCTTCCCCCTCTGTGTCCTCCACTCCCTTCATTGTTTCCATACCTACGAAAATGGCAATATAATAGTTAGTCACACAATACAAAATGACAACACAAGCATTGAGCCAAAAGAACAAGATCATAGTAAGACACATACGGCAATGGTCCATTGAGCCAAGAAAACATTCCTCCACTACGGCCGCCAAGGCCAAGATCACCACCACGGCCTACACCACCACCACCGCGCCTCTACCACGACCACCACGGCCTCTACCACCACCACCACCACGGCCTCTACCAAAGACCACGGCCAAGACCATCACCACGACCTCTACCACCACCACGGCCAAGACCATCACCACGGCCAAGACCATCACCTAGGCCTCTACCACCACCACGGCCAAGACCTTCACCACGGCCAAGACCGTCACCACGACCTCTTCTAAGACCAAGTTGACTCCCTCTTTGTTGCCTAGTTCCTCGTTGACTTGTTTGATTTGAGTGGTTTGGCACTCCACCACTTGTTTGACTTGATTGGCTACCCCTTGGTTCACTTGGTTGGCTATCATTTGCTTGGCTTGTGCTTGAACCATTTTTCTTTGATCTCTTTCTTGGTTTGGGACAAGTTCTTGTGTTGTGTCCCCATTATTGCAGCCCCCACAACGGATTCCTCACGAGGCTCTTGGAATTGGCGGTGCCAGATTCTCCACCGCCACCACGGCCCCATCCGTCCATGTCACCTCTAAGACGCTTAGTCTTACGTCTTCCTCGCTAACGACCTTCAATTCGGGTCCGCCATAGTTGAACTCCATGATACTCCGGCCATTGTGATTGGTCCAAGTATGGTTTGGGCCGTGGAGTCCATGTCTTCTTCTGTCATGATTGTGAACTCCGGACTCCTCACGGTTAGAGGGTGATTGACGTCCACATTCCTAACCCGGATGCATTTAACAAGTGCGAGCATGGGAGATGAAGCAAAGACGGCCTCATGCACCGCAATCACACCGTGTTAGGGAGACCTTGAAAGCCCGGCCTCCGTGTTGGCGGCCATCATTTGTGGTTCCTCCTGGCTCTTTCACCTCATACTTCCACTCGTTGTCGTCATATAGAACGACTTCTTGAGTCCGCCTTTCGTGATTGAAATTCCAACCATTCTTCAACCTTTGGTGGAAATTGTACTGTGCTTATCCTTGTTCTCACCAAAGAATCGCTTATCGGTCTCCATTGAGTGCTTCAAAAGTATTCATTCATCTTGTCAAATGTGTATTGAGCTATTGCCACACGGGTAATGCACGTACACCCTTGAGCACCTTATTGAAGCATTCGCCATATTGCTTGTCATTTGACCGTACCTCGGCCATCTTCATCGAAAGCACGTGCCCACATATTCCTTTCGGCAATGTTCCTATTGAGAAACTCCCGACCGCGGGTCAAGTTTCTTGTGTCCGAGCAATGCATTGAACAATGTGGCAAACCGCTTGTTGGTGAAAGCGAGACAACAATCTCAAGATCATCGCCAACTCCTTGATACCACATGCCCTATAGAAGTTTGCACAAAGTGCCTCATGCACCATCGATGATGCAACTTTCTATGTCCGGAATGTCAATCACCACCGCATTTAGAATTCGGGATGGCGATCCGATATGACACAAATTTCCTTTCAAATTTAATACCCTTGTTCTCGGTTGACGCAAGAACCACTCCCGATTATCATTGTTCTCTACCTCAACCAAAGCGAAAGCCAAAGGCAACACCCGTTATTGGCATCACTTGCTATTGCAACCAATAAAGTGCCCTTGTATCGTCCGGCCAAGAACGTGCCATCAATGGCGATGACGGGCCGACAATGCTCAAAAGCCCTCACGCATTGCTCAAAGGCCCAAAATGCACGGCCAAATACTCGGACGGTCCTCCGTTATGAATCAAAGTTTGGTGCCCATGAGGCTCAACCACGTGAACCATGCAGGTTTGTGGCGGCCATAGCTAACAACAACCTAGGGAGTCGGTTGTAAGCTTCCTCCCAATTGCCATACAACATCTTGAATGCGGCTTGCTTCGCCTTCCATGCCTTGCCGTATTTCACCTTGTAATGAAAGATGGCTTTCACAAGGTCAATGACACTCTTGATGCTCATTATTGGAAGTGTGGATATTTGGTTGGACACACAGAAGCAATGAACTTCGGACGTGAGTTATTCAGGTTGTTGGTGCACAAGCTTGCCATCCGCATTCTTGTCAAGCACATGTGAGTTGGTAGACAACTCACTATGCGCCAAGTGGGACCTCCTTTCCATGGCCTTGCACGCACAATCCATGGACATGTTGGCACTTCACATTTGACCGTAACGACATTAACATCCGAGTTGGCCACTTTATGTGGACGATAATGTGTAACCGAGTAGTTGTCGAGCCACATCTTCAATTCCAAGAAGGATTGAAACTCACATCCGGTTTTATACCGTTCTTGCCGTCTTCCAAATCACGGTGAGAACTTGGCCTAGCTCCAAGAGATATGCATTTGCCACCATCCACAACGGCTTCATCCATGAGACTAAGATCCTTGAACAATGGTGTCTTGTGATCCCGCCTCAATACCTTCTTGAATGCTTGGGCCTCCTTCGTGAACCCTCCTCATCAACTTCTTCATCGGGACCATCGTCATCCGAGTCCGATGCATATGCACGGAAAAAGGGATGGATTGGTCCATTGTCTCTTGCACATGATATTGGTCGAGATCACCCACATTGTTGTCATGGAGGTCAACTTCGTTGTCATCCTCCTCGTACTCATCATTCTCCTCTTCAAAACCTTCATTTTGGTTGTTTGGAGTCGGGCTCAATGTTGGCAATCTTGTTGCGTGAATTGAGGTTCACTCATTTGATCTTGGTTCATGGGTGGGGAGTGCTAGCAACCAACGGGAAGGGTTCCGTTCAAGTCTAAATTCAAAGTAGACTCAACCTTCTTGGAGACAAATAACTCAAGAGCCTTGTCTAGAGATTCGCAACCGCCTCCTTGTATGCAACCCAACGCCGCTCGGAGTTCACACGCATTGTCTTCCAACGGATGTGCATTCCAAAACCAACATTATGCCTTCCTCGAACTCAACAACGCCACTTGGGTCCATCCAATTCAAATGTTTCCTCACTTGTTCCAAAGCTCCGCATAGCTAGGACTACTCTCAAACACCATGTCAAGCTCATTCGGATCCGTCTCAACATTGCCTTTCAAAAAGGCCTCTCTATCCACATGATGAACATAAACACATGTTCTCCCCATCCCTACAATAATCAAAAACACACATATATCAAGTAAATACTTAAGAAAAATATTTGCACACATATGCCCTAACATATAAAACAACCATAACCATAGCATAACCCTAACACCAACATCAAACACACATAACCCTAACCCTAGCATACTATGGAAGCTTAACCAACCCAAGTTAGCAAAGAAACATAACATCATTCAACACAAATTTGCAAATCCAAGTCAAAACTAGGGTTTCCAAACTAGCAAGATTTGAGCAAATGTGACAATTCCTATGGATGAAAACGAGGGATCGGAGGAGATTACCTTAAGGGAGGGTTGGTTTGAAATCCACTCAAATACTCGGACGCAAGATTTGAGAAGGATTTGAGAGGGGAGAGGAAGAGAGGAGCATAAGCATTAGGGTTTGGGTGGGGTGGGGGTGTGTGGGGTGGGGGTGTGTGGGGAGAGGTGTGGGGCCAATTTTGTGGAACCTGGATCGCAGCAATACCACGAAGCTAAGCGCACACATTACCATGTGTGGCGCCTAAGACTTGGCATTGCAGTGCGTGTGGGGCCTTGACTGTGGTCGCCACGGGCAGGGAGGTCTGCGCCTAAGGTCAAGGCCATAGTTGTGTCTGGCGCATCATTGTCGGGCGCCACACGAAAGGGTCAGCTGAGTGAAATTTTTTTGAAAGCAGGTCATTTTGTGAATTGATTTCTGCCTCAGGTCAAATGTGTGATTTCTGCCCACCGGCGTCGGCTGGCTTACCCACCTCGCCACCTGCGAGAAGAAGAACAGGCGCCGCCAGCACAGAGACGGCGAGGAAGAGCAGAAGGAGGCAGCTCGCCACAACGTAATCTAAGACAGCCCCAAGGTAATTTTGCCCCCTGATTCGCCGTGTACGCCTGATCTGACTTGTTTGCGCGCGATCGTGTGATGTGACCGGCTGAATTCCTGCTGTGCGGCCAGATGTGCACTGCCGCTTAAATTTTTTGCATGCGCTCGTGTCAGATCTGACTTGCTTCTGGCCGATTGTGTGATGGGACGGGCTGAGCTGCTGTTGTGCGGCCAGATTTGCCCTGCCGCTTAATTTTTTGCATGCGAACGTGACGATTTGACCTGTTTGTGCCCGATTGTGTGATGTGACGGGCTGAGGTGGTGTCCGGCCAGATGTTCACTACCGCTTATTTTCTGCATGCAAACGTGTGATATTCTACTACTAGCCTCGGTCAGGTGCAGGGGAAAAGTCGATCTGACTGATCAGCAGTACTATTTCAGACCAAACTGCGTGGGCGCAACTTTGCACTGCTGTGATTGGTTGAGATCTCACTGAATAATGCATATGCACACCATTACATTGCATGTTCAGATCTAGCAAAATACTATGCTGACAATTACTCTGAAAATTGCTTGGTTAGCACAAATGCCCATGAAAGTTAGTACTACTCTCCTGTCAATTGCTTGGAAAATTGCTTAGTTAGAACAAATGCCCATGAAAATTAATACTACTCTGCTGTCAATTGCTCTAAAAATTGCTAGTTAGCACAAATACCCATGAGAATTAGTACTACTGCTGACAATTTGGTTCATTTTATGTTCACATCAGTAGCACAGCATAATATGACACTTGGGGATGCATTACTGTCAGCTTGATTCGTTTTTATACTGAAAATGTACTACATTTATCTCCACTGCAGATTCAAGGCAGTAGTCTAGTCTATTACTTGTGTTGTAGAGCACTACGCTGATGCTGAAACCAAGCACCAAAACCCAAATGATATTTACTGTCACAGGTTAAGTAGATCATGCTAAACATGGGACAAGAGGCCACTATCAATTTCATTACCGTCGTGTCTTGGTTCTCTTGGTCACGCCCTTTGCCCATAGTCATGTAGTAGTAGTCAAGGAATGGATGCTCTGCTTAATTGTTCTGTTTCCTGTGATTTGAAGAAGTTTAAAGGAATGGATGCTCAGCTTAATAGTTCTGATTCCTGTACCACGTTACATTGAAAATGCAGTAGGTGTAGATGTGCCATCTAGGTGCATATAGAAGAGTGTATGTACCTCTGCACTGTACAATTATACATATGGGTACTCGGAGAGGTTACATATAAACAGCATCATGTGCATTTCTGAATTATGGCATCAACCTTGTACATGCTGATATACATGATTCTTATCTTACTCCTGTAAATTGTTCCAACGTAAGTTTTTTTTGTACCTGAAACAAACTAACTATTAATTCTTATCTTTGCAGAACAGTGAAGAGGAACACCAATGAGAAGCAGAAGATTCAAATAGGAAAAATGAACTAATAAGAATTTAGGAAGGCTGGAGGCAATTTCATTTGTGTACTAAATTGATCGTATGGCACTCTTTAAACCTTCCAGAATGTCCAAATTTATCTTGCCTCACGTTTAATCACAACGTTGAAGAAGTTCGTTTGGCTGCCAAGCCATATGTTGCTTTGAGCTATTCGTTTGACTGCCATATGTTGCTTTGAGCTATTCATTTGGCTGCCATTATGTTGCTTTGAGCTATTCGTTTGGCTGTCATATGTTTCTTTGGGCTATTGTGTGTTTTGAGCTATAGTGTGTTGTGTCAAGACGTGAGATGATGGAAACATATCCTCTATACTCCCTCCGTCCGGAAGTACTTGTCATCAAAATGGATAGAAGGAGATGTATCTAGACGTATTTTAGTTCTAGATACATCCCTATTTATTCATTTTGATGACAAGTATTTTCGAACGGAGGGAGTACTTGTTACTCCTAAGCTTTTACAAAGAACATTACAGCTACGTCCGTATAATACTCTCTCCGTCCAGAAATACTTGTTGGAGAAATGGATGCATCTAGACGTGTTTTAGTTCTAAATACATCCATTTTTATCCATTCCTCCAACAAGTATTTCTGGATGGAGGGAGTATAAAATATCTAAAAGAAAATGAGCTTCCTTCACTTTTGAGGCAAGAGAAACGCAGAAGGAACCATCCAAAAACAATATGAAGGGCATGCATGAAGGACTACTTATTCTATGAACATGGAAGACATACGTACCCAATTTCAAGCCATAAATACTTGATCCTGAGTGAATAGATTATGCATCGCTTCCACACAAGTTCATAAATCAAGAGACAATCGGTATGGCTTTTTAGGCAATAATGCAGAATAATAGGCATATTGAATTAATACAACAAAATTTCCAAAGATACAAAACTATAACTGCATACCATGATCTGCCAAGCTTATTCTGCAATTATGTAAAACCATAAACATGTACTCCCTCTGTAACTAAATATAAGACGTTTTTGCAATACAAGGGCTATTTAGTTCAAAGAGAAGTGGAACAAAAATATGCTTTGATCTAAGTTTGAAAGGAAAACGCAAGAATTTTAAAATCCACTAGACATTTTTCTTTAATTCCTAAGTACAAAGGAATAGGCAAGACCCTTAGTTACACCCTAATTATTCTTTTCATGTGGTTTGACTTTGATATGACCTCGTTTATGAGGAATTGTGTGTTTTGCCCATGGTTTTCAAGTCGAACGACTAGTCGATTGACGAGTCGTAACTGCAAGGTCGACTCAACATGTCGACCCGACTAATTGACCGAGTCGAGCAACTCAATCGGCTAGTCTCGACTAGTCCAGGTTTTTTAGTCAAACGACTAAAAGTTGGCTCCACCTGCCATATATTTTTCTATTTGTTTGCTCAATCCCCCCGAGAAACCTAGATCAACCGCCCCCCCCCCCCAAACCTATCCCTCTCCCTTGGCCGCAGCCGCCCCACAATCCTGCCAGCCGGCGCCGCAAGCTGGTCTGCTCCTCCCCTGGTTGTTGCAGCTCCTCCCCTGGTTGCTGCGGCTCATTAATAGCATCCTTTGCAGCATCGGTTCGAGCAGCAGTTGCAGCTTGGCGCTCCTCTTCCTATTGCTTAACTCATGTCGACTACTCGACCATGAGTCTTGACTAGTCATGACTAGTCAAGAGTCGCTACCCCAAAACGACTCGTAGATTCGAAAACATTGGTTTAGTCCTTTTTCCTTTTCATGTGAACAAGATATCCAAGTTACAACATTCATGTTTTTTCTAATCCTCTATTTTGCACATGCATCCTTATCATATTCATGTGTTTTCCCTATTCCTGCGTTTTAGAAACGTGTGGACCATAGGTACCCTCAAATTTTCAATAGTAAACAATATAGCTTTTTTAATGATATTTTACAATAGCAACAAAATTATGTTGTGAATACTACTAGTTACTTGAAAAATGCATTAACAATGTACAAACCATCATCTTGCCAGACAACATGATTATTTAATGATAAACATTAGAACGCACAATGATATGCAGATTTTATTTTCAAGCCATGTAGAATCACAAGACATGTACAGTCATAATAACAAAAACTTAATTTTCCATAATGGAGAATCATGGCATGTAGAGCATGTCTAATCTACATCATTTTGCAAGTTACTTGAATAACACATAAAATACACACGCAATCATCTTGTGAAAAAATGCATAGGCTCAGTTTTAGATTGTTGAATTAGGTTGTTTGAAGTAGGAAAACTTTTGTTAAACAAACTAGTAAGCGTGCACATGCAGAGCACGTCTTGACTAATATTACAATTATATGTGAAAATCCACTTGTATATGTTAAGAGTATTCAACATGCACAATTAGTTCTGTGAAAGCAGCAAATAGAAATTAAGATTTAGAAATCGATGTAACAGGAGATCAAACATTAACCTGGTCATAGTGCCGTTTCAGCTTGTAGTGCAGCAAGCTGTTCATCTTCAGTTGCAGCTTCGGTGGAGCAGAAAGAACTGCTTGCCTATTGACCGGACACACACTGCTCCCTCCAGTTCTTCAAGTTCCTACTCTGATTAATCCTTCAAGATTTTTTTGTGCAATAGTATAAATGATAAATGATTCAGATAAAACAATGAAATGCAAGATTGTAACAAATCTTAAATATTACCCTTGTTGAAATTAGCAGAAACTCCAAGAGAAGCTGACAAAGCATCCTGGATTTGTTTCATATTTTCAGTCAGTTTGTTAATTCCACCCATAGTCTTTTCAACGCACCAATATTCCAACAATACGCATGTATATCAATCAAAATCTCTAATTTGCAAGGCTGAAAAGCTACACATGATGCATCTGCAAGGCCGTGAGAAGAGTAATGGTATATCTGCGAATGAAATTGGAGATTACACTGACAAAGCATAAAATAAAGTAAATTGTGCAAGAGAAAAGCTTCACATACCGTGAGATGGCTCATATATCCATAAGAATACAATGGCGTCGGTTTGGATCAACTTCTTTTCCATCCAAAAAGCCCAAGTCCACAATGCCATCCTAAAAGCAATGGATGTCATATATATCAAGATGTATCCATAGTATATGAAAGCTACTTGCAAGATATCTACTTTAAGCTTGGTAATCCCAAAATCATCACGAACTTTCAAAAATCAGAAAAGGTGGGTGGATTTCCCCACATGATCAATAAACAGTGGAAACAACACCTAATGATAATTTTAGTATCCCTGGTTACTCAAAAAATAAATTAAGGACGGCGACACCTAATGACCAAGTATTTGCAAGAAACATCCATGGTTATTTCATCATACGCCCATCAGCACCGCCACAAGGACCCATCAAGCAGGCAAAGGTAGTTTCGCCGCCAAAAATCAGCGAGCGGCTTCAGACCCTTGGTTAGTGCTTTATGATTCGTTTGGATGCAAGATGTTCTGGAAAGACCCTTGGCCATTACTCATTAGGTGTTGTCTCCATTACTATTTTCTGTCCACCGGCTTCGCCTTGCTCGTCATCCTGCTCAATAAACCTGAGAGCAAGAAGGTTGACCATGTTAAGAATTTTTGGTTATGTATAAGGATAGAAACCATGATGATAAAACAAAAGAACACATTTTATTATGGAAACTGAAGCTCAAGATAAACTGTACACAAACCTGTCCTGTAAGAAGAGGTGTATCCGCAGCAAGCTTTGATGCAACAGGTCTTGGCGTACACAAAGGCCATGTCTGTTGTTCAGTAAGTTCAACATGATAAGCGACTACCTCTGTAACTTAATATAAGACATTTTTGAGACTGTTATGGACTCTAAAAACGTGTTGTAAGAAGTTACAGAGTGAGTACTAATTTTCCTAAAAAGAGCTGTATGAAATAAGTTTCTTACCTGAAGCACAGTAAATACCTTTTTAATGCCCTAAAATTCCAGCTCTAGTACTGTATCCTGCATACATGAGAAGAGTAGTGTTCCAAATAAAGTTAAGCACATGTAGAACACTTGAGATAAATTAGAAATTGGAATAAAGTGATAGCATCCACTAACCTGTAGAGTGCATTGACCATCTGGAGCGATGTAATTTACTTTCCCCATAGAACCAAGTGGAAGTGCGACATGGTGATTCATCAAAGCGTTCTCAAAGAGTCTGCCATAGAGTCAGCGAACATTAGCATCACACACAGGCCCAAAGCTGCTATCCCTTTGAATAAAATATCCATAAAAGAAAATTCAACATCATAAAAATTTATCAGCATATAGATCTCCGCCGGTGACAACATCTCCAACAGCTCAAGCAAATAATAGAAGGAGATGTTTTAGAGGGCCTTCCAAAGATTAACAGGATGTTCCTCGTTCACAATTGAAATATGCTAAATACATTACGCAGCTTATTTGGCTTAAATTCCCAGAGTGCATCTTTGTGCAGAGCAGGGACTGAAACACCAGGAGGAATGTACACGTCTCCAGATCTAATAGCAATAGTTTTTAGGGGGCGCGGCAAATTTAACAGGAATGAGATCGTGACAAGTGACACATACAGTATAAAGAGTAAATCAACAAAATGGAATGATTATCATGCTGAACTTACCTGGACTCCTTCAAAAATGTTGCCAAGGATACCAGGACCAAGCTCAACTGAAAGGGGCTGCATGTGCATAGCTAGTATTATGTGTTAAAAGAGCAAACCGTGGATCTCAAGGAAAGAATAAAAATTGTAAAAATCGAAACTGCAAAACTTATAGTAATAGTTTTGATAGGTCACACCGCATAATTATTCGTTATATTCACACCATTTATTGTTTGTTCACTATCAAATAAGCTGAATTTGACCAAAGGTATAGATCTGATAGGAAAAAAGACCCTGATCTGCAATGCTACAGAACTAACAAGATTAAGCTTGGAATTATGAATGTACAAGCAAATAACTTGATACAACTGTGCAAAACAACATCCTAGTTCTAAAATTTGTAGCGCCACTTTTCCTTCTAGCAACTACTCCCTCTGTTCCTAAATACATGACGTTTTGGTAGTTCAAATAGAACTACCAAAACGTCAAAACGTCATATATTTAGGACCAAAACGTCATATATTTAGGAACAGAGGGAGTAAAATCAACCATGCCTATTTAATCAACCATGACAAAGTTTATAGTCTAAAAACAACAATATCCATGTTGAATCTGAATCACGAACATTGCTTGCCAAAATTGACAGTACTACTGGAGTTCTCTTCCTCTCCTGAAATTAACAGGATCTGAACAAAACAAGCCACACGCACAGCCAGCCGTGCGCACCTATGTCAGCCAACACTAATACACAACACGCCGACAGCATCACGCACGCATAGCATGCCGGGCGGCTGCAGCTCCCCAAATCTGCAGGCCGCCAAGCGACCCGAGCGACCTAGCTGGTTCCAGCCCCGCATGCCCTGGTTGGCTCCGCCGTTGAGCGCCCTAGTTGTCGCCGCACGGCACTGTTCTGCCACCACAATGCGAACGCCCAGGCTGCCGCACACCTATTCTAGCCGGTCGCCGATGCACTGGCTGTCACACGCGCGGCACTGCGCTGCCACCACAATGCGAACGCCTTGGCTACTTGGAGGGGAAGGAGAGGATGTCGCCGGCGGTAGTGAGGACGATTTGATCTTGCGCCTCCGCCGGCCGGCGAGCCGCGTCCGTTCATTGCGCCTCTCTCCCTCTCCTCCTTCTGTTTCTCTCTTCTCCTTTCCCATTTGTTTCTCTCTTCTCCTTTCCCATTTGTTCCTCTCTTCTCCTTTCCCATCTGCCGCTCTTCTCCCTTGTCGCCCTCTGCGTGTGAACAAGCGCCGCCAGGCGCGTGGGTTCTGTTTGAGTGAGGGGTGTTTGAGTGAGGGGTGGCGGCAGGCACGGGGGTGTGCAAGGAGGCAGTGGCGGTTTCTTCTAGGGTGGAATAGTCCATCAATGTATAAATTATTAAATGCACACAGAGAACATATTACATTAAGGTTAGCTATTAGATTGAAATTAAAGGACCTACATGCGGCGGTAATGGATACGTGTACGTTTTGTGGGGTGCGTTTAGAAAAGATAATGTTTGCTCTCATATAATTGGTCAAGATAAAAAATAAGAAAAGGCTAGATTGTTATTATTATATTATACTAATCATCGCAACTAATTTTTCAATAATAGAAACATAAGATGCGCAACCCATTGTCTTGTAAACAAGATATAATAAAATTTTGAGTGATAAACATGCAATCGTATATCACAATCTACAATCTTAGACATGTAATACAAACACAACTAATTTTTCAATGATAAACATTTGAATAATACCTCTAAAATAGCCACAAAATAACGTGGTTAATTCTAGTTACCTGGTGAATAACAATAAAATATTTAAACCATCATCTTGCCAAACTATCCTCAATACCACAGATATCACACTTGTGCTATATTATCAAAAATCATGGCTATCGTCCAAGTGAAATATCAATCTCCAAGACTGGGCAACCATGCACACCTAACTGGCCTGCGAGCCGAGGTGGCATCCTGTATCACGCATCTGAGCTGAGTGTCCGAGCTGCATCACTTATCATCAGCCATGGCTGAATATCCAAGCTGTATCACTTATCTTCAGCCAAGGCCACCGTAGACCTCAGAAAAATCGAACAGATCTAGGCCTCTGCCGCGGCAACAAACAGTAGCCGTGTCGAGCGGCTAGGGAGCTCTGGTGGGATGGGTAGACGAGAAAGCTAGATACAATCTTCTCGGTCCAAGGACCATATCGACCCACCGTGCCACCGCATCCACAGCGTTAGCGCAAAATTACCGCGATGAATCCCATCACCGGTAAGCATGGTTCTGCGACTTGCCATGGCTCTAGCAGTGGAGACCTGCACGCCTGTATATCCTTGCAGATCTGAGTACCCACCGGTACCTTCAGATCCGTCGTGGTCAAAGCCATAGCGGGATGCTTCTCTGGTAGATCTGCAAGAATTATATTGCCGGCCTGGAAACTGAGGTGAACAGTCACCGGCGCCGGGCGGCGACGGACCGGACCTGCCGTCAGTCAGTCAGATCGACTCACCAGTTTGCCGCATCTCCCGTCAGCCAGTCAGATCGGATCACCAGTTGGCCGCTCAACACCTCGATAGAGGCCGGCCGTAGAGGTCACTTGGAATCCCACCGGATCCGCCATGGTGGAATTGAGAAGGATGACCGGCGGTCGGCGTCCCTCACTCCTCCATCCAAGCGCGGCTCAGATGCCGGGGAAACTTGACCCTGGGCACCAGGGGCACTCCCCAGCGCGCCGTCCAAGGTACGCCGGCGAGGTGGGACGTGGGGGGAGGGAAGGCTGCGGAGGCGTATAGTCCGAGAGGCGTGCAGAGGAACGAGGTGGGGATTAGTCTGACTAACAGAAAGAAAGAAATCTACGTTAGGAGAGGAGTAGTATGGAAAGTGGTAACTGCATGGAGAAAAATCGGGCTCGGTAGGCCTGTGCGCTGAGGGCCTATTTGGATGGCTGCCAAAGGCTGCCTTCCCAAAATTTTGGCCGTTGACCACAGGGTGGGCAGCCTTTTGGATTGCAGCCAAATTTCCCAATGGCTGCCAATTTTTTGGCCAAGTTGTGATTGCAGATCTTAGCACATGGGCGAGTTCCTGGCGACGATTTCCTTCGCCAAAAATTTGGCAGGCCATCGTTTTGGTAGGGCTGATATGGGTTCAATCCAAACAGCCCCTGAGTCTACACGTATTTGGCTGACCCTGGAGAGCCGGTCCACGTGCACTAGTTTCATCCATTATTTTTGGTGCGATATCTGCAGCAGGACGTGACGAAGATCTTTTCGTGGCCCTGCCACAAACGCGTCAGTGCGTCAGCTGTACTGGCTCATCAGAATGAGTGAAGCTCATCGTTTAGCTCCAGGCTTGCACTCCTTTTGTTTATTTAGTTATTATCGGTACAAATAAATAAATCGATAAATCTGTAGCCGGTTCTTGCTAGCCAGTAGCCACGGGCGTCCGTCTGTACTGGATCTGGTCCGGTTTTCACCAAGCTCTTCTCTGGTGCTACAGCTAACCGATACATCTCAGCTCGAAACTCCGTAGACTTGTCTCTTTTTTTAATCTCCATGCGAGTGGGGGGCCGGCGCTTGCTGGATGACATTCGGAATCTTGCAGACTTCGGCCCGCGTCGGTTCCCTCCGCTTCCATAATAAAACGCTCTTATATTATGGGAGTAGAAATTTAGAAAAACTTTAGGCGCGTGCTAGGCGCCATCCGGCTGTCGTTGGTCAAATAACATCCGCATTAGTAGGCGTCAGATGCTCAGCTCATGGCCGTCCGATCTTCTCTTTCCCGACTTGCTTCTTGGTGCGCATCGTGGTCCGCCCAACCTGTGGCAGCACCGCTCCTAGCAAAAAGCCGTCGACCGGCGCATGTCGCTCCCAGAGTAACTCCGCGACCTTGCGGCGATGGCTATTTGCAAAGAACATCGACAATAGTAGAAACTCCGGCGACCTCGCAGCAGTGGCTTGCGCAACGCCAGCCATAGTAGCAAACTCCGACAACCTCGCAGCAACGCCATCATTGTACCAACTCCGGTGGCCTCGCAGCAGTGGCTTATAGCAACACCGCGGCGGTTCGTCGTAGCATTCACCGAAGTCGCCGAGCGTCGAAGCACCCGGGTCGTCGTTGCACCGTTGAAGCAACAGGGATGTCGTCGTAGTGTCCCAACCGCATCGAAGCAAAAAACGGCACAACATCTGCGTCTGCGTGCAGCACGACGACGTCCTTGCCGCACCACCTTCCAGTAACACCGCCCATCACAACATTGCTCGCGGCAACTCCGACGGCCTGTAACAATGGTTGCAGCATCACCAAAAAGCCTCCACGATGACGGCACCTCTCGCAGGTCGCAGCCCCGGCAAAGCATCGCTGCCGGCGTCGCTCGTAGCAACGCATCCGTTGTAGCAACTCTGGCGGCCTTGTAGCATCGGCGCGGCCGCAACGCCACCACATACCGTCACAAGATCGCCGGCCGCTGAGCGTCGAGCACCATCGGCGCCGTCGCGACACTCGTAGAAGGTCGCGGCGCGGCCGCCCTTAGCCCCGTGGTCGCGTCTACAAATCGCACCGGAGACCACTAACTGCGAATCCTCTCCCCTTCCTTTATGCGCAGCATGACGATGCTTCTGACGGTTGCATCCACGGCGAGATTTTGGCGTTGGAGAAAGAAAGAGGAGGAGGATAAGATAAGAAGGAATGAATGGATGAGAAAAGGCGGTGGTGGGTGGAGAAGAGGAAGGAGGTGGATGGGTGAGATGCGCGTTGGCACGTGGCAAGATGTGGACACGACTGGCGTGTCGGATGTTTACATCCGGCTGATTTAGATCATTTTCCAAAACTTTACCAGTCCGTCTTAATGTTTACATGGATATGAAGGAAAAAACATTGAATTGACCTAATGGAAGATAATGATCAACCCTAAAGATAGGGGCATCGCTAAGCCGGCCGACCGGCCCAAACTTCGGGGTATTATTTGTAGACTAGAGGCAAATACACCAGAGGTACAACAAGTTGCACGTGGTGACCACTTTGGTATTTGGTGTTGAAAAATACACAAAACTTGTGTTTTGGTGCACGTACGGTTCAAAAGCCAGATGCGGACGTGTCTAGCGCCAGCTGGGCGTGACAGCGTGGCGACGGGTCCCACTGTCATTGGCTGGAAGCCTTTTGGCGGGCTGGAGTTTTTTTTTTTACATATATCACCCTGATTTCATGTGTGCGGGCTGGAGTTAATTGAAACTGATCTATATGCATACGCATTGCCCTCCTATGTTTCGTTCTCCTTTTCTCCACCGATCAACTCGACGCGGAGACGGCGCTGGCGACCCTCGACCACCGTAGGTCAGGTGATGACAGAGGAGCCTCGACACCGGCGGCCCGGCGAGGAAGCACCACGCTGTGTTGAGTCCTTTCTGCCCTTTCTGACGCCTCTCTGACCTCTCTCACCCCAGACCGTAGCATGTTTTGGTTAGGGCAAAAGTTCTACTCGATCATGCTGCGGAGTTAATGTATTTCTTGAGTTCTAAGGAGTGTTGTATGATTAGCTATGGTTTCACAAAAGCATCGAGGCCCTGAAGATCTGATTCTTCCTAGGATTTATCTTGGGTTTATAAAGTTGGTAGTTCTATCATAAGATTACGTTGAAGATCGTCATGAGAAATAATTTCAGTGGTTAATAGGACCAGGAGATGTCTAGGGACAATCTTTTGGCCATATGGTTAGCAATGTGTGCAGAGAATATATGAGACATTAATTCAAACTGAATGTATGTTTGTAACTGATTTTTTTGGACAATGTGTTAACTGAATTTTTGCATAACAGTGATCTGAATGTAACTGGATTTTTCAACACATGGACTGTAGATAGTTTTGGTTAACAAAGATTGACAGAATAACCTATGGTTAGGGACAATCTTCTACCTGTAAGGTTAAAAATGTGTGCAGGGAATATGAGAGAATAATTCAAACTGAATGTACGCATGTAACTGAATTTCTTTGACAACGAGTTAACTGGGTTTTTTAACAGTGTGTTAACTGAATTTTTTCGATAGTGTGTAGTTAACTTGATTGTAACATGAATTCTGTACAGTTTCAGTTACATTGAATTGTAGATCGTTTCTGTTAACAAAGATTGGTAGTGTTAGGACCGAGAGTATATCAACCAGAGGGGGGTGAATGGGAGATTCAAATTTTCTTTCGAAAGTTTTGAAACTTAACCCACACACATCAGCGGAATAGAGTATCGAATGAAATAAACCAGATCAGTCTTCTTCGTCAAAGGCATATTCATCGATGAAAGCATTGATAACAGTACTGAAAGTGCAACTATCCCTAGGTGGTTTTGGTAATTAATAACAACATATAGCTCATTGAGCTAATGCTATTCCAAGACTATTATTTCAAGAAAGCTCAATGAATGGCATGGCATGGATGATGAAAGTGGATCCCTCAAAATACTATGGACAAAGGATTGGCTCAAGCTCAAAAGCTCAAGACTCTTCATTTTACATTTTAGTGATCCAAGATCACATTGAGTCTATAGGAAAAGCCAATACTATCAAGGAGGGATGAGGTGTTGCTTAATGAGCCTATTGCTTCAATGTGCTTAGTGATATGCTCCAAAACCCTCAACTACTTTCCCACATCCACAAATGACCTAAACCCAAAGCCAAAATCGGTCACACCGAACTTCCTATCCGCGCCACCGATTCCAAAAGTCATAGCCATCGCCACAAAACCTAAGCAAATCGGTCTTACCGATAGGGATATCGGTCTCACCGAGATGGGGTTGCAATCTCTCTGTTTCCCTTCGTAACGTTTCGGTCTAACCGAAGTGAGCGATCGGTCCCACCGAGATTGCAATGTAAACTCTTTGTTTCCTTTTTGTAACATTTTGGTCTCACCGAAAAGAGCAAATCGGTCCCACCGAGTTTACCTGACCAACTCTCTGGAAAGCTTATTACCAAATCGGTCTCACCGAGTTTGTGTAATCGGTCTTACCGAGATTACGTTATGCCCTAACCCTAACCGAATCGGTCTCACCGAGATGCATGTCGGTCCCACCGAAAATCACTAACGGTCACTAGGTTTACTAAATCGGTCCGACCGAGTTTAACAATTCGGTCCCACCGAGTTTGGTAAATTGTGTGTAACGGTTAGATTTTGTGTGGAGGCTATATATACCCCTCCACCTCCTCTTCATTCGTGGAGAGAGCCATCAGAACGAACCTACACTTCCAACTTACCATTTATGAAAGAGAACCACCTACTCATGTGTTGAGGCCAAGATATTCCATTCCTACCATATGAATCTTGATCTCTAGCTTTCCCCAAGTTGTTTTCCACTCAAATCTTCTTTCCACCAGATCCAAACCCATTGAGAGAGAGTTGAGTGTTGGGGAGACTATCATTTGAAGCACAAGAGCAAGGAGTTCATCATCAACGCACCATTTGTTACTTCTTGGAGAGCGGTGTCTCCTAGATTGGCTAGGTGTCACTTGGGAGCCTCCGACAAGATTGTGGAGTTGAACCAAGGAGTTTGTAAGGGCAAGGAGATCGCCTACTTCGTGAAGATCTACCGCTAGTGAGGCAAGTCCTTCGTGGGCGACGACCATGGTGGGATAGACAAGGTTGCTTCTTCATGGACCCTTCTTGGGTGGAGCCCTCCGTGGACTCGCGTAGCCGTTACCCTTCGTGGGTTGAAGTCTCCATCAACGTGGATGTACGATAGCACCACCTATCGGAACCACGCCAAAAACATCCGTGTCTCCAAATGCGTTTGAATCCTCCAAACCCTTCCCTTTACTTTCTTGCAAGTTGCATGCTTTAATTTCCGCTGCCTATATACTCTTTGCATGCTTGCTTGAATTGTGTGATGATTGCTTGACTTGTCCTAAAGTAGCTAAAATCTGCCAAACTCTAAAACTGGGAACATGTTAAGTTTTTATTGGTCAAGTAGTCTAATCACCCCCCCTCTAGACATACTTCAAGGTCCTACAAGTGGTATCAGAGCTTTGGTCTCCATTTGCTTTGATTTCCATAGCTTTTGGTGGTCATAGCCTTGGTTTCACAACCTAGGAGAGTATGGCATCTAGCGAGGGAAATTATCACCGTAGAGGTCCTTACTTTGATGGTACTAATTTTGCTAGTTGGAAGCATAAGATGAAAATGCATATTATTGGACATAACCCCGCCGTTTGGGAAATTATTTGTATTGGCTTGCAAGGTGAATTCTTCGATGGGAGAGAACCAAACCGTGAAGCTAATGCGGAAGAATTGAAGATGCTGCAATACAACGCTCAAGCATGTGATATCATCTTCAACGGATTGTGCCCCGAAGAATTCAACAAAATCAGCCGTCTTGAGAATGCAAAGGAAATTTGGGATACTTTGATCGATATGCAAGAAGGTACTGAGTCTGTCAAGGAATCCAAGTTGGATGTGCTCCAAAGTTAGCTTGACAAGTTCAAAATGAAGGATGGTGAAGGTGTCGCTGAAATGTACTCTAGGCTTGCTCTTATCACAAATGAGATTGCCGTCTTAGGGAGTGAAGAGATGACCGACAAATTCATCATCAAGAAGACCTTAAGAGCATTGGATGGAAAGTATGATACCGTGTGCACATTGATTCAAATGATGCCAAACTACAAAGATCTCAAGCCAACGGAAGTCATTGGAAGGATTGTTGCTCATGAGATGTCACTCAAGGATAAGGAGGAACTTCACAACAAGTCAAGTGGTGCTTACAAAGCCTCAAGTGAAGCCCCCACATCATCAAGTGAGAAACCAACCTTCAATGAAGAATTGAGCTTAATGGTGAAGAACTTCAACAAATTCTACAAGAGTAGAAGCAAAGAAAGAAGCTCCAAATCAAGGTCTTACAATGACAAGAGATCTTCTAGCCGTGAGCAAAATTGCTACAATTGTGGGAGACCCGGACACTACTCCAATGAGTGTACGGCACCCTACAAAAGAAGAGAAGATTCTCCAAGAAGAAGGAGCAAAAGAGAAGAATCACCACCAAGAGAGAGGAGGAGTAGAGATGATCGTTATGAACGAAGACCCTCACGGAGAAGCAAGGATTCGGAAAGGAAGGACAAGTCATCAAGGAGCTACACAAAACGAAGACATCAAGCTCATGTTGGTCAATGGGTATCCGGCTCCGACTCCGACAATCACTCCGAGAGAAGCTATCACTCCGACTCCGAATATACTCAAGATGAAGGTGTTGCCGGTCTAGCACTTGTGTCAACCAACTCCTACGACATATTTGATTCACCAAATGAAGGTGTTGGATGATGCTTCATGGCCAAAGGTCCAAAGGTAACACATCACGAGTATGTTGATTTCAATAGTGATGAAGATGACTTGCTTGTGGATGATGATTTACTTGTTGATAGCTCTAGTGATGAATACTATGATGAAACGTCAATTAATCATGCTAATCATGCTAAAACGAATGACAATGATAAGGAGAAGATTGAGCTTCTAACTAAAGAATTAAACTCTCTTAAGTTAGCTCATGAAACTATCTACGAAGATCATCGAGAACTATTAAGGGCTCATGAGAAGTTACGCTTTGAAAAGCTCAATCTTGAGCAAGAGCATGAGTTCTTAAAGGCAGTCAATGATGATCTTCGCAAGAAAAGTTCTTCTTACATTGCCAAGCGTTTACTCTTATCTACTTACATGCCTCAAGTCAAGTCTAGTAACAAGTACAAGAAAGATACTTCCTCTAGTAGTAACAATAATAATGTTAAATCCAATATTTTTGCTTCTTGTAGTTCTCTTGATTCCACTAATGATTCTCTTAGCCAAGTTACACTTGAGCAAGAAAATAGCTTATTGAAGGGAATTATAGAGAAAGGTGTTTACAAGAGCCTTGCCGGAGTAAGCAATTGAGGAAATTATGCATAAGCAAGGAAGGCACCAGAAGAATCAAGGTGTTGGTTTTGAACGAAAGTCCAATGCCAATGGAGTTGAGTGGGAAGAAGATCAATACCCCAAGACGAAGTTTGTTCCTCAACAAGAGAAGTATGATCCTACTTACTTCAAGGGAACACAAGCTCAAGATGATCTTCCACCACAAGACCACAAGAACAAAGGCAAGGACAAGCTTCAAGAAGAGATTGATGCATTTTAAGAAGCACCCAAAGCCTCGTTCAAGTGGGTCCCCAAGACTACGTCAAGTTCTACTTCATCAAGTACAACTACAACTCCAAGGATTCCCATCAAGATGATGTGGATCTCGAAGAAGAAGAACTAGAGAGTTCTTGAGGGTGACTCCGCCAACATTTTTCACTCATATATTTTTGGCAAGAACAAGTGCAATCAACTTCCACATCTTGCACTAGTTCAAGGAGTCACAAACCCTCATGTGTTGGGGAACGTAGTAATTTCAAAATTTTCCTACGCACACGCAAGATCATGGTGATGTATAGCAACGAGAGGGGAGAGTGTTGTCCACATACCCTTGTAGACCCAAGCGGAAGCGATCACAACGTAGAGGAAGTAGTCGACGTTCTCCTCGCGATCCGACCGATCCGGCGCCGTTACTCCGGCGCCCCGAGTTCTTGACACACGTAGACAGCTCGATGGCGTCCCTCGTACTCGATCCAGCCGAGTGTCGAGGGAGAGTTCCACGACCTGACGGCGTGGTGGCGATCTTGATGTTTCACCGTCGCGAGGCTTCGCCTAAGCTTCGCGACAGTATAACCGAGGTGGAATATGGTGGAGGGGCACCGACACGGCTAAGGAACGATCTCACGATCAACTTGTGTCTTCAAGGTGCCCCCCTGCCCGTATATAAAGGAGCAAGGGGGGGGCCGGCGGCCAAGGGTGGCGCTACAGGAGTCCTACTCCTCTCGGGTAGGATTCCCCCAATCCTAGTTGGACTAGGATTCCGGAGGGAAAGAGAGAGAGGGGGCGGCCCCTTCTCCTAGTCCTAGTAGGACTAGGGAAGGGGGGGCGCGCCCACTAGGGCTGGCCCTTTCTCCTTTCCACTAAGGCCCATCGAGGCCCATTTACCTCCGGGGGTTCCAGTAACCTCCGTTACTCGGTAAATTCCGTTTTCATCCGGAACCATTCGAACTCCAAACATAGGCTTCCAATATATCAATCTTTATGTCTCGACCATTCCGAGACTCCTCGTCATGTCCGTGATCACATCCGGACTCGAACTCCTTGGTACATCAAAATACATAAACTCATAATAACCGCATCGAAACCTTAAGCGTGCGGACCCTACGGTTCGAGAACAATGTAGACATGACCTAGAACCATTCATGGTCAATAACCAACAGCGGGACCTGGATGCCCATATTGGTTCCTACATATTCTACGAAGATCTTTGTCGGTCGACCGCATAACAACATCGTTGTTCCCTTTGTCATCGGTATGTTACTTGCCCGAGATTCGATCGTCGGTATCCAATACCTAGTTCAATCTCGTTACGGCCGTCTCTTTACTCGTTCCGTAATACATCATCTCACAACTAACTCATTAGTTGTAGTGCTTGCAAGGCTTCAGTGATGTGCATTACCGAGAGGGCCCAGAGATACCTCTCCGACTATCGGAGTGACAAAACCTAATCTCGAAATCGCCAACCCAACATCCGCCTTTGGAGACACCTGTAGTACTCCTTTATAATCACCCGATTACGTTGTGACGTTTGGTAGCACCAAAGTGTTCCTCCGTAAGCGGAGTTGCATAATCTCATAGTTATAGGAACATGTATAAGTCATGGATAAAAGCAAGTAGCAACATACTAAGCGATCGTGTGCTAAGCTAAGGGAATGGGTCATGTCAATCGATCATTCTACTAATGATGTGACCTCGTTAATCAAATAACAACTCCTTTGTTCATGGTCGAAACATAACCATCTTTGATTAACAAGCTAGTCTAGTAGAGGCATACTAGTGACATGTGGTTTTGTCTATGCATTCACACATGTATCATGTTTCCTGTTAATACAATTCTAGCATGAATGATAAACATTTATCATGAAATAAGGAAATAAATAATAACTTTATTATTGCCTCTAGGGCATATTTCCTTGATCTCCCACTTGCACTAGAGTCAATAATCTAGATCACATCACCATGTGATTAACATCGATAGTTCACATCATCATGTGATTAACACCCATAGTTCACATCATTATGTGACCAACACCCAAAGGGTTTACTAGATTCAGTAATCTAGTTCACATCGCTATGTGATTAACACCCAAAGAGTACTAAGGTGTGATCATGTTTTGCTTGTGAGAGAATCTTAGTCAACGGGTCTTTCATATTCAGATCCGTTATGTATTTTGCAATTTTCTATGTCTACAATGCTCTTGCGGAGCTACTCTAGCTAATTGCTCCCACTTTCAATATGTATCTAGATAGAGACTTAGAGTCGTCGGATCGGTGTCAAAACTTGCATCGGCGTAACCCTTTACTGACGAACCCTTTTTGTCACCTCCATAATCGAGAAATATATCCTTACTCCACTAAGGATAATTTTGACCATTGTCCAATGATCTACTCCTAGATCACTATTGTACTCCCTTGCCAAACTCTGTGCAAGGTATACAATAGATCTGGTACACTGACATGGCATACTTTATAGAACCTATGGCCAAGGCATAGGGAATGACTTTCATTCTCTTTCTATCTTCTGCCGTGGTCGGGTTTTGAGTCTTACTCAATTTCACACCTTGTAACACAGGCAAGAACTCTTTCTTTGACTGTTCCATTTTGAACTACTTCAAAATCTTGTCAAGGTATGTACTTCATTGAAAAAACTTATCAAGCGTCTTGATCTATCTCTATAGATCTTGATGCTCAATATGTAAGCAGCTTCACCGAGGTCCTTTTGAAAAACTTCCTTTCAAACACCCCTTTATGCTTTGCGAATAATTATACATTATTTCCGATCTACAATATGTCATTCACATATATTTATCGAAATGTTGTAGTGCTCCCACTCACTTTTCAAGAAATCTGAGGCTTCACCGTAAGTCTCAGATAAAACTATATGCTTTGATCAACTCATCAAAGCGTATATTCCAATTCGAGATGCTTGCACCAGTCCATAGATGGATCGCTGGAGCTTGCACACTTTGTTAGCTCCTTTGGATCGATAAAACCTTCGGTTGCATCATATACAACTCTTCCTCCTAAAACCCATTCAGAATGCAGTTTTTACATCCATTTGCCAAATTTCATAAATTGTGGCAATTGCTAACATGATTCGGACAGACTTAAGCATCGCTACTGATTGAGAAAAACTCATTGTAGTCAACACCTTGAACTTGTCAAAACCTTTTTGCGACAAGTCGAGTTTTGTAGATAGTAACACTACTATCGTCGTCCGTCTTCCTCTTGAAGATCCATTTATTTTCTATGGCTTGCCGATCATTGGGCAACGCCACCAAAGTCCACACTTTGTTCTCATACATGGATCTCATCTCAGATTTCATGGCCTCAAGCCACTTTGCGAATCTGGGCTCACCATCGCTTCTTCATAGTTCGTAGGTTCATCATGATCTAGTAGCATGATTTCCGAACAGGATTACCGTACCACTCAGTGCGGATCTTACTCTGGTTGATCTACGAGGTTCTGCGATAACTTGATCTCAAGTTTCATGATCAACATCATTAACTTCCTCACTACTTGGTGTAGGTGTCTCGAAATCGGTTTCGCGATGAACTACTTTCAAGTAAGGGAGAAGGTACTATTACCTCATCAAGTTCCACTTTCCTCCCACTCACTTCTTTCGAGAGAAACTCCTTCTCTAGATAGGATCCATTTTCAAAGAACGAAAATCTTGCTTTAGGATCTGTGATAGAAGGTGTACCCAACAATTTCCTTTGGGTATTCTATGAAGACGTACATCTCCGATTTGGGTTTGAGCTTATCAGGATGAAACTTTTTCACATAAGCATCGCAGCCCCAAACTTTAAGAAACGACAACTTTGGTTTCTTGCTAAACCATAGTTCATAAAGTGTCGTCTCAACGAAAGATGGTGCCCTATTTCACGTGAATGCAGCTGTCTCTAATGCATGATCCCAAAACGATATTGGTAACTCGGTAAGAAACATCATAGATTGCACTATATCCAATAAAGTGTGGTTACGATGTTTGGACACACCATAACATTGTGGTGTTCCAGGTGGCGTGAGCTGTGAAACTATTCCATATTGTTTTAATTGAAGACCAAACTCGTAACTTAAATATTCGTCTCTGCGATCAGATCGTAGAAACCTTATTTTCTTGTCACGATGATTTTTCCACTTCACTCTGAAATTCTTTGAACCTTTCAACTATTTCAGACTTATGTTTTCATCAAGTAGATATACCCATATCTGCTTTAAATCAACTGTGAAGGTCAGAAAATAATGATACTTGTCGCGAGCCTTAATATTCATCGGACTACATACATCAGTATGTATGATTTCCAACAAATATGTTGCTTGCTCCATCGTTCCGGAACGGAGTTTTAGTCATCTTGCCCAAAAGGCACGGTTCGCAAGCATCAAGTGATTCATAATCAAGTGATTCCAAAATCCCATCGAGATGGAGTTTCTTTCATGCGCTTTACACCAATATGACCTAAACGTCGATGCCACAAATAAGTTGCACTATCATTATTAACTTTGCATCTTTTGGTTTCAATACTATGAATATGTGTATCACTACGATCAAGATCCAATGAACCATTTTCATTGGGTGTGTAACCATATAAGGTTTTATTCATGTAAACAGAACAACAGTTTATTCTCTTACTTAAATGAATAACCGTATTGCAATAAACATGATCAAATCATATTCATGCTCAACGCAAACACCAAATAACATTTATTTAGGTTCAACACTAATCCCGAAAGTATAGGGAGTGTGCGATGATGATCATATCAATCTTGAAACTACTTTCAACACACATCGTCACTTCACCCTTAACTAGTTACATTTATTACGCAACTCCGTTTGAGTTACTACTCTTAGCAACCGAACAAGTATCAAATACTCGGGGCTACTATAAACACTAGTAAGGCACACATCAATAACATGTATATCAAATATACCCTTGTTCACTTTGCCATCCTTCTTATCCACCAAATACTTGGGGTAGTTCGCTTCGATGACCAGTCCCTTTGCGGTAGAAGCACTTAGTCTCGTGCTTAGGTCCGGACTTGGGCTTCTTCACTTGAGTAGCAACTTGCTTGCCGTTCTTCTTGAAGTTCCCTTCTATCCCTTTGCCCTTTTCTTGAAACTAGTGGTCTTGTTAACCATCAACACTTGATGTTTTTTCTTGATTTCTACCTTCATCGATTTCATCATCATGAAAAACTCGGAATCATTTTCATCATCCCTTGCATACTATAGTTCATCACGAAGTTCTACTAACTTGGTGATGGTGACTAGAGAATTCATCAATCACTATCTTATCTGGAAGATTAACTCCCACTTGATTCAAGCGATTGTAGTACCCGCACAATCGAGCACATGCTCACTAGTTGAGCGATTCTCCTCCATCTTTTAGCTATAGAACTTGTTGGGGACTTCATATCTCTCAACTCGGGTATTTGCTTGAAATATTAACTTCAATTCTGGAACATCTCATATGGTCCATGATGTTCAAAACATCTTTGAAGTCCCGATTCTAAGCCATAAAGCATGGTGCACAAAACTATCAAGTAGTCATCATATTGAGCTAGCCAAACGTTCATAACGTTCGCATATGCTCCTGCAATAGGTCATCACCTAGCGGTGCATCAAGGACATAATTCTTACGTGCAAAGAATGAGGATAAACCTCGGATCACGGATCAAATCCGCATCATTGCTACTAACATTTTTCAATACAATTTTCTCTAGGAACATATCAAAATAAACATATGAAAGCAACAACGCAAGCTATTGATCTTACAACATAATTTGCAAAATACTACCAGGACTAAGTTCATGATAAATTTAAGTTCAATCAATCATATTACTTAAGAACTCCCACTTAGAAAGACATCTCTCTAGTCATCTAAGTGATCACGTGATCCAAATCAACTAAACCATAACCGATCATCACGTGAAATGGAGTAGTTTTCAATGGTGAACATCTTATGTTGATCATATCTACTATATGATTCACGCTCGACCTTTCGGTCTCCGTGTTCCGAGGCCATATCTGCATATGCTAGGCTCGTCAAGTATAACCCGAGTATTCTGCGCGTGCAAAACTGGCTTGCACCGTTGTAGATGGACGTGAGAGCTTATCACACCGATCATCACGTGGTGTGCGGGCACGACGAACTTTGGCAGCGGTGCATACCCGGGGAGAACACTTCTTGATAATTTAGTGAGAGATCATCTTATAATGCTACCGTCAATCAAAGCAAGATAAGATGCATAAAAGGATAAACATCACATGCAAATCAATATAAGTGATATGATATGGTCATCATCATCTTGTGCTTCATGATCTCCATCTTGTTGCACCACCATGATCACCATCGTCACCGGCGCGACACCTTGATCTCCATCGCAGCATCGTTGTCGTCTCGCCAAACTTATGCTACTCGACTATCGCTACCGCTTAGTGATAAAGTAAAGCATTACAGAATGCGATTGCATTGCATACAATAAGCGACAACCATATGGCTCCTGCCGATTGCCGATAACCGGTTACAAAACATGATCATCTCATACAATTAAATATAACATCACGTCTTGACCATATCACATCACAACATGCCTGCAAAAACAAGTTAGGCGTCCTCTACTTTGTTGTTGCAAATTTTACGTGGCTGCTACGGGCTTAAGCAAGAACCAGTCTCACCTCGCATCAAAACCACAACGATACTTCGTCAAATAGACTCCGTTTAACCTTCTCAAGGACCGGGCGTAGCCACACTCAGTTCAACTAAAGTGAGAGAGCAGACACCCGCCAATCACCTTTAAGCAACGAGTGCTCGTGGCGGTGAAACCAGTCTCGCGTAAGCGTCTGCGTAATGTCGGTCCGGCCGCTTCATCTCACAATACCGCTGAACCAAAGTATGACATCTTTGGTAGGTAGTATGACTTGTATCGCCCACAACTCACTTGTGTTCTACTCGTGCAAAAACATCAAACCATAAAACCTAGGCTCGATACCCTTGTTGGGGAGCGTAGTAATTTCAAAATTTTCCTACGCACACGCAAGATCATGGTGATGTATAGCAACGAGAGGGAGAGTGTTGTCCACATACCCTTGTAGACCCAGCGGAAGCGATCGTAGAGGAAGTAGTCGTCGTTCTCCTCGCGATCCGACCGATCCGGCGCCGTTACTCCGGCGCCCCGAGTTCTTGACACACGTCAGCTCGATGGCGTCCCTCGTACTCGATCCAGCCGAGTGTCGAGGGAGAGTTCCGTCGGCCGACGGCGTGGTGACGATCTTGATGTTTCACTGTGCGAGGCTTCGCTAAGCTTGCGACAGTATAACCGAGGTGGAATATGGTGGAGGGGGCACCGCACGGCTAAGGAACGATCTCACGATCAACTTGTGTCTTCAAGGTGCCCCCCTTCGTATATAAAGGAGCAAGGGGAGGGGGCCGGGCCAAGGGTGGCGCATACAGGGAGTCCTACTCCCTCTGGGAGTAGGATTCCCCCAATCCTAGTTGGACTAGGATTCCTGAGGGGAAAGAGAGAGGGGGCGGCCCCTTCTCCTAGTCCTAGTAGGACTAGGGAAGGGGGGCGCGCACCCACTAGGGCTGGCCCCTTCTCCTTTCCACTAAGGCCCATCGAGGCCCATTTACCTCCGGGGGTTCCAGTAACCTCCGGTACTCGAGAAATTCCGTTTTCATCGGAACCATTCGAACTCCAAACATAGGCTTCCAATATATCAATCTTTATGTCTCGACCATTCCGAGACTCCTCGTCATGTCCGTGATCACATCCGGGACTCGAACTCCTTGGTACATCAAAATACATAAACTCATAATAACCATCATCGAAACCTTAAGCGTGCGGACCCTACGGTTCGAGAACAATGTAGACATGACCTAGAACCATTCATGGTCAATAACCAACAGCGGGACCTGGATGCCCATATTGGTTCCTACATATTCTACGAAGATCTTTGTCGGTCGACCGCATAACAACATCGTTGTTCCCTTTGTCATCGGTATGTTACTTGCCCGAGATTCGATCGTCGGTATCCAATACCTAGTTCAATCTCGTTACGCCGATCTCTTTACTCGTTCCGTAATACATCATCTCACAACTAACTCATTAGTTGTAGTGCTTGCAAGGCTTCAGTGATGTGCATTACCGAGAGGGCCCAGAGATACCTCTCCGACTATCGGAGTGACAAAACCTAATCTCGAAATCGCCAACCCAACATACGCCTTTGGAGACACCTGTAGTACTCCTTTATAATCACCCGATTACGTTGTGACGTTTGGTAGCACCAAAGTGTTCCTCCGTAAACAGGAGTTGCATAATCTCATAGTTATAGGAACATGTATAAGTCATGGATAAAAGCAATAGCAACATACTAAGCGATCGTGTGCTAAGCTAAGGAATGGGTCATGTCAATCGATCATTCTACTAATGATGTGACCTCGTTAATCAAATAACAACTCCTTTGTTCATGGTCAGGAAACATAACCATCTTTGATTAACAAGCTAGTCTAGTAGAGGCATACTAGTGACATGTGGTTTTGTCTATGCATTCACACATGTATCATGTTTCCGGTTAATACAATTCTAGCATGAATGATAAACATTTATCATGAAATAAGGAAATAAATAATAACTTTATTATTGCCTCTAGGGCATATTTCCTTCATCATGGTGGTAAGACACGGGACAAGGTAACCTAATAATTTCATGGACATCATCTTGTGTGTGCATCACTCTATGTCTATGGATATTCTTGTTTGTTCCTTGTGGGACTAACCCATGTAGGTAAGTTGAAAGTGCAACTCACTCCGAAGGTTTGCTCCAAATGATCTACATCAACATTGAGCACCTACATCTTCAACACCTACATGAAGTCATCATCGACAAAACCCAAGGTTAGTTCATCCCTCTAAGTGGGGATCTCACATCTAGGGGGAGCTTAACTCTAAGAATTGAGTCAAAGCTACTCTAATGGTGTGAACACATTAATGCATTATGTAAAAGTGGTAACCCCACTTGAGCTTAAATGATGAGTATGACCTATGATCAAATGTTCTCATTTGACTCCTAAGTCAATATACTCATATATAGATGACCTAGTCATCGCCAAATTGCTTGATAGATGCTAGAATTTGTTGTACATGCTTTGCCACATATTTCATTTGCTATCTTATTGTGTGAGCATGTTGGTGCATATTTTTCTCATTCAAGGACATCCACTTGTTGCTTTTATTGTTTGGTTTCTTTTTCTTTTTGCCAAGTGGATGGACAAGAATGCCTAAGAACCTTCTTTAGCTATCTATGCTTTTCTCATCTCAAACTCTATTCATGCTACGTCACAAAATTTGACCAAGTCAGATTTGAACCACTCTGTGTGAGGAGCACTCGGAGTCCCCAATTCGTCATAGACTTAAACTTCCAAAACCTCTTTGTGATTCTCGGTCTGACCGATTCTTCCATTTCGGTCCTACCGAGATCACCAAGTTGATCTGAGTTTTCAATCTCGGTGCAACCGATTTGAACTTTTCGGTCTCACCGATTTGCTGTAACTAAACACAGTTAGGCATCTCGGTGCCACCGAGTTGTTCCACTCGGTCACACCGACAGGGTCGGGCTATATATAGCCATGGGCAAAAGTTTGGAAATTTCTCCGAAACCCTTTGCCCGCGCAATAGCTTGCTCTGCCATCGTGGTCTCCGGATCGTCTCCTCGCCGCCAGTAGCCTCCTGTCGCTGGTCTTCGTCGCCGTCAACGGAAATCGACCCCGCCGTTGCCGCCGTAGCAAGTCCACCGCCAAGTTAGGGTATGGACTTGATCTTTGTGCTATCCACGTCCGATTCCTAGCACATTGTTTACATGTTGATTCTTGCCATGATTGAGATTCTTCTATCCAACCAAACCATCTCGGACCCACCGAGTTGAAAAACTCGGTCTCACCGATTTGGCGTATGCCATTGCACTAGTGACTCTCGATCTGACCGAGAATTACTAATCGGTGCGACCGATTTGAAGATTTTGTGAAACCCTAGTGAAAGTGCAACTAATCCCCACGTGGTTTTGGTAATTAATAACAACATATATATCATTGAACTAATAACTTCTTGAGTATCATTTCAGAAAGTTCGATGATATGGGTATGGCAATGATGAAGATGTGGACCCTCAAAATGCTAAGGAAAACATTGGCAAAAGCTCAAGACTCTATTTTTGGTTTAGTGATCCAAGATCACATTGAGTCTATAGGAAAGCCAATACTATTAAAAGGGATGAGGTTATGATAATGATCCGGTTGCTCAAAGTGCTTAGTGATCTATCTCCCAAACTATCGACAATCTTTCATTCCAACATATACTCATAAGTAATCTCGGTCCCACCGATTCCATAAACTTCAGTCACACCGAGATGAACCACCTCACCATATAGCCAAACCCTAGTAATTTCGGATTTTCCGATTCCAAACTCGGTCTCACGAAACTAGTGTTGCCAAGCTTCAGAACATACGTAATCAAATCGGTGTCACCGAGATGATAAAGTCGGTCCCACCGAGATTGGCAAACCCTAGCCTTTGGAAGAATCGGACTAGCAAGAGATTGTATTTTCGGTCCCATCGAAAATCCCAACGTTCACAAGATTTGAACTTTCGGTCCCACCGAGTTGTCAACTTCGGTCCGACCGAGATTGGTCAAATGTGTAACAGTTGGATTTTGTGTGGAGGCTATAAATACCCTCCACCTCCTCTTCATTCGTGGAGAGAGCCATCGAAAATAACTACCACTCCTACCTTACATTTACGAGAAGAAAACTACCTACCCTTGTGTTGAGATCAAGTTGCTCCACTCCCACCATATGAAACTTGATTTCTAGCCTTCCCAAGTTGCTTTCCACTCAATCCTTTCTTCCACCACAGCCAAATCGGTGAGGAGAGTTGAGTGTTGGGGAGATTATCATTTGAAGCACAAGAGCAAGGAGTTCATCATCACCAACACCATCTATTACCTTTTGGAGGTGGTGCCTCCTAGATTGGTTAGGTGTCGCTTGGGAGCCTCCGTTAAGATGTGGAGTTGAACCAAGAAGTTTGTAAGGGCAAGGAGATCGCCTACTTGAAGATCTACCCCGAGTAAGGCTAGTCCTCCGTGGGCGTATGCCATGATGGCATAGACAAGGTTGCTTCTTCGTGGACCCTTCGTGGGTGGAGCCCTCCGTGGACTCTTGCAGCCGTTACCCTCCGTGGGTTGAAGTCTCCATCAACGTGGATTGACGATAGCACCACCTATCGGAACCACGAGAAAAAATCTCCGTGTCTCCAAATTGCGTTTGCTCTTCTCCACCTCTATTTACTACATGTGCAATTTACTTTCCGCTGCCATAACTCTAGAATTGCATGTGTAGGGTGATACTTGACTTGACATCATTGTGAACTTGCCAAAAACTTGTCTTAATCAAAAGGCTAAACTTTTAAATTATCAAGTAGTCTAATCACCCCCCTTCTAGACATACTTTCGATCCTACAAGTGGTATCAGAGCCTTGGTCTCCATTGGATTGGTTTCCATTGCATTGGACTCCATAAGCTTGGTTTCACAACCTAGGAGAGTATGGCGTCTAGTGAGGGTAATTTTCGTAGAGGTCCTTACTTTGATGGTTCAAATTTTGCTAGTTGGAAGCATAAAATGAAAATGCATATTCTTGGACATAACCTGCCGCATGGGGCATTATTTGTGTTGGCTTGCAAGGTGAGTTCTTGAGGAAGGAAAAGTTCCGGATCGCGAAGCTACTGCGGATGAATTGCGGATGTTGCAAAACAATGCTCAAGCTTGTGACATTCTCTTCAATGCTTTGTGTCCCGAGGAGTTCAACAAGATCAGCCGTCTTGAGAATGCAAAAGAGATTTGGGATACTTTGGTGAAATGCACGAAGGTACCAAGTCCGTGAAGGAATCAAAGCTAGATGTTCTTCAAGGTCAACTTGACAAGTTCAAGATGAAGGAAGGTGAAGGAGTTCTTGAAATGTACTCTAGGCTTGCTCTCATCACAAATGAGATTGCCGGCTTAGGAAGCGAAGAAATGACCGACCGATTCATCATCAAGAAGATTCTCGAGCTTTGGATGGAAAGTATGACACCGTGTGCACTTTGATCCAAATGATGCCAAACTACAAGAATCTCAAGCCTACCAAGTCATTGGAAGAATTGTTGCTCATGAGATGACACTTAAAGATAAGGAAGAGCTTCACAACAAGTCAAGTGGTGCTTACAAAGCTACAGTTGAAGCTCCCACAACCTCAAGTGACAAGCTAGTTTCCTATGAAGAGATAAGCCTAATGGTGAAGAACTTCAACAAATTCTACAAGAGTAGAAGCAAGGAAAGAAGCTCAAAGTCTAGATCATATGATGAAAAGAGATCTTCAAGTCGTGATCGAATCTGCTACAATTGTGGAAGACCGGACACTACTCAAATGAGTGTTCGACTCCCCACAAGAGAAGAGAAGAATCTCCAAGAAGAAGAAGCTCAAGAGAAGAGTCACCTCGGAAAGAGAGAAGGAGTAGAGATGATCGTTATGAGCGAAGATCCTCTCGGAGAAGCAAGGATTCGGAAAGGAAAGACAAGTCATCAAGGAGCTACACAAGAAGAAAACATCAAGCTCATGTTGGTGAATGGGTCTCGGCTCCGACTCAGACAATCACTCCGAAAGAAGCTATCACTCCAACTCGAATACAGTCAAGATGAAGGTGTTGCCGGTCTTGCTCTCGTATCCTCCAACTCCAACTCCTATGACTTATTTGATTCACCAAATGAGGGAATTGGAAGATGCTTCATGGCTAAAGGCCCCAAGGTATCACATCCTGAATTTATTGACTTTGATAGTGATGAGGATGACTTGCTTGGTGAAGATGAGCTTTTACATGATAAATCTAGTGAGCCTAGTAATGATGAACATGCTAGTAGTCTTTATAGTCGAGAAGAATCGAATGACAATGCTATGAAGGAGATTGAGCGTCTAACTAAAGAACTAAACACTCTTAAGTTAGCTCATGAAACAACTCAAGAAGATCATAGAGAGCTCCTAAGATCTCATGAGAAGCTACGCTTCGAGAAGCTCAATCTAGAGCAAGAACATGAGTTCCTAAAAGCTATCAATGACGATCTTCGAAAGAAGAGTTCTTCATATCTTGCCAAACGACTTCTCGTGTCTAATTTCTTGCCACCTATTAAAACTAAGCATGACAAGCATAAGAAAAATTCTTCATCTAGTAGTAACAATAACCATGCTAAATCCAATATTGTTGCCTCTAGTAATTCTCTTGATTCCACTAACAATATTTCAAGCCAAGTTTCACTTGAGCAAGAAAATAGTTTATTGAAAGGGATTATAGAAAAGGTGTCTACAAGAGCCTTCTTGGAAGCAAGAACTTTGAGAAATTGTTACGCAAGCAAGGAAGGCACCTAAGAATCAAGGAATTGGTTTTGAGCGGAAGTTCAACGCCGAGGGTGTTGAATGGGAAGAAGGTCAATATCCCACTCCAAAGTTTGTTTCTCAAAAGGAGAAGTATGATCCTACTTCTTCCAATGTGGAACAAGCTCAAGATGATCTTCCACCACAAGACCACAAGCTAAAAGGCAAGGACAAGCTTCAAGAGGAGATTGATGCATTTATTGAAGCACCCAAGGCCATGGTCAAGTGGGTTCCCAAGGAAACTTCAAGTTCTACTTGACAAGCTCAACTACTACCCCAAGGATTCCCATCAAGATGATGTGGATCCCGAAGAAGAAGAACTAGAGAGTTCTTGAGGGTGACTCCGCCAACATATTTCACTCACATTCATTTTGGCAAGAACTTGTGCAATCAACTTCCACATCTTGCACTAGTTCATGGAGTCACAAACCCTCTTGTTGGTAAGTCAAGGGACAAGGTAATCATTGCATTCGTGGACATCATCTATTGTGTACTTCAATCTATGTCCATGGATATCCTTGTTTGTTCCTTGTGGGACTAACCCATGTAGGTATTGAAAGTGCCCGAATCCAAAGGATTGCTCCCAACTCTTGATGATCTTCATCAACATTGAGCATCCACATCTTCAACATCTACATGAAGTCTTCTCGACAACCCAAGGTTAGTTTGACCCTTTAAAGGGGTTCTCACATCAAGGGGAGCTTTGCTCTAAAGGATTGAGCTAAAGCATCTTCAAATGATGTGAACACATTAATGCTTTATGTAAAAGTGGTAACCCCACTTGTGCTTAAGCGATGAGTATGACCTATGATCAAATGTTCTCATTTGACTCCTAAGTCAATATACTCATATATAGATGACCTAGTCATCGACAAATTGTGTGCTAGTAGCTAGTGTTTTGTTTGTGCATGTTTGACACATATTTCATTTGCTATCTTATTGTGTGAGCATGTTGGATGCATGATTTTATCCATTCGAGGACATCCATTTGTTGCTTTGGTCTTTTTGGATATTTTCTTTTTGACCAAATGGATGGACAAGAATGCCTAAGTTCCTCCCTAGCTATCTATGCTTTCTTGTCTCAAACTCTATTCATGCTTATATCACAAACTTTGGACAAGTCTTTTTGGACGAGGCCGAGTGAGGAGCACTTTCGAGCCACCGATCCGTCAAAAGCTTAAATTCCAAAACCTTCTAAGTATTTTCGGTCAAACCAACCCACTCAAATCGGACGGACCAAATCACTTGGATTGATCTAGGTTTTCACCTCGGTGAAACCGAGTTACAAATTCGGCGTGATCAAGTGAGTAATCGCTGCGATTAACCATCTCGGTGCCACCGAAGTTTTCAACTCGGTCCCACCGACAAATGAAGGGTATATATACACGAGGGCAGCGCGTTGATTCTTTCTTCAAAACGTCTCGCCCCAAACCCTTTCTTTGCCGTCGCCGTGGTCTCCGGATCGTCTCCGTAAATCGCTTTCAGGCGCCGCCAGGGTCTCCGTCGCCGTCAGCGGTTAATCTCACCGTGCTTGTTGCCGCCGTGAAACTCCACCAAGTTAGGGTGAGTTTGATCCTCTCGTCTTCAACCTCCGATTCAATGCACGATAGGTTTGCCTAGCTTCTTGACACGATTGAGATCTTCCTATCCAGCAGATTTGTTCTTAGAGCGAAATTGAGTGAAAGTTTTAGGGTTAGGTTTCCGCGAACACATCTCGGTGTGACCGATTCTACATTCTCGGATGACCGATTTGGCCTCTGGCCATTGCCTTTGCACTTTTCGGTCCAACCGAGTTGTGCAAATCGGTCCGACCGAAATAAGGATTTAGTGAAACCCTAGAGTTCTCGGCTAGATCAAAACCCATTTCGGTCCAACCGAAAGTGGTGTGAATGGTTACTGTCTAGACACTTGGATTCACGAATTTTAGACTCGGTCGGACCAAATGCATTCATGAAAACCTAAAACTGAAATTTGAACTCATTCTTTTGCAAAATCTTCGCGGTTTGTGATAACTCTTCTATTACGCCTATACCTTATCTATTCACAGGTTGTCGGTCATGTCGGATGCGGTGACAGCGAGCAGTCTGAATCACCAATTGAGATTCGAGAGGCGTGCACTAGTCCCGAAGCCAGCAGCTTTTCCGATGATGGTGAGAGGAGCACACCAAGTGGTTTGCCTCCTGCTGCCACGGGGCGAAAGAAGAGGAATTACGATGAAGAGGATTCGACTTTATTCTTTGAGGAAGAGATTTCTTCTAAGCCTAAGAAGAAAGTGGTTGCCAAAGAGCATCAAGGGCAACAAACCAAGAAAGGCGCCAGCAAGGTGAAGAAGTCCACAGTTGCCAAGAAGTTGAGCATGGAAGAAGAAACATCCAGCAAGGTAAAGAAAACTTCCAAGAGGAAGAGGATTGTACATGATGAAGCAGCTGATGATGATTCTGATGAGGAAGCACCCCAGCCTCCTCGAAGCCTAAGTTGATGGGAGATGCCATCGAGGGGGAGCACCTACAAAGTCTAAGCCATCAGCTCCGGCAAAAGGCAGCTCAAGCCAAGCTGCTTTGCCAAGCCAAAAAAACAGTGAGAAACATTCACCTTGAGAGAAGAAGAAGGACAATGTGCCACCAGCTGAGTCAGAAGATGAGGCACATGTATTGCTGAAACTCCGTCAGAAACTGCCAGTCCACAATGATGCTCATCCTCGAGCTGAAAACATGAAGGAAAGGAAGGACAAAGGTCTCAAGCTATGGAGGCAAGTTGATCCATATGCCACCAGGAGAAGGACAACTGTTGACTCAAGGTTCCACACCAGAGAGCAACAAGATTTCTATGAGACAGTGCTTATGGACAAGAAGCCCATTGTTGCTGACACTAGATATGTTGACTGGGAATATATTGACAGTGAAGAGCACAGAGACTACTTCCCACATGTGCATGAGAGCTTCACTGCATGTGGTGTTCTTGAGTTCGTTGGTCGAAGCTAACAGACTTGGAATGATGAGATGATCATGCAATTCTATGCCACACTCATTTCTATCTAGATGGCGAAATTGTATGGATGGTGAAGGCGAGAGATTCTCTTCAACAGTTGAAGAGTGGGCAGCCTTCTGAATGCTCGATATCAAGAGATGATGATGTTGATGTCTATGGAATTCCCAAGAAAAATCATGAGTCTATGAAGAACATGTATAATGAGGTACCGACCAAGGATGTAGAGATTTGGAAGCTCGGCTCGGTGTATCATCTTGAGCGGTCTCCCAACCACAAACACTATTACGAGGCATACCTTGATGCCCAAGTCTGGAGATCATCGCATGATACGTGGCTATTCTATCAACATGCTGCATATTCTAGATCAAAAGGCACCTTTCAAGGTGATGGACCTGATAGTTGAGACTATCAAGAGGACTGCAGCAGACCAGAAGAGGTCATGTGGGTTTGCCCCGCACATTCAGATGCTCATCAATGCCAAGTTTGGCACGGCACCTACTTGTTGGATAGACCCCACTTGCCACTGCAGCTGAGCATGAGGATAATGAAGTTGTGATGGTGAGGATGATCCCACGTCTGTTGAAGGTCAAGCTAAGTCTGAAGCGCCAAACAAGCCAAAGCTAAGAAGGAAGCAGCGGCAGCAGCAGCTAAACCAAGAGCGTTGGAGAGCAGCTCCTTGAAGCTACCGAGGATTGAACGGCCTTTGCCAAAGATAGTGCGATCTCGGGAGAGTCTTGAGAGGATAGTTGAAGACAAGTTCCATGCTCTGGATGTCAAGTCGATGAAGTGCAAGTCCTTGTCAACAAGCTTGAGGCGGATATTGAGGAAGCCAAGAGGAGAAAGCGAGCTCATGAAGGAGATGGAAGGTGATTTAGTTCGGGATGACTATGAGCAGCCTGCTCGAGTTCCCACAAGACCCAGATCATTGCTATTCGATGGCAGACCCAGGGCTACTACATCAAGCACCTCCCACAGCTCCATCGGTTCCCAGCTCCAGCTCGGTGTCCACTCCTCCGGCTCCACAGACTTGGTGAAGCCTTTGCGAGATGCAGCTATCTCCACTCCATCAACCTGCATAGATCCGCCAAACAGAGTCCCTAGTGACGTTTAGCTCTATACCTTCGAACTTTTGGTAACTTGTTGCCAAAGGGGAGAAATTGTATAGATCATAGGACTTCGAGAGAGAGTGCTCGCTTTTGCTCTTTCGTTTGCGGTTTTCTTTGAGATACTTTTGAGTTTTCGAGACATTCCGTGTGTTTGCTACTCGTTTGCTCTACTTTGATGAGTGCTTGATCATACTATGCCTTAATGTGTGCTTAATGCTTATCATATGTCATTCATATCTTGTATGATCATTTACTCATGTCTTGGTGATTGGGTGCATGTTATTCATTCTTATCATTTTGTGCGCTCCACCAAGATGTATGTGACATGGAAGAGTGACCCATGATCCTAATCGATTGTGCATTTGCATTCAAGCGCAAATCTTAAATAATGCACAAATTTAGGGGAGCTCTTGCTTATCACATACTTCTCAAAGCGACGATATTATTCATTGATTATATCATTTGTCGAAGCTTTGATCTATATGTTGTCATCAATTACCAAAAGGGGAGATTGAAAGTGCAACTAATCCCGGTGGTTTTGGTAATTAATAACAACATATATATCATTGAACTAATAACTTCTTGAGTATCATTTCGAGAAAGTTCGATGATATGGGTATGGCAATGGTGAAGATGTGGACCCCTCAAAATGCTAAGGAAAACATTGGCAAAAGCTCAAGACTCTATTTTTGGTTTAGTGATCCAAGATCACATTGAGTCTATAGGAAAGCCAATACTATTAAAAGGGATGAGGTTATGATAATGATCTGGTTGCTCAAAGTGCTTAGTGATCTATCTCCCAAACTATCAACAATCTTTCATTCCAACATATACTCATAAGTAATCTCGGTCCCACCGATTCCATAAACTTCAGTCCACACCGAGATGAACCACCTCGACCATATAGCCAAACCCTAGTAATTTGGATTTTCCGATTCCAAACTCGGTCTCACGAAACTAGTGTTGCCAAGCTTCAGAACATACGTAATCAAATCGGTGTCACCGAGATGATAAAGTCGGTCCCACCGAGATTGGCAAACTCTAGCCTTTGGAAGAATCGGACTAACCGAGATTGTATTTTCGGTCCCACGAAAATCCCAACGTTCACAAGATTTGAACTTTCGGTCCCACCGAGTTGTCAACTTCGGTCCGACCGAGATTGGTCAAATGTGTAAGCAGTTGGATTTTGTGTGGAGGCTATAAATACCCTCCACCTCCTCTTCATTAGTGGAGAGAGCCATCGAAAAGAACTACCACTCCTACCTTACATTTCGAGAAGAAAACTACCTACCCTTGTGTTGAGATCAAGTTGCTCCACTCCCACCATATGAAACTTGATTTCTAGCCTTCCCAAGTTGCTTTCCACTCAATCCTTTCTTCCACCACAGCCAAATCGGTGAGGAGAGTTGAGTGTTGGGGAGATTATCATTTGAAGCACAAGAGCAAGGAGTTCATCATCACCAACACCATCTATTACCTTTTGGAGGTGGTGCCTCCTAGATTGGTTAGGTGTCGCTTGGGAGCCTCCGTCAAGATGTGGAGTTGAACCAAGAAGTTTGTAAGGGCAAGGAGATCGCCTACTTCGTGAAGATCTACCCCGAGTAAGGCTAGTCCTCCGTGGGCGTATGCCATGATGGCATAGACAAGGTTGCTTCTTCGTGGACCCTTCGTGGGTGGAGCCCTCCGTGGACTCTCGCAGCCGTTACCCTCCGTGGGTTGAAGTCTCCATCAACGTGGATTGACGATAGCACCACCTATCGGAACCACGAGAAAAAATCTCCGTGTCTCCAAATTGCGTTTGCTCTTCTCCACCTCTATTTACTACATGTGCAATTTACTTTCCGCTGCCATAACTCTAGAATTGCATGTGTAGGGTGATACTTGACTTGATCATCATTGTGAACTTGCCAAAAACTTGTCTTAATCAAAAGGCTAAACTTTTAAATTATCAAGTAGTCTAATCACCCCCCCTCTAGACATACTTTCGATCCTACACCTAGCAGTCTTGGTGCCACCAAACTGCGGTCCAACCGAGATCATCAGTTTAGGTTCCAAAAGTGCTTCGGTATCACCGAGTTTGAAAATCGGTTGATCCAAAATGCCTTATGTGGAAAACTAAAACTGAACTTTTGGATCATTCTTTTGAAAAAAAATCTCTGCATTTTGTGATGCTCATCTATTCTATCTCATCTATAACTCTTCACAGGATCGTGATCGACTTTTGCAGTATGTATGATCGGGTGAGTGTGATGAAACAGTCTGAAGAGCACATGGACTTGAGTGAGGCACTAGTCCCTCAACTTCGGATGAAGGGAGCGAAGCACTCCTAGCAACTTGCCTAAGGCTGCAACTAGGCAAAGGAAGAAGAGAACCTCAGACTCAGAAGATGAGGATTACAAAGCTGAGGAGGACGAGGCCACTTCTAAGAAGGTGGTGCTCAATAAAGAGTATGGCTCTGCACAAAGCACAAAGCCAGGCCTGCAGAAGAAAGTTCCTGCCAAGAGAACTCCAATGCCAAAGGCCAGGAAGTCCACTCAAGTGCCAGCTCAAGCTCAACCCAAAGTGGCACCTGCAAGGAAAGAGCAACCATCAAAACCTCAGAAAGTCCCCACTGGTGCAACCATGAAGTTCACAATTGAATCAGAGGATGATGGTGACCAGGACAAGAAAAAGAAGAGAGCTAGAACCACAACTGCCAAGGTCCTTGGAAAGCCCTACATGAGAAGGGATTCTGATGAAGAGGAAGAGGATGCTGCACCAGCTCCTAAGGCAGCTAAGCTTATGGGAGATGCAATCAGGTCAGGGGCTGCAACATCCAAGCCCAAAGATACACCCAAAGCTGCCTCCAAGGCCAAGCAAGCCCCAAGGAGGAATACTAGGAGTATTCTAGTTGCTGAAAAGAACAAGGCCCCAGTGCCCAATGTTGCTGAAGAAGAGGATGAGGAAGGACAAGTCCTCAGAAAGCTCAAGCCCAAGATACCAGACCACAATGTTGTCCATCCTATGGCTGAGGACATGAGAATCAGGAAGGATTTAGGGCTGAGGCTGTGGAGGATGGAAGACCCATATGCTTCAAGAAGAAGAACTGCTGTTGACTACAGGTTCCACACAAAGGAACAGCAGGATTTTTATGAGACCATTCTGTTGGACAAGAAGCCCATTGTCTGTGATATGAGGTGGGTTGACTGGAAATTCATCAGGGAGAATGAGGAGCACTACCCTCGAGTGGAGGAGAGCTTCATTGCTTGTGGAGTAGCAAATTTTGTTGGACAGAAGTTTACCAACTGGAATGATGAGCTTATCATGCAGTTCTACTCCACAGCACACTTTTATCCAGATGGTAGAATTGTGTGGATGTCTGAGGGTACTAGGTACCAATCCACTGTTGATGAATGGGCAAGTTTGATCAATGCCCCCAAGGAAGAAGAAGATGACTTGGACATATATGCCAAGAAGAAGTTGGGTCACAATTCAATGGCTCACATGTACAAGGAGATTCTGACAAGGTCAGAGAGACTCACAAGTTTGGATCAGTCCACTTTCTGCTGTCAGGCTTGGCAACCAGCAACTGGATTCTGAGGCACACCTTGTTACCCAAGTCAGGTGACCATAATATGATCAGAGGGCATGCCATCAACATGCTACATGTGTTTGATGTGCCCCAGAAGTTCAAAGTCATGAGCCTGATCATTGAAACAATCAAGAGGACTGCAGCAGATCAGAAGAGGAGCTGTGGATATGCACCTCAAATTCAAGAATTGATCAACTCCAATATGGGCATAGGGAAATACCAGTTGGATAAGGAACACTTTCCAATTTATCCAGACTTTGAGGACAATGAGGTTGTCATGAATGAAGATGATCCACAATCGGTCAAGCTCGGAGAAGAAGGAGAAGGCCAAGAAGGAGAAGGCTGCCAAGATGCCAACTCAAGAGGAGGCATCTGAATATTTCTGAAGACCAAACAAGAGCAGCTTGGTTACTGATAGCATCAACTCGAGGATTGAGAAAGGGTTGGCCACCGACTCAAAACCGGGAGAGCACTGGAGAGAATCATGGAACAAAAGTTCTATGATCTAGATGTCAAAATGGCGAGATTGATCGGTTGTAGAAGCAGCTCGAGGATGACATGCGAGGAGAGGAAGGGCAAGACAACCACCAATGTGTTTGCCAGAGTGCCCAGAGCCCAGAGGTCGATTGCAGTGCAGTGGCAGACACTAGAGCTACAACTTGGCACCACTCGCCCCAGCAGTTCCAGTGCAACCAGCTCCAGCACCAACTCCTACAGCACCCTCTACTTCAACTGAAGCTTTCGTCCAAGGAGCCATCTCTACACCACCACCAGAAGATCAAGCCTGAGAGACAATCTAGCACTATGCATTTTCTATGAACTTTTTGGTAACTTGTTGCCAAAGGGGAGAAAAATGTATAGATCATAAACTTCGAGAGAGAGTGTTGCTTTTATTCTCTCTTGCTTTATTTGGTGTTTTTCAAACTTTGTTTGATTTTGGTTGAGATACTATGCACTGTGAGACATTGATGATCATGTGTTTGATCATAAGCTACACTTATGCATGCTTGATATTATCCTATCTATCTTATGTGATCACTCACTATGCTTGGTGATGAGTGCATGTATCCATTGTTTATTATTTTGGCGCTCCACCAAGATGTATGTGACATGGAAGAGTAACCCATGAGCCTAATCATTGTGCATTTGCAGTCAAAGCAAATCTTAAACTATGCACAAATTTAGGGGAGCTCTTGCTTATCACATACTTCTCAAAGCGACGATGTTATTCAATCTTATTATCATTTGTCGAGCTTTGATCTATATGTTGTCATCAATTACCAAAAAGGGGGACATTGAAAGTGCAACTATCCCTAGGTGGTTTTGGTAATTAATAACAACATATAGCTCATTGAGCTAATGCTGTTCCAAGACTATTATTTCAGGAAAGGTCAATGAATGGCATGGCATGGATGATGAAAGTGGATCCCTTAAAATACTAAGGACAAAGGATTGGCTCAAGCTCAAAAGCTCAAGACTCTTCATTTTACATTTTAGTGATCCAAGATCACATTGAGTCTATAGGAAAAGCCAATACTATCAAGGAGGGATGAGGTGTTGCTTAATGAGCCTCTTGCTTCAATGTGCTTAGTGATATGTTCCAAGACCCTCAACTACTTTCCCACATCCATAAATGACCTAAACCCAAAGCCAAAATCGGTCACACCGAAACTTCCTATCCGGCGCCAACGATTCCAAAAGTCATAGCCACTGCCACAAACCCTAAGCAAATCGGTCTTACCGATAGGGATCTTGGTCTCACCGAGATGGGGTTGCAATCCCTCTGTTTCCCTTCGTAACGTTTCCGTCTAACCGAAGTGAGCGATCGGCCCCACCGAGATTGCAATGTAAACTCTCTGTTTCCTTTTGTAACATTTGGTCTCACCGAAAAGAGCAAATCGGTCCCACCGAGTTTACGACCAACTCTCTCGAAAGCTTATTACCAAATCGGTCTCACCGAGTTTGTGTGTCGGTCTTACCGAGATTACGTTATGCCCTAACCCTAACCGAATCGGTCTCACCGAGATGCATGTCGGTCCCACGAAAATCACTAACGGTCACTAGGTTTACTAAATCGGTCAAGCCGAAGTTTAACAATTCGGTCCCACCGAGTTTGGTAAATTGTGTGTAACGGTTAGATTTTGCGTGGAGGCTATATATACCCCTCCACCTCCTCTTCATTCGTGGAGAGAGCCATCAGAACGAACCTACACTTCCAACTTACCATTTATGAAAGAGAACCACCTACTCATGTGTTGAGGCCAAGATATTCCATTCCTACCATATGAATCTTGATCTCTAGCTTTCCCCAAGTCGCTTTCCACTCAAATCTTCTTTCCACCAGATCCAAACCCATTGAGAGAGAGTTGAGTGTTGGGGAGACTATCATTTGAAGCACAAGAGCAAGGAGTTCATCATCAACGCACCATTTGTTACTTCTTGGAGCGGTGTCTCCTAGATTGGCTAGGTGTCACTTGGGAGCCTCAGACAAGATTGTGGAGTTGAACCAAGGAGTTTGTAAGGGCAAGGAGATCGCCTACTTCGTGAAGATCTACCGCTAGTGAGGCAAGTCCTTCGTGGGCGGCGGCCATGGTGGGATAGACAAGGTTGCTTCTTCGTGGACCCTTCTTGGGTGGAGCCCTCCGTGGACTTCGCAATTGTTACCCTTCGTGGGTTGAAGTCTCCATCAACGTGGATGTCGATAGCACCACCTATCGAAACCACGCCAAAAACATCCGTGTCTCCAATTGCGTTTGAATCCTCCAAACCCTTCCCTTTATTTTCTTGCAAGTTGCATGCTTTAATTTCCGCTGCCTATATACTCTTTGCATGCTTGCTTGAATTGTGTGATGATTTCTTGACTTGTCCTAAAGTAGCTAAAATCTGCCAAACTCTAAAATTGGGAAAAGGTTAAGTTTTTATTGGTCAAGTAGTCTAATCACCCCCCCTCTAGACATACTTCAAGGTCCTACAAGTACGAGTTTGGGAAATCACATGTTTAATTGCAATGAGTGTAACACAACATGCGAATAGATGAAGTAGAATGAGACACGACATGGTACATGCATAAGATAAGAACAATGGAATGATTACATAAGAGAATTCAAGGAATAAGATTGTAACGAATGAATATAGGCAACGAGACTGAAACAGTATGAACACGGATACACAAGATGACAATAATAGAACAAAATGATCAAGTAATCTATCGGCACAGAGCACAAATATAAACTGCAGAAGGAAATGTAGTAGAGTAAAAAGAACCAGTGGTGCTCGATGGCGACAGAGAGATTTGGTAGACCAGTTCACCCTTCTGCCAAAGGGCTACGTCTGGTTGGAGGGGTTGTGACTTAACACGGAAGATAAACTCTCTTCACCCTATTCTCCTTCAACACAGAGCTGATCAGACTCAGGTTGAATTCACTCGTGGTAGATCCATGCCGACGATCTTCAAATCTTTGGTCGACCTTCGCGAACCACAATCACTCTTGGTTGCTGAAGATCAGGCTCGGTGAAGACAACAACTCTTCAACACTCCAAGCCGAAACCTATCTGTCTAGAGAGTGTGCAACTCTCAAGAGTAATAGGTACAAGAACTCTCACTCAGAACTACTGTGATGCTAAACCACAGTCTAAGTTTGGGCGCTTGTTTTTTTTTCTCGGTGGATCTTAAACTCAAATCACTCGGAGAGGGGTTGCTCAAATCAATCTTCTCAGAAATCTCAAGTGGAGCGGCCAACGAACAACGTTGGAGCGGGGTGGCTATTTATAGCTGCAGCCTTCCCTGGCGGGAAATGGCCAAATTAGACACCGGGATCAGCCAATGGCCAAACAACACGAGTCAAACGGCCGGACTTGAGCACAACGGTAACATTGCTTACGAAGCAAGAAATGCTAACTCCTCGGTCTGAGACAAATCTCTCGCAGCGAAGAATAACACATTCTCTTGCTGACAAATATTTGCTCAGAGCACAGAGAGATTTCTCTCGCAACTTTCATAGGTTTAGGCTAAGAATCACAACGGATTTAAGCAACGAGAACGTATACCCCTCTTAATAGTACAGAGGTCCTATGACTCGAAAGAATGAAAGAAGAATAACAAAATGAATACTACACCCTCACTTTATCTTCGACTTCCATCGCTGCAGTCAATTTCTTCGGACGAAAGTACCGTATCAAAACCTTTGCTTCAGTAGTAAACTTTCGAGGGGTCGATTTCTTCACACCAATCTTCTCGACTCTATTACTTCAACTAATATAGCTCGTTCTTTTCTGCAACGCATATATACTTTGATGAAGTTCCTCGAACTCATCACTCTAGGCAACATTCTCTTCGGTTGTGTATGAACTTTTTCTCTTTGTATGCACTAGCAAACAAATCAGTCCATACCTGTTTCTGTCAACAATCTCCAAAACAAAAGGTAGGCAGATATTGCCCCAACAATGTCCCCCTTTTTTGGACGGTTGTTGACAAAACAGATCGAATGATAGATAATGATGAAGGAAATATGCCCTAGAGGCAATAATAAAGTTATTATTTATTTCCTTAATTCATGATAAATGTTTATTATTCATGCTAGAATTGTATTAACCGTAAACTTAGTACATGTGTGAATACATAGACAAAACCTATAGTCCCTAGTATGCCTCTATTTGACTAGCTCGTTAATCAATGATGGTTATGTTTCCTAACCATAGACATGTGTTGTCATTTGATGAACGGGATCACATCATTAGGAGAATGATGTGATGGACATGACCCATCCGTTAGCTTAGCATTATGATCGTGTTAGTTTCATTGCTACTGATTTCGTCATGACATATACAAGTTCCTCAGACTATGAGATTATGCAACTCCCGAATATTGGAGGAACACTTTGTGTGCTACCAAACATCACAACATAGAAGGGTGATTATAAAGGTGCTCTACAGGTGTCTCCGAAGGTGTTTGTTGGGTTGGCATAGATCGAGATTAGGATTTGTCACTTTGTGTTTCGGAGAGGTACCTCTGGGCCCTCTCGGTAACACTCATCACTATAAGCCTTGAAAGCATTGTGACTAATGAGTTAGTTGCGTGATGAAGTATTACGGAACGAGTAAAGAGACTTGCCGGTAACGAGATTGAACTAGGTATTGAGATACCGACAATCGAATCTCGGGCAAGTAACATACTGATGACAAAGGGAACAACGTATGTTGTTATGCAGTTTGACCGAAAGATCTTCATAGAATATGTAGGAACCAATATGAGCATCCAGGTTCCACTATTGGTTATTGACCGGAGACGTGTCTTGGTCATGTCTACATAGTTCTCGAACCCGTAGGGTCCGCACGCTTAACGTTCGATGACGATTGGTATTATTAGTTTATGTGTTTTGATGTACCGAAGGTAGTTCGGAGTCCCGGATGTGATCACGGACATGACAAGGAGTCTCGAAATGGTCAAGACATAAAGATTGATATATTGGAAGCCTATGTTTGGACATCAGAATGGTTCCGAGTGAGTTCAGGCATATACCAGAGTACCCGGAGATTATCGGAACCCCCCGGGAAGTATATGGGCCTTATTGGGCCATAGTGGGAGAGAGGAGAAGGGAGCCTAGGAGGGGGCGCCCCCAAGCCCAATCCGAATTGGGTGGGGGGACGGCCCCCCATTTCCTTCCTCCTTCCTCCCCTTCCTTCCTCTCCTAGTCCAACTAGGGAAAGGGGGGTGAGGGAGTCTTGGACTAGAGGGTGTCCGGATAGCCGAACTATCATCTTTGGCCGGACTCCAAGACTATGAAGATACAAGATTGAAGACTCCGTCCCATGTCTGGATGGGACTTTCCTTGGCGTGGAAGGCAAGCTTGGCAATACGGATATGTAGATCTCCTACCATTGTAACCGACTCTGTGTAACCCTAGCCCTCTCTGGTGTCTATATAAAGCTGGAGGGTTTAGTCAAGTAGAAACGAACAACAATCATACCATAGGCTAGCTTCTAGGGTTTAGCCTCCTTGATCTCGTGGTAGATCTACTCTTGTACTACCCATATCATCAATATTAATCAAGCGGGAGTAGGGTTTTACCTCCACCGAGAGGGCTCGAACACAGGTAAAAACATCGTGTCCCTTGTCTCCTGTTACCATCCGCCTAGGCGCACAGTTGGGACCCCCTACCGAGATCCGCCGGTTTGACACCGACATTGGTGCTTTCATTGAGAGTTCCTCTGTGTCGTCACTGTAGGCCCGATGGCTCCTTGAGCATCAACAACAACGCGTCGGGTGAGACTTTTCTCCGGACAGATCTTAGTATTGGCGACTTTGCATCATGCGGGCAATTCACTTGGCCATCTGGAGCGATCGAAAGCTACGCCCCAGCCATCGGTCGATTTGGAAGTTTGAACTATCTGGTGACATCCGCAGAGACTTGATCTTCGACGGATTCGAGCCACAGCCGAGCGCGCCGCACTGTCACGATGGGCATGATTTAGATCTGCTGCCAAACATTGCCCTGGAGGCCACACAAGAGTCCGCTCCGACCCTTAGCTCGGAGCCGACTGCGCCGATCAAGGATGGGTGGCTGGACACCGCCTCGGTGGCTGCTACCTCTACGGTGATAGAGCCGAATACCAACCCTGTCCCTTGTGAAGCCCGTGACTCAAAGGTGCCGGACTCCTCTTCGGACCCCGAACCTTCCGCGCTCCTGCCAATTGAATCCGATTGGGCGCCGATCATGGAGTTCACCGCTGTGGACATCTTTCAGCACTCGCCTTTTGGCGACATCCTGAATTCGCTAAAGTGTCTCTCTTTATCAGGAGAGCCCTGGCCGGATTATGGTCAGGACGGTTGGGATGCGGACAACGAAGAAATTCAAAGCCCACCCACCACCCACTTTGTAGCCACTGTCAATGACTTAACCGACATGCTAGACTTCGACTCCGAAGACATCGACGGTATGGACGACGATGCCGGAGACGACCAAGAACCAACGCCTACAGGGCACTGGAAGGCCACCTCGTCATACGACATATACATGGTGGATATCCCAAAAGATGGGAATGGCGATGGAATAACGGAGGATGACTGTCGGTGTCAAAACCGGCGGATCTCGAGTAGGGGGTCCCGAACTGTGCGTCTAGGCGGATGGTAACAGGAGACGAGGGACATGATGTTTTTACCCAGGTTCGGACCCTCTCGGTGGAGGTAAAACCCTACTCCTGCTTGATTAATATTGATGATATGGGTAGTACAAGAGTAGATCTACCACGAGATCAAGGAGGCTAAACCCTAGAAGCTAGCCTATGGTATGATTGTTGTTAGTCCTCTGATTTGAAACCCTCCGGTTTATATAGACAGGAGAGGGCTAGGGTTACAGTCGGTTACAATGGTAGGAGATCTACATATCCGTATCGCCAAGCTTGCCTTCCACGCCAAGGAAAGTCCCATCCGGACACGGGACGGAGTCTTCAATCTTGTATCCTCATAGTCTTGGAGTCCGGCCAAAGATGATAGTTCGGCTATCTGGACACCCCCTAGTCCAGGACTCCCTTAGTAGCCCCTGAACCAGGCTTCAATGATGATGAATCCGGCGTGTTGATTGTCTTCGGCATTGCAAGGCAGGTTCTTCTCCTAATCCTGTGTTGAATAGTGTTTGGTTTCTTGTAAATGCTGCGCTCCTTGGCTTCTACGCCCAATAATGGCCATCTTCCATGTGTCGAACGAATGCGAAAAGCCAAGGTATTTTTACACTTACCCCCTAGCTGCGCAAATGAGCCGCCTATAAAAGGAGACGAGGATCTAGATCCGAATCACACCATCCTCCCTCCGCGAGCACTCACAAGAGCGCCTTTGACAAGAATCCATTCCATCATGGACAGTCGACGCGGCTCCTCCTCTCGCGGTCCCAGCCCTCAGCCAGGAGATTGGGGGAGATGCTCAGTCCCGCATAGTGAGTTAGTGATGCTCCAAGCCGAGGGATATCTTCCCCGGTGTCGGGAAGCGGGCGGAGGGACCCGCCCGCCATGAGCACCTATGGGGCGGGCCCTTTGTCTGCAGCGGTGCGAGGCGGAGGAGCCTGAGAGCGGATCGGCGATGCAGCGGGCGGATTTACCCGCGGCCGGACGCGATGGTCGCGTAAAACCCTACTGCTGCATTGTGTTGTATTTGGCTCAGGAATGTGAGCATATGGTGGTGTTGGATCAGTGGAACTAGCCGAACCTCGCGAGAGTAGCGAATGATCGGAACCTGGCGCGAGGGTAGCGAATGATCGGAACCCGGCGCGAGGGTAGCGAATGATCGGAACCTCGCGCGAGGGTAGCGAATGATCGGAACCTGGCGCGAGGGTAGCGAATGATCGGAACCTCCTCTACGTTGTGCATGGGCCTCCTTTTATAGTGCAAGGGGTCACCGACAGGTGTCAACGTAGGAGAGAGGGGTAAAAGCGTAAAAGAGGTGGTAGTTGGAGCAGTCGGAAGCGGTGGAGCTACGATTAGCTTGAACAGTGGCTTCTACCTACTTTGACAGTGGGGGACAAAGGCATTTAATGCCCGTCACCGTCGACTCCAAAAGCTCCCGCCCGAGCGTCTCCGTTTGCCACGGCGATGGATCCACCACCGTGGAGTGCCACCGCACCCCCCAAGCTTCGCAGCCACCCGCCACGCGTCCACAAAAGGCCCTGGCGGCGCGGGCGGATGGCTGGAGGCGGGCGCCTGAGTTCAGCTCTCCCGGCGAGTACCTTGCCGGGGTCTTGATCTTGCCGGGCCCGGGAGCTTGTCGGGCTCTGTAACTTGCTGCTCCCCGGGCCCTTGCCGGGACGCGTATAGCGCCAAGGCGTGTCTTCTATGATGTAGTCTTCTCGTCCCTCCGGCGAGCTCCTCCCGCCAAGGGCCTTGCGTGAATGATGTCATCTTGAGCCTGGAACGGCCTTCCCGGCAAGCTCCTCTTGCCGGGGTCTCGACCTTCTGTCTTGTACACTTTGTTCTTGAATGGCTTGATATGGAGTGGGAATGGTCTCCGGCAAGCATATGGTGGATCCAGTGCGGGGCTGCTGTTGCCGATGCACAAGTTGAAGTCTTGAGGTACCCCTACCTTAGTACACCGACAGAGCCCCCTGCTGGGCCATACAGTGCCGAGCTGTTGGGCGGCCAGCCCAAAGCAGTCTGCAGGCACACTTGGCCCTTGGCGTGCGAATCCCTCCGCCTCTGCCGCCTCCCGTGCAACAACCGCAGCGTCGATTCTTGGCGTCGTGGGAGACGGGTGGCGCATGCAGCCTTTAAAGCATCCACCCGTGATCGTGGTGCGGGCGAGGTCGCTTCACCGTCGCTCGGCTCAGCTTTTACCGCCACGCCCTCATGCCGCAGGGGGCCGTGGGCGGCGAAGGTGGGAGAACGAGCCGTCCGCAGGCGGAGAAAGCGAGTCGGCCCGCTCCTCCGGCCTTCTCGCTTCTGATTGGTCGGCCAGGCGGTTGAGTCCCCACCTCGCCCCTTTAAAAGGCGCGAAGGGGAGCACAATGGCCACACTCATCCTCTTCTCCTTCACCTTCATCTTCTGTTCTTCTTTCCGCCATGGAAGGAGGGAACTCCGGTTCTTCGGCAGTGGCGGCGCTGGTCGCCTCTAGGCAGCGCACCACTCCCCATCCGCTCCCGTGGCGTCGGGCCGCCACGAGGAAGAGGGAGAGGCGTGGCATGATCGAGGCCGGCGTGGCCGAGGCGGTCGGGGAGAGGCGGTCGTGGCGTCGCCTCCCGTCTCCCGGCGTCTCGACCACGGCGCGGTCCATCTTGGAGATGACCCACAGGAGTTCTTCATCAAGCTTCGCCCGGCGCCTCGTCGCCGTCTTGGTTGCGGTCCGTTTGCGGGCGCGATGGGACGGATCCACCCGACGTGATGGAGCTACGCATGAGGGCTGCGGGATCAGCGGCACTTTCGGGTGAGTGTCGTGTCCCCAGCCCGGCGTGATGTTCTTCGACCAGGGTGGAAGGCGTTCGCCGGATCCATAGCTTGGCGGCGGGGTTCACCCTCCATTTCAAGTTAATGGATGGTGACCTCCTCGCCGTCAAGGTCTTCGAGGACTATGGAACCGGGTGCGCTCTTTGTGTGGACAGCTCCTCGGATAGCGAAGGTCCCTCCTCGGCGAAAGTGGCGAGGAGGGGGCGACAGCGACGACGAGGGATGGCGGGCCCGACTAGGCGTCGGACACGCTGCTGCCTCGGCACCCGCGACCTCATCTTCTGGGTCGCCCGGCCTTCCAACTCCGGGCCGTCTCCTTGGGCGGTTGGCGTGAAAGCGGCGAGAAGAGGAAGAGGGGAGTGGCGGCAAGGCCGTTCGTGTCGAATCTGAGGCGGGGTGCCCTCGAGGCGTCTTGACGTCCCACCACCCCGTCTTCAACCTCTGCCTCCGGTGCCTCCGTCTCCGCCAAGCTCCTGGCCGGCCCCCGGGGTGTTCTCTTGGTGTCTTCTGGCGCCCGTAGCTCTCCGGGCATGCGTTCCCCATGCCCGTCACCTTGCGCAGCTCCTGGGGCACGGCGGCGTCACCGCCACGCTCTCCTAGGCGCTCCTTTCGCCCTCCCCGGCAAGCTTATCTTGCCGGGGGCTCCTTGACCTACCTCCTGAACTCCTGAACAGAGAAATAGGAGAGGGATCACGGGCACCTTATCTTTCAATTTGTAAGCCTTCGGGCATTAGCTGTATTTAAAAACTTGTAATCCTCTCTATCATGTTTTCATCCTCTATGGACTGTATTAAACTAGGATGCTTTTAATGAAAAGAGAGAAAGCTTGCGGACTGAGTCTTTACTTGATTGCATGCCTTGTGTGTTCTTACGCTATCGGGGAGCTTGCGGGCGAACACGCTTGCCGATCATGGGACAGCCCATTGGCGGTGTCGCTTCCGACAAGCAACCTTGCGGGCAGATTCACGACACTTAACTTGCTGGCGAGCTCGAAAGCAAGATAAGGGTGCAGCGGCACACTTGTGTTTGTTGAGCGGACTCGGAAACAAACCAAATGCATAATCCCAGGCCACGACTTCGGCTCCTCCACGTCGAGTTTTTACAAGACACGCTTTCGTTCAAAAGCGCAGATCCGCTCTTCCCGGTCCATGAGAGGATGCATGACGAGGATAAAAAACTCATCGATATCGCAGCCCCAGCAACTCTAGCTTGCGGAGGCGAATCTTGGTGCTCGCAGCCCCAGCGAGGCTGGCTCGCCGAGAAGAACCTTGGCACTTTCGCGGCCCGGCGACCACAGCTTGCCGGGCCCAGTCTTGGCGTGATCTTCGGTTCCTCCTTGTCGCTGCAATTTCAGTCATGAACACAGCTGAGGTAGATATGCAACTGCTTCATGTATATGTATGTGTATATAAATCTTGACTATGCAATACGATGCCGAGCCTTGCCCTTCGTATGTTTGTATTCTACGCTCTCGGGGAGCTTGCCGGGACGAACACGCTTGCCGCGGGACAGCCCGCTGGCGGTGTTGCTTCCGGCAAGCAACCTTGCCGGGCCAGTTGCGACGCTTAACTTGCTGAGCAGGCTCGAAAGCAAGATAAGGGTGCAGCGACACACTTGTGTTTGTTGAGCGGACTCGGAAACAAAACAAGTACGCAACTGGGCCACGGCTTGGCTCCTCTCGCGCCCAAGTCTCTCATACGAAGGACACCTCACGGCAGGGCTCACCACTTTACATCCTCTACCTTACGCCCTTTGTGCGCTTTCACCCTACGCTTCTAGGGAACTTGCCGGCGCTTAACACGCTTCTTGAGTACGGAACATCAATGACCGGCTGGTGGTGTCGCTTCGGCAAGCAACCTTGCGCGTCTAGTTCGCGACGCACTTAACTTCTGAACAGACTCGAAGCGAAGCGAGGCGCGAAGCTGGTGGCGGCTCACTTTTAACTTCGTTGAGTGTGCTCGAAGCAAGATAAAGGTGCGGCTATTCACGAGCGAGCTCCTCTGCGCCGCGAGCTTTGCGTACAAAGGGCGAGCGTCGAGGATATAACATATAAAAGCATGGAATTAAGGGTGCTCTGCACAAAAGCTCGAGCAACAAGCTTTTCATTTCTTGTTTCTTGGCGCTTGTCTAGGGAGCTCGATGGCGCGTCCTCGGCAAGCCTGGCGCTCCGGGGGCGTGTTTGCGGAACGAGCACGAGCTGTCCCCACTGGCTTATTGCGCTCAGGAGCTACGCTTGTCGGAGGAGTACGAGCCGTCCTCGCGGACTTAGAGCTCGATGGCGCGTCCTCGGCGACATCATAGTGCTCGAGGGAGATCGCGCTTGCGGAGCGGAGGGGAGCGAGAGCGAGCGGTGCGAGGGCTGGATATACTCGGACTCCTAACAGCGTTAGGAGGAGCGAAATCTGCCTCGACCCCTTCGCTTTGCTCATGCATGGACAGCGATCCGGAGCATCCCGCGAGCCCCACTGTTCTTGCCCGGCATGCGGATACCACCTCTCGTGGTGCGGCGCTGCTTTGGTTGTTATCTTGAGGATGGATCACGGATCCACGGAGGCGAGGCGCGGTCATCCGCCCCACCACCTGATCTGGTGGCACCGCGAGCGCCCTCATCGGTGTCCACCCTTCCGCCGGTGTCGCCTCCGCCCGCCGTTGGCTCCGGTGGCGGCGGTTGAGATGCAGACGGGTCTGCGACCCTCGAGGCCCTCGTCTTCGGGGCCGTGGTGCAGTTGTTGATGAAGTCGCTGACAAAGTCGGGGAGGTTGATGAAGAAAACGCCCGTGCGAACGCCGGATCAGATCCGTACAACCTCGACGCCCCTACAGCGCGCCAAAGATGTCGAAGCGGAACGGAGGGACCCGCCCGCGCGAGCACCTATGGGGCGGAGCCCCTTTATGCGGCGGTGCGAGGCGGAGGGAGCCTGAGAGGAAGCGAGGCGATGCAGCGGCGGATTTACCCGGCCGGGCGCGATGGTCGCGTAAACCCTCTTGCTGCATTGTGTTGTATTTGGCTCGGGAATGTGAGCATATGGTGGTGTTGGATCGGTGGAACTAGCCGAACCTCGCGAGTAGCGAATGATCGGAACTGGCGAGGGTGGCGAATGATCGAACCCGTGCGAGGTAGCGAATGATCGGAACCTCGCGAGAGGGTAGCGAATGATCGAACTGGCGAGGTAGCGAATGATCGGAACCTCCTCTCGTTGTGCATGGGCCTCCTTTTATAGTGCAAGGGTCACCGACAGTGTCAGCGTGGGAGAGAGGGTAAAAGCGTAAAGAGGTGGTAGTTGGAGCAGTCGCGGGAGCGGTGGAGCTACGATTAGCTTGAGCAGTGGCTTCTACCTACTTTGTGATGGGGACAAAGGCATTTAATGCCCGTCACGTCGACTCCAAAAGCTCCCTTGGCGTCTCCGTTTGCCACGGCGATGGATCCACCACCGTGGAGTGCCACCGCACCCCCCAAGCTTCGCAGCCACCCGCCACGCGTCCCTGGAAAGGCCCCAGGGCGACGCGTGGGCAGATGAGCTGGAGGGCGGGCGCACAGTTCAGCTCTCCCGGCGAGTACCTTGCCGGGGTCTTGATCTTGCCGGGCCCGGGAGCTTGTCGGGCTCTGTAACTTGCTGCTCCCCGGGCCCTTGCCGGGACGCGTATAGCGCCAAGGCGTGTCTTCTATGATGTAGTCTTCTCGTCCCTCCGGCGAGCTCCTCCCGCCAAGGGCCTTGCGTGAATGATGTCATCTTGAGCCTGGAACGGCCTTCCCGGCAAGCTCCTCTTGCCGGGGTCTCGACCTTCTGTCTTGTACACTTTGTTCTTGAATGGCTTGATATGGAGTGGGAATGGTCTCCGGCAAGCATATGGTGGATCCAGCTGCGGGGAGCTGCAACTGCCCGTGCACAAGTTGGGGTACTGAGGTACCCCTACCTTAGTACACCGACACCCAGCTTTTATGGTTCCGGTTTGAGCCGGACTCGCCACCTACAAGGGCGGAAGCAGGCGGAGAGCGTCCCCAATCCATCCAAAGGAGAGCGGGTATGCTTTGTCTCTTATCTAATAAGAGGACTCGGTTTCAATACATCCGTTTCTCCGGGGCTCTGAGTTCTCTGACCTCAATTGCACCACCTTCGCCGCCTCCATTACGCACATCGCGGGCCGTGGCCCTTTGCGAGCTGTTCTGGCGTCGAGGCTCATTTTGCGCTGTGGAAGAGATTATTCTGCCTCATACCCCGTTCTCATGAGGGGTCGATATATCAAGTGGGCGGAGCCGAGTTATGGCGCATCGCCAGGACCGGATATCTATCCGGAACCCCGAAGAAGGCGTCCGAAGACTGGCCTTCGGAATGGTTCTATATAGAAGACACCCCGCTACCGGATCCAGTTTGGATCGGCCTCCCGGAGTTCGGTAACACATCCTTGAAGAAACGCCTAAGTTGGCATCCACGGAGCTCTCAACGGGAGAATGACAGGGACGTCCTTTACCTGATGGGCCGAATAAGATTATTGGCTCATTCTGGATTGACCATGATCGGAGTCATGTCCACATGCATTATGCGGGGGGTGCAGCCGCTCCAGTATAGGGGCCACCCCATGTGGGATTTCAATGGGGAGGATGATGCCACCCGTCATGGCCGTGAGGGGCCAGGATCGGTCGCCGATCTGGTGAAGATCTTGTCCGGCCTGTACAAAGGGGAAAAGGAGGATTTTCTCCGCATCAACCCACTGAACGGGTTTTCTATGAACAATCCTCGAAGCTGGGTAAGCGGACATTTCTTTTTGCCTATCCGATCCACATTCCCAGGAACGGCGCCGGGCCGTAGAGGATATACACAGCCCGGCTCCACAACCCGAGGATCTGGGATGGTCCCTCAATCCAGCCTCCGAAGAGGATCCGGACATACAGGTGGAGCTGATCGATGGGGTGTTCCACCAACGTAGCATCGACAATGCTTTGGTCGCCATTACGGCCGACTACCCCGGAATATTTCCAGCTTCCCAGGTAACTGTGACCGAAGTCCTGATACCATGACCCATCCTGAAACGCCCTCGATGCGGCTATAACTCCCATGTGTCGAAGCACGACTTAGAGGCATAACCGCATTGAAAGCAATGTCGCAAGTGAGGTAATCTTCGCACAATCCATGTAATACATAAGGGAAAGAGATACATAGTTGGCTTACAGTCGCCACTTCACATAATACATAAATAAACATCCATCATTCAATTTACAATCAAGGTCCGACTACGGAACCAAAATAAAAGAAGACTACCCCATATGCAACACAGATCCCCGATCGCTCCAACTGGGCTCCACTACTAATAAATGCGAAATGAAACATAGTAACGACCAAGGGCCTCATCAAATTCCCACTTCAGCTCAGTTGCACCCTCTGCTACCGGCATCACGGTACCAGCATCTGTTTTGGTAGAATCATGAGCCACGGGGACTCAGCAATCTCACACCATGAGATCAAGACTATTTAAGCAAGGGAAGGCTGGTGTAAAAGGAGGAGCTGCGACAGCGACTAGCATATATGGTGGCTACATCGCAAAAGAGAGCGAGAAGAGAAGCAAAGCACGGTCGTGAAGCTAGTAGCGATCAAGAAGTGATCTGAACTACTTCGTCAAACATAACTCCAACACCGTGTTCACTTCCGGACTCCGCCGAGAAGAGACCATCACGGTTACATACACGGTTGATGTATTTTAATTAAGGTCAACCGGGTTTTCTACAACGGACATTAACAAATTCCCATCGCCTCATAACATCATGAGCACGGCTTTGAAAGATAATACCTGCGAGGGTGTCCCAACAAGCCCATAACAAGCTCTCGCGATCAGCGAAGAATAGACCTTCACCCAAGACACTCCGATCAGACTCGGTATCCCGGTACATCAAGACATTTCGACAATGGTAAAACAAGACCAGGAAGACCACCCGACTGTGCCGACAAATCCCGATAGGAGCTGCACATATCTCGTTCTCGGGCACACCGGATAAGCGAAGCGTACATGTACCGACGTAATCCAAGTTGCCAAGGAATGGTCCCAACGGTGCTCTAGTTTGGACCAACACTCGAGGAGCACCGGCCGGGGGTAAATAAAGATGACCCTCGGGCTCGCGAAAACCCAAGGGAAAAAAGGCTTAGGTGGCAAATGGTAAAACCAAGGTTGGGCCTTCTTTGGAGGAGTTTTATTCAAAGCGAACTGTCAAGGGGTCCCATAAATCACCCGACCGCGTAAGGAGCATAAAATCAAGGAACATAACACGGTATGGCGGAAACTAGGGTGGCAAGAGGGAACAAATCACCGGGCATAAGGCCGAGCCTTCCACCCTTTACCAAGTATATAGATGCATTAATTAAAACAATAGATATTGTGATATCCCAAAATATCCGTGTTCCAACAAGGAACAAACTTCATCTTCACCGCAACTAGCAACGCTATAAGAGGGCTGAGCAAAGCGGTAACATAGCCAATCAGCGGTTTGCTAGGACATGGATGGTTAGAGGTTGGCATGGCAATATGGGTGACAAGATATAGCAAGTGGTAGGTATCGCAGCATAGGCATAGCAAAAGAGCGAGCATCTAGCAAGCAAAGATAGAAGTGATATCGAAGGTATGGTCATCTTGCACGCAAGGTTCTCGAGTTGTCGAAGGCTTGATCCTCGTAGGCGTTCTCAATAGGTTCCTCGTTCACGTACTCGTCTCCCGGCTCTACCCAAAGCAAGAACACAAGCAACGGAACCACAATCAAACAAGGAACAATGCACAAGCAATATGATGCAATACATGACATGCTATGCGAGATGTGATATGCATGCATATGTGTGCTCCGGAAGGAAAATGATGAACAAGGCATCATCTTGGCAAACCAAGTATGCCGCTAGAAAGATGAGATGATTTCGGGTGAAATCGATATAAAGATCACCGGAATCGGATGCACGGTTTGCAAATGACAAGCAAAACAAGAATGACGCAAATCTGCGTTTAACAACACGATGCTACTTAGCACGCAACAAGAAACTATGCTACAGCACCCCAACATACAAACAAAGCATATGGCAGCGATCTACAGGAGATGCTTAACAAAAGAGTAACACTGAGCTACGGCTAAATCACATCATAACATGTTCAAACAAGCATGGTGAAAGTGCAAAAATATCGAGGTTCACAGACTTAGTGAAAATACTAGTATGCGAGAATTAACATCGAGAAGGCATGTTTAGAGCAAGCAAACAACATGCTACAGGAACTTATAATAGAAAAACAAGGCATGACATGATTCTACTCAAAGCATATATCAATAGTCCCTTCTGACCATAAGCCAAAAGGACTCTAAGAAATGATGGCACCCATGTAAACATAGCAAGTTTTATTACAGATTTCAGACTTAGCGGAAAAAGCTGGGCATGGCAAAAAGCAGATAGCAGTAGGCATGTTCGTGAGCTCGATGCACTCACTACAGAGCATCTCATGATAAAATAAGCATACACCCATCAAGAAGACATGGCATATAAGCAAAACGAAAACAAAATGAGATGCATGGCATGGACAAAATGCAAAACGAAAACAAAACCCAACCACGGAGGGAATATCATAGCACATATCCGAAAATGGCAAGAGTTGGAGTTACAAATATGGAAAGATACATCCGGGGTGTTACAACACTCCACCACTACAAGAGGATCTCGTCCCGAGATCTAGGGTGAAAAGAACTCCGGATATTCGGAACGGAGGTGATCCTCGCGCTCCCAGGTGGCTTCTCGGTCGGAATGATGTGACCACTTCACTTTTAGGAATTTGATTGACTTGTTGCGAGTCTTGCGCTCGGTTTCTTCAAGAATAGCAACGGGGTGCTCATGATAAGAGAGATCTTCTTGGAGGTCAATTTCTTCAAAGTTGATAGTGCGCTCAGGAATCTTGAAGCACTTGCGGAGCTGTGACATGTGAAACACATCGTGCATGTTTGCAAAGTTGGATGGAAGCTCAAGTTGATAGGCGAGATCGCCTCTTTTGCCAATGATCTTGAAAGGATCCACGTATCTAGGGCAAGCTTCCCTTTGATACGAGGCGGCGAGTGCCTTTCATTGGAGAGGCGCGAGGTAGACATGGTCTCCGATTTCAAAAGCCACATCACGGTGCTTGTCATCATAATAGCCTTTAAATGCGCGATTGCGCGGCTTTCAGATTCTCACGAATGACTTTGCACATTTCTTGACACGTGATCAAGTCATTGCCAAGAAGTTGGCGTTCACTGTCTCGGACCAATTGAGAGGAGTCGGCACTTTCGCCATAGAGAATTTTGAATGGGGCCTTGCCCGAACTTGCTTGGAAGCTTTGTTGTTGTAAGAGAACTTCGGCATATGGAAGACAATCTTCCCACTTCATGCCAAAGAAATGACACAAGCCACGAGCATATCTTCAAGGATTTGATTGACTCGCTCGACTTGTCCACTTGTTTGAGGATGGAAAGCTATGCTGAAACGAATGTTGGTGCCCATGGCCTTCTAAAAGGAGTCCCAGAACTTAGAAGTGAAGATGCTTCCACGGTCTGAAGAGATCATTTGTGGAATACCGTGCAAGGAGACAATTACGGAGGTGTATAGCTCTGCGGTGAGCTGCTGTGATAGATTCTTTGACAGGAAGAAAATGAGCCACTTTAGTAAGCTTGTCAATGACAACGAAGATAGCATCATTTCCACGCTTGGACTTAGGAAATCCAAATCAAAAGTCCATCTCGATATGATCAAACTTCCATTCGGAATAGCAAGAGGTTGGAGGATACCGGCTAGTCTTTGGTGTTACTGCTTTCACCCTTCTCCGGACATCACATTCATTCACGAATTGAGCAATTTCTCGCTTCATTCGAGTCCACCAATCTGTTGCTTGAGGTCATGGTACATCTTCGTACTTCGGGATGAATGGATAGGAGGGAATTGTGTGCCTCATTCATGATGACTTTTCTCAGATCGCCTTTGGGAACCACAATACGATCCTCGAAGAAAAGAGTATCTTTGTCATCCACGCGATAGCACTTGTATTTGGAAATGCCCTTGTCAATACCACGTTTCACCTTCTTCACCATGGTATCCAGGAGTTGTGCCTCACGAATTTGATATTCCAAAGTAGGAGAGACTATGAGGTTGGCAAGAAAGCCTTGAGGAACAACTTGAAGATTCAGCTTGCGGAAAGCTTCACAAATATCCGGTTGGAAGGGCTTGAGAATTAGACTGTTGCAACAAGCCTTTCTGCTCAGAGCATCTGCAATTACATTCGCCTTGCCAGGAGTATATTCAATACTTGGATTGTACTCTTGAATCATTTCGACCCATCGAGTTTGCCTGAGGTTGAGGTTTGGTTGAGTGAAGATATACTTGAGACTCTTGTGATCGGTGAAAATGTCCACTTTCCTTCCCAACAAGAGATGTCTCCATGTTATCAATGCATGGACAACCGCCGCCAACTCGAGATCGTGAGTGGGGTAGTTCTTTTTGTTGGGCTTCAACTGACGAGAGGTATAGGCCACAACTTGTTGGAGAACGTAGTAATTTCAAAAATTTTCCTACGTACATGCAAGATCATGGTGATGCATAGCAACGAGAGGGCAGAGTCTTGTCTACGTACCATCGTAGATCGAAGCGGAAGCGATCACAACGTAGAGGAAGTAGTCGTACGTTCTCCTCGCGATCCAACCGATCCCGGCGCCGTTACTCCGGCGCCCGAGTTCTTGACACACGTACAGCTCGATGGCGTCCCTCGTACTCGATCCAGCCGAGTGTCGAGGAGAGTTTCGTCGGACGACGGCGTGGTGACGATCTTGATGTTTCACTGCAAGCGAGGGCTTCGCCTAAGCTTGCGACAGTATGACCGAGGTGGAATATCGTGGAGGGGGCACCGCACGGCTAAGGAACGATCCGTAGATCAATACTTGTGTCTTGTACCTAGAGGTGCCCCCCGCCCCGTATATAAAGGAGCCAAGGGAGGGGTTGGCCGGGCCAGAGGCGCGCCGGAGGAGTCCTCCTCCCACCGGAGTAGGACTCCCCTTCCTTGTTGGAGTAGGAGAGAAGGAAAGAGGGGAGAGGAGGAAGGAAAGGGGCTGCACCCCTGTCCAATTCGGACTAGAGGGGCTGCGCCCTTCTTCCTTTGGCCTCTTTCCTCTATTGCCGTATGGCCCAATAAGGCCCATATACTCCCGGCGAATTCCGTAACTCTCGGTACTCCGAAAAATACCGAATGACTCGGAACCTTTCCGAACTCGAATATAGTCGTCCAATATATCGATCTTTACGTCTCGACCATTTCGAGACTCCTCGTCATGTCCCCGATCTCATCCGGGACTCCGAACTCCTTCGGTACATCAAAACTCATAAACTCATAATATAAGCATCATCGAAACCTTAAGCGTGCGGACCCTACGGTTCGAGAACAATGTAGACATGACCGAGACCGTCTCCGGTCAATAACCAATAGCGGGACCTGGATGCCCATATTGGCTCCTACATATTCTCTGAAGATCTTTATCGGTCGGACCGCATAACAACATCGTTGTTCCTTTGTCATCGGTATGTTACTTGCCCGAGATTCGATCGTCGGTATCAATACCTAGTTCAATCTCGTTACGGCAAGTCTCTTTACTCGTTCCGTAATACATCATCTCGCAACTAACTCATTAGTTGTAATGCTTGCAAGGCTTAAGTGATGTGCATTACCGAGAGGGCCCAGAGATACCTCTCCAGAGCAATCGGAGTGACAAATCCTAATCTCGAAATCGCCAACCCAACATCGCCTTTGGAGACACCTGTAGTACTCCTTTATAATCACCCGATTCGTTGTGGCGTTTGGTAGTACCAAAGTGTTCCTCCGTAAACAGGAGTTGCATAATCTCATAGTCATAGGAACATGTATATGTCATGGATAAAAGCAGTAGCAACATACTAAACGATCGGGTGCTAAGCTAACGGAATGGGTCATGTCAATTAGATCATTCAACTAATGATGTGACCTTGTTAAACAAATAACAACTCCTTGTTCATGGTTAGGAAACATAACCATCTTTGATTAACAAGCTAGTCAAGTAGAGGCATACTAGTGACACTCTGTTTGTCTATATATTCACACATGTATTATGTTTCCGGTTAATACAATTCTAGCATGAATAATAAACATTTATCATGATATAAGGAAATAAATAATAACTTTATTATTGCCTCTAGGGCATATTTCCTTCACAACTTTCTTCTCTTGCATTAACACAGCACCGAGACCTTGCAAGGAAGCATCACAGAAAACTTCGAATGGCTTGGATTCATCAGGAGGAGTCAAGACAGGAGCTGTGACTAGCTTCTCTTTGAGGGTATTGAAAGCGACATCACACTCGGCGTCCCGACATACTTGACATGCTTCGGAGGAGGTTGGAAAGAGGCTTTGCAATCTTGAGAAGTTCTCAACGAATCTTCGACAATAGCTTGCAAGCCCAAGAAAATCATGGAGTCTGCTTGACATTCGAGGAGGTTCCCAATTGAGAATCAAGACACCTTCTCGGGATTAATAGCGATGCCCTTGGCGGAGATGATATGACCAAGATAAAGAACTTCATCAAGCCGAACTCACATTTGGAAAACTTAGCATAGAATTGATGCTCTCGAGCTTGTCGAGCACCAATCGCAAATGTTTGGCATGATCCCGCTTGTTCTTGGAGAAGACCAAAATATCATCGAGATACACCAAGACGAAATCATTGGTGTAGGGGTTGAAGATAAAGTTCATCATTCGAGAGAATGTTGGAGGAGCATTGACAAGGCGAAAGACATGACGGTATATTCATAAGAACCAAAGCTTGTTCGAATCTTTGTCTTGGGAATATCTTGTTCACGAATCTTGAATCTGATGATAACCCATACGGAGGTCAAGCTTGGAGAATACTTTAGCACCTTTGAGTTGCTCGAATAGCTCATTGATGTTGGGAAGTGGATACTTGTTCTTGATTGTCTTCTTGTTCAATGGGCGATAATTGACGCAAAAGTCGGTCCGTGCCATCCTTCTTACGGACAAAAGAACTCCACATCCCCATGGAGATGAACTCGGTCCGATCAAACCCAGACGCTCTTGTTCATCGAGCTGCTTCTTCAATTCTTTCAGCTCCTTGGGTCCAAGCTTGTAAGGACGCTTGCAAGCGGGTTCATGCGGGCTCAAGATCGATAACGAATTCGACCGCCGATGCGGAGGCATACCCTAAGCTCTTCGGAAAGACATCTTGGTACTCGAAACGATCGGAATCTAAGAGATAGCATCCAACTCTCCTTCTCATTGAGAGAAAAGAACCGAATGGTTTCATCACGGCGGCATAGATGATAACATCCTCGGAAGGGTGTGTTAATTGAATTTGCTGGCGGCACAATCAAGTGAGCCTTGTCTTTGAAAAGCCATCCATCCCGAGAATAAGATCAATATCCGAGTCACCAAGGACAAATGGTTTAGATAGAAATCTATAGTCGCCCATCTTGATAGAGACATCATGAACTAATGAGTTGGCTCTCATTGACTTCCCCGGAGAAACAACACCCAAAGGTTTATCCAAGTAAGACCAAGTAAAATCATTCTTTGCGAAGAACGATCTTGACATGAAACAATGCGATGCACCAGTATCAAATAAGACTTTTGCAGGAATATCATTAACTGAGAGATTACCCATTATCACATCTGAAGAATCCTATGCCTGAGCTGCATTCATCATATTCACCTTTGCAGACTTGGGATTATGCTTGACCACTGCATTGCTTGAAGACCTCACAGGAGGAGGAGGAGGAAGGCGCCTTTGGTTATGGCATTTGTTCGCATAGTGACCCTTCTGCTGGCACTTGTTGCAGTCACCTCTGAGGCGGACGGTGATAAGGAGCATTTGACCTTGGAGCTTGAGGCTGAGACTTGTTCGATAGGCTGGGTTGGGTGGGTGGGAAGATCCACGACCACCACGAGTTCTTCTGGCGATAAAGGCGTGGAGCGGAGGAGGAGGAAGGTAGAACTTTTCTTTGCTTAGCTGCACCTTGAGAGGAAGAAGAAGAGTGAGCTGCATCCACTGATTCTTTTCTTTGAAGCCTCGCACTTGAGCTGAGCACCTTCTTGCTTGAGTGCCATATTGTAGAATTGATCAAACTGAGTAGGCTCAAAAAGAACAAGAGCTAACTGCAAATCCTCTCTAAGGCCACCTCTGAGCGATAGATCATACTTTTCTCATCGAGGAGCGTCTTGTTTAGCGAAGCGAGCAAGTTCTGAAATCTGTATGTTGTATTAGTACCTCGACATGTTTCCTTGCTTGAGATTCTTGGAACTCCTCACGCTTGCTCTCAACAACCTTTGGTAGGAATGTGGTGAGCTTTAAAGTCCCGGCAAAATCAGTCCAAGTAATCACTCGACCACCTCTGGAATCCTTGTATTCTTTGGAACCAATCAGTTGCTGATCCTTGAGCTGAAAATCTGCGAACTTGACATAGTCCTCGAATCGACATTGCTGCATTCGAAATGCTTGTTGATATCCACGAGCCAATCGTCGGCGTCTGTGGGCTCGGCACAGTAGCTGAAAGACTTAGGCTAATTCGCAAGGAACTGGTTGAGGGTAGGAAACTGTGGCTGATGGTAGAACTGCCCTTGACCTTGATTCCCTTGGTTGCCTTAGCCTTGGTTACGCTCTTGCATCAGCTGGATCAACAACTGAGCGTTAGCGTTAGTGGTTGCCATCAAAGTTGCCATGCCTCGGGGGCGGAGGTGGAGGTGGAGGGTTTGCTGACCGCCATCACTGCGTTCCGGATTACGGACGTTGGCGGAGCCATCTGAAGAGGGTGACATCCGTTAGCATCTTGATTGTGAGATAGACAAGTTGAATCAGCGGATAGAAATTGCAACATATAGTCTTCACAATAAACATTGACGAGGATGAGCGAATGAATTCCAAAAGTAAACATCCGTCCATTAAGGTGAAAGCCACTTGATAAGAGATTGATGAATGAAAATAAAACAAGGTATGAATGGAACAAATAAGTGGTAAGGATTACCCAATCACAAACCAAATATCTGCGGAAGAAATGCTAGAGCTACTTGAATCCCACCTATAAACTCCCGAAACTTTCGGTTATGCAATCGGTGTTGGGGATACTGGGGAAGCAATATATCTCACCCAAACTAACAATCCCTACATCCAGTGTATCCATCCTTCAACACATGACCAAAAACCTTGAAATCGTGTACCTCAACCTTGAAAAGCATCCGTTATCACGAGTCATGGCAATACTCCGTACTCACCTCGATCTTGGGTTAGCGGGTTATCTCACCAACGGACTGCATAAAAGAGATTTTCGATGTCGGCGTACTAAACTCGGGTATTCGAGAACTGCAGCGATAAGATTATGGCGACAACACCTCGAGCTCAACTCCCGGGACACCTCCACTAAAAAACCCCTGGCGGCGGGAGGCACCAAGACAATGTTATCATCATAAAACCATCGGAGCGATTCTAAGATACCAGCGTGATCCTAAATTTTTTAGTGAAATTTGAGAAGAGAAGAGTCAAAACTCTCGTCGTGAGACCTCACGAGGCGACGAAGGGACCGAGGAGTAAAAAAATTCCTAACTCTCCGATATATATAATCCTAAATGACTCAAAACATTTTTCTAGACACAACTCGGCCGCTAAAAACGATCAAGCAGTGGGGCTCCTAAGGTCGGGGATGGCTCTGATTACCAACTTGAAACGCCCTCGATGCGGCTATAACTCCCACGTGTCGAAGCACGACTTAGAGGCATAACCGCATTGAAAGCAATGTCGCAAGTGAGGTAATCTTCGCACAATCCATGTAATACATAAGGAAAGAGATACATAGTTGGCTTACGATGCAGCCACTTCACACAATACATAAATAAACATCCATCATTCAGTTTACAATCAAGGTCCGACTACGGAACCAAAATAAAAGAAGACTACCCCAAATCTTGAAGGAAATATGCCCTAGAGGCAATAATAAAGTTATTATTTATTTCCTTATTTCATGATAAATGTTTATCATTCATGCTAGAATTGTATTAACGGAAACATAATACATGTGTGAATGCATAGACAAAACAACATGTCACTAGTATGCCTCTACTAGACTAGCTTGTTAATCAAAGATGGTTATGTTTCCGACCATGAACAAGGAGTTGTTATTTGATTAACAAGGTCACATCATTAGTAGAATGATCTGATTGACATGACCCATTCCACTAGCTTAGCACCACGATCGTTTAGTATGTTGCTCTTGCTTTTATCCATGACATATACATGTTCTGTAACTATGAGATTATGCAACTCCGTTTACGGAGGAACACTTTGGGTGCTACCAAGCGTCACAGCGTATCGGGTGATTATAAAGAAGTACTACAGTGTCTCCAAAGGTAGATGTTGGGTTGGCGTATTTGAGATTAGGTTTTGTCACTCCGATTGTCGGAGAGGTATCTCTGGGCCCTCTCGGTAATACACATCACCAAGCCTTGCAAGCATTACAACTAATGAGTTAGTTGTGAGATGATGTATTACTGGAGCGAGTAAAGAGACTTGCCGTAGCGAGATTGAACTAGGTATTGGATACCGACGATCGAATCTCGGGCAAGTAACATACCGATGACAAAGGGAACAACGTATGTTGTTATGCGGTCTGACCGATAAAGATCTTCGTAGAATATGTAGGAACCAATATGGGCATCGTGTCCCGCTATTGGTTATTGACGAGAATAGTTCTAGGTCATGTCTACATTGTTCTCGAACCGTAGGGTCCTTGCACGCTTAAGGTTTCGATGGCGGTTATTATGAGTTTATGTATTTTGATGTACCAAGAAGTTGAGTCCGGATGTTGATGTATTTTGATGATGCATTACGGACATGACGAGGAGTCTCGGAATGGTCGAGACATAAAGATTGATATATTGGAAGCCTATATTTGGACACGGAAAGGTTCGGAAGTTTCGGAGAAAACCGGAGTCTTGGGAGGTTACGGAACCCCGAGGAATATGGGCCTTAGTGGGCCAAGAGGGGGAGAGAGGGGCAGCACCGGAGGTGGCGCCCCCCCTAGTCCGAATAGGACAAGGAGGCGGCGCCCCCCTCCCTCTCTCCCTCTCTTCCTTCCCCTTCTCCTTCCTAGTTGGACTAGGAAGGGAGTCCTACTCCAACTAGGAGGAGGACTCCCCCTCCTGGCGTGCCTATAGGGGCGGCCGGCCTCCCCCCTCCCTCCTTTATATCACGGGGCGGGGGCACCCTAGAACACACAAGTTTGATCTACGGATCGTTCCTTAGCCGTGTCGCGTGCCCCCTCCACCATATTCCACCTCGGTCATACCGTCATGAAGCTTAAGCGAAGCCTGCGCCGTGAAACATCAAGATCGTCCCACGCCGTCGTCTTGTGAAACTCTCCCTCGACACTCGGCTGGATCGAGTCTGAGGGCGTCATCGAGCTGTCGTGTGTCAAGAACTCGGGGCGCCGGAGTGACGTCGGGATCGGTCGGATCGCGAGGAGAGCGTCGACTACTTCCTCTACGTTGTGATCGCTTCGCCGGGTCTACAAGGGTATGTAGACAACACTCTCCCCTCTCGTTGCTATGCATCACCATGATCTTGTGTGTGCGTGGAAATTTTTGAAATTACTCGTTCCCAACAAAGGTATCGAGCCTAGGTTTTTTCTATGGTTTGATGTTTTGCACGAGTAGAACACAAGTGAGTTGTGGGCGATACAAGTCATACTACCTACCAGCATGTCATACTTTGGTTCAGCGGTATTGTGAGATGAAGCGGCCCGGACCGACATTACGCGTGCGCTTCTGCGAGACTGGTTTCACCGCTCACGAGCACTCGTTGCTTAAAGGTGACCGGTGGGTGCTGTCTCTCTCACTTTAGTTGAACCGAGTGTGGCTACGCCCGGTCCTTGAGAAGGTTAAAGCGGAGTCTATTTGAAATATCGTTGTGGTTTTGATGCGTGGGTGAGACTGGTTCTTGCTTAAGCCCGTAGCAGCCACGTAAAATTTGCAACAACAAAGTAGAGGACGTCTAACTTGTTTTTGCGGGGCATGTTGTGATGTGATATGGTCAAGGCGTGATGCTATATTTTATTGTATGAGATGATCATGTTTTGTAACCGAAGTTATCGGCAATGGCGAGGAGCCATATGGTTGTCGCTTTATTGTATGCAATGCAATCATACTGTAATGCTTTACTTTATCACTAAGCGGTAGCGATAGTCGTAGAAGCATAAGTTTGGCGAGGCGACAACGATGCTACGATGGAGATCAAGGTGTCGCGCCGGTGGCGATGGTGATCATGGTGGTGCTTGCAAGATGGAGATCATGAAGCACAAGATGATGATGACCATATCATATCACTTATATTGATTTGCATGTGATGTTTATCTTTTATGCATCTTATCTTGCTTTGATTGACGGTAGCATTATAAGATGATCTCTCACTAAATTATCAAGAAGTGTTCTCCCGAGTATGCACCGTTGCCAAAGTTAAATCGTGCCCGGACACCACGTGATGATCGGGTGTGATAAGCTCTCGTCCATCTACAACGGGTGCAAGCCAGTTTTGCACACGCAGAATACTCGGGTTATACTTGACGAGCCTAGCATATGCGAGATATGGCCTCGGAACACGGAGACCGAAAGGTCGGCGTGAATCATATAGTAGATATGATCAACATAAGATGTTCACCATTGAAAACTACTCCATTTCACGTGATGATCGGTTATGGTTTAGTTGATTTGGATCACGTGATCACTTAGATGACTAGAGATGTCTTTCTAAGTGGGAGTTCTTAAGTAATATGATTAATTGAACTTAAATTTATCATGAACTTAGTACTGATAGTATCTTGCTTGTTTATGTTTGATTGTAGATAGATGGCTCGTCTTTGTTGTTCCGTTGAATTTTAATGCGTTCCTTGAGAAAGCAAAGTTGAAAGATGATGGTAGCAATTACGGATTGGGTCCGTAACTTTGAGGATTATCCTCATTGCTGCCTGAAAGAGTTACGTCTGGATGCACCGCTGGGTGCGAACTGCTTCTGCAACTGGCGACGGCGTTAAGAACGTCTGGCGAGCAAAAGCGATGACTACTCTATAGTTCGATGTGCCATGCTTTACGGCTTAGAACCGGGACTTCAACGGCGTTTTGAGCGTCATGGAGCATATGAGATGTTCCAGGAGTTGAAGTTGATATTCCAACAGAATGCCCGGATTGAGAGATATGAAGTCTCCAATAAGTTCTATAGCTGCAAGATGGAGGAGAATAGTTACATTAGTGAGCATATACTCGTAATGTCCGGGTACTACAATCACTTGACACAATTGGGAGTTAATCTTCCGGATGATTGTGTCATTGATGAAATTCTTCAATCACGCCACCAAGCTACAAAGGCTTCGTGATGAACTATAATATGCAAGGGTTAGTAAAGACTATACAGAGCTCTTCGCAATGCTAAAGGCTGCGGAGGTAGAAATCAGAAGGAGCATCAAGTGTTGATGGTCAATAAGACCACTAGTTTCAAGAAGAAAGGCAAAGGGAAGAAGAAGGGAACTTCAAGAAGAACAGACAAGCAAGTTCTTTGCTCAGAGAAGAAACCCAAGTCTGGACCTAAGCCTGGCCGAGTGCTTCTCTGCAAGCGGTAGTCCTTTGAAGCGGAACTGCCCCAAGTATTTGGCGGATAAGAAGGATGGCAAGGTGAACAAAGGTATATGTGATATACATGTTATTGATGTATACCTTACTAGAGCTCGCAGAGCACTGGTATTTGATCTTGGTTACTGTTGCTAATATTTGCAACTCGAAGCAGGGACTACGGATTGCGAACAACGGCAAAGGATGAGGTGACGATCTGCGTGGGAAATGGTTCCAAAGTCGATGTGATCGCGATCGACACGCTACCTCTACATCTACCTTGGGATTAGTTTTAGACCTAAATAATTGTTATTTGGTGCTGCGTTGAGCATGAACATTATATCTGGATCTTGTTTGATGCGAGGCGGTTATTCATTTAAATCGAGAGAATAATGGTTGTTCTATTTATATGAGTAATATCTTTTATGGTCATGCACCCTTGAGGAGTGGTCTATTTTGATGAATCTCGATAGTAGTGATACACATATTCATAATGTTGAAACCAAAAGATCAGAGTTGATAATGATAGTGCAACTTATTTGTGGCATTGCCGTTTAGGTCATATCGATGTAAAGCGCATGAAGAAACTCCATCTTGATGGACTTTTGGAGTCACTTGATTATGAATCACTTGGCACTTATGAACCGTGCCTCATGGGCAAGATGACTAGAACACCGTTCTCGGTACTATGGAGAGAGCAACAGATTTGTTGGAAATCATACATCTGATGTATGTGGTCCGATGAATGTTGAGGCTCGTGGCGGATATCGTTATTTTCTCACCTTCACAGATGACTTAAGCGGATATGGGTATATCTACTTAATGAAACATAAGTCTGAAACGTTTGAAAAGTTCAAAGAATTTCAGAGTGAAGTTGAAAATCATCGTAACAAGAAAATTAAATTTCTCGATCGATCGTGGAGGTGAATATTTGAGTTACGAGTTTGGTCTACATTTGAAACAATGCGGAATAGTTTCAAGAACTCACGCCACCCGAACACCACAGCGTAATGGTGTGTCCGAGCGTCGTGTCGTACTTTACTAGATATGGTGCGATCTATGATGTCTCTTCTGATTTACCGCTATCGTTTTGGGGTTATGCTCTAGAGGCGGCCGCATTCACACTGAATAGAACACCGTCGAAATCCGTTGAGACGACACCTTATGAACTATGGTTTAGCAAGAAACCAAAGTTGTCGTTTCTTAAAGTTTGGGGATGTGATGCTTATGTGAAAAAGCTTCAACTGATAAGCTCGAACCCAAATCGAAAATGTGTCTTCATAGGATACCCAAAGGAGACAGTTGGGTACACCTTCTATCACAGATCCGAAGGCAAGACATTCGTTGCTAAGAATGGATCCTTTCTAGAGAAGGAGTTTCTCTCGAAAGAAGTGAGTGGGAGGAAAGTGGAACTTGATGAGGTAATAGTACCTTCTCCCTTACTTGAAAGTAGTTAAATCGCGAAACCGGTTTTGAGACACCTACACCAAGTAGTGAGGAAGTTGATGATGTTGATCATGAAACTTGAGATCAAGTTACTACTGAGAACCTCGTAGATCAACGAGTAAGATCCGCACGAGTGGTGCGGTAATCCTGTTACGGAAGTCATGCTACTAGATCATGATGAACCTACGAACTATGAAGAAGCGATGGTGAGCCCAGATTCCATAAAATGGCTTGAGGCCATGAAATGCGAGATGGGATCCATGTATGAAAACAAAGTATGGACTTTGGTTGACTTGCCGAGGGTCGGCAAGCAATAGAAAACAAGTGGATCTTCAAGAAGAAGACCGACGGCGGTAATATTCTCGTCTACAAAGCTCGACTTATCGCAAAAGGTTTTCGACAAGTTCAAGGGATTGACTACGATGAGACCTTCTCACCCGTGCGATGCTTAAGTCTGTCCGAATCATGTTAGCAATTGCGCATTTTATGATTATGAAATTTGGCAAATGGATGTAAAGACTGCATTCTGAATGGATTTACGGAAGAAGAGTTGTATATGATGCAACGAAGGTTTTATCGATCCAAAGGAGCTAACAAAGTATGCAAGCTCCAATGATCCATCTATGGACTGGTGCAAGCATCTCGGAGTTGGAATAAGCGCTTTGATAGTGTGATCAAAGCATTTGGGTTTGTCTGCACTTTTGGAGAAGCTTTGTATTTACAAGAAAGTGAGTGGGAGCTCTGTAGCATTTACGATATTATATGTAGATGACATATTGCTGATCGGAAATGATATAGAATTCTGGATAGCATAAAGGGATACTTGAATAAGAGTTTTTCAATGAAAGACCTCGGTGAAGCTGCTTACATATTGGGCATTAAGATCTATAGAGATAGATCAAGGCGCTTAATTGGACTTTCACAAAGCACATACCTTGACAAAATTTTGAAGAAGTTCAAAATGGATCAAGCAAAGAAAGGGTTCTTGCACGTGTTACAAGGTGTGAAGTTGAGTAAGACTCAATGCCCGACCACTGCAGAAGATAGAGAGAAATGAAAGATGTTCCTATGCTTCAGCCATAGGCTCTATCATGTATGCAATCTGTGTACCGGACTGATGTGTGCCTTGCTATAAGCCTAGCGAGGAGGTACCAAAGTAATCCAGAGTGGATCATCGGACAGCGGTCAAGAACATCTGAAATACGAAAAGGACTAAGGATATGTTTCTCGTATATGGAGGTGACAAAGAGCTCATAAATGGCAGTTACGTTGATGCAAGCTTTGACACCGATCCGGACGATTCTAAATCGCAGACCGGATACGTATTTACACTAAGCGGAGGAGCTGTCGGTTGGTGCGATTCTAAACAAAGCGTCGTGGCGGGATCTACATGTGAAGCGGAGTACATAGCAGCTTCGGAAGCAGCTAATGAAGAGTGCGGATGAAGGAGTTCATATCCGATCTAGGTGTCATACCTAGTGCATCGGGTCCAATGAAAATCTTCGTGACAATCTTGGAGCAATTGCCTTAGCGAAGGAATCCAGATTTCACAAGAGGACCAAGCACATCAAGAGGCGCTTCAATTCCATCCGGGACTTAGTCGGTGGGAGACATAGAGATTTGCAAGATACATACGGATCTGAATGTTGCGACCCGTTGACTAAGCCTCTTCCACGAGCAAAACATGATCAGCACCAAGACTCCATGGGTGTTAGAATCATTACTATGTAATCTAGATTATTGACTCTAGTGCAAGTGGGAGGCTCAAGGAAATATGCCCTAGAGGCAATAATAAAGTTATTATTTATTTCCTTATTTCATGATAAATGTTTATCATTCATGCTAGAATTGTATTAACCGGAAACATAATACATGTGTGAATGCATAGACAAAACAACATGTCACTAGTATGCCTCTACTAGACTAGCTTGTTAATCAAAGATGGTTATGTTTCCTACCATGAACAAGGAGTTGTTATTTGATTAACAAGGTCACATCATTAGTAGAATGATCGATTGACATGACCCATTCCACTAGCTTAGCACACGATCGTTTAGTATGTTGCTCTTGCTTTTATCCATGACATATACATGTTCCTGTAACTATGAGATTATGCAACTCCGTTTACGGAGGAACACTTTGGGTGCTACCAAGCGTCTGGCGTGGCGGGTGATTATAAAGGAGTACTACAGGTGTCTCCAAAGGTAGATGTTGGGTTGGCGTATTTGAGATTAGGTTTTGTCACTCCGATTGTCGGAGAGGTATCTCTGGGCCCTCTCGGTAATACACATCATTGAAGCCTTGCAAGCATTACAACTAATGAGTTAGTTGTGAGATGATGTATTACGGAGCGAGTAAAGAGACTTGCGTAGCGAGATTGAACTAGGTATTGGATACCGACGATCGAATCTCGGGCAAGTAACATACCGATGACAAAGGAACAACGTATGTTGTTATGCGGTCTGACCGATAAAGATCTTCGTAGAATATGTAGGAACCAATATGGGCATCCAGTCCGCTATTGGTTATTGACCGAGAATAGTTCTAGGTCATGTCTACATTGTTCTCGAACCGTAGGGTCCGCACGCTTAAGGTTTCGATGGCGGTTATTATGAGTTTATGTATTTTGATGTACGAAGAAGTTGAGTCCGGATGTGATCACGGACATGACGAGGAGTCTCGGAATGGTCGAGACATAAAGATTGATATATTGGAAGGCTATATTTGGACAGGAAAGGTTCGGAAGTTTCGGAGAAAACGGAGTCTTGGGAGGTTACTGAACCCCGGGGAATATGGGCCTTAGTGGGCCAAGAGGGAGAGAGAGGGGCAGCACCGGGGGTGGCGCGCCCCAGTCCGAATAGGACAAGGAGGGGGGCGCGCCCCCCTCTCTCTCCTCTCTTCCTCCCCCTTCTCCTTCCTAGTTGGACTAGGAAGGGAGTCCTACTCAACTAGGAGGAGGACTCCCCCTCCTTAGCGCGCCTATAGGGGCGGCCGGCCTCCCCCTCCCTCCTTTATATCTGAGGCGGGGGCACCCTAGAACACACAAGTTTGATCTACGGATCGTTCCTTAGCCGTGTCGGTGCCCCCTCCACCATATTCCACCTCGGTCATACCGTCGAAGCTTAAGCGAAGCCTGCGCCGGTGAAACATCAAGATCGTCACCACGCCGTCGTCTTGTGAAACTCTCCCTCGACACTCGGCTGGATCGGAGTCTGAGGGCGTCATCGAGCTGTCGTGTGTCAAGAACTGGGGCGCCGGAGTAACGGCGCCGGATCGGTCGGATCGCGAGGAGAACGTCGACTACTTCCTCTACGTTGTGATCGCTTCCGCTTCAGGTCTACAAGGGTATGTAGACAACACTCTCCCCTCTCGTTGCTATGCATCACCATGATCTTGTGTGTGCGTAGGAAATTTTTTGAAATTACTACGTTACCCAACAAATGCAACACAGATCCCCGATCGCCCCAACTGGGCTCCACTACTAATCGTCTGGAAATGAAACATAGTAACGACCAAGGGCCTCATCAAATTCCCACTTCAGCTCGATTCGCCCTCTGCTTATACGCATCACCGGTACTGCATCTGTTTTGGTAGAATCATGAGCCACGGGACTCAACAATCTCACACCCATGAGATCAAGACTATTTAAGCAAGGAAGGCTGGTGTAAAAAGGAGGAGCTGCACAAGCGACTAGCATATATGGTGGCTACATCGCAAAAGAGAGCGAGAAGAGAAGTAAAAGCACGGTCGTGAAGCTAGTAGCGATCAAGAAGTGATCTGAACTACTTACGTCAAACATAACTCCAACACCGTGTTCACTTCCCGGACTCCGCCGAGAAGAGACCATCATGGTTACATACGGTTGATGTATTTTAATTAAGGTCAACTTCGGGTTTTCTACAACCGACATTAACAAATTCCCATCTGCCTCATAACATGAGGCACGGCTTTGAAAGATAATACCTGCGAGGGTGTCCCAACTTAGCCCATAACAAGCTCTCGCGATCAACGAAGGAATAGACCTTCACCCAAGACACTCCGATCAGACTCGGTATCCCGGTACATCAAGACATTTCGAAAATGGTAAAACAAGACCAGGAAGACCACCCGACTGTGCCGACAAATCCCGATAGGAGCTGCACATATCTCGTTCTCAGGGGCACACCGGATAAGCGAAGCGTACATGTACCGACGTAATCCAAGTTGCCAAGGAATGGTCCCGCACGGTGCTCTAGTTTGGACCAACACTCAGAGGAGCACTGGCCCGGGGGGGTAAATAAAGATGACCCTCGGGCTCGCGAAAACCCAAGGGAAAAAGGCTTAGGTGGCAAATGGTAAAACCAAGGTTGGGCCTTCTTTGGAGGAGTTTTATTCAAAGCGAATCTGTCAAGGGGTCCCATAAATCACCCGACCAGCGTAAGGAACATAAAATCAAGGAACATAACACCGGTATGACGGAAACTAGGGTGGCAAGAGTGGAACAAATCACCAGGCATAAGGCCGAGCCTTCCACCCTTTACCAAGTATATAGATGCATTAATTAAAACAATAGATATTGTGATATCCCAAAATATCCGTGTTCCAACAAGGAACAAACTTCATCTTCACCTGCAACTAGCAACGCTATAAGAGGGGCTGAGCAAAGCGGTAACATAGCCAATCAACGGTTTGCTAGGACATGGATGGTTAGAGGTTGGCATGGCAATATGGGTGACAAGATATAGCAAGTGGTAGGTATCGCAGCATAGGCATAGCAAAAGAGCGAGCATCTAGCAAGCAAAGATAGAAGTGATATCGAAGGTATGGTCATCTTGCCTGCAAGGTTCTCAGAGTTGTCGAAGGCTTGATCCTCGTAGGCGTTCTCAACAGGTTCCTCGTTCACGTACTCGTCTCCCGGCTCTACCCAAAGCAAGAACACAAGCAACGGAACCACAATCAAACAAGGAACAATGCACAAGCAATATGATGCAATACATGACATGCTATGCGAGATGTGATATGCATGCATATGTGTGCTCCGGAAGGAAAATGATGAACAAGGCATCATCTTGGCAAACCAAGTATGCCGCTGGAAAGATGAGATGATTTCGGGTGAAATCGATATAAAGATCACCGGAATCGGATGCACGGTTTGCAAATGACAAGCAAAACAAGAATGACGCAAATCTGCGTTTAACAGACGATGCTACTTAGCACGCAACAAGAAACTATGCTACAAAGACCCCAACATACAAACAAAGCATATGGCAGCGATCTACAGGAGATGCTTAACAAAAGAGGAACACTGAGCTACGGCTAAATCACATCATAACATGTTCAAACAAGCATGGTGAAAGTGCAAAAATATCGAGTTCACAGACTTAGTGAAAATACTAGTATGCGAGGAATTAACATCAGGAAGGCATGTTTAGAGCAAGCAAACAACATGCTACAGGAACTTATAATAGAAAAACAAGGCATGACATGATTCTACTCAAAGCATATATCAATAGTCCCTTACTGACCATAAGCCAAAAAGGACTCTAAGAAATGATGGCACCCATGTAAACATAGCAAGTTTTATTACAGATTTCAGACTTAGCAGAAAAACTGGGCATGGCAAAAACAGATAACGAGTAGGCATGTTCGTGAGCTCGATGCACTCACTACAGAGCATCTCATGATAAAATAAGCATACACCCATCAAGAAGACATGGCATATAAGCCATACATGGCAAGAACAACATCATAGCATACACGGATCAACTACAACGACCTCGTGAAAATTGAATCTCATGCAAACAATCTGCCAGGAAACATTTTCAAGCAAAAGTAGAGCACGAAAATGACATGATAGACTACTCCATAAATGCCAACAAAGGCATGGATGGATAGAGAACATCCATATGTTCAAAACACTCTTACTGATCATGCTTAAAAAGGGCATAGATCTCTCTGTAACAACATGAACATATGGCATAAAAATAACAGCAGGACAAGACTTGGTGAAAATACTAAGTCCCTGAAATCAGCAACATCATCATCCATACTTTGCATGCTTGTTCTAGTCAACACATAACTCACAAAAATACATGGCATACACCCTTGGAAAGATGGCATGGCATAGTTCAACTCACATGTAGGACTCAAGTTCATAGGGTGCACACATAAATCATGGCAAAAATGACAAAAGAGCTCGTGCTGATAAGATTCTGGAACTAACGATCTGAAGCCCTCTTCCAACAGCATTTCGAGCATCAAGATGAGCTCAAATGCAAATGATGCAATGGAATGAAATTATGTACTCTTCGGGGCGAACAATTTGACATATTATACGCCCAAAACGGAGCCACGGTTGCGGAGATGTGATGCTATGAAAATGCCACGAAATAATCACAGAAAATACTTAGTGAGATTTTGGGGGAAGAAGTCAACCGCTAGGGTTCGGATCCGATCTGGATCTGGCCGGAGTGGAGGTCGCCGCGGGTCGGGTCGGCCGGAGAGGACGGGCGGCGAGGCGCTGGGCCGGAGGCGCGAGCGGCAGCGGCGGTGGCAATGCTGCATGGCGGCAAGTGGCGGCGGCGAAGCATGGGCGGCTGTGTGTGTGGCGAAATGGCGGGCGTGGCGTGTGCGTCCATGTGGAGGACGGCGGCGGGCGCGACGAAGGCGGGCCAGCGGCGACGCGGTGTTTCGCGGGCGGTGGAGGGCGGGCTCTGGCGGGCTGCTGGCGGCGCGCGCTGGTATGCGCCACGTCGTCGCTTATGATTCATCCGGCGCGCCATGCTGACGCCGTCCCGATCCGGACGTGTCCGGCGACGCGGAGGGGAAATTCGCTAGGGTTTGCCCGTGAATTCGGGGGAGGGACCTATATATAGAGGTAGAGGGAGCTAGGAGTGTCCAAATGGGGTGCGGTTTTCGCCCACACGATCGTGATCGAACGACCGAGGGCATGGAGGGGAGTTAGATGGGTTATTGGGCTGTTTTGGAGGGATGTTGGGCTGCAACTTAAAAGAGGCCTTTGCGAGAGTGCGGTTAACCGTTGGAGTATCAAACGAACTCCAAATGACCCGAAACTTGACAGGTGGTCTACCGGTGCTATACCAGGGCCACTTGGCAAGGCTCGGTCCATTACGAGAATGTTCAACACCCGCACGAGGAAAAATGTAAAAGGGAACGCCGGGGAACATAGGAGTGCCGGATTGCAAAACGGACAACGGGGAAAATGCTCGGAATCATGAGACGAACACGTATGCAAATGAGATGCACATGATGACATGATATGAGATGCATGACATGGACAAAATGCAAAACGAAAACAAAACCCAACCACGGAGGGAATATCATAGCACATATCCGAAAATGGCAAGAGTTGGAGTTACAAATATGGAAAGATACATCCGGGGTGTTACACATCCGTGCTTATTTCTGATCACCGCATACAAACGGTGCTCCGCAGGAGGTGCCTTCGAGGCGAGAAGCCGAGCCCGCGGCGGCTGGCCAACAAGGGGCAGCTCGACCCAGCAGGCGGAAAAGAAGTGCGATGCGGATCGAGACGTCGCCGCAACGGTATGGCACGCCACCATGTTTCCAGGAAAGATTCCTGGAAGGCATACTAACGCTCAAGATTTTTCAGGAGAAAGAGCGCTCGCCGGACTGTGTCCGGAGAGGTTGCCAATCAAGCCTCCGCCAGCCAGGCTCCAACGCCAGGCCCGGAGTGGGAGGCGAACACAAGGCGAGCATCGGGTGCTCCTCCAACGGAGGATGCCGACAGGTTGTCCGCCACCAGATCTGAGGTGGAGAGTGCCATGAATCACAAGCACTGCCGGACAATCCTTCGTGACGCATGTTTCTCCCAAGAGGCATTGAATGCCTTTAATTCGGGAGATGCGCACCTCCATGCCGCTCAAGATGGTCTAGCCAGAGCCACGGAGCAGTATGTGAAAGACATACGGGTGAGTAATTTTGACAGTTATATGTGCCAGTAGCCCCCGAGACTTAAAATAGTTAGAATAACTGATTTAAGGGTCATTTGTTATACAGGATCTTACAGAAAAGAATACCCATCTGTCCCAGGAGCTTCAAGAGTGCAAGGCCCAACTTGAGGCCGCACTATCCGCCACAGGGGGAGCCACAGAGACCCCCTCCGGTAATATATACTTCGAAAGATAAGTAGTTTGCGAAGTGTGGCGTGTGTATAAGTCTGACAATAATATTGCAGATGGCGCCGGACTAGATCCGGACAAGCAACAACTACTACGCCAGCTAAAGGCCGGCGAGAAGGTGCTTACAAGGGTGCGGCAAGAGAAAAATAACCTCCAAGATGCCAACACCCAGCTGGGCGAGGAACTAAAAGATGTTCGGGCCCAGCTGTCTGACTCCATGAAGGAGAATCGATGGCTTCGTCGCGGCATTTATAGTAAGTGCTTGAGCGAACTTTCGAAAAAAAGAGTTCGGCGAGGAAGTCGATTAATGTAAATATGTCTCAGAGGTATGCTCACAGTGTCGTCCCGCAGAGAAATGCCCGTCTCGACGGGTGACCTACTTCCCGAGCTGGTGCAACTGCACGAACAAGTTCGGCAGGTGATGAGCGGAGTCGCCCAGGCCTTGTGGCCATCCATGTCCCTACCCGAAGGTCTTTGAGAGCTTGCGTAGAAGCTTCAGGGAGCACGGCGGTGCTTCCGGCTATGGAAGATATCGGCCTGCCGTCAAGGCGTCAGGGAGGCCTGGGCCATGGTGAAGGCAGCTGATGCGTAAGGGCTGACCCAAACCACATGGCCGAGGTCGGACCTGTGGGGCCCGATGGGAAGGAGATCCCTGTGAGCTTAGTGTACGACCAAGTAGAGTTGGCCGCCAAGTATTCCCAGCGGGACTGTAAACTAGACAGTCTATTAGATGGTATCGAAGAGGAATACAATCAGTCAGCTTGACTATGTAATTTAAAATGACATGTAAAATGCCTTCTAGCCGGATTGTAGATCGTTTGTCGTAGCGGACCTTTTCGCTTCAACCTCGGGACCCGACAGTCCGGAGTGTGTCCGAATACCCTCGTGGTTATATAAAAAACCGGGGCATGCTTGGAGACCAGGCGTAGGGGTCATTAGTGCTTTATCAGACAAGTGCCCAACTAGTTATGTTATATTACATGGTTAGTAAGAAACATCTTCCAGGGAGAATAGTTCCGTTAGGGGTTCCTTTCCCTGGGAGGCATGCCCTAACGTGCATGTCCGGACTGCGAAAAAAGCAGGAAAGCATCTGGGGGCAGATAAATAAATAGGTGATAAATCATATTTAATTCACTGACTGAATATTCCCTTAAGAACGCTAGCTTTCGGCTTCACCCAGTCTGAGGTACACATCCGGCTGACTCGGCAGTAACAATCGCAGAGGTGCTCCTTTACCTCCTAGCCGAACAATCGGGAACGTGGGGAGTAAGCACACGAGCCAGAGCAACCCAGCTTGGCCAAAACTTAAGTCATATCGATGCATATAATGGTGAATAAAAGGTACATGCGGAAGTGTGACACATGTGTTGGGCATAAAGCCCGTATAAATAAGCTTCTGTTAAAGAAGCCCCCAGTTATAATGAGTGCGACTAGCACGTCAAGTGTGTGCGAACAATGCGCAGGCGAGCCTCCGAAGGCTTGTGAGAAAAAAGAGGGGAGAAGGAGAGAAATAAAAGACAGTTAAAGTATAAAATATAGACGGGGGAAGGAGACGAACTCAGAGTCCGGCGCTAGGCGTAAAATCTTCGGAGACGGGCTGCGTTCCATGGGTTTGGCTCGAGTCGTTTATCGGATGCGTTTCGCAGACGGTATGCTCCGCCGGTCAGGACTTGGTCAATGATGAAGGGACCCTCCCATTTGGGCTTGAGTTTGTCCTTTTTCTTGTCCGGCAGGCGTAGAACTAGTTCACCAACATTGTAAGTTTTGGCCCGTACTTATCTGCTTTGATACTTGAGCCTGCTGTTGATAGAATGCGGAATGAGCTTTTGCCACATCGCGCTCCTCTTCTAAGGCGTCCAAACTGTCCTGCCAATCTAGCTCGACTTCTCTTTCTTCGTACATGCGCACGCGAGGTGAGTCATGAATTATGTCGCAGGGCAAAACTGCCTCTGCGCCGTATACCATAAAAAATGGTGTGAATCCGGTAGTGCAATTCGGTGTGGTTCGCAGCCCCCAGAGTACGGAGTCGAGCTCCTCTACCCAGTGCGTGTTAGATTCCTTAAGGGACCGCACTAGTCTGGGTTTGATGCCGCTCATGAGTAGACCATTTGCTCGTTCGACTTGACCGTTAGTTTGAGGGTGATAAACTGAAGCGTAGTCGAGCTTGATGCCCATGTTTTTGCACTAGAGTTTAACCTCGTCGGCCATGAAGTTCGTGCCGTTATCAGTGATGATGCTATGGGGGACGCCGTAATGGTGTACTACCCCTCATATGAAGTCTATCACGGGTCCGGATTCGGCCGTCTTAACTGGCTTGGCCTCTATCCATTTGGTGAATTTATCTACCATGACCAATAGGTATTTTTTCTTGTGGGTTCCTCCTTTAAGGGGTCCAACCATGTCAAGCCCCCAGACCACAAACGGCCAGGTGATGGGTATAGTTTTTAGGGCGGTGGGTGGCATGTGGCTTTGATTAGCAAAGAGCTGGCAACCGACGCATCGTTGGACTAGGTCCTGTGCATCTGCCCGGGCCGTCGGCCAATAAAATCCTGTACGGAAGGCCTTGCCTACAAGGGCCCGGGCTGCGGCGTGGTGCCCACTGAGTCCGGCATGAATTTTAGCCAAAATATTTCGCCGTTCCTCTTTGGAGATACACCTTTGAAGGACTCCGGTTGTGCTTTTCTTATAAAGCTCTCCCTCATGGACCTTATAGGCTTTAGATCGCCGAACTATGCAGCGGGCCTCTTTTTGGTCCTCGGGAGTTCCTGCCTAGTTAAGTAGGCTAGGAATGGCTCGGTCCACGGGGCAATAACTACCATTGTTTCGTGGGCTGAAGGTGTTATTTCGTTGGCAGAACCACCGATTGTGTCAAAATGTTCGGTGTTGGGCGGTGCGGTTGGGTCCGGATTGTTGTTTCTGGACTCCCCTTCCCATAGTACGGATGGCTTGAAAAGCCGCTCCAGGAAGATGTTGGGAGGGACGGCATCGCGCTTTGCGCCGATGCGTGCCAATATGTCCGCCGCCTGGTTATTATCCCGGGCTATATGGTGAAATTCGAGCCCTTCAAACCGAGCTGACATTTTTAAGATGACATTACGGTAAGCTGCCATTTTCGGATCCTTGGCATCAAAGTCTCCATTTATTTGGGATATTGCAAGGTTTGAATCCCCGCGGACCTCTAGGCGCTGAATGCCCATGGAGACTGCCATCCGGAGACCATGTAGAAGGGCCTTGTATTCGGCTGCGTTGTTGGAGTACGTGTACATTATCTGGAGTACGTATTGGACTGTGTCTCCGGTTGGGGACGTCAGGACGACGCCAGCCCCCAGCCCGGTCAACATTTTGGAGCCGTCGAAGTGCATGATCCAATTGGAATATGCGTCGTACTCTTTAGGGAGTTCGGCTTCAGTCCATTCGGCGATGAAGTCAGCCAAAACTTGCAACTTGATAGCTCGCCGTGGCTTATAGGTTATGTCGAATGGGAGGAGCTCGATGGCCCATTTTTCAATCCGGCTAGTCGCGTCGCGGTTGTTTATAATGTCATTAAGTGGTACTTCGGAGGCTACTGTTATCGAACACTCTTGAAAGTAGTGTTGCAGCTTCCGGGATGCCATGAACACCGCGTATGCTATCTTTTGATAGTGTGGGTATCGGGACTTGGATGGAGTTAGGACAGTGCACACGTAGTAAACTGGTTTTTGAAGAGGGAACATGTGTCCGTCTGTTTCTCGTTCAACGACGAGCACCGCGCTTACAACTTGATGTGTTGCCGCGATATATAATAACATTGGTTCGCCCAAATTGGGCGCGGCCAGGACCGGATTTGTTGCCAATATGGCTTTGATTTCTTCGAGTCTGGCCATGGCGGCATCCGTCCACTCGAAGTGTTCGGTGCGCCAGAGGAGGCGATAAAGGGGTAATGCCTTTTCTCCTAAGCGGGAGATAAAGCGGCTTAGAGCCGCCACGCATCCAGTCAATTTTTGTATTTGCTTGAGGTCTTTTGGGATATCCAATTGTGACAGGGCTCGGATCTTGGCTGGGTTTGCTTCAATTCCTCTACCGGATACAATGAAGCCCAAGAGCTTTCCGGCTGGTACGCCAAAAACGCATTTTTCCGGTTGAGCTTAAAGTCGTATGTTCGGAGATTGTCGAATGTGAGCCTCAAGTCATCTACTAGAGTTTCGACATGCTTGGATTTGACGACCACATCGTCTACATATGCCTCCACTGTTTTGCCGATCTGGTTTGCTAGACATGTCTGAATCATGCGCTGATATGTTGCGCCGGCGTTTTTGAGCCCGAAGGGCATTGTGTTGAAGCAGAATGGTCTGTATGGAGTGATGAATGCCGTTGCGGCTTGGTCTGGCTCCGCCATCTTGATTTGGTGGTAGCCAGAGTATGCGTCGAGGAAGCACAATGAATCTTGCCCTGCAATAGCGTCGATGATTTGATCGATGCGGGGGAGGGGGACTGGATCCTTAGGGCATGCCTTGTTAAGGTCCTTGAGGTCGACACATAGGCGCTAGGACTTATCTTTCTTTGGTACCATCACCAGGTTTGCTAGCCAGTCCGGATGTTTTATATCTCTCATGAATCCAGCTTCCAAAAGTTTGGCTAGCTCCTGTCCCATTGCCTGTCTCTTGGGTTCGGAAAAACGCTGAAGAGCCTGTTTGACTGGCTTGAATCTGTAAGTGCATCTAGTGCCACCCCTAGTTGGTTTTGGAGTATTAATGACAAAGTTGGTTGAGGGACTAATGCGTTTGTGAGAATTGCAGGATAACGCAGATAGTGTCCCTCATCGATTCGGTTTACCTACCGGAGATGACCCCTAAAAATGTATGAAGACATTGAAGACAATGGTGGTATGAGAAGATATTAATATTGAAGACTATGACCTGAGAAGACATTACGTGAAGACTATGGAGCGCAAAGACTGTGTGGTTTCGTTGTTTCCTTTTCTTCTTTGTTGAGTCATAGGAACCACCGTACTGTTAAGTGGGGTCCAAGTGAACTAAGTGAGAGTGACTGAAGTGATGCTCAACCCCAATCCTATGTCTTCAAGCGAAGACAATGAGAGCAAATCTTATCCAGAGCTGGATGAGTCAGCTTTGCTTGTAGCCCAAGTGAAGTTGCCGTGTGTGTTTGAAATCTGACAGTTGGAACACGTGTCAGTTCCTTAGTGACCCAGGGTCATTTTGGACAAATCAGGTCGGGTTGCCCGGTGGCTATAAATAGCCCACCCCTACACCATAAATTGGTGGCTGCTCGGAGTTTGTGCACGGCTTTTGTCGTTTGAGAGCAACCCACCTCAAGCCTTTGAGAGAGAAAATCCTTGCGAGGACAAAGCCCAAACACCCAGAGCCAAAGAGTGTTAGGCATCACTAAAGTCTTTACATCTCAGTGACACAAGACTTATTACACTTGAGGACTGTGTATCCTCTAGCCGCTTAGGCGTCGCGTCTTTGAGCATCCAAGAGTCATTGTGGATTGCCGTGAACGAAGTCTGTGAAGGTTTGGAAGTCTACCTTGAAGACTTACCAGAGTGATTAGGCGAGGACTGGGTGTCCTTAGCTCAAGGGGAATAAGGTGAAGACACTGCCTTCCTCGAGTTAAATCTCAGCCTCCTAACCAGACGTCATAGCTTAGCACAAAGAATCGAACTGGTCCAACAAATCTGTGTCTTCAATAAGTGGTGGTTCTATCCCTTTCCATCCTTTACTTAAGTTTGTCTTCGTGAAGTCATTGCCTATCTGTCGTACCTGTTTGACTTCATTGCTTGATACTATCGTTGATTGGCTTCATACTTTCTTCCATCCCGATCCTTACTACTTAGCTGCTATTAGTCCTGTACTTTCATATCATTGCATACTTGACTATGGCTTGCTTATGGTAGTTTATCTTCCGCTGCATATCAATTAGGGCATTTCAATTGTTTGTCTTTGAAACTTCCAAGTTTTGAAGACTTTCATAAAAATCGCCTATTCACCCCCCTCTAGTCGATACTAGCACTTTCAATTGGTATTAGAGCAAGGTACTCCCTTGTTCTGTGTGATTCGGTTTAACCACCTAGAGTTTTAGCTATGTCGACTACAGGGATAATCAAAGTCTCCACTGCTTGTCCCGTGTTCGATGGAACTGAATATCCCTACTGGAAGAATAAGATGCGTATGCATCTTGAAGCCATTGATGTCGACCTCCGGTATGTCGTCAAGAATGGCGTTCCCAAAACCGTGAAGGTGTCACCCCTCGATGTCAAGAAGTTCATTCAACTGGACTCCACCGCAAAGAACATCATCTGTGGTCATCGACCAAAGGATAGTATGGCCGTGTGAGTGCTCTGAAAGGTCGGGCTAGTCCAGGACCTGCTATCCAAGGTCAACGAAGCGATCAACCCGAGAGATCAAAGAATCGGTGTTCTTCACAACCTCTTCAACCGCTTCAAGAGAAACGACAATGAAAATGTCCAGCTCACGTTCGATCGCCTCACTAACATCATAAATGAACTTCAAGCTCTTGGCGCTCGAGATTACCAAGCATGAAATCGCCAAGACACTATCGAGATCACTCGACAGCTCCTTTGACACCCTTGCCCTCATGATACAAGAACGCCCCGACTTCAAGACACTCGATCCGTCGATATACTTGAGAGGCTCAACACACATGAGTTCCAATATCCGAGAAAAGAGATATCTATGGCCCAAACTATGGCCGAACTTGGGCTTTGAAGGCAAAAGTTGTTTCCTCATCTGATGAAGAATCTGACTGCAGTTCTGAAGATCCTGAAGACATTGGAAAAGAGCTTGCTATGCTAGTGAAGAAGTTTCAGAAATTCACCGAAAAGAAAGGCTTCAGAAAGTCTTCACGATGTAGCTCAAGGAGTGATGAAGCTTCCACCCATGACCACAAGAAGAGAACCTGCCACAAGTGCAAGAAACCTGGTCACTACATATCTGAGTGTCCACAGTGGGATAATGAGAAGAAGAAGAAGAAGAGCAAGGAATATGATTCTGATGACAAGAAGAAGAAGACATCCTCAAAGTCTTCTTCTAAGTCTTCTTCCAAATCTTCATCATAGAAGAAGAGCTCATCTGGCAAGGTCGTGCTTTTGTTGGCAAGGAAATGGATTCAGAGGAGGAGTCTGCTTCTGAGGAGGCGGAGGTGGAGTCTGGAGAGGAGTCTGACCCTGGCGTAGCAAGTCTGGCTCTTGCAACAGCCTATGTTGCCAAGTGCATCTTCAACACTGAAGACAATGACTTCCACACCAACGCTGAAGCTGATAACGAAGATGATCCTACTCCCACCTCTCGCTTCATGGCACGTGGTGCCAAGGTAAAATCACGGATGCTTACTTTCAAACATCAAGTGAAGATGACTCGATTGTGAATCCAAACCTAGCTACAAAACACTTGCTAAAATTGCAATCGAACAACAAAAGGCTATGGAACATACTCAAAAACTCTTAGACAAAATCGATAACTTTGTTGGACGCGAAATGACATGTTCACAAATCCTTAGTTGAAGACATAAAAATCTTCATGCTAAGTACCAAGAACTTGAAGGTCGCCATGAAACGCCTCAACTACTTATGAAAGGCTCTCCTATGATTATCTTCAAAGGAAACAAGAGCTTGAGAAATTGAGAGCGGCTCATGAAGATATTCAAAAGAGAATGAGTCACTTCAGCTCCAACAGATCAGTTCCGCCAGATGAATTTGATCCACCATGTCTAAAATGCATTGAGCGTGATAACGCTACATCTGTTCTTTGAATGTTCCATCGCTGCTATCGTTTCATTGTCTTCACCGCCGATGTGGTTGCTAACCCCTCTGTGGAGGATACCACCGCTATTGCCGATGAAAATGCTATGTCAAGACATTGCTTGAAACAGGGATGTACAAAAGTTTGAAGGGACATCGACACTCGCGATGTCCTCAAAAGCAGATTTTGAACCGAAACCCTAGGAAAGAGGGTGTTGGGTTCGAGAGGAAAATGAATGTTGATGGCTCAGATCGAAGCCCGAAAGCGGTACCCCAAAACCACATGGGTTGCTGCAAAGGAACCTTCAAGAGATCCATCCACTTTATCCGCTTTACCCGTGCTAATCCTATTATCATTGATGAATCCTTTGATGCAAACTATAAACTGTTCAAGAATCAGAATGGCGAAGTGTTTGCCAGGTACATTGGTACTAACTGCAGGAATGGACCACCTATGAAGAAGATCTGGGTACCTAAGCGGTACATTGAGAATCTTCCTGTGAATGTCGTTGAGGGAGTCCTGGACTAGGGGGTGTCCGGACAGCCAGACTATCATCGTCCGCCGGACTGCAAGACTATGAAGATACAAGATTGAAGACTCCGTCCCGTGTCCGGATGGGACTTTTCTTGGCGTGGAAGGCAAGCTTGGCGATACGGATATGTAGATCTCCTACCATTGTAACCGACTCTGTGTAACCCTAGCCCTCTCCGCTGTCTATATAAACCAGAAGGCCTTAGTCCATAGGACAACATCCATTACAACAATCATACCATAGGCTAGCTTCTAGGGTTTAGCCTCCTTGATCTCGTGGTAGATCCACTCTTGTAATACACATCATCAATATTAATCAAGCAGACGTAGGGTTTTACCTCCATCAAGAGGGCCCAACTCGGGTAAAACATCGTGTCCCTTGTCTCCTGTTACCATCCGCCTAGACGCACGCTTCGGGACCCCCTACCGAGATCCGCCAGCTTGACACGAAATTGGTTCTTTCATTGAGAGTTCCTCGTGTCGCCACCGATAGGCTCGATGGCTTCTTCGATCAACTACAATGCCGCCTGTGGTGAGACTTTTCTCCCGGACAGATCTTCAGATTCGGGCGGCTTCGCATCCGGACCAATTCACTTGGCCATCCGGAGCAGATCGAAGCTACGCCACCGGCTGTCGTGTCTGATTTGAAGCCTAAACTTCACGGCGGACATCCGCGGAGACTTGATCTTCGATGGATCCGATCCGCAGCCGGCGTGCCGCCTTTGTCGCGATGGGCACGATCTAGCTCGCCACGGACAAGGCCTTGGAGGTCAAGACATGAATCCGCTCCGACCCATAGTTCGGAGCCGATCGCGCAGATCGAGGATGAGTGGCTGGACACCGCCTCGGGAGCTGCAACATCCACGGCGATGGAGCCGAACACTGACCTTGTCCCCTGTAAAGCTCGTGACTCTGAGGTGCCGGACTCCCTACCGGATTCCGAACCTCCTGCGCCCCTGCCAATCGAATCCGATTGGGCGCCGATCATGGAGTTCACCGCTGCAGACATCTTAAATTCGCTGAAACATCTCTCGCTATCCGGAGAGCCCTGGCCGGATTATGGCCAGGATGGTTGGGATGCGGACGATGAAGAAATTCAAAGCCCACCCACCACCCACTTTGTAGCCACTGTTGACGATCTAACCGACATGCTACACTACGACTCCGAAGACATCGACGGTATGGACGACGATGCCGGAGACGATCAAGAACCAGCGCTCACAGAGCACTAGAAGGTCACCCCAACCCATGATGTATACATGGTGGATACCCCAAAAGGAAGCGATAACGAGGACCAACGGGGCGCCGCAAAGGATAATCCCGCCGATAAACAACCAAAACGGCGACACAGACGCCGCCCTAAGTCCCGCCTCGACAACAACAACGCTCCTAATGACCTAGCAATAGAGCAGGGCAAACCAAAGGATTTATTTAACATGCAGCCAAGCAACCGTCCGAACAGATTTAATCGGATAATCAATCCATGCCCGGCGAAACCAACAAGCGCACCTCCTCACGCCGACACACCACCGAGAATAAGAGCTTCGGAAAAGACCCGCCGCCACTGCAAGAACTTTGAAGAAGGAAAACGGAAGCTCAAAACAGCGAAGACATACTGTAATGAGGTGGAGCAAAGTGCTCAAAACCGCAGACAAATCGGCAATGGCCATCAATCAAAGAGCTACCCGAAGCGCAAGCTGCTGCCAGAATTTGACGAGGAAGCCGTAGAGCCCCCACAGTCAAAAAACAAAGTGCCTGGCCGGATAGACGGCCAGATGATAGACCAAAATCCACAAGCGGCGCCACACACAAGCCGACTCATGATCCTGGGAAAACAGATGGCCCAGCCAGGTCCATTTACGGGCCAAAAAAGAGGGCCCCAGGAAGCAACACAACACGCCAAGTGTTCGAAGACAGCGGTACACCCAAATACAGGGTGCCCCACACCCACTATGTTTCACCAATGAGGTGCTGGATCATGAATTCCCAGCAGGGTTTAAACCCATAAACATAGAGGCCTACGACGGAACAACAGACCCTGGAGTCTGGATAGAGGATTATATACTACACATACACATGGCTAGAGGAGATGACCTCCACGCCATAAAATACCTACCCCTCAAGCTCAAAGGGCCAGCTCGGCATTGGCTCAAAAGCCTCCCAGAAAACACTGTTGGAAGTTGGGAAGAGCTTGAGGACGCGTTTAGAGCAAATTTTCAAGGGACTTATGTCCGCCCTCCGGATGCAGACGATCTAAGTCATATAAATCAACAGCCCGGAGAGTCAGCACGCAAATTCTGGAACAGGTTCCTTACTAAAAAGAACCAAATAGTCGACTGTCCGGACGCCGAAGCCTTAGCAACTTTTAAACACAACATCCGAGACGAATGGCTCGCCAGACACCTCGGCCAAGAGAAGCCGAGGACAATGTCCGCGCTAACAAGCCTCATGACCCGCTTTTGCACGGGGGAAGATAGCTGACTAGCAAGATGCAGCACCAGCGACCCAAGTACATCCGAGATTAGAGATGGAAACGGAAAATCACGGCGCAGAAAAGATCAGCGCCGGAATAAAGAGAAAATCCCAAAGAACACGGCGGTCAATGCCGGATTCAAAAGTTCGCGGCCAAACAACAAAATACTGCCTCTCAAGGACAACAGTGACGAGCTATCCAACTTAAACAAAATTTTGGATCGGATATGTCAAATCCACAGTACCTTCGGAAGGCCTGCAAACCACACCCATCGAGATTGTTGGGTTTTCAAACAGTTCGTCCGACTCAACGCCGAACACAAGGGGCTCGACGCATCAAGCGAGGACAATGACGAACCCCACCAGCAGGGCACCGGAAAACAAAAGACTTTCCCACAAGAAGTCAAAACAGTAAACTCACTTCATGTGATAATACGGAAAAACAATGCGGCACCCGCTAAAATGGGTCTCGCACGGTCCACCCTAGCGGAACCTCGAGATGGGATGTCAAAACCAATCACCTTTGACCACCTGGATTATTCCAGAAGTGTTCGAAACGCAGGATGGACTGCCCTGATATTGGATCCTATAATCGACGGACTGCAATTTACACAAGTCCTGATGGACGGAGGCAGCGATTTAAACCTGCTATATCCGAACACAATCCGCAAGTTGGGGATAGACCTTACTAAAATTCGACATAGCCGCACTTCCTTTAAAGGAGTGACGCCAGGCCCTTACGCCAAGTGCACAGGCTCCTTATTACTGGAAGTTGTGTTCAGGTCGCCGAACAACTTCCGACGCGAAAAACTAATCTTCCATGTCGCCCCATTCAAAAGTAGCTATCAAGCACTATTGGGCCGTGAAGCTTTTGTCCGCTTTAACGCAATATCACATTACGCGTCTCTTACACTTAAAATGCCCGGTCCACGTGGCATCATTTCATTAAGAGGGTCATCTGAAGATCCCGGACACGGCTAGACGAGTCCGACATAAATAAGCTAGGGGCTCCCTAGCCGCACACCCCTTCACAAGGGGCTGTGCGTATAAGCAATAATGAGCTAATATAGACTCCGCTTTATTTATTTATTGATATTTTTCATACACTTTTTCGCACGATTTCCTTTCAAACTAAGTTCCTCTCTTTTTACAGATGAACAACGTGCATACCCGTCCAGTATAACGGCACAACGGAGACACAGGCGCAGACGTGCAGTAGGGACCCGTCACAAGGATTCTTTTCAGATTAAGACCCTGCGTAAACCTTTTTTGCTGTCTCTTGTTGCTATAATCCCCTGGTTTCTCATTATAACCAGAGTGGAGCCTGAAGTTTTGGCATCGGCTGCGTCAGAGGACCTCGCCCGTACCTGGACACTAGGGGCTTAGGGCATTGTTCTGCCCATTATTATAAAGACCGAACACCTTAGGGAGTGCTCGACGTCTCGAGTTAGGCCTTATATGCATCAGCTCCGAATCATGTCTTTGGTCAAATGTTGGGTTTGCCCGGTGTCGGTGTCAAAACCGGCGGATCTCGGGTAGGGGGTCCCAAACTGTGCGTCTAGGCGGAAGGTAACAAGAGACGAGGGACACGATGTTTTTACCCAGGTTCGGGCCCTCTCGATGGAGGTAAAACCCTACGTCCTGCTTGATTAATATTGATGATATGGGTAGTACAAGAGTGGATCTACCACGAGATCAAGGAGGCTAAACCCTAGAAGCTAGCCTATGGTATGACTGTTGTAACGTATGTTGTCCTACGGACTAAAGCCCTCCGGTTTATATAGACACCGGAGGAGGCTAGGGTTACAGAGTCGGTTACAATGGTAGGAGATCTACATATCCAGATTGCCAAGCTTGCCTTCCACGCCAAGGAAAGTCCCATTCGACACGGGGCGGAGTCTTCAATCTTGTATCTTCGTAGTCTTGGAGTCCGGCAGATAATGATAGTCCGGCTGTCCGGACACCCCTAGTCCAGACTCCTCAAGAGCCTCGAACCAGCTTCAATGACGATAAGTCCGGCGCACATAATGTTCAGCATTGCAAGGCGGGTTCCTCCCTTGAATAATCCGAGAAGATCATGAACACCAGATAGTGTCCGCTCGCAAAATAAATTCCACATTCCACCGTAGAGAGAATAAAATGTTCACTTAGTTCAATCTGGCGACGATTATGCGGCGTGACATCACACCGCTACCAAGCCTTTGTTTGAATCGTTTTTACTATACCACCTCAAAGACGCTTAGCGAAGCGGTTCCTTTGGCACGCCTTGTCGAGTAGAGATCGTGTTCCCTTATTCCGGATTCTCATCAATACGCAAGTGGGTAACCCAACCGCGCCATTGATGGTGGCGCTTGGGAGATAAGCGAGTTTTACCAGCTGGTGGGGGACGATAGTTTTCGGCCGCCTATATATAAGGGATAAGGATTCACCTTCTCACCTCGCCTTCTTCCTCCTTTGCTTATCCATCTCCGCTAACTCAAGCTCCAACGCCTAAGCTCACGCATCTCGCCGACCTTCTCTCGAATATGTCGGAGCGGAGGCAATGGTTGGCCTCCACCGCTAAGGAGGAGGACATCACCAGCTCGCAGCGCGGATACCTTTCCGGCGATATCACAGATCGGCCGCCTGATGAGGGGCAGCTCATCCCTACCCCAGGGCCTCATGAGAGGGTCGTCTTCCTCCCCACTTCCTCCGCTGGATCGGGCTTTCCGCCCATCCATTTGTCCGGGGCTCATGTTTTACTACGGCCAGATTTCCACGATCCGGCGCCAACTTCATCCTCAACATCTCGGCGTTTATCGTCAGGTGCGAGGCCTTCCTCTACATCCGCCCCACTTCGCCTGTGGGCTCAAGACCTTCAACGCTGTCAAGGTTGTGAAGCGCACGCAAGCGAATGCGGAGGCGCCATGTTGGGCAATTGCCCAACGCCCCTTGGCTCGAAGGACCTTTGTGGACTCCGTCAAGGGGTGGCAATCGGGTGGTTCTACATCACCGAGCCGCAAGAACCTACATGGGCGGCGGCCCCGAGTTTAGATCTGGCATCCCCACGCAGCTCACCTCCCGAAAGAGAAGGGCTTGCGGTGGGGCAATCCGTGGAGGTGACGGACTCGAGCCTGCATCAAGAAGATGGTGAGAAATAGGCTCAGCTCGCCGATGTGGTCCAAGTCATGCTCATCCGGCGGATCCTCCCATGCCAAGAACGGGCATTCAATTTGTGGAGTTCAATCCGAACAGCACCAGCGCTAAGCGGGCTCTTCGATACAACATACGGCGCTCGAGGGTGCTGTTCAAGGGCGCCAAAGCCCCGCATCCGCGACGGAAGATCATGATTCAGCTCGCAGATATCCAACCGACGAGGTAAGTGATTCAACCCCATTACGGGACACTTGTGATAATTAAATTGAGTCCAAGAGGTTTCATTCTGCCCTTCCTTTGACAGAATGGATGGAGAAGGCCAAGCTGCTTATCAGCCCGGCTCCCATGCCGAAGACCAGTGGACGCCCGCCATCAGGGTTGCTGGTTCCGGCACCGCACGTGGTGCCGAGAAGAAGGCCAAGAAGGTGGCCGGGGACTCGAAGAGTTCTCAGAATCAAAGGCTCGACGACGACGAGGACTCCTCCCCTGAAGATGAGGAGGAGGAGTATTCCCTCCCGGAGGAGGGAGAGAAGAAAGGCTTCCCCAATCAGGGAGGCCGAAGGGTCCAAGACGGGGAGAACTATCCCCCCGGACAGTTTCGCCAACACCAGCGTTGGCGAGGATGAGTGGCCTCCAAGGGCCAGGCGTCCGGCAAGATCGTAAGTGTCCGGATCCTTTATGAGCAATATCTTTCATGTCATGTAGTGTCCTTCTAACACCGCATTCTGTCCGTAGTCCGGCCGATGACGATCTCCCCGACTCATCGAGCGGGTCATTGGCCTCATCGGATGTGAATTAACTTCCACCTGCCTCTACCCCACGCGCCGACGAGGATGCCGAGGTGGGATCCCAGAGAGGGACACATCAGGAGGAGGCTCCGGAGGCGCCGTCAGGCAACCTCCCGGACTTTGCGCCGACTCTACATCGAACCCGCAGTGGTTCCAGAGTCCGCAAGCGCCCTTCAAAGAAGGGCAAGACTGCGGATGATCGGGCGGCCTCCGCCCAATCGGAGGCGCCGGATAACTTGTTGGAGGCGCTTAAAGGCGCTTCCATCGAGGAAGAACACCACACTATCATGAGTTCGGTGATTCAAAAGGTTCAGCTCGCCAAAAGCGGGCTGACCGGAAACTGCAGCAGCCTTTTAACAGGCTTTGATGTAATAAGTTAAAATTATGAATGTAATACCGCATAGACAAGAGTTTCGATGCTCGGGCCGGTGTTCGTAAAGAAAAGCCGGACCGAGGATCTAACAAGATATGTGCGGGGTTGCTAAAAATATGTCAATATGGGTTTGCAGTTGCGCGCAAGGGCCTCTGCCGCGTTAACGGCGAAGGTCGATGTGTGAAGCAGATCTCGAGCGGTCCGAGCAAGAGCTCAGCCATGCGAAGAAGCAGCTCGAGGAAAAGAAGGTGAGTAACACCACTTTGAATAGGTACCTTCTGTAAAAGGATTTCGGTTGCAATAAAATTAACAAGGATAATATGTGTATTGCATGGGCCACTAATGAGGTGGCAGCCACGAAGGATAGCTTGTGTCCGCGAACACAAAGGCGATCATGAACGGGCTGAGCGAGAAAAGCAAGAAGCACGGGTGGCGGAAGTTCGGCAAGAGCTCCGTGCTCTCATGGAAAAGCATGAGAGTTTGGAGCGTGACTCCAAGACTCGAGAGTCCGAGCTTGCCTCGCCTCGAAAGTGCCAAGTCCGCCAAGGCCGAGGCCCGTAAGGCCCTTCAGAGGTTGAAGATATAAAGAAAAAGCGGCGGTAAGGCATTTTTCATGCGAGCAAGCATGCTAATGTAAATTACCCGATACTTACCCGCATTCGAGCTCTCGTATGCGTTTGCAGATCTGCCAGAGTCGTCCGATGCCGCCGCATTCTATCGTGGCGAGGAGGAGCTGGACGGAAAAAGTCTTCGGTCTCAAGATCTTGAGGCGGACACCGGTGTTTCAAGCGACCAAATGAAGCAGCTGGTCGAACTCCACAAGGTAGCCAAGAGGCCATGAAGGGCCTCATAGCCCGGTGGCTGGACAGGCCATGCACAGGAGCTACTTTGGCCTCGTCTGGCGGCCGGTGGATGCCTGCCCCGGGTGGATGTCATCAAGCACTCCGCTTTGATTGAAGGCGCTTCGCTGGGCTCTTGCCCGCACAAAGGTGCAATGGGGCAAGTTGATGCGGAGAAGCTTCTCACGGACCCCCGCCGGGCAAGGAGTATCGCACGCCCGAGATGTATTATAGAACTGTCTCAAGGGAGCCCGCAATATTGCGGATGAGTGCCCTCAAATGTAATCTTTGAATGAATTCGCTATGTATTATCCTCGCTGCTGAAACTTTGTTCATGTGCGCATTACAACAACTTGTTTAATTTAAAATATTACCTTCAGGCGGCCGCTTATAAAATCTGAGAGATGGCAAGTCGTTGGCTTCAGCCCCCAAGCCGAGTGCCGGGTGTTCGATAAACTTGAGCGCTCTTGTTCCCATTGTTGGGTCCATCGAGGAGGCACTCAACACAACGAACAAGGCAACCGGACTTATAATGCTTGAACACTCTCACTTAGCCATAGAATTCTATAATTTTAAATTTCAGCGAAGCCCCGGTATTCGGAAGGTCAATCCGGGCGCTATCCACGCCTTCATCGGACATTATCCGAACTTCGCTCGAGCGGCGTGAGTCTTTATGACCCGAAAAACCTCTCGAACAGCGACCGCTCTCGCCTTATCATGCCGGCCAGTTTTAGCTTTCTCCATCGAGGCGCCGCCTGCTCAACCGGGCGCAATCGCAGTGGTTCTCCCAGTGCCACCTTAGCCGACGGAACGGAACGTAAGGCACCAAAACGTGGGAGCCGCAAACCCAACTATTGACCCAAGACATGATTCAAGCCGATTCATATAATGCTATAAGTTCGGGGTGCCGCACTTGTGAAAGTGTTCGGACTTATCACACCATAGAGTGGGGAACATAAGCCCCCGGTGTATGAGGCCGTACCAAAGTATACGGGTGCAAAATGTCACATAATGAGCATATATATATATATATAAGAGGTAATGCGATTGCGATCAAAAAGTTGCTGCATTATTTATGAAAGAAAGTCTGCTAGTAGAGCGGACTGATACAAATAGCGCGGTAAGCAAGGGATTTGGACTAAGTAAACATGTCCCCCTCCAGGGATGAGCTGCGGACTTGGTGTATATAATCGAATTTAATGCTCGTAATTGAGACCACCGAGTGTTCGCCGCGCCTTCTTTAGTCCCCGATCACAGCATCATGAGTTCGGCAGTTCGCCACGGACAGGCTTCGTTAACAGAGTCTGTGGTACAAAAGGAAGAAAAAAGAGAGGCACATTTGCGAGCCCTCGTGTGGTCGAACCGCACTCTGGGTCCGTTATGACCGTGCCCCTCCCCTGTGCCCATGGTATCTCCAAAGCGTAATGATGTACGCGGAGTATTATTCTTGCGATCATGCGTGGGCGAGGGTTGGGGCCGCATTGCTATGCGTGCTCTGATCGCGCCAGGTGGTCTTGGTTGGCATTGCTCCGGGCGCGCTTTGCCGTATCCGGCCGTTTAACGTCCGGACTCGAGAATTGCCTTAGAAGGCTGCTCAGACTTCGCCAGAGAGTCGCCAGATGTTCCTCCATTCGAGGGAGCGCCCGTATTCCCATTCACCGTGATGACTCCACGAGGGCCCGCATCTTGAGCTTTAGGTATGCATAGTGCGGCACCGCTGAATTTGGCAAACGCGTTCGTCCGAAAGCAGAGCGTGATAGCCGCCGCGAACGGGACTATGTCAAGATTAACTCTTCGCTGGAAATTATCCGGTATCCAAGACCACTTCCAGCAGGTGAGCTCGCAGCTTGGCTTCCACTCCTGGTATGACACCTTTAAAGGTTGTCTTTGTAGGTTTAATCCTTGATGGGTCTATGCCCATTTTGCACAATCGTATCCCGATAAAGCAGGTTCAGTCGCCGCCGCCGCCCATCGACTCTCGTGAGGTGGAACCCATCAACGATTGGGTCTAAGACCACGCGCGAATCCGCCATGGCGTATGCTGGTCGGATGGTCTCTTCGATCGAAAGTGATCGGACAAGAGGACCATGGGTTGAACTTTGGGGCGATCGCTCCATCGCATAGACGCTATTTTGTGCATGTTTCTCTCCTCTTGGGTATGTGGGTCGCAGATATCATATTCAGCGTCGCGACTTGTGGGGGAAACCCTTCGTCCTCTCGTTGTTCGGGCGGTCGGGTCTCTTCCTCGCCGTCGCTGTTTAGCCCCTTGTCATTGTTTTCGCAATTAACTTGCCGCCTGCTTGAACACCCAAAGAATCTCTATTAGTGTGGTTAGCTGGTTTTCAGAGGTGCCATGTATCCGCATAAGCGGTCGAGTATTCGGTCTAGATTGGACGGACCCGAGTGGTTCTTTTGAATGGCTTCTTCCACGACCGGTTTAGAGCTCGAATCCGCATTGACCGCCAGATCCTCCTTATCGCCGCCGCACGCGGCGCTTGTTTTGTTTCGACATGACCTGCCGTTGTTGTCCTTAGTATCCGGACTGCCGAATTTTTACAGAGATTGTTGTCGGGGCTAGCCAGCTGTCCTCTCCCCGCAAAAGCGGTCATTAACGATGTGAGGGCTGCCATGGATTTCGCTTTTCCTGCCCCAGTGCCGGGCTAGCCATTCGTCCCGGATGTTATGTTTGAAGGCTGCAAGGGCCTCTCGCATCCGGACAATCGACGATTTGATTTTTTCTTCGTCAAGAACCGTGTGCAGTAATTGTCCGCCGATTCGTCTGGCTGCTGAATGATGTGACTTAGGTCATCGACATCCGTGGTCGCATATGTGCCTTGGAAGTTATCAAGGAATGCGGCCTCGTGTCTTCCCAACACCCAATTGACTCTGCGGGCAAGCTGTTAAGCCAATGCCGAGCTGGTCCTTTAAGCTTGAGGGAGGTACTTGATGGCGTGGAGATGCCGCCATGGGCCATATGGATGTGGAGAAGATAGTCTTTGATCCAAACCGCGGGTCTGTTGTGCCATCGTAAGATTCAATGTTTACGGTTTAAACCCTTCGGGATCGATGATCCATTACTTCGTCGATGAAGCATAGCGGTGTGCGGCGCCTCAGATTGAGCAATATCGCGACGCAGCTCGAGAGAGCGCTGTTCGCTTTGCTCGCCCAGCCAGGTTGTTGTATCCGGCGCGACGGTATTTGCCGTGGGTCGAGGGCGCCCACGTGATCCATAGATGGATCTGGATTGCCTTGCTTTGTCCTCCAATATGTCTCGCAAGTCCGCGCGTGCCCTCTTGGCTTCAGACTTTTGGAGCGATGCCGGGTATGGTCTTGGCTGGGGCCTAGATGCCTCTTCGTCACGACCACGGGTGGTCGGTCACCATATCGCGGCGCCGGTGATGGAGGTACGATGCTTCCTCCTCTAATCGGGGAGCAGCTTATGCCTTGGGTAACTTTTGAGGGACGCTCGAAGTTTATACTTTTCGCCGCGAGGACCTCGGTCCATCGATCGGCCAAGAGGTCCCGATCAGCTTGAAGCTGTTGCTGCTTTTTCTTTAGGCTGTTTGTCTGTGGCGATAAGCTGCGCTTGAAGCGCTCTTGTTCGACGGGATTCTCGGCACGCATTTAATTGGCCATCGCTGAGGCTTGCTTCGCCTTCGAGGGAGGCATATAGTTATGATCCTCAACCTCTTCGCTCGCCACCCCTCGTGAGGGCTTGCTTCGCATCCTCCTACACCGAGTCTTGCTGAGGGATTGTCTTCGCGCTCTGAGTGTTATTATCTCCTGTGCGGAATCTCCATTCTTGCTGTGGCGAGATTTAGAGCGGCGCCACGACGCCGGCGTTTGGGCTGCTTTTTAAAGAGCTCGCCTCCCTGCTTTCTTCGCCATCCCGTCTTTTGGGGTGTCCACCATGTATATGTCGATGACGAGGTGGTCTTCCAAAGGCCTCGTAGGCGCTGGTTCTGTTCGCTCTCAAAGATCATCGCCCATGGCGCCGATGTCTTCGGAGTTGTAGTCTAGCATGTCGGTTAGATCGCCGACGGTGGCTACAAAGTGGGTGGTGGGTGGGTTCTCAATTTCTTCGCCGTCTGCATTCCCAACCACCCTAGCCATAGTCCGCCAGACTCTCCCGATAACGAGAGATGCTTTAGTGACTTCAAGATATCGCCAAAAGGCGAGTATTGAAGATGTCCGCGTGGTGAATTCCAAAACGGCGCCCAATCCGGATCGATTGGTAGGGCGCGGGAGGTTCGAGTCCGCGCCGGAATCACGAAGTTTCGCAGGGACAAGATTAGTGTTCGCCCATCGCCGCGGATGTTGGAGCCCCTGTGGCGGCGTTTATCCACCGCCCTCGATCCGGGCGATCGGCTCCGCCTAATGGCGAACGGACCTGTAGCGCCACCAAGGCACTGCTCGTGGCAGAGCTAAATCATGCTCGCTGCCACAAAGGCGGCGCGACTTGGCTGTGGCTCGAGTCGGTCAAAGATCAAGTCTCCGCGACATCGGCCGTGAAGTTTAGGGTTTCCAAATCTGACTGACGGCCAGGGCGAGCTTCGATCTGCTCCAGATGGCCAAGTGAATTGCCCGCAAAGCGGTCCGCCGAATCTGAAGATCTGTCCAGGAGAAAAGTCTCGCCTGGATAGCATTGCTGGTTGAAGATGCCATCAAGCCTATCGGTGACGCATACGCAGGAACTCTCAATGAAAGCACCAATGTCGGTGTCAAACCGGCGGATCTCGGTAGGGGGTCCCGAATCGCGCGTCTAGGCGGATGGTAACAAGAGACGAGGGACACGATGTTTTTACCTGTGTTCGGCCCTCTCGATGGAGGTAAAACCCTACGCCCCGCTTGATTAATATTGATGATATGGGTAGTACAAGAGTGGATCTACCACGAGATCAAGGAGGCTGAACCCTAGAAGCTAGCCTATGGTATGATTGTTGTAACGTATGTTGTCCTACGGACTAATGCCCTCCGGTTTATATAGACACCGAAGGAGGCTAGGGTTACACAGAGTCGGTTAAAATGGTAGGAGATCTACATATCCATATTGCCAAGCTTGCCTTCCACGCCAAGGAAAGTCCCATCTAGACACGGGACGGAGTCTTCAATCTTGTATCTTCGCAGTCCTGGAGTCCGGCAGATAATGATAGTCCGGCTGTCCGGACACCCCCTAGTCCAGGACTCCCTCACCCGGCTCTTGTGTTTTGCTGCCTTACGCTCAGATCATCGCTAACGCGCACCAGGAGAACTATCGATTGTGCCCCGGCCGCCGGGTGAGCACCTCAAGAGAGAAAGCCAAAACCGACCGCATGATATAGCGAGAGACCGTCAACCACTCGATCGACCACCGAATGTTTAGAATTCTCCGCTTTGACGAAGGACCGCTTCCGGTCAGCACATACGCTTCGAATTCGGAGAGCTGGTGCCCCTAGGGGCTATATCGTAGCCCCACCTCGAACTCCAATGGCTAAGTGAAAGTGATAAAGCATTATAGTCCGGTTGCCTCGCTTTGGTACGCTACCACCTCCTTAACGGGACCGAGACGCCGGATTAAGTGTGAAAATGCGCTATTTTATATAACACCCCGCATCTTGTGCGTGGGGGCTGGGTCAAGACGCCATCTTTCGTGCTATACACACGATACATAAACGGCCGATAGGAGATATTTCAATACTTGAACACACAAGTATAAAAAGCGATTACATCATAACCATTGTTTTACAAAATAAAACGTTCATTTGAATGTGACATTTTTCGAGCACTGCGACTCTATTACACGAGCACCACGCAGAACTTCCCCAAAATAGTGCTCGGCGGGTAACCGCTCGTCCAACCTCGGGTTGCAACAGCGGTGGCATCCATCTCTGTCCAATGTGCCTTCACACGGGCAAGGGCCATCCGCGCACCCTCTATGCAGGCCGACCGCTTCATCAAGTTGAGATGCAGCACCGCCCCAAGAAATTGCTGCAATAAGCCAAAATAGCTTGTCGCCTTGGGCCTCTCCGGCCAGACATGAGTCATGATATCCGTCATGGCAAGTCCGGACAACCGATTCAGCTCAGCCCATTCGGCCAACCGATCGGTCAGCGGAAGTGAACGATCCGGACTATGGAATTGAGACCAAAACAACTCTTCCGTCTTGTGATCCTTCTGACTTCGGAAGTGCACAACGGCATCCGCCGCACTTGCTGCTAAGTCCATATATGGATCCTCCGGACCCCACAGCTGGCCAAGCTGGGCATAATTTGGATCCTTCAACCTGCGACGCACCAGAAAAGGCTTGCCAGCCACAATGTCTCTGGCCTGACGCAGCTCCTCCTTCATAGCCCGCATTGCAGAGCGGGCATCCTTGGCCTCGGTGGTGACCTTCCCCAGGTCTTCTCGCTCCGATAGGCGCTCCTTTTCAAGAGCCTCATTGCGGTCGGTAGCACCCTTCAATTTAACGGCCAGTTCGGCCATCTCTTCCCTGCTTCGGCAGTGTGCAGCCCTTTCGGCTTCTAACTCCTTGGCCACCCTCGAGGCAGCCGCATCACTCCTTCGGGCTTGCTCCTTGGCTTGAGCAAGTTCTGCCCGAAGGCTCTCCACAGCAGCAGCACCATCTGCGTCAAGCATAAATATTGTAAGAGGTGGGCTTTTGCTCCCTTAATAGGTGACTTCAGAGACACAATTTACCTTGCGACTCGTCAAGTCTCTTGTTGACTAGCGCGATGTCTGCATCCGCAACATCGAGTTGCCGCATTAACTCAGCAACTCCATCAGTCCGGCTAGCCCCCGGACCATCCGCCACCTACATAGGAAAGGCGACACTCAATACCTATGATTTTGATCCTCGGCACGCTGTCGCTTTCGACAGCCTACCGAGTCTCAGGGGCTACTATCTATACAGGGCGCACTTTATGTGCAAAACTGTCACAAAGGGGTGTCATTTTTACATACCTCAAACCCCGCCAGCAAACTCCTGACGGCATTATGTAATCCGCTTTCAGCGGACAAAATCCTTCTAATCACCGTACTATCAATGCACGGTGATCTTCGAGATGGACGCCTCTCAGCAGATCCTTCACTCCCGGCCGAACACTAGTTGGCGCCAACTCTTCGCCCGACGGGTCCGGGATATCAGAACGCCTCGATGCGGCTATATCTCCCACGTGTCGAAGCACGACTTAGAGGCATAACCGCATTGAAAGCAATGTCGCAAGTGAGGTAATCTTCACACAACCCATGTAATACATAAGGGAAAGAGATACATATAGTTGGCTTACAATCGCCACTTCACACAAATACATGAATAAAGCATTACATCATCCAGATACAATCAAGGTCCGACTACGGAACCAAAATAAAAGAAGAACCCAAATGCAACAAAAGGTCCCCGATCGACCATGAGCCAAAAAGGCATAGAAAATATGATGGCACCCATGTAAACATGGCAAGTTATATTACAGATTCATACATGGCAGGAACAACAATAAGTAGGCATGTTCGTGAGCTAGAAACACACACCACAGAGCAATACATGGCATTGCAAGGCAACCAACACTAAGAAGGCATGTTTATGAAGCTAAGCATGGCAAGAGCAAGGTCATAGGATACATGGATCACTAGCAAAACACATGGGAACAAGTGAACTTAATGTTAACAGGCTGACATCAACATTTTCAAGCAACTTTAGAGCAAGATTACAACATGTTCCAGTAGGCTATAATTGCAACCAAGGGCATGAATGGATAGAGCAAGACATGTAGATCAAAACATGTTTATAGAGCATCTCCAGATTATACATAGAATGACTAGTTGAAGCATGTTAACAAAGCAACAAAATATAACAGAATCTGTCAGAAAACAAAGAACAAAGAACTACCCTACTTAACAAGCTCAATGCACTCAGCACACAACTCACAAAAATACATGGTTAACACCCCTGAAAAGATGGCATGGCATAGATCAACATTCATGTAGACATCAACCTCATAGGATGCACACATCAATCATGGCAAAAATGATAAAACAGCAAGTTATAAGAGTTTCAGCAGGTTAACATCAACATGCACTCTTCCAACAGCATTTCGGGCATCAAGATGAGCTCAAACGAAAATGATGCAATGGAATGAAATGAAGTACTCTTCGAGACGAACAATTTGACATATTATACGCACAAAACGGACCTACGGATGCAGAGATGTGATGCGATGAATATGGCATGATAATTAACACAGAAACGGGGACTTGGACGTTTTACAGAGGGGGGGAAGTCAACCTTCGCGGGCACGGAAGCCGAGGCGGCCGGAACCTCGCTGGAACTACGCCGGAGCTGCAGGAGAGGTCGGATCCGGGCCAGATCTGGGCGCTCCTCGCCGGATCCGGCCGGATCCCGGCGGAGGGAGGCGGAGGGGCGCCGAGGCCATGGCGCTGGCGGCGCGGCGGCAAGGCCGGCGGGTCTGTGGCCGGGGCCGAGGGCGGCGAGCGGGGCCGCGACGGCGCAGGGGGCAGGCGGCGGCGCGCAGGGCTCCATGGCTGGGGCAAGGCGGCTTGCTCCTGCCGGGCGGGCGGCGGCGTTCTGTGGGCGGCGGCAAGTGGACGCCGGCGGCGGCGAGGCGAACGATGGCGGGCGCGGCGGCGCTGGCGCGCACGACGCGCGGCCGGGCGGCGGCGGCGGCGGCGGATGGGACCTGCGGGTTCGATCCGGCCCGACGGGCTCGGGCGCGGTGGAGACGCCGGCGGGCGATGTCGCTGGCCGGGATTCGCTAGCGCGGGCGGCGCGGACGTGTCCGGCCAGAGGCGGACGTGTCCGGCGCGGAGAAGGAGAGATTTAGGGTTTGATCTGCGCGAAAATGGAGGGGGAGGACCTATTTATAGGTAGACGGAGCTAGGAGAGTCCAAATGAGGAGCGGTTTTCGGCCACGCGATCGTGATTGTACGACCGAGAGCATTGGGCTGCAACTCAAAGAGGGCTTTACGGTTACCCGGTTAACCGTTGGAGTACCAAACGACCTCCAAATGGCACGAAACTTGACAGGCGGTCTACCGGTGCTATACCAAGGCCGCTTGGCAAACCTCGGGCCATTCCGAGAAAGTTTAATACCCGCACAAGAGAAGAGGCAAAGGGGAACACCGGAGGACATAGGAGTGCCGGATTGCAAAACGGACAACGGGGAAAAGGCTCGGATGCATGAGACAAACACGTATGCAAAATGAAATGCACATGATGACATGATATGAAATGCATATGATGACATGGCAAATGCAACACGCAAGCAAATGACATGGCAAAGACGGCGAATAACTGGGGGACACCTGGCGCATCGGATCCGGGGCGTTACAACACTCCACCACTACGAGAGGATCTCGTCCCGAGATCTAGGATGGCACCGGAGGGAAAAGGAAGAGGAAGAGGAGAGGTAAAACTAAGTTGCTTCTTTGACGAACGAGTGAAACCACGAACCTTGAGAGGTTGAGCGATTTAAAAGAAAGAGTACAACAGAGATGAACGAGGTTGCAAACAATCCGGTAGAAAAGAGGAACAAGGAGTATTACGAGAACTTGAAGGTTGCAAAGGCATGAATCAAGAGTTCAATGGACAAGATAGAATTCGAAACCACTCCGGTTAAAACTAGATGAGAGAGGAAGAATTCGGGCAGCACTCCGGTTGAACATGGAAGGAATAGAACATGAACTTGAGAAGATGGGAAGATACTTGATGAAATCAACAATACAATGCCTCCGGAACGAAAGAATAGAAGCTAGATTGTTGGGATAAAAGGGACGGAGAAGAAAATGACAACTTCTACCACAATTGAATTTGGAAGGCATCCTTGCAAGAAAGGTTAGAATAGAGTTGTTGGAAGACCAACAACGAAAATAATAAGTTTGTAGTGGGCTTATGGAAACATCTCAACATTATGAGGTGACAACCGGCCACTAACGGAAACAATTGCTGGCTTGAGATTAACGAAGAGATGAAAGCTTGTTCCATCAAGATGGAAAAGAGATAACTTGGGTCATTAATAAGCACAAAAATAGAAACATTCCTCTAGGAAGGCTTTAGGTGAAATCTATACCAAGATAACTCCAACGAAGAAGTTGATTGGTCGAAAAGATCTCTTGAACGAAGAGAAAAAAATGGATTTAGAATACCTCATTCTTGACAACATATGAATCATGAAACATGAATGGAAATTGTCAAGAGTGACATAACACCACCTCAAAAGATAAGGTAGAAAGAATTTCACTTTGGAATGCAAGATGAAGAATACTTGAGCTCCTCAAAACAAAACATGTGTTGAGCACCATGTTTATTTTAGAGTATAGCTTGGCGGGTCATAACTTCGAGAGAAAACTTGAAGAACAACTAAAGAATGAAAAGAATCCTTGAGGAACCACCATGAAGAAACTCCGGTAATAAAAGAATGATAGAAAGAAGGAGAAGTTGAAAACACAAGGTGAAGCCTTGCAATGGTTTAGAATGAGCTTCGCGACGATAATGCGGAAAACTTGGAACTCCGGAAAAGAAAAGATGAGGCATCTCGAACCGAGAACGTGATATGATGACCAACTCCGGAAAGAAAGATGAATCACTTGTAATCAAGAATTTATTCATCATGAATAAACTCCGGAAGAAAAGAATTGAATTTACTCGATGAAACAAGAATAAGAATTACATTATGCCTATCCTTCACCAATTTAAATTGATGACAAGCAACAGATTTGGCATACTACTTATTCTTTTAGAAAGGATTAAGATAGATATGGCGCAAACTTGAGAAGGTATTGATGGAACCATCGATGGAATTTGGAAACAACGAATGAATTAATATGATAACGAAGGAAGTGAAATCTTGAACGAACCACCGTAAGAATTGAAATTGAACGTAGCAAATGCACAAATCACCGGGAAGAATTGCAAAATGAATGAAGATACTTGAGGGTATTTAGATACAAATGAATGAATGGATCACGAGCTGATTAGAGAATACTTGAATGATGCACCGGTATGATTTGGAGAACGAGAGCTGAAAGCTTGAATGAATAATACTGAGATAATGGGCTTCAAAGAATGAAACTGAAAAGACTCCTAAAATGCTCCGGATGGGTGAAAAAGATTCCCACAATCGAAAACAATTATGAGAGGATGGCACAAGCTAGCACCATGAATCTTGAAGAGAATAGAGCAAGATTAAAGAGAAACTCTTCTTCGGTCTTCAAAATCCGAGAATGACAACGAGAAACACCACCATGAATTGTATGAGATACTCCGGGAGAATGAAAAAAAAACAAGGTTGTTGAGCCAACAATGAAAAATAATTTGAAAGATCTTGGAGAAGGTATGTGACTGATGAAAATTCATTCTTACATCAATCTTGGAAAAGAATTTAAGAATAACTCCAGAATAATTAGAAGAGTCAGGTAAGATCCTGGGAAAAGACTTGTGGGTTAGGGCCCACTCAAAAGAAAACACCGTTGAAAATGATTTTAAAGAGAAATTGCACCGGTTGAATTAAATGGCTTGAATGAGATAACAACCTCGAAATATCTTGAAGGGATTGAGAATGGAAACGCAAGTCTTGTGAGATATCTTCAGCACTCCAGAACAAATGAATAGGAAGAAGTGAATGATTAAGAGGTGCATCGGTATGAGAAAGCATTAGAAACGAGGAAAGGAATATGATGAATATCGAAAGCTTGAATAGGATCCACCGGAGAAGAGACAACAATGAAGGATGATGAACTTGAAGCTATTGAGCATCTTCATGGGAAATCACCGGATAAGAACATTGATTGAAAAGAATGAAGAGACTTCACATGAATAAATGGATACTTGATTAAGAAATCTGTGTCCTTGAAGAAAAAGGGTGGGAGGGCGGGAAAACAAAGGCAACTTGGGACGGATGAAACAAACACCGTTGAGAAAAACTTAGATTTGATCTTGCAGATGGGAGAAATGATGGGATCCACTTGAAGAGAAGCACACCGGTTGGAAAGGAGTTGACATGACAAAATCAATGATCAAAAGGATTAGTATTCACATAGCAATATGAGAACACCGTTTAGGAAAGGTATGGATTCTACATTTGACTTCGAAGCAACTCGAATACCACAAATAAAACAAAACAAAGGATTTGGCTTACAGAATAAGCCGGAACAAATACATATGATAGAGATTTACCCAATCCCATATCATGCATTTGTTGGAAAGATATTCTAGGAGCTACTTGAATTCCCACCTATAAGACTCCCGAAACTTTCTGGTTATGCAATCTGGTGTTGGGGATACAGGGGAAGCAATATATCTCACCCAAACTAACAATCCCTACATCCAGCTATATCCATCCGTCAACACATAACCAAGAAACCTTCGGAAATCGTGTACCTCAACCTTTGAAAAGCATCCGTTATACGAGTCATGGCAATACTCCCGCACTCACCTCAGTACTGGGTTATCGGGGTTATCTCACCAACAACTGCATTAAAGAGATTTTCGATATCGGCGCATTTCAAACTCGTATTCCGAACAGCAACGATAAAATTATGACGACAACACCTCGTAGCTCAACTCCCCGGGACACTTCCACTAAACCCCGACAGAGGCACCAAGACAATGTTCTCATCATAAAACCATCGAACGATTCCAAGATACCCGTGATCCTAAAAAAAATTAGTGAAATTTGAGAAGAGAAGAGTCAAACTCTACGTCGGAGACCCGACCAGAGCGATTTAAGGACCGAGGAGTAAAAGAATTCTAACTCTCCGATATATATAATGCTAAATGACTCAAAACATTTTTCTAGACACAACTCGCCGCTAAAAACGATCAAGCAAAGGGGCTCCTAAGGTCGGGAAGGCTCGATACCAACTTATAACGCCTCGATGCGGCTATATCTCCCACGTGTCGAAGCACGACTTAGAGGCATAACCGCATTGAAAGCAATGTCGCAAGTGAGGTTATCTTCACACAACCCATGTAATACATAAGGGAAAGAGATACATAGTTGGCTTACAATCGCCACTTCACACAAATACATGAATAAAGCATTACATCATCCAGATACAATCAAGGTCTGACTACGGAACCAAAATAAAAGAAGAACCCCAAATGCGACAAAAGGTCCCCGATCGACCATGAGCCAAAAAGGCATAGAAAATATGATGGCACCCATGTAAACATGGCAAGTTATATTACAGATTCATACATGACAGGAACAACAATAAGTAGGCATGTTCGTGAGCTAGAAACACACACCACAGAGCAATACATGGCATGGCAAGGCAACCAAAAGTAAGAAGGCATGTTTATGAAGCTAAGCATGGCAAGAGCAAGGTCATAGGATACATGGATCACTAGCAAAACACATGGGAACAAGTGAACTTAATGTTAACAGGCTGACAACAACATTTTCAAGCAACTTTAGAGCAAGATTACAACATGTTCCAGCAGGCTATAATTGCAACCAAGGGCATGAATGGATAGAGCAAGACATGTAGATCAAAACATGTTTATAGAGCATCTCCAGATTATACGTAGAATGACTAGTAGAAGCATGTTAACAAAGCAACAAAATATAACAGAATCTGTCAGGAAAACAGCAACATCAACTACCCTACTTAACAAGCTCAATGCACTCAGCACACAACTCACAAAAATACATGGTTAACACCCCTGAAAAGATGGCATGGCATAGATCAACATTCATGTAGACATCAACCTCATAGGATGCACACATCAATCATGGAAAAAATGATAAAACAGCAAGTTATAACAGTTTTAGCAGGTTAACATCAACATGCACTCTTCAAACAACATTTCGGGCATCAAGATGAGCTCAAATGAAAATGATGCAATGGAATGAAATGAAGTACTCTTCGAGACGAACAATTTGACATATTATACGCACAAAACGGACCTACGGATGCAGAGATGTGATGCGATGAACATGGCATGATAATTAACACAGAAACGGGGACTTAAACGTTTTACAGAGGGGGGGGGGGGAAGTCAACCTTCGCGGGCACGGAAGCCGAGGCGGCCGGAACCTTGCCGGAACTACACCGGAGCTGCAGGAGAGGTCGGATCCGGGCCGGATCTGGGCGCTCGTCGCCGGATCCGGCCAGATCCTGGCGGAGGGAGGCGGAGGGCGCCGAGGCCATGGCGCGGCGGCAAGGCCTACGGCTGGGTCGGGTGGCCGGCGCCGAGGGCGGCGAAGCGGGCTGGCGGCGGCGCTAAGGGGCTCTGCGCAGCCGGGTTGCGGCGAAGCGGACGCTCGCGCGCGAGGCGGAGGCGAACGGCGGCGGGCGCGGCGGCGGCGGCGGGCGCGCGCGACGTGGCTTGGCGCGGCGGCGGCGGATGGGCCTCAAGGGCTCGATCCGGCCCGCGGCTCTGGCGCGGTGGAGACGCCGGCGGGCGACGGGCGCGTGCGGCGGATTCGCCGGGCGCGGCGGCGCGGACGTGTTCGGCCAGAGGCGGACATGTCCGGCGCGGAGAAGGAGAGATTTAGGGTTTGATCTGCGCGAAAATGGAGGGGGAGGACCTATTTATAGGTAGAGGGAGCTAGGAGAGTCCAAATGAGGAGCGGCTGCCACGCGATCGTGATCGAACGATCGAGAGCATGGAGGGGAGTTAGGTGGGTTTTGGGCCACTTTGGAAGGGGTGTTGGGCTGCAACTCAAAGAGGGCTTTACGGTTACCCGGTTAACCGTTGGAGTACCAAACGACCTCCAAATGGCACGAAACTTGACAGGCGGTATACCGGTGCTATACCAAGGCTGCTTGGAAAACCTCGGGCCATTCCGAGAAAGTTTAATGCCCGCACAAGAGAAGAGGCAAAGGGGAACGCCGGAGGACATAGGAGTGCCGGATTGCAAAACGGACAACGGGGAAAAGGCTCGGATGCATGAGACGAACACGTATGCAAAATGAAATGCACATGATGACATGATATGAAATGCATATGATGACATGGCAAATGCAACACGCAAGCAAATGACATGGCAAAGACGGCGAATAACTGGCGGACACCTGGCGCATCGGATCCGGGGCGTTACAGATACCCTCCGTGACGACACTTCAGGCTGGTCCGCCCTCTCCGACGGCGCAGCAGACGGAGGCGTCTCGCTCTCCATCATCTCCGGACGAAGATCCCCCGAAGACGAGCTCATCTGAGAAGGTCGGAGATCCGAACTACAAGGTAAAAATTTCGGTCATCCTCAGAAGCACAAATAGGGATGTTTCTTATTAATGAACTCCCCTTTTTCTACTCACGGCTCGCTGGAGGGCTGATTCTTTAGAGAAGATTGTGCGGCCGGGACCTCCCCGGACGCAGGACCCTCTGGTGAAAATTTCTTCCCCCGCTTAGGGGCTTTGGCCTCCGGGTCTTCGGAGGCGGTCCTCTTCTCCCCCTGGAGGGAGGGATTCTCGATCCCCCCTTCTTCAAGCGCCCCCTTGGGCGAGGCGGTAGCTCCTCTATTTTTCCCTTCGCCTTCTTCCGAAGGCGCAACCTCCTACATTCTAACCAGCACGGGCTCCGGCGCGGTCTCTGGGAGGGGGGCCGGACACCGTATTAGCTTTGCTTGCGCTATCCACTCCTGTTGAAGGATAACGGGTTAAAAGGCGAATTGTAGAAAGGCAAACAAACAGTGCGTCCAAACACTGAGCTACTTACTTGAGTATCCGGCGATTGCAGCTTAGGCCGCATCTCGGTCAATTCCGGACACGCCGCCAGGTCCAAGAACAACTTGTACATCTCCACGGGTGTCGTACCCATAAAGTGTTGGAGAATCCGTGGTCCCTCCGGATTGAACTCCCATAGCCGGAGAGGACGGCGCTTGCAGGGCAGGAGACGCCTAATTAGCATAACCTGCATCACCACGACCAGATCGATCTCCCTCGCTGGAGGTCTCGAATCCGGCCCTGCAATAGGGGCACGCCTTTTGACGGCCCCCGCTGAGCCCTTGGTCGACCCACGACATCAACCGTCGAGGAGGTCCCGAGCGGAATATGGGCGGCGGCTTTTGCCTGCTGCCCTACGGAGCGGTGATATAGAACCACTCCTGCTGCCACAAGCCAAGCTCCTCTTGAAAGGAGCCCTCCGCCACGGGCATCGGCCCTCCCGCTTCCGCCCGCCGCAAGACTCGCTGACGCCCCCAATCATCTTCGGCTCCACATTGAAGGTCTTCAGCCACAGGCCGAAGTGAGGGGTGACGCGGAGGAAGGCTTCGCAGACGACGATGAATGCGGAGATATGGAGGATGGACTCCGGAGCCAAGTCGTGGAATTCCAACCCATAGTAGAACATGAGCCCTCTCACAAAAGGATCCGTCGGGAAGCCTAAACCCCGACGGAGGTGGGATACAAATACGACATACTCGCCGGGCTCGGGGGTGGGGATGGCCTGCCCTTCGGCGGGCAACTTGTGCGAAATCTCGTAGGACAAGTACTTGGCCTCTCGCAGCTTTAGCACGTCCTCCTCCATCCACCGGCCCTGAAGGTCGGAACCGTACATTGTTGCAGGTCCTAAGCACACGAATCTGGGGCTCTGGGTGTTGGAACTTGGAGCGAGGAGAAGATTCGATGGAGGATTGAAGAAAAGAAACGAGTGAAAGTTCAACTAATCCCCGGGTGGTTTTGGTAATTAATAACAACATATATATCATTGAACTAATAACTTCTTGAGAATCATTTCAGAAAGTTCAGTGATATGGGTATGGCAATGATCAAGAAGTGGACCCTCAAAATGCTAAGGAAAGCATTGGCAAAAGCTCAAGACTCCATTTTTGGTTTAGTGATCCAAGATCACATTGAGTCTATAGGAAAGCCAATACTATTAAAAGGGATGAGGTTATGATAATGATCTGGTTGCTCAAAGTGCTTAGTGATCTATCTCCAAAACTATCAGCAATCTTTCATTCCAACATACACTCATAAGTAATCTCGGTCTCACCGATTCCATAAACTCACCACACCGAGATGAACCACCTTAGCCATATACCCAAACCCTAGAAATTTCGGATTTTCCTATTCCAAACTCGGTCTCACCAAACTAGTGTTGCCAAGCTTCAGAATCTTACACATCATATCGGTGTCACCGAGATGATAAAGTCGGTCCCACCGAGATTGGCAAACCCTAGTCTTTGGAAGAATCGGACTCACCGAGATTGTATTTTCGGTCCACTAAAATCCCAACGCTCACAAGATTTGAACTTTCGGTCTCACCGAGTTGTCAACTTCGGTCTGACCGAGATTGGTCAAATGTGTGTAACGGTTGGATTTTGTGTGGAGGTTATAAATACCCCTCCACCTCCTCTTCATTCGTGGAGAGAGCCATCAGAAAGAACTACCACTCCTACCTTACATTTCTAAGAAGAAAACTACCTACCCTTGTGTTGAGATCAAGTTGCTCCACTCCCACCATATGAAACTTGATTTCTAGCCTTCCCAAGTTGCTTTCCACTCAATCCTTTCTTCCACCACAACCAAATCACTGAGGAGAGTTGAGTGTTGGGGAGATTATCATTTGAAGCACAAGAGCAAGGAGTTCATCATCACCAACACCATCTATTACCTTTTGGAGGGTGGTGCCTCCTAGATTGGTTAGGTGTCGCTTGGGAGCCTCCGTCAAGATGTGGAGTTGAACCAAGAAGTTTGTAAGGGCAAGGAGATCGCCTACTTCGTGAAGATCTACCCCGAGTAAGGCTAGTCCTCCGTGGGCGTATGCCATGATGGCATAGACAAGGTTGCTTCTTCGTGGACCCTTCATGGGTGGAGCCCTCCGTGGACTCTCGCAGCCGCTACCCTCTGTGGGTTGAAGTCTCCATCAACGTGGATTGACGATAGCACCACCTATCGGAACCACGAGAAAAAATCTCCGTGTCTCCAAATTGCGCTTTGCTCTTCTCCACCTCTCTTTACTACATGTGCAATTTACTTTCCGCTGCAAATACTCTAGAATTGCATGTGTAGGGTGATACTTGACTTGATCATCATTGTGAACTTGCTAAAACTTGTCCTAATCAAAAGGCTAAACTTTTATATTGTCAAGTAGTCTAATCACCCCCTCTAGACATACTTTCGATCCTACAAGTGGTATCGAGCTTTGGTCTCCATTGGATTGGTTTCATTGCATTGACTCCATAAGCTTGGTTTCACAACCTAGGAGAGTATGGCGCCTAGTGAGGGTAATTTTCGAGAGGTCCTTACTTTGATGGTTCAAATTTTGCTAGTTGGAAGCATAAAATGAAAATGCATATTCTTGGACATAACCCCGCCGATGGGGCATTATTTGTGTTGGCTTGCAAGGTGAGTTCTTCGAGGAAGGAAAAGTTCCGGATCGTGAAGCTACAAATGGATGAATTATGGATGTTGCAAAACAATGCTCAAGCTTGTGACATTCTCTTCAATGCTTTGTGTCTCGAGGAGTTCAACAAAATCAGCCGCCTTGAGAATGCAAAAGAGATTTGGGATACTTTGGTCGAAATGCACGAAGGTACCGAGTCCGTGAAGGAATCAAAGCTAGATGTTCTTCAAGGTCAACTTGACAAGTTCAAGATGAAGGAAGGTGAAGGAGTCGCTGAAATGTATTCTAGGCTTGCTCTCATCACAAATGAGATTGCCGGCTTAGGAAGCGAAGAAATGACCGACCGATTCATCATCAAGAAGATTCTCGAGCTTTGGATGGAAAGTATGACACCGTGTGCACTTTGATCCAATTGATGCCAAACTACAAGAATCTCAAGCCTACCGAAGTCATTGGAAGAATTGTTGCTCATGAGATGACACTTAAAGATAAGGAAGAGCTTCACAACAAGTCAAGTGGTGCTTACAAAACTACATGTGATGCTCCCACAACCTCAAGTGACAAGCTAGTTTCCAATGAAGAGATAAGCCTAATGGTGAAGAACTTCAACAAATTCTACAAGAGTAGAAGCAAGGAAAGAAGCTCAAAGTCTAGATCATATGATGAAAAGAGATCTTCTAGTCGTGATCGAAATCTGCTACAATTGTGGAAGACCCGACACTACTCAAATGAGTGCTCGGCTCCCCACAAGAGAAGAGAAGAATCTCCAAGAAGAAGAAGCTCAAGAGAAGAGTCACCTCGAAAGAGAGAAGGAGTAGAGATGATCGTTATGAACGAAGATCCTCTCGGAGAAGCAAGGATTCGGAAGGAAAGACAAGTCATCAAGGAGCTACACAAGAAGAAAACATCAAGCTCATGTAGGTGAATGGGTCTCCGGCCCGACTCAGACAATCACTCCAAAGAAGCTATCACTCCAACTCCGAATAAAGTCAAGATGAAGGTGTTGCGGTCTTGCACTCAGATCCTCCAACTCCAACTCCTATGACTTATTTGATTCACCAAATGAGGGAATTGGAAGATGCTTCATGGCTAAAGGCCCCAAGGTATCACACCCTTAATTTATTGACTTTGATAGTGATGAGGATGACTTGCTTGGTGAAGATGAGCTTTACATGACAAATCTAGTGAGCCTAGTAATGATGAACATGCTAGTAGTCTTTATAGTCGAGAAGAGTCGAATGACAATGCTATGAAGGAGATTGAGCGTCCAACTAAAGAACTAAACACTCTTAAGTTAGCTCATGAAACAACTCAAGAAGATCATAGAGAGCTCCTAAGATCTCATGAGAAGCTACGCTCGAGAAGCTCAATCTAGAGCAAGAACATGAGTTTCTAAAAGCTATCAATGACGATCTTCGAAAGAAGAGTTCTTCATATCTTGCCAAACAACTTCTCTTGTCTAATTTCTTGCCACCTATTAAAACTAAGCATGACAAGCATAAGAAAAATTCTTCATCTAGTAGTAACAATAACCATGCTAAATCCAATATTGTTGCTTCTAGTAGTTCTCTTGATTCCACTAACAATGTTTCAAGCCAAGTTACACTTGAGCAAGAAAATAGTTTATTGAAAGGGATTATAGAGAAAGGTGTCTACAAGAGCCTTGCCGAAGCAAGAACTTTGAGGAAATTGTTCGCAAGCAAGGAAGGCACCGAAGAATCAAGGAATTGGTTTTGAGCGAAAGTTCAACGCCGAGGGTGTTGAATGGGAAGAAGGTCAATATCCCACTCCAAAGTTTGTTTCTCAAAAGGAGAAGTATGATCCTACTTCTTCCAATGTGGAACAAGCTCAACATGACCTTCCACCACAAGACCACAAGCTAAAAGGCAAGGACAAGCTTCAAGAGGAGATTGATGCATTTATTGAAGCACCTAAGGCCATGGTCAAGTGGGTTCCCAAGGAAACGTCAAGTTCTACTTCGTCAAGTTCAACTACTACCCCAAGGATTCCCATCAAGATGATGTGGATCCCGAAGAAGAAGAACTAGAGAGTTCTTGAGGGTGACTCCGCCAACATATTTCACTCACATTCATTTTGGCAAGAACTTGTGCCATCAACTTCCACATCTTGCACTAGTTCATGGAGTCACAAACCCTCTTGTTGGTAAGTCAAGGGACAAGGTAATCATTGCATTCATGGACATCATCTATTGTGTACTTCAATCTATGTCCATGGATATCCTTGTTTGTTCCTTGTGGGACTAACCCATGTAGGTATTGAAAGTGCCCAATCCAAAGGATTGCTCCCAACTCTTGATGATCTTCATCAACATTGAGCATCCACATCTTCAACATCTACATGAAGTCTTCTACGACAACCCAAGGTTAGTTTGACCCTTTAAAAGGGGTTCTCACATCAAGGGGGAGCTTTGCTCTAAAGAATTGAGCTAAAGCATCTTCAAATGATGTGAACACATTAATGCTTTATGTAAAAGTGGTAACCCCACTTGTGCTTAAACGATGAGTATGACCTATGATCAAATGTTCTCATTTGACTCCTAAGTCAATATACTCATATATAGATGACCTAGTCATCGACAAATTGTGTGATAGTAGCTAGTGTGTTGTTTGTGCATGTTTGACACATATTTCATTTGCTATATTATTGTGTGAGCATGTTGGATGCATGATTTTATCCATTCGAGGACATCCATTTGTTGCTTTGGTCGCTTTTTGATTTTTCTTTTTGACCAAATGGATGGACAAGAATGCCTAAGTTCCTCCCCTAGCTATCTATGCTTTCTTGTCTCAAACTCTATTCATGCTTATATCACAAACTTTGATCAAGTCTTTTTCGGACCCACCGAGTGAGGAGCACTCGAGCCACCGATCCGTCAAAAGCTTAACTTCCAAAACCTTCTAAGTATTTTCGGTCGACCAACCCACTCAAAATCGGACGGACCAAAGCACTTGGATTGATCTAGGTTTTCACCTCGGTGAAACCGAGTTGTAATTTTCGGCGTGATCAAGTGTGTAATCGTCATAGTTAACCATCTCGGTGCCACCGAGATTTACAATTCGGTCCCACCGACAGCTAAAGGGTATATATACCGAGGGCAGCGCTGATTCTTTCTTCAAAACGCCGCCCCCAAACCCTTTGTTTGCCGTCGCCGTGGTCTCCGGATCGTCTCCATCGTCGCTCAGTGCGCCTTCGCCATGGTCTCCATCGCCGTCAACGGTCAATCTCTCCGCCGTTGCCAGCCAGAGAGAAACTCCACCAAGTTAGGGTGAGTTTGATCCTCTCGTGTTCAACCTCCGATTCAATACACGATTGGTTTGCCTAGCTTCTTGCCACGTTTGAGATCTTCCTATCCAGCAGATTAGTTCTTAGAACGAAATTGAGTAAAAGTTTTAGGGTTAGGTTTCACGAACACATCTCGGTGTGACCGATTCTACATTCTCGGATGACCGATTTGGCTTCGGCCATTGCACTACACTTTTCGTCCAACCGAAGTTGTGCAAATTGGTACGACGAAATGAGGATTTAGTGAAACCCTAGTGTTCTCGGCTAGATCGAAACCCATTTCGTCCAACCGAAAGTGGTGTGAATGGTTCTGTTTAGACACTTCGGATTCACCGAATTTTAGACTCGGTCCGACCAAATGCATTCTGTGAAAACCTAAAACTGAAATTTGAACTCATTCTTTTGCAAAATCTTCGCAGCTTTGTGATAACTCTTCTATTCGCCTACACCTAATCTATTCACAGGTTGTCACCATGTCGATGCCAGTGACAGCCAGAACAGGTCTGAATCTCCAATTGCTGAAATTCCAGAGGCAGGCACTAGTCCTGAGGCCAGCAGCTTTTCTGATGATGGTGAGAGGAGCACACCAAGTGGTTTGCCTCCTGCTGCCACCAGGGCCAGGAAGAAGAGAAATTCTGATGAAGAGGATTCTGATTTCATTGCTGAGGAAGAGATCACATCTAAGCCAAAGAGGAAAGTGGTTGCGAAAGAGCATCAAGGGCAACAAACCAAGAAAGGCACCGGCAAAGTGAAGAAATCCACAGTTGCCAAGAAGCTGAGCATGGAAGAAGAAACTTCGAGCAAAGTGAAGAAAACTTCCAAGAGGAAGAGGATTGTGCATGATGAAGCAGCTGATGATGATTCTGATGAGGAAGCACCCCAGCCTCCTCAGAAGCCTAAGTTGATGGGTGATGCCATCAGGGCAGGAGCACCTTCTAAGTCTAAGCCATCAGCTCCAGCAAAGGCAGCTCAAGCCAAGCCTGCTGCCAAGCCCAACAAAACTGTGAGAAACATTCCTGCTTCAGAGAAGAAGAAAGACAATGTGCCACCAGCTGAGTCAGATGATGAGGCACATGTGTTGCTAAAACTCCGTCAGAAACTGCCAGTCCACAATGATGCTCATCCTCGAGCTGAAAACATGAAGGAAAGAAAGGATAAAGGTCTCAGGCTATGGAGACAAGCTGATCCATATGCCGTGAGAAGAAGGACAGCTGTTGATCCAAGGTTCCACACCAGAGAGCAGCAAGATTTCTATGAGACTGTGCTTATGGACAAGAAGCCCATTGTTGCTGACACTCGCTATGTTGACTGAGCATATATTGACAGTGAAGAGCACAGAGACTACTTTCCACATGTGCATGAGAGCTTCACTGCATGTGATGTTGCTGATTTCGTTGGTCAGAAGCTGACAGCTTGGAATGATGAGATGATCATGCAATTCTATGCCACAGCTCATTTCTATCAAGATGGCAGGATTGTATGGATGACTGAAGGCGAGATTCTCTTCAACAGTTGAAGAGTGGGCAGCACCGCTGAATGCTCCAAAGGTCAAGAGAAGATGATGTTGATGTCTATGGAATTCCCAAGAAAACCATGAGTCTATGAAGAACATGTACAATGAGGTACCAACTAAGGATGTAGAGATCTGAAGCTCGGCTCGGTGTATCATCTCCAGCAGGTCTTCCTACCACGAACACAATTCGAGGCATACCTTGATGCCCAAGTCCGAGATCATCGCATGATAAGAGGCTATTCTATCAACATGCTGCATATACTAGATCGAAGGTACCTTTCAAGGTGATGGACCCGATAGTTGAGACTATCAAGAGGATCAGAGAGCACCAAAAGAGGTCATGTGGATTTGCCCTTTTACAGATGCTTATCAATGCCAAGTTTGGCACGGGCACCTACTTGTTGGATAGACCCCACTTGCCACTCGCAGCCTGAGCATGAGGACAATGAAGTTGTGATGACCGAGGATGATCCCACGCCTGTTGAAGGTCAAGCAAAGTCCGAAGCTGCCAAACAAGCTAAAGCTGAGAAGGAAGTAGCAGCAGCAGCAGCCTAAACCCAAGAGTGTTGGAGAGCAGCTCCTTGAAGCTACCCAGGATTGAACAACGCCTGCCAGCATTGTGCGCCTCGGGAGATTCTTGAGAGGATAGTTGAAGACAAGTTCCATGCTCGATGTCAAGTCGATCAAGTGCAAGTCATCACAACAAGCTTGAGGCAGATATCGAGGAAGCTAAGAGGGAGAAGGAAGAGCTCATGAAGGAGATGCAGGATGACCTAGTCCAGATGATTATGAACAGCCTGCTCCGGTTCCTACAAGACCCAGATCAGCTGCTATTCCAATGATGCAGACACTGGCTATCAGATCAAGACCTCCCACAGCTCCATCGGTTCAGCTCCAGCTCGGTGTCCACTCCTCCAGCTCCACAGACATCACCAAGCCTTTGCAGATGCAGCTATCTCAACTCCATCAACCTGCATAGAGCCGCCAACAGAGTCCCTAGTGACGCTTAGCTCTATACCTTTCGAACTTTTGGTAACTTGTTGCCAAAGGGGAGAAATTGTATAGATCATAGGACTTCGAGAGAGAGTGCTCGCTTTTGCTCTTTCGTTTGCGGTTTCTTTGAGATACTTTTGAGATTTTCGAGACATTCCGTGTGTTTGATACTACGTTTGCTCTACTTTGATGAGTGCTTGATCATACTGTGCCTTAATGTGTGCTTAACGCTTATCATATGCTATTCATATCTTGTATGATCATTTACTCATGTCTTGATGATTGGGTGCATGCTATTCATTCTTATCATTTTGTGCGCTCCACCAAGATGTATGTGACATGGAAGAGTGACCCATGATCCTAATCGATTGTGCATTTGCATTCAAACGCAAATCTTAAATAATGCACAAATTTAGGGGAGCTCTTGCTTATCACATACTTCTCAAAGCGATTTATATTATTCATTGATTATATCATTTGTCGAAGTTTTGATCTATATGTTGTCATCAATTACCAAAAGGGGAGATTGAAAGTGCAACTAATCCCGGGTGGTTTTGGTAATTAATAACAACATATATATCATTGAACTAATAACTTCTTGAGAATCATTTCGAAAGTTCATTGATATGGGTATGGCAATGACCAAGAAGTGGACCCTCAAAATGCTAAGGAAAGCATTGGCAAAAGCTCAAGACTCCATTTTTGGTTTAGTGATCCAAGATCACATTGAGTCTATAGGAAAGCCAATACTATTAAAAGGGAATGAGGTTATGATAATGATCTGGTTGCTCAAAGTGCTTAGTGATCTATCTCCCAAACTATCGCAATCTTTCATTCCAACATACACTCATAAGTAATCTCGGTCTCACCGATTCCATAAACTCACCACACCGAGATGAACCACCTCACCATATACCCAAACCCTAGAAATTTCGGATTTTCCGATTCCAAACTCGGTCTCACCGAAACTAGTGTTGCCAAGCTTCAGAATCCTTCATCATCATATCGGTGTCACCGAGATGATAAAGTCGGTCCCACCGAGATTGACAAACCCTAGTCTTTGGAAGAATCGGACTCACCGAGATTGTATTTTCGGTCCCACGAAAATCCCAACGCTCACAAGATTTGAACTTTCGGTCTCACCGAGTTGTCAACTTCGGTCCGACCGAGATTGGTCAAATGTGTGTAACGGTTGGATTTTGTGTGGAGGCTATAAATACCCTCCACCTCCTCTTCATTCGTGGAGAGAGCCATCGAAAGAACTACCACTCCTACCTTACATTTCGAGAAGAAAACTACCTACCCTTGTGTTGAGATCAAGTTGCTCCACTCCCACCATATGAAACTTGATTTCTAGCCTTCCCAAGTTGCTTTCCACTCAATCCTTTCTTCCACCACAGCCAAATCAGTGAGGAGAGTTGAGTGTTGGGGAGATTATCATTTGAAGCACAAGAGCAAGGAGTTCATCATCACCAACACCATCTATTACCTTTTGGAGGGTGGTGCCTCCTAGATTGGTTAGGTGTCGCTTGGGAGCCTCCGTCAAGATGTGGAGTTGAACCAAGAAGTTTGTAAGGGCAAGGAGATCGCCTACTTCGTGAAGATCTACCCCGAGTAAGGCTAGTCCTCCGTGGGCGTATGCCATGATGGCATAGACAAGGTTGCTTCTTCGTGGACCCTTCGTGGGTGGAGCCCTCCGTGGACTCTCGCAGCCGTTACCCTCCGTGGGTTGAAGTCTCCATCAACGTGGATTGACGATAGCACCACCTATCGGAACCACGAGAAAAAATCTCCGTGTCTCCAAATTGCGTTTGCTCTTCTCCACCTCTCTTTACTACATGTGCAATTTACTTTCCGCTGCAAATACTCTAGAATTGCATGTGTAGGGTGATACTTGACTTGATCATCATTGTGAACTTGCTAAAAACTTGTCCTAATCAAAAGGCTAAACTTTTATATTGTCAAGTAGTCTAATCACCCCCCTCTAGACATACTTTCGATCCTACAACGAGCCTTGGTCCTATTATAAAGAGGAAGAATACCAAGAGCCGTATCCGTGAACGTTCGGGACTCGCCTTCGATAGAGGGGGCGTGGCGACGGGCGCGGTTGGGTTACCCACGTCCGTATTGATGAGAATCCCGGAATAAGGGGAACACGATCTCTGCTTCGACAAGACGTGCCGAGGAAACCGCTTCGCTAAACGCACTGAGGTGGTATAATAAAAAACGATTCAAGTAAAAGCTTGGTAGTGGTGTGACGTCATGCCGCAGAATACGTCAGCAGATTGAACTCGTGCACATATTATTCTCTCTACGGTGGAATGTGGAACTTATTTTGCAGAGCCGGACACTATCTTGGTGTTCACAATCTTCTATGGATTATTCGGAGGAGGAACCCGCCTTGCAATGCTGAACATTATGCGCGCCGGACTCATCGTCATTGAAGCCAGGTTCAGGGGCTACTGAGGGAGTCCTGGACTAGGGGGTGTCCGGACAGCTGGACTATCATCGTCCGCCGGACTCCAAGACTACGAAGATACAAGATTGAAGACTCCGTCCCGTGTCCGGAAGGCCTTAGTCCGTAGGACAACATCCATTACAACAATCATACCATAGGCTAGCTTCTAGGGTTTAGCCTCCTTGATCTCGTGGTAGATCCACTCTTGTAGTACACATCATCAATATTAATCAAGCAGGACGTAGGGTTTTACCTCCATCAAGAGGGCCCGAACCTGGGTAAAACATCGTGTCCCTTGTCTCCTGTTACCATCCGCCTAGACGCACAGTTTGGGACCCCCTACCCGAGATCCGCCGGTTTTGACACGGACAGTCGTCATGACACCACCAAGGAAGAAGACAAACCCAGACCTATAGCTTCACATGGCCCAAAGGCTTCATACAGATACATGACTCACTTGAGTCACCCTAACGCCAATGTTTTGCAGGGAAATCATGCTCAGACTTATGAATATGAGCGTGTATCTTTGAACCGCTATGTTCATAGGACTAAGAACTTTTCTGCTTATTCATATGAGTATCATTCATCTCCTGCAAGGCTATTTGCTAGGGCTTCAAAGCCGAAATTCTCAGATGCTGCACTTAGACTCATTGCTTCTAAGCCACCCATGAAGATGTGGGTGGCAAAGAAGAACTAACTCTCTTTTGCAGAAAACGGTCTCCAGCCAGCAATCAATGGCGTCCGATACTATTGCTGGGGACCTAAAACACATTTAGGACGCATGATAAAATGTCATTGTATATACTTCACATCTGAATTGCTTATCAGTCACACAATATGTCCTAACTTTGATATAAGCTATGACCATCCCTATATGTGCCAAATGCTTATGCTTCACAACACTCTTGTGAAGCCTATCGTTCTAACTACACTGTAGGGTACATCACCAAAAGCTTCAGAATGGATTATGGACTGTGGATGCACAAATCATATGACTGGTGATCGAAGTCTTCTCATGGACTCAACCTTACGTCCATCTGACAAGAGTCACATCACATTTGGTTTACCTTTGGTAAAAGCAAGGTATTGGGTCTAGGTAGAGTTGCAATCTCAAAGGATCAACACATGGATAAAGTGATGCTTGTTGAATCCCTTGGTTTCAACTTAATGTCTGTCTCAATGCTTTGTGACTTGAACATGATTGTGATATTCGGAAAATATCATTGCCTTGTACTAATGGAATCTGACAAGTCTCTAGTCTTTGAAGGGTATCGAAAAGATGATCTATACATGGTAGATTTCTCAGCAGGTCCACAGCTTGCCGTATGTCTTCTCACAAAAGCTTCAGAATGCTGGTTCTGGCATCGAAGGCTAGGGCATGCTGGCATGAGGAACTTGCACTTGTTGGGGAACGTAGTAATTTCAAAAAATTTCCTACGCACACGCAAGATCATGGTGATGGCATAGCAACGAGAGAGGAGAGTGTTCGTCCACGCACTCGTGAGACCGTAAGCGAAGCGTTATCACAACGCGTTGATGTAGTCGACGTCTTCACGATTCGACCGATCCAAGCACCGAACGATGGAGCCTCCGAGTTCAACACACGCTCAGCTCGATGACGATCTCCGCCTCCGATCCAGCCGAGCTCAGAGATGAGTTCCACAAGACGACGGCGTGGTGACGATGATGATGTTCTATCGCGCGCAGGCTTCGCCTAAACTCCGCGACGATATGACCGAGGTGGAATATGGTGGAAGGGGCACCGCACACGGCTAAGGAACGATCCGTAGATCAACTTGTGTGTCCATGGGGTGCCCCTACCCCGTATATAAAGGAGAGGAGGAGGGAGGGCCGGCCCTCTCTGTGGCGCGCCTGGGAGTCCTCCCACCGAGTAGGATTCCCCTTTCCTAGTCCAACTAGGAGTCCTTCCATGTATTAGGAGTAGGAGACAAGGAAGGGGAAGAGAGAAGGAAGGAAGGAGGGGTGCGGCCCTCCCCTAGTCCATTCGGACTAGGCCATGGGGGCACGCGCCTACCCTAGGCAGCCCCTCTCTCTTTCTGCAGGCCCAATAAGGCCCAATACTTCTCCCGGCGAATTCCCGTAACTCTCACAGACTCAAAAATACCCAATCACTGAACCTTCCGAACTCCGAATATAGTCGTCCAATATATCGATCTTTACGCCTCGACCATTTCGAGACTCCTCGTCATGTCCCCGATCTCATCCGGGACTCCGAACTCCTTCGGTACATCAAAACTCATAAACTCATAATATAACCGCCATCGAAACCTTAAGCGCATGGACCCTACGGTTCGAGAACAATGTAGACATGACCGAGACACGCCTCCGGTCAATAAACAATAGCGGACCTGGATGCCCATATTGGTTCCTACATATTCTATGAAGATCTTTATCGGTCGGAGACCGCATAACAACATACGTTGTTCCTTTGTCATCGGTATGTTACTTGCCCGAGATTCGATCGTCGGTATCCAATACCTAGTTCAATATCGTTACGCAAGTCTCTTTACTCGCTCCGTAATACATCATCTCGCAACTAACTCATTAGTTGCAATGCTTGCAAGGCTTAAGTGATGTGCATTACCGAGAGGGCCCAGATACCTCTCCGACATTCGGATTGACAAATCCTAATCTCAAATACGCCAACCCAACAAGTACCTTTGGAGACACCTGAGAGCACCTTTATAATCACCCGATTCGCTGTGACGTTTGGTAGCACACAAAGTGTTCCTCCGTAAACGGAGTTGCATAATCTCATAGTCATAGGAACATGTATAAGTCATGAAGAAAGCAATAGCAACATACTAAATGATCGGGTGCTAAGCTAACTGAATGGGTCATGTCAATCAGATCATTCAACTAATGATGTGATCCTGTTAATCAAATAACAACTCTTTGTCCATGGTCAGGAAACATAACCGTCTTTGATTAACAAGCTATTCAAGTAGAGGCATACTAGTGACACTCTGTTTGTCTATATATTCACATATGTATTATGTTTCCGGTTAATACAATTCTAGCATGAATAATAAACATTTATCATGATATAAGGAAATAAATAATAACTTTATTATTGCCTCTAGGGCATATTTCCTTCAGTCTCCCACTTGCAACAGAGTCAATAATCTAGATCACATCACCATGTGATTAACATCGATAGTTCACATCATCATGTGATTAACACCCATATTTCACATCGCCATGTGACCAACACCCAAAGGGTTTACTAGATTCAGTAATCTAGTTCACATCGCTATGTGATTAACACCCAAAGAGTACTAAGGTGTGATCATGTTTTGCTTGTGAGACAATCTTAGTCAACGGGTCTTTCACATTCAGATCCGTTATGTATTTTGCAATTTTCTATGTCTACAATGCTCTGCATGGAGCTACTCCAGCTAATTTCTCCCACTTTCAATATGTATCTAGATCGAGACTTAGAGTCATCCAGATCGGTGTCAAAACTTGCATCGACGTAACCCTTTACGACGAACCTTTTTTCACTTCCATAATCGAGAAACATATCCTTATTCCACTAAGGATAATTTTGACCGCTTTCCAGTGATCTACTCCTAGATCACTATTGTACTCCCTTGCCAAACTCAGTGTAGGGTATACAATAGATCTGGTACACAGCATGGCATACTTTATAGAACCTATGGCCAAGGCACATGGAATGACTTTCATTCTCTTTCTATCTTCTGCCGTGGTCGGGTTTTGAGTCTTACTCAATTTCACACCTTGTAACACAGGCAAGAACTCTTTCTTTGACTGTTCCATTTTGAACTACTTCAAAATCTTGTCAAGGTATGTACTTATTGAAAAACTTATCAAGCGTCTTGATCTATCTCTATAGATCTTGATGCTCAATATGTAAGTAGCTTTACTGAGGTATTTATTTTAAAGAACTCCTTTCAAACACTCCTTTATGCTTTGCAGAATAATTCTACATTATTTCCGATCAACAATATGTCATTCACATATACTTATCGTAAATATTGTAGTGCTCCCACTCACTTTCTTGTAAATACAGGCTTCACCGCAAGTCTCAGATAAAACTATATGCTTTGATCAACTTATCAAAGCGTATATTCCAACTCCGAGATGCTTGCACCACCATAGATGGATCATTGGAGCTTGCACATTTTGTTAACACCTTTAGGATCGACAAAACCTCTTGGTTGCATCACATACAACTCTTCTTTAATAACTCCATTAAGGAATGCAGTTTTGTTTATCCATTTGCCAGATTTCATAAAATGTGGCAATTGCTAACATGATTCGGACAGACTTAAGCATAGATACGAGTGAGAAACTCTCATCGTAGTCAACACTTTGAACTTGTCGAAAACCTTTTGCTACAATTCTAGCTTTGTAGATAGTAACAATACTATCAGCGTCCGTCTTTCTCTTAAAAATCCATTTAATTAACATGGCTTGCTGATCATCGAGCAAGTCAATCAAAGTCCATACTTTGTTCTCATACATGGATCATATCTCGATTTTATGGCCTCAAGCCATTTCATGAATCTGGGCTCATCATTGCTTCCTCATAGTTCGTAGGTTCATCATGGTCTAGTAACATGACTTCCGAAATAGGATTACCGCACCACTCGTGCGAGCTTACTCGGGTTGATCTCGAGTTTAGTAGCAACTTGATCTGAAGTTTCATGATCATTATCATTAACTTCCTCACTAATTGGTGTAGGTGTCACAGGAACCGATTTCTGTGATGAACTACTTTCCAATAAGGGAGCTGGTACTGTTACCTCATCAAGTTCTACTTTCCTCCCACTCACTTCTTTCGAGAGAAACTCCTTCTCTAGAAAGGATCCACTTTTAGCAACGAATGTCTTGCCTCCGGATCTGTGATAGAAGGTGTACCCAACAGTCTCCTTTGGGTATTCTATGAAGACACACTTCTCCGATTTGGGTTTGAGCTTATCAGGATGAAACTTTTTCACATAAGCATCGCAGCCCCAAACTTTAAGAAACGACAACTTTGGTTTCTTGCTAAACCACAGTTCATATAGTGTCGTCTCAACGGATTTAGATGGTGCCCTATTTAACGTGAATGCAGTTGCCTCTAATGCATGATCCCAAAACGATATTGGTAAATCGGTAAGAAACATCATAGATTGTACTATATCCAATAAAGTACGGTTATGACGCTTTGGACACACCATTATGATGTGGTGTTCGGTGGCATGAATTTGTGAAACTATTCCACATTGTTTTAATTGAAGACCAAACTCAGTAACTCAAATATTTGTCTCCGCGATCGATCGTAGAAACTTTATTTTCTTGTTACGATGATTTTTCCACTTCACTCTGAAATTCTTTGAACCTTTCAACTATTTTAGACTTATGTTTCATCAAGTAGATATCCCCATATCTGCTCAAATCATCTGTGAAGGTCGAAAATAACGATACCGCCATGAGCCTTAACACTCATCGGATCGCATACATCAAGATGTATTATTTCCAATAAGTCGCTTGCTCGCTCCATTGTTCGAGAACGGAGTCTTAGTCATCTTGCCCATGAGGCATGGTTCGCAAGCATCAAGTGGTTCATAATCAAGTGATTCCAAAATCCCATCAGCATGGAGTTTCTTCATGCGCTTTACACCGATATGACCTAAACGGCAGTGCCACAAATAAGTTGCACTATCATTATTAACTTTGCATCTTTTGGTTTCAATATTATGAATATGTGTATCACTACGATCGAGATCCAATGAACCATTTTCATTGGGTGTGTAACCATATAAGGTTTTATTCATGTAAACAGAACAACACTTTATTCTCTTACTTAAATGAATAATCGTATTGCAATAATCATGATCAAATCATATTCATGCTCAACGCAAACACCAAATAACATTTATTTAGGTTCAACACTAATCCCGAAAGTATAGGGAGTGTGCGATGATGATCATATCAATCTTGAAACTACTTTCAACACACATCATCACTTCACCCTTAACTAGTTTCTGTTTATTCTGCAACTCCCGTTTTGAGTTACTACTCTTAGCAACTGAACCAGTACCAAATACCGAGGGGTTGCTATAAACACTAGTAAAGTACACATCAATAACATGTATATCAAATATACCTTTGTTCACTTTGCCATCCTTCTTATCCACCAAATACTTGGGGTAGTTCTGCTTCGAAGGACCAGTCCCTTTGCAAGAGAAGCACTTAGTCTCGTGCTTAGGTCCGACTTGGGCTTCTTCACTTGAGCAGCAACTTGCTTGCCGTTATTCTTGATGTTCCCTTCTATCCCTTTGCCCTTTTCTTGAAACTAGTGGTCTTTTAACCATCAATACTTGATGTTCTTTCTTGATTTCTACCTTCATCGATTTCATCATCATGAAAAACTCGAATCATTTTCATCATCCCTTGCATACTATAGTTCATCACGAAGTTCTACTAACTTGATGATGGTGACTAGAGAATTCTCATCAATCACTATCTTATCCGGAAGATTAACTCCCACTTGATTCAAGCGATTGTAGTACCTGCATAATCTGAGCATATGCTCACTAGTTGTGCGATTCTCCTCCATCTTTTAGCTATAGAACTTGTTGGAGACTTCATATCTCTCAACTCGGTCTTTGCTTGAAATATTAACTTCAATTCTGGAACATCTCATATGGTCCATGATGTTCAAAACATCTTTGAAGTCCCGATTCTAAGGCATAAAGCATGGTGCACAAAACTATCAAGTAGTCATCATATTGAGCTAGCCAAACGCTCATAACATCTCATCCGCTCCTGCAATAGGTCTGTCACCTATGCGGTGCATTAAGGACATAATTCTTACGTGCAGCAATGAGGATAACCTCGGATCGCGGATCCAATCCGCATCATTGCTACTAACATTTTTCAACACAATTTTCTAGGAACATATCAAAATAAACATATGAAAGCAACAACGCGAGCTATTGATCTACAACATAATTTGCAAAATACTACCAGGACTAAGTTCATGATAAATTTAAGTTCAATTAATCATATTACTTAAGAACTCCCACTTAGATAGACATCTCTCTAGTCATCTAAGTGATCACGTGATCCAAATCAACTAAACCATAACCGATCATCACGTGAGATGGAGTAGTTTTCAATGGTGAACATCACTATGTTGATCATATCTACCATATGATTCATGCTTGACCTTTCGGTCTCCGTGCTCCGAGGCCATATCTGCATATGCTAGGCTCGTCAAGTTTAACCTGAGTATTCCGCGTGTGCAAAACTGGCTTGCACCCGTTGTAGATGGACATAGAGCTTATCACACCCGATCATCACGTGGTGTCTGGGCACGACGAACTTTAGCAACGGTGCATACTCAGGGAGAACACTTCTTGATAATTTTTAGTGAGAGATCATCTTAATATGCTACCGTCAAACAAAGCAAGATAAGATGCATAAAGGATAAACATCACATGCAATCAATATAAGTGATATGATATGGCCATCATTATCTTGTGCTTGTGATCTCCATCTCCGAAGCACCATCATGATCACCATCGTCACCGGCGCGACACCTTGATCTCCATCGTAGCATCATTGTCGTTTACGCCATCTATTGCTTCTACGACTATCGCTACCGCTTAGTGATAAAGTAAAGCAATTACAGGGCATTTGCATTTCATACAATAAAGCGACAACCATATGGCTCCTGCCAGTTGCCGATAACTTCGGTTACAAAACACGATCATCTCATACAATAAAATATAGCATCATGTCTTGGCCATATCACATCACAACATGCCCTGCAAAAACAAGTTAGACGTCCTCTACTTTGTTGTTGCAAGTTTTACGTGGCTGCTACGGGCTTAAGCAAGAACCAATCTCACCTACGCATCAAAACCACAACGATAGTTTGTCAAGTTGATGCTGTTTTAACCTTCGCAAGGACCGGGCGTAGCCACACTCGGTTCAACTAAAGTTGGAGAAACCGACACCGCTAGTCACCGTGTGCAAAGCACGGCGGTAAAACCAGTCTAGCGTAAGCGTCTGCGTAATGTCGGTCCGGCCGCTTCATCCAACAATACCGCCGAACCAAAGTATGACATGCCGGTAAGCAAGATGACTTATATCGCCCACAACTCACTTGTGTTCTACTCGTGCATATAACATCAAACCATAAAACCTAGGCTCGGATGCCACTGTTGGGGAACGTAGTAATTTCAAAAAATTTCCTACGCACACGCAAGATCATGGTGATGGCATAGCAACGAGAGGGGAGAGTGTTCGTCCACGTACCCTCGTAGACTGTAAGCGGAAGCGTTATCACAACGCGGTTGATGTAGTCGTACGTCTTCACGATTCGACCGATCCAAGCACCGAACGTACGGAGCCTCCGAGTTCAACACACGTTCAGCTCGACGATCTCCGGCCTCCGATTCAGCCGAGCTCCAGAGATGAGTTCCGTTAGCACGACGGCGTGGTGACGATGATGATGTTCTACCGGCGCAGGGCTTCGCCTAAACTCCGCGACAATATGACCGAGGTGGAATATGGTGGAAGGGGGCACCGCACACGGCTAAGGAACGATCCGTAGATCAACTTGTGTGTCCATGGGTGCCCCTACCCCGTATATAAAGGAGAGGAGGAGGGAGGGCGGCCCTCTACTATGGCGCATACTGGGAGTCCTACTCCCACCGAGTAGGATTCCCCTTTCCTAGTCCAACTAGGAGTCCTTCCATGTATTAGGAGTAGGAGACAAGGAAGGGAAGAGAGAAGGAAGGAAGGAGGAGGTGCGGCCCTCCCCTAGTCCAATTCGGACTAGGCCATGGGGGCACGCGCCTACCCTAGGCAGCCCTCTCTCTTTCCCTTGCAGGCCCAATAAGGCCCAATACTTCTCCCGGCGAATTCCCGTAACTCTCCGTACTCTGAAAAATACCGAATCACTCGAAACCTTTCCGAACTCCGAATATAGTCGTCCAATATATCGATCTTTACGTCTCGACCATTTCGAGACTCCTCGTCATGTCCCCGATCTCATCCGGACTCAACTCATTCGGTACATCAAAACTCATAAACTCATAATATAAGCATCATCGAAACCTTAAGCGTGCGGGACCCTACGGTTCGAGAACAATGTAGACATGACCGAGACACGTCTCCAAATCAATAACCAATAGCGGGACCTGGATGCCCATATTGGTTCCTACATATTCTACGAAGATCTTTATCGGTCGGACCGCATAACAACATACGTTGTTCCTTTGTCATCGGTATGTTACTTGCCCGAGATTCGATCGTCGGTATCCAATACCTAGTTCAATCTCGTTACGGCAAGTCTCTTTACTCGTTCAGTAATACATCATCTCGCAACTAACTCATTAGTTGCAATGCTTGCAAGGCTTAAGTGATGTGCATTACCGAGAGGGCCAGAGATACCTCTCCGACATTCGGAGTGACAAATCCTAATCTCAAATCGCCAACCCAACAAGTACCTTTGGAGACACCAGAGAGCACCTTTATAATCACCCGATTCGTTGTGATGTTTGGTAGCACACAAAGTGTTCCTCCGTAAACGGAGTTGCATAATCTCATAGTCATAGGAACATGTATAAGTCATGAAGAAAGCAATAGCAACATACTAAACGATCGGGTGCTAAGCTAACTGAATGGGTCATGTCAATCAGATCATTCAACTAATGATGTGATCCTGTTAATCAAATAACAACTCTTTGTCCATGGTCAGGAAACATAACCATCTTTGATTAACAAGCTAGTCAAGTAGAGGCATACTAGTGACACTCTGTTTGTCTATATATTCACACATGTATTATGTTTCCGGTTAATACAATTCTAGCATGAATAATAAACATTTATCATGATATAAGGAAATAAATAATAACTTTATTATTGCCTCTAGGGCATATTTCCTTCAGCACTCACTCGTCAAGAAGAAGCATGTCATAGGCATCAAAGATGTCAAGTTCAAGAAGGATCATCTGTGTGGTGCCTGCGAAGCTGGAAAGATGACAAGGGCAAAGCACCCCTCGAAGACAATCATGACAACATCTCAACCCTTCGAGCTGTTACACATGGACTTATTTGGACCTACTCACTACTCCACCCTCACAACAACTGCTTGTCTCTATGGCTTCGTCATTGTTGATGACTACTCAAGATACACATGGGTTCATATAATTCTCTACAAGACCGAAGTGCAAGATGTCTTCAGACGCTTCGCCAATCGAGCAATGAACAATTATGGCGTGAAGATCAAGCATATCAGAAGTGACAATGGCACTGAATTCAAGAACACCGGTCTTGATCTTTATCTCGATACAATGGGAATCACTCATGAGTTCTCTGGTCCATACACACCTCAGCAAAATGGCATCGTTGAACGCAAGAACAGAACCCTCATTAAGATGGCTCGAACAATGATCGATGAATACAAGACACCAAGAAAGTTCTGGCCTGAAGCTATTGATACAGCATGTCACATCATCAATCGTGTCTACATCCATAAGCTTCTAAACAAAACATCCTATGAGCTCCTAATTGGCAAGAAGCCAACTGTCAGTTATTTCAGAGTATTTGGAGCAAGGTGCTGGATCAAGGATCCCCATCATAAGTCAAAATTTGCACCTAAAGCTCACGAAGGCTTCATGCTTGGCTATGGAAAGGATTCACACTCCTACAGAGTCTTCAACCTCTATCTCTACAAAATCGTCGAAACTATGGATGTGAGATTTGATGAAACCAATGGTTCACAAAGAGAACTCGTGTCAAGTACACTAGATGAAGCTCCTCCAAGCAAATCTATCAAGCTGATGGGAACTGGTGAAATCATGCCTTCTGAAGCACAACCTGAAGAGGAACTTATCATTTCTGCTCCAAATCAACCTAAAGACAATGCTCAGACCGAAGACAATCCTCCCAATTATGACAATGATCAGCAAGATCAAAGTCTTCGTCCGGTTCATCCTCGTGTTGCAAATGAAGTACAAATTGAGAAGATAATTGATAACATCAATGCGCCTGGTCCACTTACTCGCTCAAGAGCAACAAAGTTAGCAAACTTTTGTGGGCATTTTTCTTTTGTGTCAATATCAGAACCCAAGAAAGTTGCTGAAGCTTTTATGGAACGTGAATGGATTCAAGCCATGCAAGAAGAACCTCAATAGTTCAGGCTGAACAATGTTTGGGAACTTGTCAAGCGACCTGACCCTCGCAAGCAAACATTATTGGAACAAAATGGATATATCGAAACAAGCAAGATGAGCATGGTAAAGTTGTTAGAAATAAAGCACGTCTTGTGGCTCAAGGATATACTCAAGTTGAAGGAATTGACTTCAATGAAACATTTGCTCCTATGGCTAGGCTTGAAGCTATTCGCATACTGCTAGCCTACGCTAATCATCACAACATCCTGCTATACCAAATGGATGTGAAGAGTGCATTTCTCAATGGCAAGATTGAAGAAGAAGTGTATGTCGCTCAACCACCTGGCTTTGAAGATCCAAAACATCCTGATATGGTGTACAAGCTAAACAAAGCACTGTATGGCCTCAAACAAGCTCCTCGTGCATGGTATGATACGATCAAAGACTTCCTGAAGAGCAAAGGCTTCAAACCTGGATCCCTCGATCCTACACTCTTCACGAAGACATATGATGGTGAACTGTTTGTGTGCCAAATATATGTGGATGACATAATCTTCGCCTGCACCAAACAGAAGTATACTGATGAGTTTGGGTAAATGATGCAAGAGCAATATCAGATGTCCATGATGGGTGAGCTGAAGTTCTTCCTTGGTCTTCAAATTCGCCAGCAAAGGAATGGCATCTTCATATCTCAAGAAAAATACGTCAAAGATTGTCTGAAGAAGTTTGGAATGGAATACTGCAAAGGCTACACGACGCCAATGCCAGCCAAACACCATCTTTGTCCCGACGACAATGGTAAAGAGTTCGATCAAAAGGTATACCGCTCCATGATTGGTTCTTTACTTTATCTATGTGCATCTAGGCCAGATATTATGCTTAGTGTTTGCATGTGTGCTTGATTCCAAGCGGCACTAAAGGAATCGCATCACTTAGCTGTGAAGCGAATTCTTAGATATTTGGCTTACACCCCAACACTCGGATTATGGTATCCCAAGGGCTCAAAATTTGATTTGGTTGGATTCTCGGATGCTGATTATCTTTGGTGACAAGGTGGATCGCAAGTCTACATCGGGCACATGTCACTTTCTTGGTCGATCACTTGTCTGTTGGTCTTCAAAGAAGCGTAATTGTGTATCACTCTCAAGCTGCTGAATCTGAATACATTCTTCTTTGGATCTGTTGTGCTCGGCTTCTATGGATGAAGCAAACTCTCAAGGACTATGGCATCAACTCGAAACAAGTACCTCTCTTCTGCGACAACGAAAGTGCCATCAAGATTGCCAACAATCCAGTCCATCACTCAAGACAAAGCACATTGAAATTGGTCATCACTTTCTCGAGATCATGTCATGAAGAAAGATATCGACATCATTCATGTCAACATCAAGAGCAATGGCGAGATATCTTCACAAAGCCCTTGGATGAGAAAAGGTTTTGCAAGTTATAGTGTGAGCTAAATATCTTGGAATCCTCTAATGTCCTGTGAACAGGCACACATCCTAACACTTATGCATGTTGATGACTTAGATGTGCAACACACAAAGTAATGTATATCTTCAACCAATGAAGACTTACACTCTGAGTGTGAATACATTAACATGGAATTTGACTTTGGAGCGCCACGATAATTGTGCGCCATGTCTAGGTCTAATACTTCCTATATGGTGGGTAATGCCACCACTAAATTTCTTTGTTTGAAGTGTTTCACTCATGGCGTTATTTTTGCAATGACTTCGCATCTGGTTTGTCTTCAGTTTCAATTTATCTTCATGATTTTCTTCACTATGATGATTTGATTGCTTTCTGATATATATATATATATACTAGTGTTCTGTCCTCTACAACATTCACTTATAGCTATGTCTTCAATTTGAATCCTTGAACTAAGTGAATGTGATTGTACCCTAACCTCTCTATGCTTTCTATCTCAAACTCTATCTGTCCAAATCATATGCATTCTATTGAAACTGTCAAATGTCTTCTCTGCGTCCTAGTCAGCAGAAGGCACAGAGACAAACATTAAATCTGGCTTAAATGACTTATCTTTATTGTTGAAATCTGGAGAAGCCGGAACAACTCTCCGACATGCCTGGCGGGCGTGGGAACGTGGGACAACTCTGAGTATGTTGCATGCTTGCCACGTGCCCCTCAGATGTGAACCGCCAGGGGCACCAGCATAATTGCGCTGTGCCGCACACCTACTTATAAATACTTGTCCCCTGCGATAAAGAAATCCTTCTTCCACCTCTCCACCTTGTCAAAACCCTAGCGCCACCGCCAGCTCTCGACGACGCCGGTGACGAAGCGCTTAGCTGCCGCGACTTCTCCGACGCCGTCTTCACGCTGGCTGCGGACATCGTCCTCTCCGCCGTCGCCGTAGGTGTCCTCCGTCGCCAAGTTAGGGCACGGTGGGCTGAACTGCTCGGTCTCCTATTCATCTCATCTAGCAGTTCTTCGTGCGGTAATTATAACTCTATTTTTACTGCCTTTTTGATCTTTAAAGATTCATCCTATCTACCAAAAGTGGTTTCTGTCTACATAATGTTAGATCTATTCTGTCTGCATCTCATATTGCCTAGTCTATTCACTTGAATTTCATGTCTAGTTTGATTCCTCACTTGTACTTATTCACGGATTCGTACAAATCAGGAACCAACTCACATCACCTAAGTGAATGTCTTCGCATCATGAGGTCAATGTCTTCAAACTGATTTATCTTCAAAATCTTACGAGAATGCATATGACCTCTTCCCTTCCTCGCATCTCTAATCTTTATCACGGTACATGTCCGTGGGAGAATTCCTTGGTTCTCATAGTCTGCATTCGTTTGCAGAATACTTACAACATCACATTAATTCTCCTGAAGCCAGTTCCTGCTTGACCAGCAAGCGTAAGTCTCTGAAGCCATTGAACATATTGAAGCCATTCAGCTTGAAGTTCATGGCTGCAGAAAAATCAGCAAGGAAGGGTGGCAGACAGCGCCGAGAAGGAACATCCAAGGATCTGCCTGATAACCTAGCAGAGCTCTACAAGACTGATCCTGAAGAGACTTATCATCAACGCAAGACTCGAATCCAATGGATTCGACGCTATTGGGCTGAAGAATGGTTCAAGTACAAGTTTGTGACCAAGGAATATGCAGAGAAGAATGCTATCAAGAGACCTTGGGGTGATATTCTATATCGAGGCCTTCAATCCAAGAACAGAGCTGAAGCTATTGCGCAAGGCTTCTATCCTTGCATGGTCCATGGACCTCAGCCTGAGAACGCCGATTCCACATCATTACTCTGGTGTCGTGACGATGCTCTCTTCAAGAGCAACTTTCAGTTCGCCCAGGCTTCGGCCAAGAAAAACAAGAAGTCGTTGGGATTAGACTTCAACCTTGGTACCTCTGCTCCCCGTGCTGACGGATCCCGTGATGCAGAACCGAGTGTCATCGGCCCCTTCTCCAACCTTGACGGCCTCATCACCTACATCTTGGTCCAAGGTGCCAAGGTAGATCATTCTGATAATGATGCTGACACTGATGAAGCCCCAGCTCCTCCTCCAAAGTCGCAGAAGCAAAAGAAGCTAAAGGCTTCCAAAAGGTTTACGTGCGAAGCCTTTGGCCACTGCACCTCCTGAAGACAGTGTGCAGTCTGAAGATCAATCCCGTATCTCCAAGAAGACGGAGAAGAAAAAGCAACTTGTCATGCATATTGATCAAGCCTTGACTCCTGCCGCCATTCTGCGCGAAGAACCCATTGATCTGTCCAGTGACGAAGATCTTGCAGATGATGCCCTTGAGCAACTGATCAAGAGCAAGGAAGAAGCAGAAATCTTCAACAACTTGCCTCTCTTCGATGTGGCAATCATCCACAACTTCATTGATGAGTGGTTCGACACCCCCAATCTCAGCTTTGAAGATTTGCAGCTTCCCATTGGCCTCAGCGTCTCTTTCAATGGCGCCATTGCTTCCGAGCTAGCTCTCGCTCAGCGCATCGTTGAGCTGAAGAACAAAATTAATTATGAGAAGGCTCAGTTGAAGAAGCATGTGGCGAAGCTCAGCGTGCAAGACGTCAAAAACTTCAAGGTCATGCTGCATGAGCTTAAAGAAGCTTTTCTTAAGAAGCGTGAAGAAGCTCAAGGCTCTCGTGAGCGCATGAAGAGTTTGGCTGACAAGTGTGTGCTTGCCTACAATGAGGCTGAGAAGCGCAAGTCACTTGGCCGTCCTGGCATTGACCCCAGGATGGCTACAAAGAAAAAGAAGAAGCTTTTTGCTGACCAGCCTGCACCTTCAAGCCAAGAAGCCACTCGCATTATCTTCCCAAGCAGCATGACTGGCTCGAAGCTAAAAGTCCTGTCAACCGCTTCTGAACAGAAGAAGACGAGGGCTGCCGAGGCTGAAGCGAAAGAGGAAGAATCTGAAGCCTCGATGCTGCTCCTCCAAGAAGAAGTGCAAGACCAAGGCGACTAGGGCTGCTCCCACAGAGCCCTTAGTTGTTGAACCCATTTCGATGGTTAAGCCTGCGTCGAACATCAAGAAAGAAGGATGATAGTTCACGAGCCTGATTCCACAGAGGCTCATGAAGTGAAGATATTCCAAAGAATCGAACCCACCACTGCTGAAGACATTGGTCATGATGACAATGTTGAAGATGATGACGTTCTTCCTCGGATCGAACACAACGTGGTATCATCGCTGTTCTTCGAACAACGAACTCATCAAGCATTGGCCGTCCTCGGCGCCAACCGCCGAGATGCATCGTGGGCTGATCACCCACAACAAAAGACTCCCAAGACTCCCCAACAACAACAACAAGCTACACCACCCGTGCAAGAAGAAGATGAAGACTTTGAGGCCCAGCCAACTCCATCTCCAAAGGCGTTGCCGAGATATCGCAGCCGCCAAAGGACAAAGGCCTCAAGTCCCTCTCATCGGCGTTCGAGAAGGAGAAGTGCAACGCCAACCTGTTGCACGTCAAGTATTTTCTGAACCCACTCCAACTGTGAATGTCTCCGCGTCTGAAGCCCAAGCTGCTGAAGACATTCCGGCTGCATCAGCCGATGGGAATCAAGAAGACGTACGTGTCCCGACTCCCCCAGATATTGAAGAAGCTGTTCCTGATGTGAACGAGCCAGTGTCTGACCCTCCTGTTCATCAAGTGGAGGTTGAAAATGTTGAAGCTGCCACCACCAACGCCAATGAAGCTAATGACGTAGTCATGGCTGAAGCTAATGTGGAGCTTGCACCCACCAGTGTGCCTGAAGCTAATGAGGCCACTGTTCCTGAAGCACCTGTTGTGCAGCCTGAAGCCTCAGCTGTTGCCACTGCTCCTGTTCCGCCACCAAGGCCCCATACAATCGAGAAAGCATACAGTCATGGTCAGCTAACCACTGTCCGATGGCCCATTCTGGTACCTCCACCTACTGCCTCTGGTCCTCAATTTGATTGTCATGTTGAGCATAGGCCTCAGACCCAGAAGCCAAAGCCAAGACTGCCAACGTTTCCAGGCACTGCAAACTCACCAGGGTCCTTCAATGCTAATGGCTTCAAAAGCCACAATACCTTCTTTGACAGCACCGAGAACCCCTACTCAAAGCCAAGTGAGGGAGTCCTGGACTAGGGGGTGTCCGGATAGCCAAACTATCACTATCGGCCGGACTCCAAGACTATGAAGATACAAGATTGAAGACTTCGTCCCGTGTCCGGATGGGACTTTCCTTGGCGTGGAAGGTAAGCTTGACGGTACGGGTATGTAGATCTCCTACCATTGTAACCGACTCTGTGTAACCCTAGCCCTCTCCGGTGTCTATATAAACCGGAGGGTTTTAGTCCATAGGACATAACAACAACAATAAAACCATAGGCTAGCTTCTAGGGTTTAGCCTCCTTGATCTCGTGGTAGATCCACTCTTGTACTACCCATATCATCAATATCAATCAAGCAGGAGTAGGGTTTTACCTCCATCGAGAGGGCCCAACACAGGTAAAACATCGTGTCCCTTGTCTCCTGTTACCATCGGCCTAGACGCACAGTTCGGGACCCCCTACCCGAGATCCGCCGGTTTTGACACCGACATTGGTGCTTTCATTGAGAGTTCCTCTGTGCCGTCGCAATCAGGAAGGATGCCTCTTCCCGTATGTAAAGATGGTACTATTGCCGAGGGAGCTTTGGCCACCGGCCAAACTGTCCGGCTAGGTGGTTTTCTTATGACCGCCTGTTCGGCCGCCGCTCCGACGATGACCTCTCAGGTCATCAAAAGCGATCTTCACGTCAACTTGGAATTCGTCGAGCAGCTAGATCTGATGGAGCTCTCCTCCGTAAACGAGCTCTTGGATTGCTTCGCCGCCCTGGGAGTCGCTACAAACTATGATCAGATTGGGCTTAAAACCGATCTGAGAGAGATCAACTCTCCCCAGGTTACCCACCACGTTGCTGTGGTGGAGGAACAACGCGACGACTCTTCTCCTATATTAAAGACCAGTTATGTCCGGATTCCGGATCCCTCCATGCCGGATTCCCGTGGAGGGACGGACGTCAATCAAGTACTGAACCTAAAGTCAGATAGCAGACCAGATTCATTGGACGACATCCAGCAATCCAAGCTTCCAAATTCGGAAACTTTTCGGCCCTTGAGCCTCAAGTTGGGCAGGGTTCCGGACTTAATACCACCCGCCCACCCAAACACAAGCGATCTATCTCAAATCCGGCAAGAGCCCGCCGAAACAGTACATCACTACTGGGCCAGATTCCTCCTGGTTATGGACATGATAAAGGACTGTCGTGAGGAAAACGCAATCTCAATTTTCTACAACAATTGCACGGACAAGGGAATCTTGAACGCCGTAAGTCGTCGCGAAATTACACGCTTCGTCGACCTGGCGTCCATAGTATGAAAGTACTGTGCAATGGAGAGTGCCTGGAAAACCGAAACTAAGTTTTGGGACAATCCGGCTCCGAACACAACCCTAGTCCAAAACAAAAGGGTGCATCATGCTCGGCACACGGACAAAAACCAAAAGCAAAAAAACCCTAAAGGGCACGGAGCCGTCTTTGGAGGGATGGCTCACGGACCTGTAAAATTCATAGTCTGAGGGCGCCACTCCAACACATAGCCTTCGAGCATGTTGGATACTGCGGTGGCCAAAAGTGGCGAAGAGCTTCTGGCCCCGGAAAACTAGCCTAGCAGTACCAGTACGGTATTAACAGTCTTCGAGACTTTTGCATCAAACAATATGCAGAAATGAACAATCCGCAGCCTCACCGAAGTCTACCAAGTAGCAACAACAAATCCATGGAGCGACACGGCTATCACCTTCAACGCGAGCGACAAACCAAAATTTCGAACAGCCCGAGCACCAGCCGCATTGGTCCTCAGTCCAATAGTGGACGGCTTTCGTCTTACCAAGGTACTCATGGATGGTGGTAGCGGATTAAACCTCATTTACGAGGAAACCCTTCGGAAAATGGAAATAGACTGGAGCCGCATTGAGCGAAGCAGCACAACCTTCAGGGGAATAATCCCTAGTCGGGAAGCACGCTGCACAGGAAAAATTACACTGGATGTGGTGTTCGGCGCGCCGGACAATTACAGGTCTGAGGAGGTCACGTTCCAAGTGGCCCCGTTCAGCAGCGGATATCACGCCTTATTAGGGCGAGAGGCATTCACAATTTTTCAAGCTATACCCCATTATGGATACATGAAGCTTAAAATGCCCGGGCCCAATGGAATCATCACTCTTGTCAGTGATCCAGACATAGTACTCCGCGCCGAAAACAAGACGGCCGCACTAGCCCTAGAGGCACTATCCAAGCCCTAGCGGCGGAGGAACTCATCTTATTGCGCTCCCACGGTGAACAGGGACGATGTGATACTCGATAAGAGATCCAAGTCCACCTCTTTTAAACCAGTGGACAAAATAGTCAAATTCCAGGTCCATCCAACGGACCCCACAAAGACGGCCTCCATTGGGGCACAATTAAACCCCGATGTAGACGCCGCACTACGAGAATTCCTTCGGGAAATTGGGACATTTTTGCCTGGCACCCTTCAGATATGCCAGGAATCCCACGCAGGCTGGCAGAACACAGCCTAAACATCCTCAAAGATTCAAGCCAGTCAAACAGGCTCTTCGGCGATTTTCCGAACCCAAAAGACAGGCAATGGGAGAGGAGCTAGCCAAGCTATTAGAAGCCGGATTCATCAGAGATATAAAACATCCGGACCGGCTAGCGAACCTGGTAATGGTACCAAAGAAGGACAAATCCTGGCGCCTTTGTGTCGATTTTAAAGACCTTAACAAGGCATGTCCAAAGGATCCTTTCCCCCTTCCCCGCATCGACCAAATCATCAATGCTACCGCAGGACACGATTCATTGTGCTTCCTCGACGCATACTCCGGATACCATCAAATCAAGATGGCGGAAACAGACCAGGCCGCAACGGCATTCATTACTCCATATGGACCGTTCTGCTTCAACACAATGCCCTTTGGGCTCAATAACGCCGGCGCAACATATCAGCGCATGATTCAGACATGTCTGGCAACCCAGATCGGTAAAACAGTGGAGGCATACATAGACGACGTGGTCGTCAAGACCAAGTATGTCGAAACTCTAGTAGACGATTTGAGGCTCACATTCGACAACCTCCGAGCATATGACATTAAGCTCAACCCGGAAAAATGCGTTTTCGGCGTACCAGCCGAAAAGCACTTGGGCTTCATTGTATCCGGTAGAGGAATTGAAGCAAACCCGGCCAAGCTCCGAGCTCTGTCACAGTTGGATATCCCAAAAGATCTCAAACAAATACAAAAATTAACTGGATGCGTGGCAGCTTTAAGCCGCTTCATCTCCCGCTTGGGAGAAAAGGCGTTGCCCCCCTATTGCCTCCTCCGACGCACCGAACACTTCGAGTGGACGGACGCTGCCACGGCCGGACTTGATGAAATAAAGGCCATATTGACAACAAATCCGGTCCTGGCCGCACCCAACTTGGGCGAAACAATGTTGTTATATATCGCGGCAACACATCAAGTCGTAAGTGCGGTGCTCGTCGTCGAACGAGAAATAGAAGGGCACAAATTCCCTCTTCAAAAACCTGTGTACTTCGTATCCACTGTCTTAACTCCATGCATGTCCCGGTACCCACATTATCAAAAGATAGCGTACGCGGTGTTCATGGCATCCCGGAAGCTGCAACACTACTTTCAAGAGTGTTCGATAACAGTTGCCTCCGAAGTACCTCTCAACGGCATTATAAACAACCGCGACGCGACGGGCAGGATTGCAAAATGGGCCATTGAGCTCTTACCATTCGACATAACCTACAAACCACGACAAGCTATAAAGTCGCAAGTTTTGGCTGCCTTCATCGCCGAATGGACCGAAGCCGAACTCCCTAAAGAGTACGGCGCATACTCCAATTGGATCATGCATTTCGACGGCTCCAAAATGTTGGCCGGCTTAGGGGCTGGCGTCGTATTGACGTCCCCAACCGGAGACACTGTCCAATACGTACTTCAGATAATGTACACGGACTCCAACAATGCAGCCGAATATGAGGCCCTTCTACATGGTCTCTGGATGGCAACCTCCATGGGTATTCAACGCCTAGAGGTGCGCAGGGATTCAAACCTTGCAATATCCCAAGTAAATGGAGACTTTGACGCCAAGGATCCGAAAATGGCAGCCTACCGCAACGCCGTCTTAAAAATGTCAGCTCGGTTCGAAGGACTCGAATTCCACAATATATCCCGGGATAATAACCAGGCAGCGGACGTGTTGGCACGCATCAGCGCAAAACGCGACGCCGTCCCTCCAAACATATTCCTGGAGCGGCTTTTTAAGCCATCCGTGTTATGGGAAGAGGAGTCCGGAAATAACAACCCGGAAACAACCGCACCAACCAACACAGAACAATCTGACACAATCGATGGCTCAGCCAATGAAATAACACCTTCGGCCCAAGAAATAATGGCAGTTATTGCCCCGTGGACGGAACCATTCCTAGCCTACTTAATCAGGCAGGAACTCCCCGAAGACCAAAATGAGGCCCACTGAAAGTGCAACTAATCCCCGGGTGGTTTTGGTAATTAATAACAACATATATATCATTGAACTAATTGTTTCTTGAGAATATTTCAGAAAGTTCAGTGATATGGGTATGGCAATGACTGATGATGTGGACCCCTCAAAATGCTAAGGAAAGCATTGGCAAAAGCTCAAGACTCCATTTTTGGTTTAGTGATCCATGATCACATTGAGTCCATAGGAAAGCCAATACTATTAAAAGGGGATGAGGTTATGATGACGATCTGGTTGCTCAAAGTGCTTAATGATTTATCTCTCAAACTATCAGCAATCTTTCATTCCAACATATACTCATAAGTAATCTCGGTCCCACCGATTCCATAAACTCAGTCACACCGAGATGAACCACCTCACCATATACCCAAACCCTAGTAATTTCGGATTTTCCGATTCCAAACTCGGTCTTACGAAATTGGTGTTGCCAACCTTCAGAACATACAGTACTCAAATCGGTGTCACCGAGATGAGAAAGTCGGTCCCACCGAGATTGGCAAACCCTAGACTTTGGAAGAATCGGACTAACCGAGATTGTATTTTCGGTCCCACGAAAATCCCAACGTTCACAAGATTTGAACTTTCGGTCTCACCGAGTTGTCAACTTCGGTCCGACCGAGATTGGTCAAATGTGTGTAGCAGTTGGATTTTGTGTGGAGGCTATAGATACCCTCCACCTCCTCTTCATTCGTGGAGAGAGCCATCGAAAGAACTACCACTCCTACCTTACATTTCGAGAAGAAAACTACCTACCCTTGTGTTGAGATCAAGTTGCTCCACTCCCACCATATGAAACTTGATTTCTAGCCTTCCCAAGTTGCTTTCCACTCAATCCTTCTTCCACCACAGCCAAATCAGTGAGGAGAGTTGAGTGTTGGGGAGATTATCGTTTGAAGCACAAGAGCAAGGAGTTCATCATCACCAACACCATCTATTACCTTTTGGAGGGTGGTGCCTCCTAGATTGGTTAGGTGTCGCTTGGGAGCCTCCGTCAAGATGTGGAGTTGAACCAAGAAGTTTGTAAGGGCAAGGAGATCGCCTACTTCGTGAAGATCTACCCCGAGTAAGGCTAGTCCTCCGTGGGCGTAAGCCATGATGGCATAGACAAGGTTGCTTCTTCGTGGACCCTTCGTGGGTGGAGCCCTCCATGGACTCTCGCAGCCGTTACCCTCCGTGGGTTGAAGTCTCCATCAACGTGGATTGACGATAGCACCACCTATCGGAACCACGAGAAAAATCTCCGTGTCTCCAAACTGCGTTTGCTCTTCTCCACCTCTATTTACTACATGTGCAATTTACTTTCCGCTGCCACTACTCTAGAATTGCATGTGTAGGGTGATTCTTGACTTGGTCATCATTGTGAACTTGCTAAAAACTTGTCCTAATCAAAAGGCTAAACTTTTAAATTGTCAAGTAGTCTAATCACCCCCCCTCTAGACATACTTCCGATCCTACAAGTGGTATCAGAGCTTTGATCTCCATTGGATTGGTTTCCATTGCATTGGACTCCATAAGCTTGGTTTCACAACCTAGGAGAGTATGGCGTCTAGTGAGGGTAATTTTCGTAGAGGTCCTTACTTTGATGGTTCAAATTTTGCTAGTTGGAAGCACAAAATGAAAATGCATATTCTTGGACATAACCACGCATGGGGCATTATTTGTGTTGGCTTGCAAGGTGAGTTCTTGAGGAAGGAAAAGTTCGGATCGCGAAGCTACTGCGGATGAGTTGCGGATGTTCTGAACAATGCTCAAGCTTGTGACATTCTCTTCAATGCTTTGTGTCCCGAGGAGTTCAACAAGATCAGCCGTCTTGAGAATGCAAAAGAGATTTGGGATACTTTGGTCGAAATGCACGAAGGTACCGAGTCCGTGAAGGAATCAAAGCTAGATGTTCTTCAAGGTCGACTTGACAAGTTCAAGATGAAGGAAGGTGAAGGAGTCGCTGAAATGTATTCTAGGCTTGCTCTCATCACAAATGAGATTGCCGGCTTAGGAAGCGAAGAAATGACCGACCGATTCATCATCAAGAAGATTCTCAGAGCTTTGGATGGAAAGTATGACACCGTGTGCACTTTGATCCAAATGATGCCAAACTACAAGGATCTCAAGCCTACCGAAGTCATTGGAAGGATTGTTGCTCATGAGATGACACTTAAAGACAAGGAAGAGCTTCACAACAAGTCAAGCGGTGCTTACAAAGCTGCAGTTGAAGCTCCCACAACCTCAAGTGATAAGCTAGTTTCCAATGAAGAGATAAGCCTAATGGTGAAGAACTTCAACAAATTCTACAAGAGTAGAAGCAAGGAAAGAAGCTCAAAGTCTAGATCATATGATGAAAAGAGATCTTCTAGTCGTGATCGAAACTGCTACAATTGTGGAAGACCGGACACTACTCAAATGAGTGTTCGACTCCCACAAGAGAAGAGAAGAATCTCCAAGAAGAAGAAGCTCAAGAGAAGAGTCGCCTCGAAAGAGAGAAGGAGTAGAGATGATCGTTATGAGCGAAGATCCTCTCGGAGAAGCAAGGATTCGGAAAGGAAAGACAAGTCATCAAGGAGCTACACAAGAAGAAAACATCAAGCTCATGTTGGTGAATGGGTCTCGGCTCCGACTCGAGACAATCACTCGAAAGAAGCTATCACTCCAACTCGAATCTGAGTCAAGATGAAGGTGTTGCGGTCTTGCTCTCGTATCCTCCAACTTCAACTCCTATGACATATTTGATTCACCAAATGAGGGAATTGGAAGATGCTTCATGGCAAAAGGCCCCAAGGTATCACACCCTAAATTCATTGACTTTGATAGTGATGAGGATGACTTGCTTGGTGAAGATGAGCTTTTACATGATAAATCTAGTGAGCCTAGTAATGATGAACATGCTAGTAGTCTTTATAGTCGAGAAGAGTCGAATGACAATGCTATGAAGGAGATTGAGCGTCTAACTAAAGAACTAAACACTCTTAAGTTAGCTCATGAAACAACTCAAGAAGATCATAGAGAGCTCCTAAGATCTCATGAGAAGCTACGCTTTGAGAAGCTCAATCTAGAGCAAGAACATGAGTTCCTAAAAGCTATCAATGACGATCTTCGAAAGAAGAGTTCTTCATATCTTGCCAAACGACTTCTCTTGTCTAATTTCTTGCCACCTATTAAAACTAAGCATGACAAGCATAAGAAAAATTCTTCATCTAGTAGTAACAATAATCATGCTAAATCAAATGTTGTTACTTCTAGTAATTCTCTTGATTCCACTAACAATGTTTCAAGCCAAGTTTCACTTGAGCAAGAAAATAGTTTATTGAAAGGGATTATAGAGAAAGGTGTTCGCAAGAGCCTTGCGGAAGCAAGAACTTTGAGAAATTGTTACGCAAGCAAGGAAGGCACCGAAGAATCAAGGAATTGGTTTTGAGCGAAAGTTCAACGCCGAGGGTGTTGAATGGGAAGAAGGTCAATATCCCACTCCAAAGTTTGTTTCTCAAAAGGAGAAGTATGATCCTACTTCTTCCAATGTGGAACAAGCTCAAGATGACCTTCCACCACAAGACCACAAGCTTAAAGGCAAGGACAAGCTTCAAGAGGAGATTGATGCATTCATTGAAGCACCCAAGGCCATGGTCAAGTGGGTTCCCAAGGAAACTTCAAGTTCTACTTGACAAGCTCAACTACTACCCCAAGGATTCCCATCAAGATGATGTGGATCCCAAGAAGAAGAACTAGAGAGTTCTTGAGGGTGACTCCGCCAACATACTTCACTCACATTCATTTTGGCAAAGAACTTGTGCAATCAACTTCCACATCTTGCACTAGTTCATGGAGTCACAAACCCTCTTGTTGGTAAGTCAAGGGACAAGGTAATCATTGCTTTCATGGACATCATCTATTGTGTACTTCAATCTATGTCCATGGATATCCTTGTTTGTTCCTTGTGGGACTAACCCATGTAGGTATTGAAAGTGCCCGAATCCAAAGGATTGCTCCCAACTCTTGATGATCTTCATCAACATTGAGCATCCACATCTTCAACATCTACATGAAGTCTTCTCGACAACCCAAGGTTAGTTTGACCCTTTAAAGGGGTTCTCACATCAAGGGGAGCTTTGCTCTAAAGAATTGAGCTAAAGCATCTTCAAATGATGTGAACACATTAATGCTTTATGTAAAAGTGGTAACCCCACTTGTGCTTAAGCGATGAGTATGACCTATGATCAAATGTTCTCATTTGACTCCTAAGTCAATATACTCATATATAGATGACCTAGTCATCGCCAAATTGTGTGCTAGTTGCTAGAGTTTTGTTTGTGCATGTTTGACACATATTTCATTTGATATCTTATTGTGTGAGCATGTTGGATGCATAATTTTATCCATTCAAGGACATCCATTTGTTGCTTTGGTCTTTTGGATTTTATCTCTTTTTGACCAAATGGATGGACAAGAATGCCTAAGTTCCTCCCCTAGCTATCTATGCTCTCTTGTCTCAAACTCTATTCATGCTTATATCACAAACTTTGATCAAGTCTTTTTCGGACAGACCGAGTGAGGAGCACTCGGAGCCACCGATCCGTCAAAAGCTTAACTTCCAAAACCTTCTAAGTACTTTCGGTCAAACCAATATACTCAAATCGGACGGACCAAATCACTTGGATTGATCTAGGTTTTCACCTCGGTGAAACCGAGTTACAAATTTCGGCGTGACCGATGTGAGTAATCGCTTGCGATTAACCATCTCGGTGCCACCGAAGTTTTCAACTCGGTCCCACCGACACCGAAGGGTATATATACCCGAGGGCAGCGCGTTGATTATTCCTTCAAAACGTCTCGCCCCAAACCCTTATTTGCCGTCGCCGTGGTCTTGGATCGTCTCCGCCGTTGCTGTGCGCCCTCGCCGCGGGTCTCCATCGCCGTCAGCGGTCAATCTCATCGCGCCGTTGCGCCGTGGTGAAACTCCACCAAGTTGGGTGAGTTTCATCCTCTCGTCTTCAACCTCGATTCAATGCACGATAGGTTTTGCCTAGCTTCTTGCCATGTTTGAAATCTTCCTATCCAGCAGATTAGTTCTTAGAACGAAATTGAGTGAAAATTTTAGGGTTAGGTTTCCATGAACACATCTCGGTGTGACCGATTCTACATTCTCGGATGACCGATTTGGCCTCTGGCCATTGCCTTTGCACCTTTCGGTCCAACCGAAGTTGTGCAAATCGGTAAGACCGAAATGAGGATTTAGTGAAACCCTAGTGCTCTCGGCTAGATCGAAACCCATTTCGGTCCAACCGAAAGTGGTGTGAATGGTTCTGTTTAGGCACTTGGATTCACGAATTTTAGCCTCGGTCGACCAAATGCATTCTGTGAAAACTTAAAACTGAAGTTTGAACTCATTCATTTTGCAAAATCTTCTGCGCTTTGTGATAACTCTTCTATTCTGCCTATACCTACTCTATTCACAGGTTGTCGGTCATATCGATGCAAGTGACAGCGAACAGTCTGAATCACCAGTTGAGATTCGAGGCGGTCACTAGTCCCAAGCCAGCAGTTTTTACGATGATGGTGAGAGAAGCACCCCAAGTGGTTTGCTGCTGCGCCACGGGGCGGGAAGAAGAAATTCGATGAAGAGGATTCTGACTTTGTTGCTGAGGAGGAGATCACTTCCAAACCTAAGAGAAAAGTGGTTGCCAAAGACTATCAAGGGCAACACACCAAGAAAGGCACCAGCAAAGTGAAGAAGTCCACAGTTGCCAAGAAGTTGAGCATGGAAGAAGAAACCTCCAGCAAGGTAAAGAAAACTTCCAAGAGGAAGAGGCTAGTACATGATGAAGCTGATGATGATTCCGATGAGGAAGCACCCCAGCCTCCTCAAAAGCCTAAGTTGATGGGAGATGCCATCAGGGCAGGAGCACCTACCAAATCTAAGCCATCAGCTCCAGCAAAAGGCAGCTCAAGCCAAACCTGCTGCCAAGCCAAAGAAAACAAGTGAGAAATATTCACGCTTGAGAGAAGAAGAAGGACAATGTGCCACCAAATGAGTCGATGAAGAGGCACATGTATTGTCAAGCTTCGAGCGAAACTGCCAGTTCATAATGATGCTCATCCTCGAGCTGAAAATATGAAGGAAAGGAAGGACAAAGGTCTCGAGCTATGGAGGCAAGTTGATCCATATGCCACCAGAGAAGGACAGCTGTTGACTCAAGATTCCACACCGAGAGCAACAAGATTTCTATGAGGCAGTGCTCATGGACAAGAAACCAATTATTCTTGACACTAGGTATGTTGACCGGAAATACATCGACGAGTGAAGAGCACAGAGACTACTTCCCACATGTGCATGAGAGCTTCACCGCATGTGGAGTTGCGAGTTCGTTGGTCGAAACCGACATGGAATGATGAGATGATCATGCGGTTCTATGCCACACACATTTCTATCCAGATGGCGAATTGTATGGATGATGAGGGCGAAGATTCTCTTCAACAGTTGAAGAATGGAAAGCACTGCTGAATGCTCCAAATCAAGAGATGATGATGTAGATGTTTATGGCATTCCAAAGAAGAATCACGAGTCTATGAAGAACATGTACAATGAGGTACCGGACAAGGATGTTGAGATATGGAAGCTTGGATCGGTGTATCATCTTGAGCAGGTCTCCCAACCACTAACACCATTACGAGGCATACTTTGATGCCCAAGTCGAGAGACCATCGCATGATAAGAGGCTATTCTATCAACATGCTGCATATTCTAGATCGAAGACACCTTTTAAGGTGATGGACACGATAGTTGAGACTATCAAGAGGACAAAGAGACGAGAAAGAGGTCATGTGGGTTTGCTCCGCACATTCAGATGCTCATCAATGCCAAGTTTGGCACGGACACCTACATTGGATAGATCCCACTTGCCACTGCAGCCCTGAACATGAAGATAATGAAGTTGTGATGGTGAGGATGCTCCCACATCTGTTGAAGGACACGCTAAGTCCGAAGCTGCCAAACAAGCTAAAGCTGAGAAGGAAGCGGCGAAGCAGAGAAAAAACCCAAGAGCGTTGGAGAACAACTTCTTGAAGCTACCCAGAGGATTGAACTACGCTGGCCAAGCATAGTGCGCCTCGGGAGAGTCTTGAGAGGATTGTTGAAGACAAGTTCCATGCTCTGGATGTCAAGTCGATCAAGTGCAGTCACCGTCAACAAGCTTGAGGCAGACATTGAGGAAGCCAAGAGGGAGAAGGCAGAGCTCATGAAGGAGATGGAAGATGATCTAGTCCAGGATGATTATGAGCAGCCTGCTCAGGTTCCCACAAAGCCCAGATCAGCTGCTATTCCAGTGACAGACCCCAGGGCTACTACATCAGCACCTCCCACAGCTCCATCAGTTCCTGCTCCAGCTCCAGTGTCCACTCCTCCAGCTCCACAGACTTCAGCAGAAGCCTTTGCAGATGCAGCTATCTCCACTCCATCGACCCAGACAGGAGCCGCCAGCAGAGTCCCTAGTGACGCTTAGCTCTATACTTTTCGAACTTTTTGGTAACTTGTTGCCAAAGGGGGAGAAATTGTATAGATCATAGGACTTCGAGGGAGAGAGTGCTCGCTTTTGCTCTTTCGTTTGCGGTTTTCCTTGAGATACTTTTGAGTTCTTCGAGACATTTCGTGTGTTTGATACTACGTTTGCTCTATCTTTGATGAGTGCTTGATCATACTATGCTTAATGTGTGCTTAATGCTTATCATATGATATTCATGTTTTGTATGATCATTTACTCATGTCTTGGTGATTGGGTGCATGCTATTCAGTCTTATCATTTTGTGCGCTCCACCAAGATGTATGTGACATGGAAGAGTGACCCATGATCCTAATCGATTGTGCATTTGCATTCAAACACAAATCTTAAATAATGCACAAATTTAGGGGGAGCTCTTGCTTATCACATACTTCTCAAAGCGACGATATAATTCATTGATTATATCATTTGTCGAAGCTTTGATCTATATGTTGTCATCAATTACCAAAAAGGGGGAGATTGAAAGTGCAACTAATCCCCGGGTGGTTTTGGTAATTAATAACAACATATATATCATTGAACTAATTGTTTCTTGAGAATATTTCAGAAAGTTCAGTGATATGGGTATGGCAATGACTGATGATGTGGACCCCTCAAAATGCTAAGGAAAGCATTGGCAAAAGCTCAAGACTCCATTTTTGGTTTAGTGATCCATGATCACATTGAGTCCATAGGAAAGCCAATACTATTAAAAGGGGATGAGGTTATGATGATGATCTGGTTGCTCAAAGTGCTTAATGATTTATCTCTCAAACTATCAGCAATCTTTCATTCCAACATATACTCATAAGTAATCTCGGTCCCACCAATTCCATAAACTCAGTCACACCGAGATGAAACACCTCAGCCATATACCCAAACCCTAGTAATTTTGGATTTTTCGATTCCAAACTCGGTCTTACCGAAATTGGTGTTGCCAACCTTCTGTAACCTTCTGTACTCAAATCGGTGTCACCGAGATGAGAAAGTCGGTCCCACCGAGATTGGCAAACCCTAGACTTTGGAAGAATCGGACTAACCGAGATTGTATTTTCGGTCCCACCGAAAATCCCAACGTTCACAAGATTTGAACTTTCGGTCTCACCGAGTTGTCAACTTCGGTCCGACCGAGATTGGTCAAATGTGTGTAGCAGTTGGATTTTGTGTGGAGGCTATAAATACCCTCCACCTCCTCTTCATTCGTGGAGAGAGCCATCGAAAGAACTACCACTCCTACCTTACATTTACGAGAAGAAAACTACCTACCCTTGTGTTGAGATCAAGTTGCTCCACTCCCACCATATGAAACTTGATTTCTAGCCTTCCCAAGTTGCTTTCCACTCAATCCCTTCTTCCACCACAGCCAAATCGGTGAGGAGAGTTGAGTGTTGGGGAGATTATCATTTGAAGCACAAGAGCAAGGAGTTCATCATCACCAACACCATCTATTACCTTTTGGAGGTGGTGCCTCCTAGATTGGTTAGGTGTCGCTTGGGAGCCTCCGTCAAGATGTGGAGTTGAACCAAGAAGTTTGTAAGGGCAAGGAGATCGCCTACTTCGTGAAGATCTACCCCGAGTAAGGCTAGTCCTCCGTGGGCGTAAGCCATGATGGCATAGACAAGGTTGCTTCTTCGTGGACCCTTCGTGGGTGGAGCCCTCCGTGGACTCTCGCAGCCGTTACCCTCCGTGGGTTGAAGTCTCCATCAACGTGGATTGACGATAGCACCACCTATCGGAACCACGAGAAAAATCTCCGTGTCTCCAAACTGCGTTTGCTCTTCTCCACCTCTATTTACTACATGTGCAATTTACTTTCCGCTGCCACTACTCTAGAATTGCATGTGTAGGGTGATACTTGACTTGGTCATCATTGTGAACTTGCTAAAAACTTGTCCTAATCAAAAGGCTAAACTTTTAAATTGTCAAGTAGTCTAATCACCCCCCTCTAGACATACTTCCGATCCTACACCCACTGCATAGTGCGGCGATCTAAAGCCTACAAGGTCCACGAGGGAGAGCTTTATAAGAAAAGCACAACCGGAGTCCTTCAAAGGTGCATCTCCGAAGAGGAAGGGCGAAATCTTCTGGCGGAAATTCATGCTGGACTCGACGGGCACCACGCTGCAGGCAAGGCCTTCCATACAGGATTTTATTGGCCAATGGCCCGGGCAGATGCTCAGGACTTAGTCCAACGATGCGTCGGTTGCCAGCTCTTTGCTAACCAGAGCCACATGCCACCCACCGCCCTCAAAACTATACCCATGACCTGGCCGTTCGCGGTCTGGGGGCTTGACATGGTTGGACCCCTTAAAGGGGGAACCCACAAGCAAAAGTACCTATTGGTCATGGTGGACAAATTCACCAAATGGATAGAGGCCAAGCCAGTTAAAACGGCTGAATCCGGACCTGTGATAGACTTCATATCCGGGGTAGTACACCGTTATGGCGTCCCCCACAGCATCATCACTGATAACGGCACGAACTTCACGGCCGACGAGGTTAAACTCTAGTGCAAAAACATGGGCATCAAGCTCAACTAGGCCTCAGTCTATCACTCTCAAACTAACGGTCAAGTCGAACGAGCAAATGGTCTAATCATGAGCGGCATTAAACCCAGGTTAGTGCGGTCCCTTAAGGAATCTAACACGCACTGGGTGGAGGAGCTCGACTCCGTACTCTGGGGGCTGCGGACCACGCCAAATCGTACTACCGGATTCACGCCATTCTTTATGGTATATGGCGCAGAGGTGGTCTTGCCCTGCGATATAATTCATGACTCACCTCGAGTGTGCATGTACGAAGAAAGAGAAGCCGAGTTGGATCGGCATGACAGTTTGGACGCATTGGAGGAGGAGCGCGATGTGGCAAAGGCTCGTTCTGCATTCTATCAACAGCAGGCTCGAAGATATCAAAGCAGAGAAGTACGGGCCAAAACGTACAATGTTAGCGAACTAGTTCTACGCCTGCCGGACAAGAAAAAGGACAAACTCAAGCCCAAATGGGAAGGTCCCTTCATCATCGACCAAGTCCTGACCGGCGGAGCATACCATCTGCGAAACGCATCGGACAACCGACTCGAGCCGAACCCATGGAACGCAGCCCGCCTCCGAAGATTCTACGCCTAGCGCCGGACTCAGAATTCGTCTCCTTCCTCCGTCCACATTTTATACTTCAGTTGTCTTTTGTTTCTCTCTTTTCTCCTCCTTTTTTCATAGAGCCTTTGAGGGCTGATCTGCGCATTGTTCGCACACACTTGACGTGCTATCCGCACTCATTATACCTGGGGGCTTCTTTAGCAGAAGCTTATTTATACGGGCTTTATGCCCAACACATGCGTCAAACTTCCGCATGAACCTTTTATTCACCATTATATGCATCGATATGACTTAAGTTTTGGTCAAGCTGGGTTGCCTGGCTCCTGTGCTTACCCCTACGTTCCCGATTGTTCGGCTAGGAGGTAAAGGAGCACCTCTGCGATTATTCTTGCCGGTCACCGGATGTGTACCTCATCTTGGGTGAAGCCAAAGCTAGCGTTCTTAAGGGAATATTCGGTCGGTGACTTGAAAGATGATTTCTTATTTATTTATTTATCTGCGGCGGATGCTTTTACGCTCTTTTCGCATCCGGACATGCACTTTAGGGCATGCCTCCCGAGAAAGGAACCCCTAACGTAACTATTCTCCTGGAAGATGTTTCTTACTAACCATGTAATATAACATAACTAGTTGGGCACTTGTCCGATAAAGCACTAATGACCCCTACGCTTTGGTCTCCATGCATGCCCGGTTTTTCATAACCGAGAAGGTATTCGGACACACTCCGGACTCTAGGGTCCCGAGGTTGAAGCGAAAAGGTCGGCAAAGACAAACGATCTACAGTCTGGCTAGAAGGCATTTTACATGTCATTTTAAAATACATCATCAAATTGACTGACTGTACTCCTCTTCAATCCCGTCTAACAGGCTGTCTAATTTACAGTCCCGTTGGGAACACTTAGCGGCCAACTCTACTTGGCCGTACATTAAGCTCACAAGGATCTCCTTCCCATCAGGCCCCACAGGTCCAACCTCGGCCATGTGGTTCGGATCCGCCTTCTTGTACCGCGTCTTCACCATGGCCCAGGCCTCCCTGGCGCCTTGACGGCAGGCCGATATCTTCCACAAACGGAAGCGCTGCCGTGCTCCCTAAAGCTTCTCCGCAAGCACTCCAAGGCCCTCGGGTAGGGAGACGGACGACCATAAGGCCTGGGCGACGCCACTCATCACCTGCCGAACACGTTCGTGCAGTTGCACCAGCTCGGGAAGTTGGTCACCCGTTGAACCGGGCATTTCCTCCGCAGGGCGACCTGTGAGCACACGTAAAGACACATTTCTGTCAATCGACTTCCTCGCCGAACTCTTCTTTTCAAAGGAGTTTGCTCAAGCACTTACTATAAATGCCGCGACGAAGCCACTGATTCTCCTTCACGGAGCCAGACAGCTGGGCACGAACACCTTTCAGCTCTTCTCCCAGCTGGGTGTGGGCATCTTGGAGTTTGTTACTCTCCTGCTGCACCTTCATAAGCACCCTCTCGCCGGCCTTCAGCTGGCGCAGTAGCTGTTGCTTGTCTGGATCAAGTCCAGCAACATCTGCAATATTATTGACAGACTTATACGCACGCCGCACGCCATAAACTGCTCATCTTTTCGAAATATGTGTTACCTGTGGGGGTCTCTGTGCCTCCTCCTACGGCTAGTGCGGCCTCAAGTTGGGCCTTGCACTCTTGAAGCTCCTGGTACAGTTGGGTATTCTTCTCTGTAAGATCCTGCATATCATATGATCCTTAAATCAGTTATTCTAACCACTTTAAGTCTCGGGGGCTACTGGCATATATAACTATCAAAATTCCTTACCCGTATGTCTTTCACATACTGCTCCGTGGCTCTGGTTAAACCATCTTGAGCGGCACGAAGGTGCGTGTCTCCCGCATTAAAGGCATTCAACGCCCCCGGGGAGAAACACGCGTCACGAAGAACTGTCCGGCGGCGCCTGTGATTCATGGTGCTCTCCACCTCAGATCTGGTGGCGGACAGCCTGTCGGCATCCTCCGTTGGAGAAGCATTCGGCTCGCGCCTTGCGCCCCCCCTCCGGACCAGGTGTTGGAGCCTGGCTGGCGGAGGCTTGGTTGGCAACCTCTCCGGGCACAGTCCGGCGAGCGCTCTTTCTCCTGAAAAAGTCATGATCATTAATATACTTCACATGAGTCTTTTCCTTAAAAACGGTGGCGTGCCATACCGTTGAGGCGACGTTTCAATTCGCACCGCACCCCTCTTCCGCCTGCTGGGCCGAACTGACCCTTGTTGGTCAGACGCCGCGTGATCAGCTTCTCGCCTTGAAGGCACCTCCTGCGAGACACCGTTGGTATACGGTGGTCAGAAATAAGCACGGACGAAGTAATGGTGTCAGGGCTCCGGTCATAGTTACAGGAAGCGAGATAAACCGGGTAGTCACCCGTAATGGCGACTAGAGCATTGTCCATGCTAAGTTGGTGGAACACCCCGTCAATCAGCTCCACCTTTATGTCCGGATTCTCTTCGGAGGCCGGATCAAGGGATCTTCCCGGATCCTCGGGTTGTGGAGCCGGACTGTGTATGCCCTCTACATCCCGGCGCAGTTCCTGCGTCGAAATCATAACGTAAGAAATTTAACTTTGAAAGCATGGATCGGATAGATAAACGTCTGCTTACCCAGCTCCGAGGGTTATTCATGGAGAATCCGTTCAATGGACTCGTTTGGAGGAAGTCCTCCTTCTCCCCCTTGTACAAGCCGGACAGGATCTTCACCAGATCGGCGGCCGATCTCGGCCCCTTGCGGCCATGACGGGTGGTGTCATTCTCCCCGTTGAAATCCCACATGGGGTGGCCCCTATATTGGAGCGGCTGCACCCCTCGCATAATGCACGTGGCCATGACTCCAATCATGGTCAATCCGGAATGAGCCAGCAGCCTTATCCGGCCCATCAGATAATGGATGCTCCTGTCATCTTCCCGTTGAGGTCTCCGCGGGCGCCAACTCAGGCGTTTCTTCAGAGGAGCGTTGCTGAACTCCGGGAGGCCGATCCGAACTGGGTCCGGCAGTGGAGCATCTTCCACATAAAACCATTCCGAAGGCCAGTCTTCGGACGCCTTCTTTGGGGTTCGGCATAGATATCCGGTACTGGCGATGCGCCATATTTTGGCTCCGCCCACTTGATATATCGACCCCTCGTGAGAACGGGGTACGAGGCAAAATAATCTCTTCCACAGTGCAAAATGGGGCTCGATGCCCAAGAACAGCTCGCAAAGAGCTACGAAACCCGCAATGTGCAGAATGGAGGCGGGCGTAAGGTGATGAAGCTGGAGTCCGTAGAACTCCAGAAGCCCCCGAAGAAACGGATGTATGGGAAATCCGAGCCCCCTTATTAGATAAGGGACGAAGCACACCCGCTCTCCTTTGGAGGGACTGGGGGTGCTCTCCGCCTGCTTTCCAACTTTGTAGGTGGCTAGCCCGGCTCGAACCGGGACCATAAAGGCCGGAGGTAGGTATTCCTCCGCTTGGAGCGTCACCAGCTCGCTGTGCGGGACTGAACATCTCCTCCAATCTCCTGGCTGAGGGCTGGGAGCGCGAGAAGAGGAGCCGCGTCGATGGTCCATGATGGAGTGGATTTTTGTCAGAAGCACTCCGATGAGTACTCGCGGAAGGAGGATGGTGTGATTTGGATCTGGATTCTTGCCTCTCTTATAGGCAACTTATTCGCGCAGCTTGGGGGTAAAATGCAAAAATACCCTGGCCTTTCGCATTCATACGACACGTGGAAGAGAGCCATTATTGGGCGTGGAAGCCAAGGAGCGCAACATTTATAAGGAAGCCAAACACTATTTGGCAAGCACATGGAATTTGGAGGAGAACCCGCCTTGCAACGCCGAAGACAATATACGCGCCGGACTCGTCATCATTGAAGCCTGGTTCGGGGGCTACTGAGGGAGTCCTGGGCTAGGGGGTGTCCGGATAGCCGAACTATCACTCAGCCAGACTCCAAGACTATGAAGATACAAGATTGAAGACTTCGTCCCGTGTCCGGATGGGACTTTCCTTGGCGTGGAAGGCAAGCTTGGCGATACGGATATGTAGATCTCCTACCATTGTAACCGACTCTGTGTAACCCTAGCCCTCTCCGGTGTCTATATAAACTGGAGGGTTTTAGTCCATAGGACATAACAACAACAATCATACCATAGGCTAGCTTCTAGGGTTTAGCCTCCTTGATCTCGTGGTAGATCCACTCTTGTACTACCCATATCATCAATATCAATCAAGCACGAGTAGGGTTTTACCTCCATCGAGAGGGCCGAACACAGGTAAAAACATCGTGTCCCTTGTCTCCTGTTACCATCCGCCTAGACGCATTCGGGACCCCCTACCGAGATCCGCGGTTTGACACCGACACCAAGGATATCATCGGATCGTTTCGAGCTATCAACAACGGCTATTACTCCGCGTTACAGATGATCAAGGCGCATTTTCCCTCATATGCGCCTTGACACTGGGCTATTGCTGGACTTCCGTGCTTAGAAGAAGCACTTGATTGCTTCGTGATGCTTTGATGCGCTCAACTTTGTGACAGACAAAGAACATTGGAATGAAGAACTTCTGCTTCAATTCTATGCTACTCTACACATTCGCGGCTACAACAGAGACATCAAGACATGGGTTCTCGAGTGGATGACTGGAAATGTTCATCATGAAGCCAAAGCTCTGGATATCATTGAGCTTACAGGCCTAGCCACTCCTGGAGAGCTATATGAACCTGATTGTCAACTACACCGCAATGCATTGGAGAGCATCTTCCATAAGCCAGAACCCAACATGAGCCAGATGTTGAGCATGATGAAGCCTTTGCCATCTGACGCTGAATATCTAACAGAGTTCTTTGTTGAAGACCTTGAGTATCTGCCACACACAATATATCATATTATCAGGCGAACTCTATGGCCTATCAAAGGACATTCATCAGCGGCCAAGCTTGAAGGAGCCATGAAGACTTTGGTCTTTTGCATTCTCAATGGCATCAGCTTCAATACTCAAGAATTCTTCATCAGGCAACTTGCGGCTTCTGGATCTAACCTTTTTGGTCTGAAGTTCTATGCTCCATGGGTCATGTGCCTCATCAAGCGACACTCATCTGTCAACTATCAACCATCTGCTCGCAATCATCTGATCTTTTTACCAGAGGTTGATATGTCAGTTGACGCCATATACTCCGACCCTGCCAAGAAGCCTCTTTGTCTTCAGAATGTCGAGCACCAAAGCTTCACTCAACCCATTGAAGGCGTCCAAGCTACAACACGTATCTATCCAATGGCTGGAAATACTCGTCTGCCTCATCGTGCACCTACTGAAGCCACTGAAAGCACCATTGCCCAAAGGCCTCGGAAGTGCTCTCGCGTTCTCAATGACCGAGAACTTCTTGTGGCACTTCATCAGAAACAGGATAAGCATCACTATTGGCTCAAGAGATAGATGCAAAGCCTCTTGGTGGATGTCAATCGCATTCGAAACCTTGCCACCAAGAATGCATTTGTGGCTCATGAAACTTGCCGGAGATCATGGAAGAGTTTGTCGCTGCTTAGTGCTGAAGGAGATCTTTAGACGATGGCTTCAATGAAAGATTCAAGTTCGACTCCGCTGCTCCACGGACTGCTGTCCTACGTCGAACTCCATCTCTTGAAGCCTCTGAGTATTCTTCCTCCGCAGCAACAGTGAATGCCAGAGTGATCGATGATGAAGATGATGCTACTTCACCGCCTCCTACTACTGCATGCATCGACACTGCACCAAGTACGTCTGCACCGCCAACCAACAACGACAACCCTGCTGCTTCACCTACTCATGAGGACGAGTAGATACTCTATGTCTTCAAACCTTTTTGGTCCTTACTGACCAAAGGGGGAGAAGCGTATGAGTTGATAGTCTTCAAGCGGGTTCATATGGGCGGTTGCATTATATTTTGCCTCGTGCTTACAACTCTTGCTTTTGAAACATTTGGTTCTTTGAGTTGTAACACTTAAACTCGATGGTCGTCTGCTACTTATTTGCTGTACTGTGATGTGATGATAAATTCCGCATGTGCGATGATAACTTCCGCACTTAGATCATTCTGCAGACATCCATTTTTCATTATGCATGTCATTCTATTTGCTATATCATTTCATGCATGATGAATTATCTTCATAAGTTGAAGTGGATCTCCACAAGTACAACCTGCCATGTGCATTTGCATTCCAAAAGCAAATTACTAATATGCACATCTTCAGGGGGAGCCCTTGCTACTTATGAAGATAATTCCCTATCCTTTACAATTTCACATACTTTATCCCCGTTGAAAACTTCAACCAGTTTGTCATCAATCACCAAAAAGGGGGGAGATTGTAAGTGCATCTAGTGCCACCCCTAGTTGGTTTTGGAGTATTGACGACAAAGTTGGTTGAGGGACTAATCCGTTTGTGAGAATTCCAGGATAACGCAGGTAGTGTCCCTCATTGATTCGGTTTACCTACTAGAGATGACCCCTAAAAATGTATGAACACATTGAAGACAATGGTGGTATGAGAAGATATTCATATTGAAGACTATGACCTAAGAAGACATTACGTGAAGACTATGGAGCGCGAAGACTGTGTGGTTTCGTTGTTTCCTTTTCTTCTTTGTTGAGTCATAGGAACCATCGTACTGTTAAGTGGGGTCCAAGTGAACTAAGTCAGAGTGACTAAAGTGATGCTCAACCCAAATCCTATGTCTTCGAGCGAAGACAATGAGAGCAAATCTTATCCAGAGCTGGATGAGTCAGCTTTGCTTGTAGCCCAAGTAAAGTTGCCGTGTGTGTTTGAAATCTGACCGTTGGAACACGTGTCAGTTCCTTAGTGACCCAGGGTCATTTTGGACAAATCAGGTCGGGTTGCCCAGTGGCTATAAATAGCCCACCCCCTCGTTTGTGCACGGCTTTTGTCGTTTGAGAGCAACCCACCTTGAAGCCTTTGAGAGAGAGAAATCCTTGCGAGGACAAAGCCCAAACACCCAGAGCCAAAGAGTGTTAGGCATCACTAAAGTCTTTCTATCTATGTGACCTGAAGACTTATTACACTTGAGGACTGTGTATCCTCCAGCCGGTTAGGTGTCGCATTCTGAGCATCCAAGAGTCATTGTGGATTGCCGGTGAACGAAGTCTGTGAAGGTTTGGAAGTCTACCTTGAAGACTTACCAGAGTGATTGGGCGAGGACTGGTGTCCTTAGCTCAAGGGAATAAGGTGAAGACACGGTCTTGAGTTAAATCTCAGCCTCCCTAACTGCACGTCATAGTTGTCACAAAGAATCGAACTGGTCCAACAAATCATGTGTCTTCAACAAGTGACTGGTTCTATCCCTTTCCATCCTTTACTTAAGTTTGTCTTCGTGAAGTCATTGCCTATCTGTCGTACCTGTTTGACTTCATTGCTTGACTACTATCGTTGATTGGCTTCATACTATCTTCCATCCTGATCCTTACTACTTAGCTGCTATTAGTCCTGTACTTTCATATCATTGCATACTTGACTATGGCTTGCTTATGGTAGTTTATCTTCCGCTGCATATCAATTAGGGCATTTCAATTGTTTGTCTTTGAAACTTCCAAGTTTTGAAGACTTTCATAAAAATCGCCTATTCACCCCCCTCTAGTCGATACTAGCACTTTCAGAATCCTTTTAGGATATTTAGGCTATGCTCGGCCAGCCGACGTGGGATTCCTGGCATGTCTGAAGGGTGCCAGGCAAAAATGTCCCAGTTTTCCCGTAGGAATTCTCGTAGTGCGGCGTCTACATCAGGGTTTAGGTGCGCCCCAATGGAGGCCGTCTTTGTAGGGTGTAAGTGCATCTAGTGCCCCTTAGTGATTTTGGTGTATTGAAGACTTATAGGTTAAGTAACTGATGCGTTTGTGAGTGTACACAGGTCTATAAGTCTATGAGGAGTTTGATATTTACAGAGAAAGTCGACCCCTAAAAATGAAGTTCTTCAACTGAAGACTTTGATATTCTGAAGACTTTCTGAAGACTTTGAAAGTGAAGAAATTGGTGTGACCATGAAGACTTGATATTCATTCGAGGAATATGGAGCGTGAAGACTTTTGTTTTCATAGTTTCATTTTCTCTTTCTTGAGTCATAGGAAACACCGTACTGTTAAAGGGGGTCGAGGAAATACTAAGGAAAAATTTCCATGTGATGCTCAACTCAAAATCCTACACCTACCAATCCCTTCGAGTGAAGCCATTGGAAATCTCATACTGATTCAGTCAAATTCTTGATGTGAGAGACGCAGTTCTTCTAGTCATTGATGACTTTGCTCGACCGAGGAGTTAGGAATTCGCCAAAGGCAAATTGCCTACACAAAGGAGGAACATGATAGCCCCGAGGACTTTGAAAGTCAAATTTCCGACCGTTCTTTGTCTTTGCTACCGGCGGACCAAAATATCTTATCCACCTAACGGTCATATCATTGAAGGGCATTTATGTCTTATCATGTCGGGCTGCTCCTAGGCTATAAATAGCCGCCCCTACAACCACTAGTTGGTTGGCTGCTCGAGAGAACTTGACACTTGTCATTTGAGAGCAACCCATCCTCCGAGGACTTTGAGCGAAAATCATCAAGTGAGGAAAATCCCAAAGCCAAACCCACAAACCCCAAGTGATTGAGCATCACTGAAGAAATTGATCCTGCGTGGATCCGGCGCTTGTTACCTTTGAAGACTGTGCTTCTTCTAGACGGTTAGGCGTCAAGGTCTAGAGCATCCAAGAGGAATTGTGGATCGCCGAGTGACCAAGTCTGTGAAGGTTTGGAAGTCACCTGAAGACTTACCACGAGTGATTGGGCGAGGCCTGCGTGGTCTTAGTTCAAGGAGAATACGGTGAGGATGGGTTTCTGAGTTGCGGCTCGAGACTAGGTGTCCGGACTGTGTGTCCTCGAGTTTAAATACTCGGCCGCTCCAACTAGACGTATAACCGAGAGACAGCAGTTGGAACTGGTTTACCAAATCATTGTCTTCACCAACCGATGGTTCTATTTCCTCAACTCGTTCATTTCCTCATTACTGTGTTTGCTGTTGTTCATATCGTGCTTGAAGACTTTGATGAAGACTTTCACAAATTCCTCGCCCAATTTCTTGATCTGTTTGTCTTCATCTTGTTATCCTGTGTTTACGCTTCACGTACTCTGTTCTAGTCTTCATTTCATTATGCCGACTATGTGTGTAATCTGTTATGTTTACCTCTGAGTACTTATTCCGCAGCAAATAGTTCTTCGCTAAGGAATTTCCTCACCGCAAATTCCTCGGTGAAGAATTTCATAAAATCGCCTATTCACCCCCTCTAGTCGATATAACGCACTTTCAATTGGTATCGAGCAAGGTACTCCCTTGTTACGTGTGATTTTAGTTTAACCACCGGAGTTCTAGTTATGTCGACCGCAGTATGATCAAGGTCTCGGCTGGATGTCCTACCTTTGATGGAGCGGACTATCCCTCTTTGGAAGAACAAGATGCGGATGTATCTTGAGGCAATTGATAATGATCTACGGTATGTTGTGGAAAATGGTGTCCCCATTTGTCACTCCCTCACCGAACGCTACCGATGTGAAGAGATTCAAACAACTCGATTCTCAAGCGAAGAATATCATATGCGGCCATCTGAGCAAAGGACAGTATGGAAGAGTGAGTGCTTTGGAAACTGCTAAGCTTATCTGGGATAGGCTATCCAAAGTAAATGAAGGAGTTTCAACTCAGCGTGACTCTCGAGTCGATGTTCTTCGGAATCTCTTCAACCGCTTCAAAAGACTCGACAATGAAAATGTTCAACAAACCTTCAATCGCCTCACTGACATCTCAAATGAGCTTCAAGCCCTCGGTGCCACTGACATCACTGACCATGAAGTAGTGAAGAAACTGCTAAGATTGCTTGATTCATCATTTGATACTCTGGGACTAATGATACAAGAGCGTGCTGACTACAAGTCACTTGATCCTGCTGATATCCTCGAAAGGCTTAACACTCATGAGTTTCAGCTTGCTGAAAAGAGAGATCTCTATGGCTCAAACTATGGCAAACCACGGGCCCTGAAGGCTAAGGTTGTGTCTGACTCTGAATGTGAGGATTCTGGTAGTAGCCTTGGTGATCCTGAAGAACTGAGCCAGGATCTAGCTCTCCTTGTGAAGAAATTCCAGAAATTCACAAGACGTGGTCGCTTTGGAAAACCCTCAAGGGGAAGTGATTCTTCTTCAAGTGACTACAAGAGAAGACTTTGCCATAAATGCAAGAAGCCTGGTCACTACATTCAAGATTGTCCTCAGTGGGAAAAGGAAATGAAAAAGAAGAAATACAAGGACTACAGTTCTGATGAAATGAAGAAAAAGAAGAAATCATCAAAATCTTCGTCTTCAAAACCATCAAAGTCTTCATCTCACAAGAAGGGCAGCTCCAAGAAAGCTCGGGCATTCATTGGCAAGGAAATGGACTCTGAAGCTGAATCTGAGGAAAATGATGAAGAAGAAGAGTCTGAAGAATCTGAGTCTGGTGTGGCGAGTCTGGCTGTTGCTACTGCTTTTGTCAGCAAGTCCATCTTCAACACTGAAGAAACTGACTTCACCGACAAGCCTGATGAAAACAATGATGGCTACGCTCCCACCTATTGCTTCATGGCAAAAGCAGCTAAGGTACTCAAATACAACTCCTCTGATTCTAGTGAAAATGAATCTGATGAGGATCTTAAGCCTAGCTACTCTAAACTTGCTAAAATTGCTGTGAAACAACAACGGGCCCTTGAAAAGATTCAAAACATGCTAGATAAAAGTGATGATATGTTGGGTGAAGAAATGGATCGCACTAAAGCCCTGACTGAAAATCATCAGAGACTTCAGTCTAAGTATGATAACCTTCAAGGTCATCATAACTCCCTATTGTCTAATCATGAGAAACTTTCTTATGAATTTCTTCAAGAGAAGCAAGACAATGAGAAGCTTTCTCTTGAAGCTATTCAAAGAAAGGAAGATCTTGAAAAGCTAAGAGTATGTTATGAAGATCTTCAGAAGGAGCGCGATTCATTACTGGCTCAACAAATCAGCGCTTCTCAGGAAGAATTTGTTCCTCCATGCTTAAAGTGCATTGAGCGTGAATCGCTAATTCTTCACCAATGTTCAAATGCTTCAAATGTTACAAATTCTTCATCTGCCTCTGTATCACTAATTCCTCACCGAGGACTTTGCTAGTATCACTTGACAATGCGAGGCTGAAGGAATTGTACATGACAGGCATGTACAAAAGCCTCAAAGGGCATCGACACTTTGTGATGTGCTCAAAAGCAGATCCTCAACGAAACCCTAGGAAAGAGGTATTGCCTTTGAGAGGAAACTCAATGCCGATGGAACATATTGGAAGCCCGAGCGGTATCCCAAAACCTCATGGGTTGCTGCAAAGGGACCTCGATTGATCCATCTAACTTATCCGCTTTACATGTGAATCCCTCATTCTTCGATGAGTCATTTGACTCAACTATAAACTGGTCAAAAATCGAGAATGGTGAAGTATTTGCTAGATATGTTGGCACTAAGCTGCAGAGCGGTTCCCCTATGAAGAAAATCTGGGTTCCCAAAAGCTATGTTGAAAGTCTTCAGGTGAATGTCCTCATGACACCACCAGTGAAGAACAGGAACCCCAGATCAAATTCTTCATATGGACCAAATTCTTCATATGGATCAAAGTCCTCATATGATTATCATCGTGCTAACAAATCTGTCTCGCAGGGTAAAGCTAAGGGCTATGAATATGTGCATTATTCTTAAAACCATTATGTTCATAAGTCCTCGAAGAATTATTCTGCTTATTCATATGCTTACCCTAACCCCTCCTATGCTAAGCGAAATGGTTTGGCATCTTTGCCACCTTCCTCACATGGTGCTCGCAGGATGATGAACTCTTTGCCACCCCTCCGATGTGGGTGGTGAAGAAAAAGAACTAATCATTTCTGCAGGGTCAGGTCTCCAGACGTGCTCGAACGTCTGAAGAATTTGCTGGGGACCTGACAAAATTGCCTGAAAGGACGCAGGCGAATCATGATGAAATGAATCTTCATTTCACACGATGATCAACCCAAAACCACTGAATGGGTCCTCGATAGTGGGTGTACAAATCACATGACTGGTGACAAGAATCTATTGATGGATGCTCCTTTATCACCGTCACCTCTGAAGCATATCATATTCGCTGACAAAGGCAAAAGTCAGGTATTGGGTCTTGGTAAGATTGCTATCTCTAAGGATAAGCACATGGACAAAGTCATGCTTGTTGAGTCCTTAGGATACAATCTCATGTCAGTCTCAATGCTTTGTGATCTTGATATGGTTGTTGTCTTTGGCAAATATCGCTGTGTTGTGATTATGGAAGTGACAATTCCAAAGTCTTGAAGGCTTTAGGAGAGGAGATCTGTATATTGTTGATTTCTCTCAGGGACCACAACCAGCCATGTGTCTACTTGCAAAAGCTTCAGAAGGCTGGCTATGGCATCGACGACTTGGTCATGCAGGCATGAGGAATTTGAACACGCTTGCAAGAAAGAAGCATGTCATTGGCATTGAGAATGTCAAATTCCTCAAGGATCACTTATGTGGAGCATGTGAAGCGGAAAAATGACCAAGGCCAAGCATCCAAATAAGACTATCATGACCACTACTCGTCCATTCAATTGCTTCACATGGACCTCTTCGGACCTAATCATTATTCAGCAGTCACTAATGATGCATCTCTATATGGTTTTGTCATTGTTGATGATTATTCTCGATATACATGGGTACACATTGTTACTTACAAACATGAAGTGCGGGAAGTCTTCAAGCGATTTTCCTCGAGGGCTTCAACCAACTTTGGTGTGAAGATCAAGCATATCGAAGTGACAATGGGCCCGAGTTCAAGAATTCTGGTCTTGATGCCTATCTTGATGAACTTGGTATTACTCATGAATTATCTGCTCCTTATACTCCTCAGCAAAATGGCGTCGTGGAGCGCAAGAACAGGACTCTTGTTGAGATGGCTCGCACTATGCTTGATGAATACAAAACGCCTCAGCGTTTCTGGATTGATGCAATTGACACCGCCACATCATCAACAGAGTATATCTTCACAAATTCTTCAAGAAGACGCATATGAGCTCCTCAACGACAAGAAACCCAATGTGAGTTATTTCAAAGTCTTGATTGCTAAATGTTGGATTAGAGATCCTCACCACAACTCTAAATTTGCACCAAAGCACATGAAGGTTTTATGCTTGGTTACGGAAAGGACTCGCACACCTCTGAGGGTCTTCAACATTGTTCTTCACAAGATTGTTGACCTTTGTAGATGTGCGGATTCGATGAAACTAATGGCTCGCAAAGAGAGCACCTACCTTCTGTGTTAGATGAACCAGCACCGAGGATGCTATCAAGCATAAAACAACCGAGGATGTCATTCCCATTGAAGAATCTGGTGAAGAATTCATTCCTGTTCGTGAAGAGCGTTGAGCTGATGCACTGAAGAACATGATGAGGAAATTGGTCTTTGAAGAAAATGCTGATCAAAATCCTCGGCGACATCCAACTCATCCTCGCGTTGCAAAAGAAGTGCAAGTGGAGAAGATCATCGATGACATCAGCGCACCAGGTCCTCTCACCCGCTCAAAAGCCTCACACTTATCTATCTTTTGTGGGCACTATGCTTTTGTCTCTATCTCAGAGCCCACTAAGGTAGATGAAGCATTTCTGGAGCCGGAGTGGATTCAAGCTATGCAAGAAGAATTACATCAGTTTGAGCTGAACAATGTTTGGGAATTGGTCAATCGCCCAGATCCTCGCAAGCATAATATCATTGGCACAAAGTGGATCTACCGCAACAAGCAAGATGAAAATGGCCTTGTTGTGAGGAATAAGGCACGACTAGTAGCTCAAGGCTACACACAGGTTGAAGGAATTGATTTCGATGAAACTTTTGCACCTGTTCTAGATTTGAGGCTATTCGCATTTTACTTGCATATGCTAACCATCATGATATCATCTTATATCAAATGGATGTGAAAAGTGCATTCCTCAATGGTAAGCTTGAGGAAGAAGTATATGTTGCTCAACCCCGTGTTTTGAAGATCCCAAGAATCGACAAAGTCTTGAGACTAAATAAGGCCCTCTATGGCCTCAAGCAAGCCCCTCGGGCGTGGTATGATACATCAAGGAATTCTTCGTGAAGAATGGCTTCACACCAGTTCACTCGATCCTACTCTATTTACTAAATCATATGATGGTGAACTGTTTGTGTGCCAAATATATGTTGATGATATTATCTTTGGCTGTACTAACCAACGATATAGTGATGAATTTGCCTATATGATGAGTGAAGAATATCAAATGTCTATGATGGGAGAGTTGAAATTCTTCTTAGGTCTTCAAATTAAATCGACAAGCAATGGCATATTCATATCTCAGAGAAATACCTCAAAGATGTCTTGAGGAAATTCGGCATGCAAGATTGCAAAGGCGTCAAAATTCCTATGCCCACAAATGGTCATCTATGCATTGATGAAAATGGTATCGACTTGATCACAAGGTATACCGCTCCATGATTGGTTCTTTATTGTACCTATGTGCATCTAGGCCAGATATAATGCTTAGTGTTTGCATGTGTGCCCGATTTCAAGCTGCACCAAGGAATCACACCATAAGGCTGTGAAGCATATTCTTGATATCTAGCTCACACACCAACACTAGGATTATGGTACCCCAAGGGCTCGCTTTTGATCTCATTGGATATTCGACTCGACTATCTTTGGTGATCGTGTGGACGCAATTCAACATCGGCACTTGTCATTTCCTAGGGCGATCTTTGGTCTGTTGGTCCTCGAAGAAAGCAGAATCAGTATCATCTCTTCTTCAAAGCTGAATATATTGCTGCCTTTGGGTCATGCTGTGCTCAAGCTGCTTTGGATGAAGCAAACCCTCAAGGACTATGGCGTCAGCGTGAAGAATGTGCCTCTCCTCTGCGACAACGAGAGTGCCATCAAGATTGCTCACAACCCAGTTCAGCACTCGAAGCTAAGCACATCCAGATTCGCCATCATTTTCTTCGTGATCATGTGTTGAAGGCGATATCTCCATCGAGCATGTGAAGATCAAGAACAGCTAGCTGATATCTTCACCAAGCCCTTGGATGAGAAGAGATTTAGCAAGTTGCGGTGTGAGCTAAATATCTTAGAATCTTTGAATGTTCTTTGAAAAGGACACACATCCTAACCCTTATGCATAATTGATGACTTAGATGTGCAACACATGAAGAAACGTTGTTCCTCAATCAATGAAGAATAACACTCTAAGTGTGAAGAAATCAATGAAGAATTTGATTCTCGTAACCCTCGACAATTGTACGCGTGTCTGAAATCATCATTCTTATCTGATGGGCTACGCCACCACAAAAGTTGAAAATCTTCAATTTGAGTTTTTCCTCGCTTTTGAAATTCCTCATTTTCAAAATCTTCAACTTTGCAAAATCTTCATGTTTCCGTCGTATTTCTTCATTGGCTATATATATATATATATATATATATATATATATATATATATATATATATGAGTTTATGTCCTCTACATCATTCACTTATTGCTATTTCTTCAAGTTGCGATTTCTGCTAAGTGAATGTGATCGGACCCTTCCCCTCTATGCTATAGTCAATCCAATCTATTCACAAATTCTTCATGTGCGTTCTGATTGAAACTCGTTCAAATTCTTCACTGGTCCTTGACAGCTGAAGAAATTGCGAACGAAACTTTTTAACAAATCATCCAAAACTTTCGGTTTTACCGCTCAAACCGTTCCGCATCCCACGATGTATTACTTTAATCACCCACGATCTTACACGATCCCATCTGCACAGTACGTGGGTGACACACGTCGCGTGAAGGAGAAAGGGCAGGGGCATGTTCGTCCAAAATCTTCGGGCGAGCAGTTTTTCACCGTGGCTATAAATACCCCTTTACCCTCCTCACTTCATTTACTCCGCTCGATCGCTGTCTCTCGCTCGAGCTCTCCTCAAACCCTAGCGCCGCCGCTACTCCATCGCCGCCGGTGAGGAAAAGCTTCACTGCCTCGACCTCATCGTCGTCAGATTCGTACTCGCGCCGATTATGGAAATCTTCACTCCGCCGCCACCGTAGCCGTCTTCCTCTGCCAAGTTAGGGCGTGGGAGATCTAACGTGATTTAACGCTCTCTACAGCTTCATCTCTGTTCGTCGTGTTCTTCATTCGGGTAATTAAAAGTCACTTTTATTACTCGCGTTGATTCTCAAATCTTTCTGAAAATCTTCAAAGGTGTTTTTACTCCTCAAAATCTTCACATATGAAGACCTCACACACTATATGTTCTTGATTTATCTCCCTAAGCATTCATTTCTTCAAGATTCCTCAATTGTGCGGATTTTGAATCTGTACAACTCTGGAACCTAAGACGAAACGCTTAGTGAAATTCCTCAAGGCTCAACTGGTCAAATTCCTCAAAACTTGCTTATTTTGAAAAAATTTCTGAGAACGCATATGACCTCTCCAAATTCCTCACACCTACACTCTGTTCACAGGTACTCATGTCCGCTGCTGAATCACTAGGTTCTCATCAACTTAACTCATTTGCAGCGTTCCTCGAAGAAAAACTGCATACTTCTTCAGAGTGCTCTATTGTTCAAATTCCTCACCTGAAGAAAATGGCAGATGGCAAGAGACCGCAGAAGGGAGGAAAGAAACCGGAAGTCATGACTGCTTTTGAAATTCCTGAGGAAATATACAAGGACTACTGCACACCTGATGAATCCAAATTTGGCAAGGAGACCAAGAACCAGCGCAAAGTGCGCATACAGAGAATAGAAAGGAGATGGGCACGAGAATGGCGAGAATACCGCTATGTCACTCCTAAGTACATGAGGAAATTCGCTCTGAATCCTCCATGCCCAAGAGCTCCTCCGCACTGCCGGATCGATGATCCCACCAAAGATCAAGCGTGGTGAGGACTTTCCTGAAGAATGGTCCAGGCGCCAAGCCAAATTGGCAAGACAGGCCAAGGAGGCAGTGAGGAAATTCAATGAGGATACTGCTGCTGCTGCTGCTGCTGAGCCCTCGGTCAAACCGAGGAAATCAATGCCAAAGAAGCCTGCACGCAAGCCAAGTGATTCACCGTCAGCGCCCTCACGGCCTAGTTCCTCAGCTGCGCCCTCACGGCAAATTCCTCATACTGCTGCTGCTCATTCAAAATCCTCAGCAGCTTCCTCCAAGTCCTCAACACCTGTGCATCTTGCAACTTGTCAAAGGACTCAAGGATTCTCCATTGCTTCTGGTGTTTCAGCAAGTTCCTCAGCTGCACCAATGTCCTCAACAGGTCCCACTCTGCTGAAGACTAAAGCAACTGCTGGACGCGGTCCTCGGCCAAGTCCGAAAAAGAAACAGGTTGCATTCAATGTTCCCTCTGATGATGAGGCCTCTGATGAAGAACTTGAAGAAATCATCAGAGACAGACTGACCAAGGCCGCTAGAGCCAAAGGAACAAGTGTACCTCTGCTTTTGGATCCAAGAAGATCCTAGACTTCATTGACTGTGGCATCGGGATCCACACACTCCTCTTCCGGATCTGCCATCGACTCTAGTCAAAGTCACATCTTGAACCATTTCATCGCTGAAGAGAAATGGAAATTTGAAAAGGCTCGTGAATTGAAGAGAGCAAAAGCAAGAAAAGAGAAGCTTCGAGGAAAAACATCATCAACTTGTCTCTGAAGAACTTCTTAAAGCTCAATCAAATCCAAGCACTCAGCAAGGATTTTGATGCTTACAATCTTGACCGGCAAGGAGCCAAGGTGAGATTCGTCACTCGACGAAGAAAATGTCATTATTGCAGCTCCATCGCAACAAGAAAATCCTCAGTCAAGAATCTGCTCAGCCTCTTTGATGAACATGCCAAGATGCTGATGACTTTTAGCGTCTTGATGAGAACACAAGTTCGAGCTGATGACTCCATTCCAGCCATCGAAGAAATTCCTGTGGCATCCACTAGTGGTGCGCTGAAGAAATCAAGGAAACAGGCAACTGCACTTGCCATACCAAGAAAATGAACCACAGTCCTCGGCTCCTCCTGCACCAACACCAACTCCAATTCTTCCTTACGCCTATGAAGTGAAGAAGACAAAGGCTGCAGAGAGAGCTGCGGTGAAGAAAAGGAAGGCATCACTGCGTCAAATTCTTCTACTGCAAGAAAATGAAGCCAATGACCAGCTCGATTGAAAATCCTATTGATGCCATTCCCATCTCCTCCATGTCGTCCAAGGAAATGGTTCCCTTTGGAGAAGATTATACGATCCCAAGCGAATCAGATGAAGAAAATCATTCTGTTGCTACTTCAGAACAGCTTGATGAAGAAATTGAAGTGGAAGCTTTCCCTTCAACTCCTGTTGTTTCCTCACCTGTGCCTCAGTTCACTGCTGAAGAGGCAGGTGTTGAGGAAATTGAAAAAGAAGATGAAGATGTGGATATTGGGTGCACGACACCTGTAATGAACGATGACTTTTGGGAAAGTCAGCACCCCAATACTCCTCTCTTCACTCCACTTCAACAAGTTCCTCGACCACCAACTACTACTGCTCAAATGGGCTCAAGAAACTCATCCCACATCATCTCACAATGAAGAGATTCCAGCCACTAGCGCCAAGAACCAACTGCGATCCTCAAACCGCACAAGGAGAGGAACTAGAAATTCCTCACCAAGAACCTGAAATTGCGATTCACGAAGTTGTGCCGCAAATCACGATATTCCTCTGCCCAAGCCAAAGAATCCATTTTCAAGCAAGCAAAAGTTCAAGGCTGAAGACTTCTTCTCGAGCACGTGTTCTTCATCGCTTATAATCCCTATGACTCGCTCGAATGAGGAAAAGACGCTCGGACTCCAACACAAGCAAATTTCTATTCCTCGGTGCTATTCAACAAGGACAAGATCTTCGACCATGAGCACATTCCTCATGTTGATATGGAATCACCGCCGTGCTTGAGCCAAGACTCGTGTTCTTCACGATGCGTATTGTTAAATTTCTGCACTGACATATGTGACTGGAATGAAGAACTCATTCTTCAGTTCTATGCCACCCTGCACATCACCGGAGATGCTGAAGACATCAACTCATGGGTTCTGGATTGGATGACTGAGAATACTCACTACAAGGCACCAAAGAATGAATTGCTTCGTGTCCTTCCTCTTGATCCTCCCCATGAATCTGCTCGTTGCCTACAATGATCGTGAACTGTTTGATCACTTCATGCAAGTACTGATGAAGCCATTGAAGCCAGGCCAAGCTCCTCGAACCAAATTCCTCGTCAAGGATTTGCTCTATGTGCCTCGGACTGTGTACAGAATCTTGACGAAGACTATGAGTCCAATCAAAGGCCACGACTCAAATGATGAAGATGTCGTTGGCATCATGAAGAACCTTCTTTTCAATATCATTCATGGCGTTCCTGTCAACTTCCATGATTTCTTCATGAGGACTCTGGCCAACGTTGCAATGTCACCTTTTGAGCTGAAGCCATATGCGCCTTGGATCATGAGATTCATAAGGGCAAGATCTTCACCAATTACAAGGTGACACTCAACCATGGCAGCTTCCTGCCGCCCATTGAAGTCCTCAAGCGACCAATTTCTTCATCTGATGACAAGGGCAAGGCAGCAGTTGTAATTGATGAAGGCACTCGTCCATTGGATGGTCAGTTTTGCAAAGCTGCATCTTACTCCACCAATGATGATTCTGCTACGCATGACACTGCCGCTAATACCTCAACCAAGAAACAGCCTCAAGCAACTGCACCCAGGGTGATGACTGATCGTGAGTTACTCCTCAGTCTTCATCAGAAGGTTGTTCGCAATCAGAAATGGGTCAAGCGCCAATTTGCTGCAATTCTTCACAATATGACCTCAACGCATAATGCGGTGAAGAAAAACCAGACTACCTTCATGAAACCCTCAACCGCACTGGGCTATTCTCAATCATGTCTATTCCAGCGGAAGAATTGAAGACTATGGGTCTTGAGGAAGCTTATGACCGGTCCGCACCACCTCGAAGAAATTCAAGAGAGTCAAAGTTCTGATTTGGTGGCTAGCTCTTATTCTTCATCGCTAAACCGATGAATATGAAGATTTGGAAGACAACTGCGGCAGGCCCTACTTCAACATCCAACCCGACAACGGCGCTCCTCCATCAACTTGAATATCTTGAGGCGTTAGTCCTCGGTTTGATCCTTTTGGTCATTGATGACAAAGGGGAGAAATCTGAGTTAGTCCTCAAGCGGGTTTATACTATATGCGTTTTATTAAGTTACAACTCTCGTTCTTCCGAAACTTTTATTGGATCGAGTTGTAATCTTAAATCCGATGGTGCCCTGATACTTTTGATCGTGCATTGTGCTGACTTTGCACTGTGCTCTAATACTTTTAATCATGCTTCTGATGCTCTGATTTTGATACGTGTTATGCTCTGATGCTTTTGAAGCACTAAGCTCTGAATGTGATATTTGAGCTCTGATACTTTTGATGTGATATTCCGCATGCTCATTCCTAGTCAATACTATTGCATGCATGCAGAATCTCATCAGGCACCATATTTCATCATGCATTTCAAATTCTTCATAGTATATATATCAAATGCGTGTATGAATTACAAGATATAGGGGGAGATCTCCATGATTCAATTCTTCAAATGTGCATTACCTCAAAAGCAAATTCCTCATTATGCACATATTCAGGGGGAGTTCTTCTATATCTTGCAATCAAATTCCTCAATACCAGTATTTACACTTCATATGTTTATTCCCATTGAAAACTTAACCTATGTTGTCATCAATCACCAAAAAGGGGGAGATTGTAAGTGCATCTAGTGCCCCTTAGTGATTTTGGTGTATTGAAGACTTATAGGTTAAGTAACTGATGCGTTTGTGAGTGTACACAGGTCTATAAGTCAATGAGGAGTTTGATATTTATAGATAAAGTCGACCCCTAAAAATGAAGTTCTTCAACTGAAGACTTTGATATTCTGAAGACTTTCTGAAGACTTTGAAAGTGAAGAAATTGGTGTGACCATGAAGACTTGATATTCATTCGAGGAATATGGAGCGTGAAGACTTTTGTTTTCGTAGTTTCATTTTCTCTTTCTTGAGTCATAGGAAACACCGTCTTTGTTAAAGGGGTCGAGGAAATACTAAGGAAAAATTTCCATGTGATGCTCAACTCAAAATCCTACACCTACCAATCCCTTGAGTGAAGCCATTGGAAATCTCATACAGATTCAGTCAAATTCTTGATGGATGAGACGCAGTTCTTCAGTCATCGATGACTTTGCTCGACTAAGGAGTTAGGAATTCGCCAAAGGCAAATTGCCTACACAATGAGGAACATGATAGCCCCGAGGACTTTGAAAGTTAAATTTCCGACCGTTCTTTGTCTTTGCTTGGCCGCATGACCAAAATATCTTATCCACCTAACGGTCATATCATTGAAGGGCATTTATGTCTTATCATGTCGGGCTGCTCCCTAGGCTATAAATAGCCGCCCCTACAACCACTAGTTGGTTGGCTGCTCGAGAGAACTTGACACTTGTCATTTGAGAGCAACCCATCCTCCGAGGACTTTGGCGAAAATCATCAAGTGAGGAAAATCCCAAAACCAAACCCACAAAACCCCAAGTGATTGAGCATCATCAAGAAATTGATCTGCGTGGATCCGACGCTTGTTACCTTTGAAGACTGTGCTTCTTCCGACGGTTAGGCGTCAAGGTCTAGAGCATCCAAGAGGAATTGTGGATCGCCGAGTGACCAAGTCTGTGAAGGTTTGGAAGTCACCAAGACTTACCACGAGTGATTGGGCGAGGCTGCGTGGTCTTAGTTCAAGGAGAATACGGTGAGGACTGGGTATCTGAGTTGCGCTCGAGATCGGGTGTCCGGACTGTGTCCTCGAGTTTAAATACTCGGCCGCTCCAACCAGACGTATAACCGAGACAGCAGCTGGAACTGGTTTACCAAATCATTGTCTTCACCAACTGGCTGGTTCTATTTCCTCAACTCATTCATTTCCTCATTCATGTTGCTGTTGTTCATATCTGCTTGAAGACTTTGATCAAGACTTTCACAAATTCCTCGCCAATTTCTTGATCTGCTTTATCTTCATCTTGTTATCCTGTGTTTACGCTTCACGTACTCTGCTCTAGTCTTCATTTCATTATGCTTGACTATGTGTGTAATCTGTTATGTTTACCTCTGAGTACTTATTCCGCTGCAAATAGTTCTTCGCTAAGGAATTTCCTCACCGGCAAATTCCTCAGTGAAGAATTTCATAAAAATCGCCTATTCACCCCCCCTCTAGTCGATATAACGCACTTTCATAGGGTCCGTTGGATGGACTTGGAATTTGACTATTTCGTCCGCTGGTTTAAAGGAGGTGGACTTGGATCTCTTATCGAGTATCACATCATCCCTGTTCACCGTGGAGCGCAGCGCAGTAAGTTCCTCGGCCGCTAGGGCTTCGGATAGTGCCTCGAGGGCTAGTGCGGCTGTCTTATTTTTGGTGCGGAGTGCTATGTCCAGATCACTGGCGAGGGTGATGATTCCGTTGGGCCCGGGCATTTTGAGCTTCATGTATCCGTAATGGGGTATAGCTTGAAAAATTGTGAATGCCTCTCGCCCTAATAAAGCGTGATATCCGCTGCTGAACAGGGCCACTTGGAACGTGACCTCTTGAAGTTGTAATTGTCCGTGAGCGAACACCACATCGAAGTGATTTTTCCTGTGCAAGATGCTTCCCGACTAGGGATTATTCCTCTGAAGGTTGTGCTGCTTCGCTCAATGCGGCTCCAGTCTATTTCCATTTTTCGAAGGGTTTCCTCGTAAATGAGGTTTAATCCGCTGCCGCCGTCCATGAGTACCTTAGTAAGGAGAAAGCCGTCCACTATTGGACTGAGGACCAATGCGGCTGGTGCTTGGGCTGTTCGGAATTTAGGTTTGTCACTGGCATTAAAGGTAATAGCCATGTCACTCCATGGGTTTATTGTTGCTACTTGGTAGACTTCGGCAAGGCTGCGGAGTGTTTGTTTCCGCATATTATTTGATGCGAAAGTCTTGAAGACTGTTAATACCGTACTGGTGCTGCTGGGCCGGTTCTCTGGAGCTAGAAGCCCTTCGCCACTTTTGGCCACCTGCCGCAGTATCCAACATTCTCGAAGGCTATGAGTTGGAGTGGCACCCTCTGTATTATGAATTTTGCAGGGTCCATTGAGCCATCCCTCCAGTACGGTTCCGTGCCCTTTAGGTTTTTTTTTGCTTTTTGGTATTTAACCCGAGTGCCTGGCGATGATGCACCCTTTTATTACGGACTAGGGTTGTATTCAGAGCCGGATTATCCCAAAATTTGGTTTCGGTTTTCCAGGCGCTCTCCATCGCACAGTACTTTCGTACTATGGACGCCAAGTCGGCAAAGTGTGTAATTTCATGACGACTTATGGCATTTACGATTCCCTTGTCCGTGCAATTAGTGCAAAAAAGGGAGATTGCGTCTTCCTCGCAGCAGTCCTTTATCCTGTCCATAACCAAGAGGAATCTGGCCCAGTAATGGTGTACTGTTTCAGCGGGCTCTTGCCGGATTCGAGATAGATCGCTTATGTTTGGGTGGGCAGGTGGAATTAAATTCGGAACCCCGTCCAATCTAAGACTCAAAGGCCGAAAAGTTTCCGAACTTGGAAACTTGGGTTTTTGGATATTGTCCAACGAATCCAGCCCGCTGCCTGACTTTAGGTTCAGGACTTGATCGACGTCCGTCCCTCCGCGGGAATCCGGCTTGGAGGGGTTGGGAATCGGGAGTAGATGAGGGGGTAGGGCCAGCCCTCTATGGCGCGCCCTAGAGGAGTCCTACTCTCACCGGGAGTAGGATTCCCCCCTATCGGTGTCAAAACCGGTGGATCTTGGGTAGGGGGTCCCGAACTGTGCGTCTAGGCGGATGGTAACAGGAGACAAGGGACATGATGTTTTTACCCAGGTTCAGGCCCTCTCGGTGGAGCTAAAACCCTACTCCTGCTTGATTAATATTGATGATATGGGTAGTACAAGAGTAGATCTACCACGAGATCAAGGAGGCCAAACCCTAGAAGCTAGCCTATGGTATGATTGTTGTTCGTCCTACAGACTAAAACCCTCCGGTCTATATAGACACCGGAGAGGGCTAGGGTTACACAGAGTCGGTTACAATGGTAGGAGATCTACATATCCGTATCGCCAAGCTTGCCTTCCACGCAGGAAAGTCCCATTCGGACACAGGACGGAGTCTTCAGTCTTGTATCCTCATAGTCTTGGAGTCCGGCCAAAGATGATAGTTCGGCTATCCGGACACCCCCTTGTCCAGGACTCCCTCAATGACCCCTCCAAGAAACAGCCTAAGCGCCAGCATCAGCGGCGCCGCTCTAAATCCCGCCACAGCAAAAATGGAGATTCCGGCACCGGTGACAATAACACCCCGGACAGTGCCGAAGACAACCCCCTCGAACAAGATTCAGCACAGGAGGATGGAGAAGCTAGCCCTCATGAGAGAGCGTCAGACAGAGAGGTAGAGGACGATAATTATATGCCCCCTCCGGAGACGACGCAAGCCTCGATGACGATGAATTTGTCATGCCTGAGGATCCCGTCGAACAAGAGCGTTTCAAACGCAGGCTTATGGCCACGGCAAGCAGCCTCAAGAAAAAGCAGCAACAACTTAGAGCTGACCAAGACTTGCTAGCCGACAGATGGACTGAAGTCCTTGCGGCCGAAGAGTATGAACTCGAACGCCCCTCCAAAAGCTACCCCAAACGCAAGCTGCTACCCCGATTAGAGGAGGAAGCACATAAACCTACATCACCAGTGCACAATACGGCCGACCGGCCACCTCGTGGCCACGATAGAGAGGCCACTAGGCCCTCCACTAAAGCCGCACCCCAGCGCCGCTCGAAAAGTACAAGGCCACGGGGGAATGCGCCGGACTTACGAGACATATTGGAGGATAAGGCAAGACAAACAAGATCGATCTACGGATCGCGTGGGCGCCCCATGATACGTGACGACAACCGTCACGCCGGATACAGCAATTCCGGCCGGGCAGAACACAGTAGACAAAGCTCGTTTGAGCTGCGTCGTGATATAGCCCAATACAGAGGCGCCGCACACCCACTATGCTTCACAGACGAAGTAATGGATCATCAAATCTCTGAGGCTTTCAAACCCGTAAACATTGAATCATACGACGGCACAACAGATCCTGCGGTTTGGATTGAGGACTATCTCCTTCACATCCACATGGCCCACGGTGATGATCTACATGCCATCAAATACCTCCCACTCAAGCTTAAAGGACCAGCTCGGCATTGTCTCAACATCTTGCCAGCAGAATCAATTGGGTGTTGGGAAGACCTGGAAGCCGCATTCCTTGATAACTTCCAGGGCACATATGTGTGACCACCAGACGCCGATGACCTAAGCCACATAATTTAGCAGCCAGACAAATCGGCCAGACAATTCTGGACATGGTTCTTAACCAAGAAAAATCAAATCGTCGACTGTCCGGATGCATAGGCCCTTGTAGCCTTCAAACATAACATCCGCGACGAGTGGCTTGCCCGACACCTTGGACAGGAAAAGCCGAAATCCATGGCAGCCCTCACATCACTCATGACCCGCTTCTGCGCGGGAGAGGACAGCTGGCTAGCTCGCAGTAACAACCTGACGAAAAGCTCTAGTAGTTCGGATACCAAGGACAGCAATGGCAGGTCGCGTCGCAATAAGCACAAGCGCCGGATTAACGGTGATAATACTGAAGATACGACAGTCAATGCCGGATTCAAAAGCTCTAAACCCGGTCAGCGGAAAAAGCCATTCAAAAGAAATACTCCGGGCCTGTCCAATTTGGACCAAATACTCGATCGCTTGTGCCAGATACACGGCACCCCCGAAAAGCCAGCCAATCACACCAACAGGGATTGTTTGGTGTTCAAGCAGGCAGGCAAGTTAATTGCCAAAAATAATGACAAGGGGCTGCATAGAGATGACGAGGAGGAGACCCGGCCACCGAACAATAGAGGACAAAAGGGTTTCCCCCCACAAGTGCGGACGGTGAACATGATATACGCAACCCACATACCCTAAAGGGAGCGGAAGCGTGCACTTAGGGACGTATATGCGATGGAGCCAGTCGCCCCAAAGTTCAATTCATGGTCCTCATGCCCGATCACTTTTGATCGAAGGGACCACCCCATTCGACATAACCTATAAGCCACGGCGAGCTATCAAGTCGCAAGTTTTGGCTGACTTCATCGCTGAATGGACTGAAGCCGAACTCCCTAAAGAGTACGGTGCATATTCCAATTGGATCATGCACTTCGACGGTTCCAAAATGTTGGCCGGCCTGGGGGGCGTCGTCCTGACGTCCCCAACCGGAGACACAGTCCAATATGTACTCTAGATAATGTACACGGACTCCAACAACGTAGCCGAATACGAGGCCCTTCTACATGGTCTCCGGATGGCAGTCTCCATGGGCATCCAGCGCCTAGAGGTCTGCGGGGATTCAAACCTCGCAATATCCCAAATAAATGGAGACTTTGACGCCAAGGATCTGAAAATGGCAGCTTACCGTAACGCCGTCTTAAAAATGTCAGCTCGGTTTGAAGGGCTCGAATTTCACCATATAGCCCGGGATAATAACCAGGCGGCGGACGTATTGGCACGCATCGGTGCAAAGAGCGATGCCATCCCTCCCAACATCTTCCTGGAGCGGCTTTTCAAGCCATCCGTACTATGGGAAGGGGAGTCTGGAAACAACAATCTGGACCCAAACGCACCGCCCAACACCGAACATTCTGACACAATCGGTGGTTCTGCCAACGAAATAACACCTTCAGCCCACGAAATAATGGCAGTTATTGCCTCGTGGACCGAGCCATTCCTAGCCTACTTAACTAGGTAGGAACTTCCCGAGGACCAAAACGAGGCCCGCTGCATAATTCGGCGATCTAAAGCCTAAAAGGTCCATGAGGGAGAGCTTTATAAGAAAAGCACAACCGGAGTCCTTCGAAGGTGTATCTCAAGAGGAAGGGCGAAATCTTCTGGCTGAAATTCATGCCGGACTCAGTGGGCACCACGCCGCAGCCCGGGCCCTTCTAGGCAAGGCCTTCCATACAGGATTTTATTGGCCGACTGCCCGGGCAGATGCACAGGACTTAGTCCAACGATGCGTCGGTTGCCAGCTCTTTGCTAATCAAAACCACATGCCACCCACCGCCCTAAAAATAATACCCATCACCTGGCCGTTCGCGGTCTGGGGGCTTGACATGGTTGGACCCCTTAAAGGAGGATCCCACAAGCAAAAGTACCTATTCGTCATGGTGGATAAACTCACCAAATGGATAGAGGCCAAGCTAGTTAAGACGGCCGAATCCGGACCCGTGATAGACTTCATATCAGGGGTTGTACACCGTTACGGCGTCCCCCATAGCATCATCACTGATAACATCACGAACTTCACGGCCGACGAGGTTAAACTTTGGTGCAAAAACATGGGCATCAAGCTCGACTACGCTTCAGTCTATCACCCTCAAACTAACGGTCAAGTCGAGCGAGCAAATGGTCTAATCATGAGCGGCATCAAACCCAGACTAGTGCGGTCCCTTAAGGAATCTAACACGCACTGGGTAGAGGAGCTCGACTCCATACTCTGGGGGCTGCGAACCACGCCGAATCGCACTACCGGATTCACACCATTTTTTATGGTATACGGCGCAGAGGCAGTTTTGACCTGCGACATAATTCATGACTCACCTCGCGTGCGCATGTATGAAGAAAGAGAAGCCGAGCTGGATCGACAGGACAGTTTGGACGCCTTAGAAGAGGAGCACGATGTGGCAAAAGCTCGTTCCGCATTCTATCAACAGCAGGCTCGAAGATATCAAAGCAGAGAAGTACGAGCCAAAACTTACAATGTTTGCGAACTAGTTCTACGCCTGCCGGACAAGAAAAAGGACAAACTCAAGACCAAATGGGAGGGTCCCTTCATCATCGACCAAGTCCTGACCGGCGGAGCGTATCATCTGTGAAACGCATCGGATAACCGACTCGAGCCAAACCCATGGAACGCAGCCCGTCTCCGAAGATTCTACGCCTAGCGCCGGACTCTTAGTTCGTCTCCTTCCCCGTCTATATTTTATACTTTAACTGTCTTTTATTTCTCTCCTTCTCCCCCCGTTTTTTCTCACAAGCCTTCGGAGGCTCGCCTGCGCATTGTTCGCACACACTTGACGTGCTACTCGCACTCATTATACCTGGCGGCTTCTTTAACAGAAGCTTATTTATACGGGCTTTATGCCCAACACATGTGTCACACTTCCGCATGTACCTATTATTCACCATTATATGCATCGATATGACTTAAGTTTTGGCCAAGCTGGGTTGCCTGGCTCCTGTCTTACCCCTACGTTCCCGATTGTTTGGCTAGGAGGTAAAGGGAGCACCTCTGCGATTGTTACTGCCGGGTCAGCCGGATGTGTACCTCAGAATGGGTGAAGCCGAAAGCTAGCGTTCTTAAGGGAATATTCGGTCGGTGAATTAAAAGATGATTTCTTATCTACTTATTTATCTGCACCCAGATGCTTTCCTGCTTTTTTCGCAGTCCGGACATGCAATTTAGGGCATGCCTCCCAGGGAAAGGAACCCCTAACGGAACTATTCTCCCTGGAAGATGTTTCTTACTAACCATGTAATATAACATAACTAGTTGGGCACTTGTCTGATAAAGCACTAATGACCCCTACGCCTGGTCTCCACGCATGCCCCGGTTTTTTATATAACCGCGAGGGTATTCAGACACACTCCGGACTGTTGGGTCCCGAGGTTGAAGCGAAAAGGTCCGCCACGACAAACGATCTACAATCCGGCTAGAAGGCATTTTACATCTCATTTTAAATTACATAGTCAAGCTGACTGATTGTATTCCTCTTCGATACCATCTAATAGACTGTCTAGTTTACAGTTCCGCTAGGAATACTTGGCGGCCAACTCTACTTGGCCGTACACTAAGCTCACAGGGATCTCCTTCCCATCGCCCCCATAGGTTCGACCTCAGCCATGTGGTTTGGGTCAGCCTTCGCGTACCGTTTCTTCACCATGGCCCAGGCCTCCCTGGCGCCTTGACGGCAGGCCGATATCTTCCATAGCCGGAAGCGCCGCCGTGCTCCCTGAAGCTTCTCCGCAAGCTCTCCAAGACCTTCGGGTAGGGACATGGATGGCCACAAGGCCTGGGTGACTCCGCTCATCACCTGCCGAACTCGTTTGTGCAGTTGCAGCAGCTCGGGAAGTAGGTCACCCGTCGAAGCGGGCATTTCCTCTGCAGGACGACCTGTGAGCATACCTACAAACATATTTCTATTAATCGACTTCCTCGCCGAACTCTTCTTTTTCAAAAGTTTGCTCAAGCACTTACTATAAATGCCGCGACAAAGCCGCCGATTCTCCTTCACGGAGTCAGACAGCTGGGCCTGAACATCTTTTAGTTCCTCGCCCAACTGGGTCTTGGCATCTTGGAGGTTATTTTCCTCTTGCCGCACCCTTGTAAGCACCTTCTCGCCAGCCTTTAGCTGGCGTAGTAGCTGTTGCTTGTCCGGATCTAGTTCGGCGCCATCTGCAATATTATTGTCAGACTTATACACACGCCGCACTTCACAAACTACTTATCTTTCGAAGTATATATTACCGGAGGGGTTCTCTGTGGCTCCCCCTGTGGCGGCTAGTGCGGCCTCAAGTTGGGCCTTGCACTCTTGAAGCTCCTGGGATAGATGGGTATTCTTTTCTGTAAGATCCTGCATAACAAATGACCCTTAAATCAGTTATTCTAACTATTTTAAGTCTCGGGGGCTACTGGCACATATAACTGTCAAAATTCCTCACCCGTATGTCTTCACATACTACTCCGTGGCTCTGCTAGACCGTCTTGAGCGGCACGGAGGTGCGCATCTCCCAAATTAAAGGCATTCAATGCCTCTTGGGAGAAACATGCGTCATGAAAGATTGTCCGGCGGCGCCTGTGATTCATGGCACTCTCCACCTCAGATCTGGTGGCGGACAACCTGTCGGCATCCTCCGTTGGAGGGTCACCTGATGCGCGCCTTGTGTTCGCCTCCCCCTCTGGACCTGGCATTGGAGCCTGACTGGCGGAGGCTTGATTGGCAACCTCTCCGGACACAGTCTGGCGAGCGCTCTTTCTCCTGAAAAAATCACGAGCGTTAGTATGCCTTCTAGGAATATTTCCTGGAAACATGGTGGCGCGCCATACCATTGCGGCGATGTCTCGATCCACACCACACTTCTTTTCCGCCTGCTGGGCCGAGCTGCCCCTTGTTGGCCAGCCGCCGCGGGCTCGGCTTCCCGCCTCGAAGGCACCTCCTGCGGAACACCGTTTGTATGCGGTGATCAGAAATAAGCACGGATGGGTCATGGTATCAGGACTTCGGTCACCGTTACCTGGGAAGCTGGAAATATTCCGGGGTAGTCGGCCGTAATGGCGACCAAAGCATTGTCGATGCTACGTTGGTGGAACACCCCGTCGATCAGCTCCACCTGTATGTCCGGATCCTCTTCGGAGGCCGGATCGAGGGACCGTCCCAGATCCTCGGGTTGTGGAGCCGGGCTGTGTATATCCTCTACGGCCCGGCGCAGTTCCTGCGACAAAATCACCAAATGAGATACTTAACCATGGGAATGTGGATCGGATAGGCAAAAAGAAATGTCCGCTTACCCAGCTTCGAGGATTGTTCATAGAAAACCCGTTCAGTGGGCTGACGCAGAGAAAATCCTCCTTTTCCCCTTTGTACAGGCCGGACAAGATCTTCACTAGATCTGCAACCGATCCCGGCCCCTTACAGCCATGGCGGTTGGCATGATCCTCCCCGTTGAAATCGCACATGGGGTGGCCCCTATACTGGAGCGGCTGCACCCCCCGCATAATGCATGTGGCCATGACGTCGATCATGGTCAATCCGGAATGAGCCAATAATCTTATTCGGCCCATCAGATAAAGGACGTCCCTGTCATTCTACCGTTGAGAGCTCTGCGGACGCCAACTTAGGCGTTTCTTCAAGGAAGCATTACTGAACTCCGGGAGGCCGATCCGAACAGGATCCGGTAGCGGGGCGTCTTCTATATAGAACCATTCCGAAGGCCAGTCTTCGGTCGCCTCCTTCGGGGTTCCGGATAGATATGCGGTCCCGGCGATGCACCATAACTCGGCTCCGCCCACTTGATATATCGACCCCTCATGAGAACGGGGTACGAGGCAGAATAATCTCTTCCACAGCGCAAAATGAGCCTCGACACCCAGGAACAGCTCACAAAGGGCCACGAAGCCCGCGATGTGCAGAATGGAGGCAGGCGTAAGGTGGTGTAGCTGGAGGCCGTAGAACTCCAGGAGCCCCCGGAGAAACGGATGTATTGGAAATCCGAGTCCTCTTATTAGATAAGAGACAAAGCATACCCGCTCTCCTTTGGAGGGATTGGGGACGCTCTCCGCCTGCTTTCCGCCCTTGTAGGTGGGGAGTCCGGCTAGAATCGGAACCATAAAAGCTGGGGGAAGATATCCCTCGGCTTGGAGCGTCACTAACTCACTATGCGGGACTGAGCATCTCCCCCAATCTCCTGGCTGAGGGCTGGGAGCGCGAGAGGAGGAGCCGCGCCGACTGTCCATGATGGAATGGATTCTTGTCAAAGGCGCTCCGGTGAGTGCTCGCGGAGGGAGGATGGTGTGATTCGGATTTAGATCCTCGTCTCCTTTTATAGGCGGCTCATTTGCACAGCTAGGGGGTAAGTGTAAAAATACCCTGGCTTTTCGCATTTGTTTGACACGCGTAAGATGGCCATTATTGGGCGTAGAAGCCAAGGAGCGCAACATTTACAAGTAGCCGGACACTATTCAACATAGGATTTGGAGAAGAACCCGCCTTGCAATGCCGAAGACAATCAAAACGCCGGATTCATCATCATTGAAGCCTGGTTCGGGGGCTACTGAGGGAGTCCTGGACTAGGAGGTGTCCAGATAGCCGAACTATCATCTTTGGCCAGACTCCAAGACTATGAAGATATAAGATTGAAGACTCCGTCCCGTGTCCGGATGGGACTTTCCTTGGCGTGGAAGGCAAGCTTGGCGATACGGATATGTAGATCTCCTACCATTGTAACCGACTCTGTGTAACCCTAGCCCTCTCCGATGTCTATATAAACCAGAGGGGTTTAGTCCGTAGGACGAACAACAATCATACCATAGGCTAGCTTCTAGGGTTTAGCTTCCTTGATCTTTTGGTAGATCTACTCTTGTACTATCCATATCATCAATATTAATCAAGCAGGAGTAGGGTTTTACCTCCACCGAGAGGTCCCGAACCTGGGTAAAAACATCGTGTCCCTTGTCTCCTGTTACCATCGGCCTAGACGCAGAGTTCTGGACCCCCTACCCGAGATCCGCCGGTTTTGACACCGACAGGGGGGAATCCTACTCCCGGTGAGAGTAGGACTCCTCTAGGGCGCGCCATAGAGGGCTGGCCCTACCCCCCCTCTACTCCTTTATATACGGGGAAGGGGGCACCCCATAGACACACAAGTTGACATTGTTTAGCCGTGTGCGGTGCCCCCTCCACAGTTACACACCTCGGTCATATCGTCGTAGTGAATAGGCAAAACCCTGCGCCGGTAACTCCATCATCACCATCACCACCGCGTCGTGCTGACAAAACTCTCCCTCGGACTCAACTGGATCAAGAGTACGAAGGACGTGCCCGAGCTGAACGTGTGCTGAACGCGGAGGTGCCGTTCGGTGCTTGGATCGGTTGGATCGTGAAGACGTTCGACTACATCAACCGCGTTAACTAAACGCTTCCGCTTTCGGTCTACAAGGGTACGTGGACACACTCTCCCCTCTCGTTGCTATGCATCACATAGATAGATCTTTCGTGATCGTAGGAATATTTTTGAAATTTCTGCGTTCCCCAACAGTGGCATCCGAGCCAGGTCTATTTGTAGATGTTATATGCACGAGTAGAACACAAAGAGTTGTGGGCGGTAATAGTCATACTGCTTACCAGCATGTCATACTTTCATTCGGTGGTATTGTTGGATGAAGCGGCTCAGACTGACATTAGGCGTACGCTTACGTGAGACTGGTTCTACCGACGTGCTTTGCACATAGGTGGCTGGTGAGTGTCTGTTTCTCCAACTTTAGTTGAATCGAGTGTGGCTACACTCGGTCCTTGTTGAAGGTTAAAACAACACACTTGACGAAAAATTGTTGTGGTTTTGATGCGTAGGTAAGAACGGTTCTTGCTGGAAGCCCATAGCAGCCACGTAAAAATTGCAACAACAAAGTAGAGGACGTCTAACTTGTTTTTGTAGGGTTTGCTGTGATGTGATATGGTCAAACATGATGTGATATAAATTGTTGTATGAGATGATCATGTTTTGTAACAAAGTTACCGGCAACTGGCAGGAGCCATATGGTTGTCGCTTTATTGTATGTAATGCAATCGCCATGTAATTTTTCTACTTTATCACTAAGCGGCACCGATAGTCGTAGTAACAATAGGTGGCAAGACGACAATGATTCTACGATGGAGATCAAGGTGTCGCGCCGGTGACGTTGGAGATCATGACGATGCTTCGGTGATGGAGATCATGAGCACAAGATGATGATGGCCATATCATGTCACATATTTTGATCGCATGTGATGTTTATCCTTTATGCATCTTATTTTGCTTAGAACATCGGTAGCATTATAAGATGATCCCTTACTAAATTTCAAGGTACAAGTGTTCTCCCTGAGTATGCACTGTTGTTACAGTTCGTCGTGCCGAGACACCACGTGATGATCGGGTGTGATAAGCTCTACATTCACATACAACGGGTGCAAGGCAGTTTTGCACACGCAAAATACTCGGGTTAAACTTGATGAGCCTAGCATATGCAGATATGGCCTCGGAACACTGAGACCGAAAGGTCGAGCGTGAATCATATAGTAGATATGATCAACAGAGTGATGTTCACCATTGAAAACTACTCCATCTCATGTGATGATCAGACATGGTTTAGTTGATTTGGATCACGTGATCACTTAGATGATTAGAGGAATGTCTATCTAAGTGGGAGTTCTTAAGTAATATGATTAATTGAACTTTTAATTTATCATGAACTTAGTACCTGATAGTATTTTGCATGTCTATGTTGTTGTAGATCAATGGTCCGTGCTACCATTCCTTTGAATTTTAATGCGTTCCTAGAGAAAGCTAAGTTGAAAGATGATGGCAGCAACTACACGGACTGGGTCTGTAACTTGAGGATTATCCTCATTGCTGCACAAAAGAATTACATCCTGGAAGCACCGCTAGGTGCCAGGCCTGCTGCAGATGCTACTGATGACGTTAAGAACGTATGGCAGAGCAAAGCTGATGACTACTCGATAGTTCAGTGTGCCATGCTTTACGGCTTAGAATCGGAACTTCAAAGATGTTTTGATCTTCCAGTTGATTGTGTCATTGACAGAGTTCTTCAATCACTGCCACCAAGCTATAAAGGCTTCGTGATGAACTATAATATGCAAGGGATGGACAAGACTATTCCCAAGCTCTTCGCGATGCTAAAGGCCGTGGAGGTAGAAATAAAAAAGGAGCATCAAGTGTTGATGGTCAATAAGACCACTAGTTTCAAGAAAAAGGGCAAAGGGAAGAAAGGAAACTTCAAAAAGAATGGCAAAAAGGTTGCTGCTCAAGAGAAGAAACCCAAGTCTGGACCTAAGCCTGAAACTGAGTGCTTCTACTGCAAAGGGACTGTTCACTGGAAGCGGAACTGCCCCAAGTATTTGGCGGACAAGAAGGATGGCAAAGTGAAAGGTATATTTGATATATATGTTATTGATGTGTACTTAACTAATGCTCATAGTAGTGCCTGGGTATTTAATACTGGTTCTGTTGCTCATATTTGCAACTCGAAACAGGGGCTATGGGTTAAGCGAAGATTGGATAAGGACAAGGTGACGATGCGCGTGGGAAACGGTTCCAAAGTCAATGTGATCGCAGTCGGCACGCTACCTCTACATCTACCATCGGGATTAGTTTTAGACCTGAATAATGTTATTTGGTGCCAGCATTGAGCATGAAAATTATATCTGTATCTTGTTTGGTGTGAGGCGGTTATTCATTTAAATCAGAGAATAATGGTTGTTCTATTTATATGAGTAATATCTTTTATGGTCATGCACCCCTGCTGAGTGGTCTATTTTGGTTGAATCTTGATAGTAGTGATACACATATTCATAGTGTTGAAGCCAAAAGATTGAAGTTTAACAATGATAGTGCAACTTATTTGTGGCACTACCATTTGGGTCATATCGGTATAAAGCCCATGAAGAAACTCCATACTGATGGACTTTTGGAATCACTTGATTATGAATCACTTGGTGCTTGCAAACCGTGCCTTATGGGCAAGATGACTAAAACTCCGTTCTCCGGAACAATGGAATGAGCTACTAACTTGTTGAAAATAATACATACCGATGTATGCGGTCCAATGAGTATTGATGCTCGTGGCGGGTATCGTTATTTTCTTACCTTCACAGACGATTTGAGCAGATATGGTTATATCTACTTAATGAAGCATAAGTCTGAAACATTTGAAAAGTTCAAAGAATTTCAGAGTGACGTGGAAAATCATCGTAACAAGAAAATAAAGTTTCTATGATTTGATCGTGGAGGAGAATATTTGAGTTACGAGTTTGGTCTTCATTTGAAACAACATGGGATAGTTTCACAATTAACGCCATCTAGAACACCATAGCGAAATGGTGTGTCCAAACGTCATAACCGTACTTTATTAGATATGGTGCGATCTATGATGTCTTTTACTGATTTACCGCTATCATTTTGGGGTTATGCTCTAGAGACGGCTGCATTCACTTTAAATAGGGCACCATCAAAATCCGTTGAGACGACGCCTTATGAACTGTTGTTTGGCAAGAAACCAAAGTTGTCGTTTCTTAAAGTTTGGGGCTGCGATGCTTATGTGAAAAAGCTTCAACCTGATAAGCTCGAACCCAAATCAGAGAAGTGTGTCTTCGTAGGATACCCAAAGGAAACTGTTGGGTACACCTTCTATCACAGATCCGAAGGCAAAATCTTTGTTGCTAAGAATGGATCCTTTATAGAGAAGGAGTTTCTCTCGAAAGAAGTGAGTGGGAGGAAAGTAGAACTTGATGAGGTAACTGTACCCGCTCCCTTATTGGAAAGTAGTTCATCGCAGAAATCAGTTCCTGTGATTCCTACACCAATTAGTGAGGAACCTAATGATGATGATGATCATGAAGCTTCAGATCAAGTTACTACCGAACCTCGTAGGTCTTCCAGAGTAAGATCCGCACCAGAGTGGGACGGTAATCCTGTTCTGGAAGTCATGTTACCAGACCATGATGAACCTATGAACTATGAGCAAGCGATGATGAGCCCAGATTCCGCGAAATGGCTTGAGGCCACGAAATCTGAGATGGGATCCATGTATGAGAACAAAGTGTGGACTTTGGTGGACTTGCCCAATGATCGGAAAGCCATAAAAAATAAATGGATCTTTAAGAAGAAGACCAATGCAGACGGTAATGTTACTGTTTACAAAGCTCGACTTGTTGCGAAAGGTTTTCGACAAGTTCAAGGAGTTGACTATGATGAGACTTTCTCACCCATAGCGATGCTTAAGTCTGTCCGAATCATGTTAGCAATTGCTGCATTTTATGATTATGAAATTTGGCAAATGGATGTCAAAACTGCATTCCTAAATGGATTTTTGGAAGAAGAGTTGTATATGATGCAACCGGAAGGTTTTGTTGATCCAAAGGGTGCTAGCAAAGTGTGCATGCTCCAGCGATCCATTTATGGACTGGTGCAAGCCTCTCGGAGTTGGAATAAATGCTTTGATAGTGTGATCAAAGCATATGGTTTTATACAGACTTTTGGAGAAGCCTGTATTTACAAGAAAGAGAGTGGGGGCTGACGGTGTCCTGGACTAGGGAGTACTCAACGCGTCGTCTCCCGGTCAGTTGGATTGGGCCGAGGACCCCCATGGCCGTATACTCAAGGGCCAGTCCGGACAGCTGCCGCATACAAGGAAGAATCAACAAGACTTGGCGATCAAGACAAGGACTCCTCCCTCCACCGGCGTATTCGGCTAGCACTCTTGTTATCCTAGGCCTCTGGTGCATTATATAAACCGGGGCCAGGCTGGTCGATAGAGAGACACAACAATCATACCATAGGCTAGCTTCTAGGGTTTAGCCTCCTTGATCTCGTGGTAGATCTACTCTTGTACTACCCATATCATCAATATCAATCAAGCAGGAGTAGGGTTTTACCTCCATCGAGAGGGCCCGAACCTGGATAAAAACATCGTGTCCCTTGTCTCCTGTTACCATTGATCCTAAGACGCACTGCTTGGGACCCCCTACCCGAGATCCGCCGGTTTTGACATCGACATTGGCGCTTTCATAGAGAGTTCTGCTGTGTGATCGGCGAAAGGATCAATGGCTCGACTGCAGGTCAACTGCGACGTCGGCTTCTTCATCACCAGCTCGACTGGTCACCTTGGCTTGACCGAGGACTGCGCCCTACCTCCAATCGTCATGTTCGGATGAGGGCCTTCATCAACACCAACTCCGATCTCTATCAAGATCATGGAGGAGTCATCCATGGAGCTCGGGGGCTCAACGTCAACATTGCCCTCAGGCGACCGTGCTGTTTTTCTGGACAGCAAACTTGTATCTGTGGCCACCGCCTCCTCGAGTGTCACCTAAACGATTACTTTGGTGGAATTATGCGTAATTAAGTCTACAACAACCTTGCAAAAATTTCGTCGAGTTCCGATGGAGAAATCTCCGGCAATCTCCGATATACCGGAGCCCTATTGAATCTGGACGAGAATCCGGACGAGTTTAGGGCGTGGTATCCAGCATCTAGCTCGGATGTCCTTTGGAAGATCCAACCATTGATTTGCTGCGAAATTACCATATCTACCACCTAACAAAAATTAAGCTTGACCCGACCATCTAAACTCCGGGAAACTTCCGATTAGTGCATCACTTTTTGGATCTACTTTCTGCGCGAGAACGAATCCGACCTGAATTCATCTTCTTTATGAACGGGATCTTGGACATCCTTTTTGAAGGAAGTTTTCGTACGGGGTGTTGTGTTTTATTCTCAAACACATCCCAGTAGTATTAAAAGTATTCTTGCAATACGAACTTCACCGTCGCACCGGTGTCAAACCAGCCCGACAACATCATTCCACGGCGGCCGACCTGCGTTAGACACGTCGTCGCTTTGTTGAGCCGAGCTCAATTTCTTCGGGTCATCATCTCGGCCAGCCGAACAATAGTTCGGCATCGCGAAGGATAAATCGCCACCAAGATCGCCGCCCCACGGATTACACGGAGCGGGCACACCTGCATCACCGCACAGTCACATCATCAAGCGGCATCGACCACGTCACGACCTGCATTGGCAGGGCCGCACTGTTGCTTTCTCAAGCTGGTGTCCACCACGCCGACCTACTTCGACTCATCGGCTGACACCAAGGCTTCATCACGTTAGCTGGACCGGGTGCTGTATCATCTCTTCATCAACCTACTCCGGAGACTTCGGCGTCGCTGGCCGACCGGCTCCGTCACGTTAGCTAGACCGAGGGCTTTGCCTCGGCGAGCCAACCTTGCCAAGATCGCCATGTTTGCTTTATCGCCCATCAGCGATAGGTGTGCGGATCGAGTCCCAATTTTGGGAATCACCTTTCTTCGGATTGCTACAACAAATATGCCAGGTGCTATTAATCCTAGTTTTTTTTGCTTGTTAGGGTTCATTTTTCCCAATGAATTATTACTCTGGTTTGTCCGTCATATGTACGCAGGTCTATCAAATGGTGGTCGCATTAACGATGGTCGCATGGTGGTTCGGTCGGTTTCAGACATAGTCCGCTAACGCCGATCCGAACTCGAATCGACACGTGAATTCAGGCCTTGCCTTGCCTTTACCGCATCACGCCGCTGCCCTGCATCGACATTGACTTCAGCACCAGGCCATATTTCTTTTATTACTCACTTTGCATAAATTATTTGTTATGCAACGAATTTTTTATTATTATTATTACTATTATCTTTGGTTTGCACTATTTTTTGTGCACAGGAAAATGATCCAGCCGGACTATATCCTTTGGCGTCACCTCGGCTGGACGGGGGGCTTCGTCGACACTTCATTACCCCATGCCGGGGACTTCGGCATCACCCTGCCATCCTGCATTGACCGTGCTATGTCACCACTTCGGAGTGCCGAGCTCTTTGCTCCGCCACCTCGGGACCGGCTCTGGGATGGAACCTTGTCCCGCGTCAAGCTCGAACCGCGTCATCAATATCAAACACATTAACCAGCTAAGTTGTCTTCATGCTCAAAGTTTTAAATTTTTAACTTGTGTTCGACTCGGCCAAGCACTATACTTTTTTGGAAAAAAGTTGCTTGTAAAAATTTCCTTGTCCAAAACTTTGTTTGTGACGCGCAAATTCAAATACCCCGTTTACTTGGGGGCTTCCTTCATGAAGCTTTTTCCTCTTGCATATGATTATACTTGTACGGCTTCGTTCCTTGTTCGTGTATTACGCCACAATATGCACCATATTGACTTAAGCGATCTGCAAGCTGGGTTGCCTGGCTCCTGTGCTTACCCCTACGTTCCCGATTGTTCGGCTAGGGAGTAAAGGGAGCACCTCTGCAATTGTCACGATCGGGTCAACCGAGCCGGACCTCAGACTGGGTGAAGCCGAAAGCTAGCGCTCTTATTGTTTTTCAATCATGGTCGGCACACAACGGAACTCATGAGTACAAAAAATCTATTGCACAAGTCTCATATTAACAATGAGCACCGAAGAAAGGTATCGGTGGGGGTACTATTTTCTTCAAAGATGCTTCTTACACTTTATCAGTAATATAGCATAAGTTCCCTGAGCGCGCTTTGTCTGTTACAGCCTTATGACCTGATTGCCTAGTTATTGGAAACACCGTCGATATTCTCGACAGATGGAGTACATAACACTTTTCGGTCCTTGACCGAAGAGGGAGAAGCCGACGGCCGGTTAAGACGCGTTTAAAGTTCGGTTGAACATAGATATGATATACGTACTTCGGTACATACAATCATTCTTTTACCCAAGTCACTTGGGGGATCTTATGTTTATTTGAGCCATTTTATAATAAGTGTTTTTTTCTTAGTCGTTGCAGAGTTTTTATTATTATTTATCACTCCTTTTCTCGACACGAGTGTGCGGTCACTAGCCGGGGAGCCTAATTTCTCTCTCAAAACCGCTAGAGTTTAGTTTTCTAAACTGGCCTAATGAGAAGTACTCCGCCATCGGGATGGAAGACTGAAGCCGTAGGCCGACCGCTTGAAGTCTTGAGATAGGATGTGTCATGTTAAAGCACGACAGAAGCACTTTTTTTTTCTAAAGTCCAATTTTTGGATTGGCATCGAACACTTGATCTTGTTCGGACGTCATGTTTTCACTGACGTTTTTTGGTTTTCCAGGCTTTTGGCACTTTTAAACTATTTGTGTGCTTTCAGCACAAGTCTTGCAGTGCAACGCCGGACACCTTTAGAGATTCGGCAAAACATTCTCGCATATTGCTATATATGCATCAGTTTCGAATTGTGTCTTCGGTCAATAGTTGGGTTGCCCGGCTCCCGCGCTTGCCTCCTATGTTCCGCTTTGTTTGGCTAGGTGTGCAAAGGGAGAACCACTGCGGTTGTGCTTCCAGCTCGCATGGTCAAGCACCTCAGTGGAGAAAGCCGAAAACTGACTGTCACTATAGGTGTAAACTGGTCAGCGATCCGATGACTATATTAAATGATGGGCCATTCATAACATTGGCCAAAGTGTTTCCCGCTTGACCTCGACTGTCGCCGAACACTACCGGGGGCTATTAACTGGCCTCCCAAACTAAATCCTCGATATTTTGCTCTTATATTGGAGCTGAGGTTTCATGATCATACTTAGCATGACAACCCAAAGAAAGGAACCGATAGCGGGACTATTTTCTTTGGAAGACATTTCTTCTGTTAAATAGTAATATAACATGTCTCTCCGCGTACCTTTGTTTATAAAAACCGTATGGCTAGATTGCCTTGTTTGTTGTAAATCTTTGCCCTCATAAAGGCTTTATAAAGTAGGACAAACACTCCTCGGCTATTGGCCGAGGAGGTGGAAGCCGATGGTCGGTCAACAAAGTTTTGTACAATGCGGATCCGAGCATTAATGACGTAAAGTACTTGGATACATAGAGTCATTACACATAATTTGTGATTTTACTATGGATATCGATCCTTAATTCGGCCTCCCGTGCCCGCATTAAGGCTCGGGGGCTACTGGGCTTCGGGCTTATTATTTACAAATATTAAAGGGGCACATCGATCCTCTGATCTGTTGTTGCCACCCGACTAGTGTCTCGGGGGCTACTGCATTGCCTGTTCTATGCAGAAAATTTTAAGTGCAATACAGTTTCCGAGGAGATTTTGATCCTCAGGTTGGTCGGCCGCACCCAACCCGAAGTTTCGAGGACTAAGCACGCCGCTTTTGTGTCCCAAGTATTCTGCGAGTTAGGACTTGATCCTCGGGCCGATTTTGCAAATCAACCCGAGTCTCGTGATTCTCGGGATCAGCGGTCTTATGTCATCCTTCGGTGCATCTCGGGTTTTAGACCGATACACACCTTGAGGGCTACTGGCTATATATCTCGTCAGAGAATAAATTGCATCAATAAAAAATATTGACCAAAAATCAGCCCATGACCGAGGTGTTGAACCACCTCGGAAGCAGTTCGGCATATAGCTCGGATGCAAGTGGCTGGCTCCTTAGAGTGCATTTCCGGCATTAAGCTCGGCTAAACTCCTTCATCTTTTCTGGACCAAGATGATCTATGACATCTTGGATATAGTCCGGCGTTGGAGCTTGGACACGGTCCGGCGTTGGAGTTCGGATACATTTCGGCGTTGGAGCTCGAAAGCAGTCTGGCATTGATGCTCGGCTGCAAGAGATACCTTGAATGCAGTCCGGCGTTAGAGCTCGGACGCAAGAGGACACTGCCTTCCAGGAACAACTTCGAACCCGAGGTGTGGCATAAAATTAATAAGGCATTGATAAAGGCCGGAAACTTAAAGGGGCTCCTCAGATACCCGACGTATAAACTCGTCGAATGCATTTCGGCGATACTCAAGATAGAAGATGAGAAGATTTGTTGAACCAGTTTTGAAGACCGGCAACCGAAGATGAAGAACATTTCGGAAGAATCGAGGAGCGTCCCTAACTTGAAGACCGGTAGCTACTGACAGTATCCTGGACTAGGGGGTACTCAACGCGTTGTCTCCCGATCAGTTGGATTGGGCCGAGGACCCCCATGGCCGTAGACTCATGGGCTAGTCCGGACAGCTGCCGCATACAAGGAAGAATCAACAAGACTTGGCGATCAAGACAAGGACTCCTCCCCCCACCGGCGTATTCGGCTAGGACTCTTGTTATCCTAGGCCTCTGGTGCATTATATCAACCGGGGCCAGGCTGGTCGATAGAGAGACACAACAATCATACCATAGGCTAGCTTCTAGGGTTTAGCCTCCTTGATCTCGTGGTAGATCTACTCTTGTACAACCCATATCATCAATATCAATCAAGCAGGTAGGGTTTTACCTCCATCGAGAGGGCCCGAACCTGGGTAAAAACATCGTGTCCCTTGTCTCCTATTACCATTGATCCTAAGACACACTGCTTGGGACCCCCCTACCCGAGATCCGCCGGTTTTGACACCGACAGGGGCTCTGTAGCATTTTTGATCTTATATGTAGATGACATATTGTTGATTGGAAACGATATAGAATTTCTGGATAGCATAAAGGGATACCTAAATAAGAGTTTTTATATGAAAGACCTTGGAGAAGCTGCTTACATATTGGGCATCAAGATCTATAGAGATAGATCAAGACACTTAATTGGACTTTCACAAAGCACATACCTTGATAAAGTTTTGAAAGAGTTCAAAATGGATAAGTCAAAGAAAGGGTTCTTGCCTGTGTTACAAGGTGTGAAGTTGAGTTAGACTCAAAGCCCGACCACCACTGAAGATAGAGAGAAAATGAAAGTCATTCTCTATGCTTCAGTCATAAGTTCTATCATGTATGCAATGCTGTGTACCAGACCTGATGTATGTCTTGCTATAAGCATAATAGGGAGGTACCAAAGTAATCCCGGAGTGGAGCACTAGACAACGGTCAAGAACATCCTGAAATACCTGAAAAGGACTAAGGATATGTTTCTCGTTTATGGAGGTGAAAAAGAGCTCGTCGTAAATGGTTATGTTGATGCAAGCTCTGACAATGATCCGGATGACTCTAAGTCGCAAACCGGATATGTATTTTTATTGAATGGAGGAGCTGTCAGTTGGTGCAGTTCCAAGCAGAGCGCGTGGCGGGATCTACGTGTGAAGCGGAGTACATTGCTGCTTCGGAAGTGGCAAATGAAGGAGTTTGGATGAAGGAGTTCATATCCGATCTAGGTGTCATACCTAGTGCATCGGGTCCAATGAAAATCTTTTGTGACAATACTGGTGCAATTGACTTGGCAAAGGAATCCAGAGTTCACAAGAGAACCATGCACATCAAGAGACACTTCAATTCCATCTATCATCAAGTGTCGGAAGGGGACATAGAGATTTGCAAGATACACATGGATCTGAATGTTGCAGACCCGTTGACTAAGCCTCTCTCACGAGCAAAACATGATCAGCAACAAAGCTCCATGGGTGTTAGAATCATTACTATGTAATCTAGATTATTGACTCTAGTGCAAGTGGGAGACTGAAGGAAATATTCCCTAGAGGCAATAATAAAGTTATTATTTATTTCCTTAATTCATGATAAATGTTTATTATTCATGATAGAATTGTATTAACCGGAAACTTAGTACATGTGTGAATACATAGACAAAACCTATAGTCCCTAGTATGCATCTACTTGACTAGCTCGTTAATCAAAGATGGTTATGTTTCCTAACCATAGACATGTGTTGTCATTTGATGAATGGAATCACATCATTAGGAGAATGATGTGATGGACATGATCCATCCGTTAGCTTAGCGTTATGATCGTGTTAGTTTCATTGCTACTGCTTTCTTCATTACTTATACAAGTTCCTCAGACTATGAGATTATGCAACTCCCGAATATTAGAGGAACACTTTGTGTGCTACCAAACGTCACAACGTAAAAGGGTGATTATAAAGGTGCTCTACAGGTGTCTCCGAAGGTGTTTGTTGGGTTGGCATAGATCAAGATTAGGATTTGTAACTTTGTGTTTCGGAGAGGTATCTCTAGGCCCTCTCGGTAATACTCATCACTATAAGCCTTGCAAGCATTGTGACTAATGAGTTAGTTGCGGGATGAAGTATTACAGAATGAGTAAAGAGACTTGCCGGTAACGAGATTGAACTAGGTATTGAGATACCGACGATCAAATCTCGGGCAAGTAACTGATGACCCACAAGTACAGGGGATCTATCGTAGTCCTTTCGATAAGTAAGAGTGTCGAACCCAACGAATAGCAGAAGGAAATTAGAAGCGGTTTTCAGTAAGGTATTTTCTGCAAGCACTGAAATTGTAGGTAATAAATAGTTTTGTGATAAGATAATTTGTAATGGGTACCAAGCAATGAAAGTAAATAAGGTGCAGGAAGGTGGCACAATCCTTTTTGTAGCAAAGGACAAACCTGGACAATTTCTTATAATGAGAAAAGTGCTCCCGAGGACACATGGGAATTATCGTCAAGCTAGTTTCATCACGCTCATATGATTCGCGTTCGTTACTTTGATAATTTGATGTGTGGGTGGACCGGTGCTTGGGTACTGCCCTTTCTTGGACAAACATCCCACTTATGATTAACCCCTATTGCAAGCATCCGCAACTACAAAAGAAGTATTGAGGTAAACCTAACCATAGCATGAAACTAGTGGATCCAAATCAGCCCCTTACGAAGCAACACATAAACTAGGGTTTAAGCTTCTGTCACTCTAGCAACCCATCATCTACTTATTACTTCCCAATGCCTTCCTCTAGGCCCAAATAATGGTGAAGTGTCATGTAGTCGACGTTCACATAACACCACTAGAGGAGAGACAACATACATCTCATCAAAATATCAAACGAATACCAAATTCACATGACTACTAATAGCAAGACTTCACCCATGTCCTCAGGAACAAACGTAACTACTCATAAAGCATATTCATGTTCATGATCAGAGAAGTATTAATATGCATTAAGGATCTGAACATATGATCTTCCACCAAGTAAACCAATTAGCATCAACTACAATGAGTAATCAACACTACTGGCAACCCACAGGTACCAATTTGTGGTTTTGGATACAAGATTGGATACAAGAGATGAACTAGGGTTTGAGAGGATATGGTGCTGGTGAAGATGTTGATGGAGATTGACCCCCTCCCGATGAGAGGATCATTGGTGATGACGATGGTGATGATTTCCCCCTCCCAAAGGGAAGTTTCCCCGGCAGAACAGCTCCACCGGAGCCCTAGATTGGTTCCGCCAAGGTTCCGCCTCGTGGCGGAGGAGTTTCGTCGCGTAAGCTTGCTTATGATTTTTTCCAGGATAAAAGCCTTCATATAGCAGAAGATGGGCACCGGAGGGCCACCAGGGGGGCCCAGGAGAAGGGGGCGCGCCCAGTAGGGGGGAGCCCCCACCCTCCTAGCCAGGGTGTGGGCCCCCTCTGGTACTTTCTTTGCTCAATAATTCTTATTAATTCCAAAAGTGACTTTCGTGGAGTTTCGGGACTTTTGGAGCTGCGCAGAATAGGTTTCCAATATTTGCTCCTTTTCCAGCGAGAATCCCAATTGCCGGCATTCTCCCTCTTCATGATAAACCTTGTAAAATAAGAGAGAATAACCATAAGTATTGTGACATAATGTGTAATAACAGCCCATAATGCAATAAATATCGATATAAAAGCATGATGCAGAATGGACATATCAACTCCCCCAAGCTTAGACCTCGCTTGTCCTCAAGCGGAAGCCAAAATCGAAAAATATGTCCACATGTTTAGAGATAGAGGTGTCAATAAAAATAAAATACGGACATGAGGGCATCATGATCATTCTTATAACAGCAACATATATAAATTTTGTCATATGCTTTATTATGCTCAAGTAATAATCTGTTCACAATGTCAAGTATGGTTCAGAAACTTCGTTGAGGACTAACAAACTATAATCTCAGTCATTGAAGCAATTGCAATTTATCATAACATCAGAAAGAGTCAAGAATAGAGCTTTTCAGCAAGTCCACATACTCAACCATCATATAGTCTTCTACAATTGCTAACACTCACGCAATACTTATGGTTATGGAGTTTCAATCGAACACATAGAAAGATAGGGGTTTATAGTGTTGCCTCCCAACGTATTCACCTTTGGGTGATGTCAACAATAATACTTCATGCTAATTGACATCCAATTGGATATATATAGCAGGATCTTCCCAACATGAGGTGCTTGCCAAAGGATAAAATGAAAAAGGGAAAGGTGAAGATCACCTTGACTCTTGCATAAAGTAAAAGACATAAAGTAAAAGATAGGCCCTTCGTAGAGGGAAGCAGAGGTTGTCATGTGCTTTTAGGGTTGGATGCACAAAATCTTAATGCAAAAGAACGTCACTTTATATTGCCACCTATGATATGAACCTTTATTATGCAGTCCGTCGTTTTTATTACTTCCATATCACACGATTGTATAAAGCTTATTTTCTCCGCACTAATATGTCATACATATTTAGAGAGCAATTTTTATTGCTTGCAACATGACAACTTACTTGAAGGATCTTACTCAATCCATAGGTAGGTATGGTGGACTCTCATGGCAAAACTGGGTTTAAGGATATTTGGAAGCACAAGTAATATCTCTACTTGGTGCTAGGAATTTCGCTAGCATGAGGGGGAAAGGCAAGCTCAACATGTTTGAAATATCCATGACAATATACTTTAACTGAGATGTGAGGAAACATAACCCATTACGTTGTCTTCCTTGTCCAACATCAACTCTTTAGCATGTCATACTTAATGAGTGCTCACAATCATAAAAGATGTCCAAGATAGTATATTTATATGAGAGAACCTCTCTTTCTTTATTACTTACTATTAATTGCAACGATGACCAAAACTATGTTTGTCAACTCTCAACAACTTTTAAGCCTCATACTCTCTATGTGTGAAGTCATTACTGTCCATAAGATCAATATGAACTCTTTTATTCTTTTTATTCTTTTCTTTCTCAAGATCATGGCAAGATAGCAAAGCCCTTGAATCAACACTAATCTTTATTATATAGCTCACGGACTCAATTACATAAAGAGATCACAAAGCAAAACTCAAAACTATTTCATACCAAAACTTTATTCTACTAGATCAAGATATTACTAAAAGGATCGAACTAAGAAAAACGGTAAAGATAGGAGTGTGATGGTGATACGATACCGGGGCACCTCCCCCAAGCTTGGCAGTTGCCAAGGGGAGTGCCCATACCCATGTGATTATGTCCTCGGAGGTGATGAAGGCGGTGATGATGATGGTGGATAATCGCACATCAAGCGCAAAAGCTCCTCCAACTTGCAGATAATGCCCTTGAGTCCAGCAATATGATCCTTCAACAAAATATTTTCATGTGTGAGATACTTGTTTTGTATGCGAGCTAACTCAATCATCTTGAAAGCTTCAATCTCAGTTGGGGTAAAGAGGTTAGGTAGAGGTTGAGGGATGTTTTCTTCTTCCGCCGCCGGAGCTTGATCCTCCATGGCATTCGATCCCTTCATCTTTGTTTATCTCCTCTGGTTCTTCTCTGTTCAGCTCTATCTTCAATAGCCAAGCATCCTTGTCTTCATTGTTAAAGGAGGGTGACGTCATGATGCTCTAGATCTGTCAGAAAACAGCTCAAAACGAAAACAGAAGATTTTTGCATGATGCGGTGGTTAAAACCTTCGGGAGGTTATATAATGAATTTTTACCGACCAAAAGAAGTAACGTGCAAGAAAACGGAGTCCGAGAGGCACACGAGGTGCCCACGAGATAGGGGGCGCACCCAGTAAGGGTGGGCGCGCCCTCCACCCTCGTGGAGGCCTCGTGTCCTTCCCAGATTACTTCTTGCTTCCCAAAATTATTAAATATTCCAAAACGGAGAAAAATTGCCACTAGAATTGTTTTGGAGTCGGTTTACTTACCGTACCACATACCTATTCCTTTTCGGAGTCTGAAACGTTCTGGAAAGTGTCCCTTATGTATTCCTCCGGGGTTATGGTTTCAATAATATTAGTTTCAACATTTATAGGATTACCTGAGATATAATGTTTAATTGTTTGAACGTTCACCACCCTCGGACTTGTGCCTTCGAAGTTGTTGATTTTAATGGCACCGGAGCGATAGACCTCCTCGATAACGTAAGGACCTTCCCATTTAGAGAGAAGTTTTCCTGCAAAAAATCTTAAACGAGAGTTGAATAGCAACACATAATCACCTACTGTCGAGGCGGAATCTCCGTGGCCTCGAGCACCTATGGGGCACTGGGGGCCCCTTCTAGTCCGGCAAGGGAGCGGGGGTCGTGCGCAGAGCAGATCGAGGTCGAGCGCCTGGGAGACGGGCAAATTTTACCCAACTTGGGCTCTCCGGAGAGATAAAACCCCTACTGCTGCTTTGGTGGTTGTATTTGATCTTGCTCGAGCATGCGAGCGTATGGTGGTGCGGTGGGTGTCGAATGGACCGAACCCCTTCTATGTGCGCATGGGCCTCCCATTTATACTCTAAAGGGGGGATCCACAGGTGGCAGCGTAGGAAGAGGGGGTAGAAAGGTAAAAACGCAGGTTGGTACAACAGTGCACAACAGTGCGCCTACCTAACTCTGACGGCAGGGGACAAGGGCATTAAATGCCCGTCTGGTCGCCCCTACAGTGTAAAGAAACAACCGTTAGGTGAGCCACCGGTTGCCACGATGGCGCCTCTGCCAGCTTTGTTTGCCACCTCGCTCTGCATGGCTGCGTAGTGCCCCGCCACGTGCCCTTGGGATAGCCCTGCGATGACATGTTGCCGGGTGCGCTGGAGTTTGGGTGGCGGCCTTGCCGCGGCCCTTCTCTTGCTGTGCCGGCAAGCTTGCCGGCCGTCGGGCCTTGCCGGGGCGCGCGGGGCGCCACGGCAAGTCTTCTGGTGATGCCCTGGCTGGCCTTCCCGGCAAGCTCCTCTTGCCGGGGCCTTTGCTCTCTTGGTTAGTACTTTATTCTTGAATGGCAGTAATAAGGAACAGTGGAGGGCTTTGGTGGGCACCCGGCAAGCCTTGCCGCGGGGTGCTGCGACTGCCCGTGCACAAGTTCGGGGTACTAAGGTACCCCTACTTTAGTACACCGACACCTACGTTAAACTCACGCTTTTGTATCCTTTTGTCATGCCATCTTTTAACTTTTTCTTTGAACAGCTTGGCATTCTCATAGGCTTGGGTTCTCCATTCATCAAGTGAGCTAATGTCAAATAACCTCTTCTCACCGGCAAGTTTGAAATCATAGTTGAGCTCTTTAATAGCCCAATATGCTTTATGTTCAAGTTCAAGAGGTAAGTGACATGCTTTTCCATAAACCATCTTATACAGAGACATACCCATAGGATTTTTATATGCAGTTCTATAGGCCCATAATGCATCATCAAGTTTCTTGGACCAGTTCTTTCTAGATCTATTAACAGTCTTTTGCAAAATTAGTTTGAGCTCTCTATTACTCAACTCTACTTGACCGCTAGACTGTGGGTGATAAGGAGATTTTTAACATCATACTTAGCAAGCATTTTACGAAAAGCACCATGAATAAAATGTGAACCACCATCAGTCATGAGATATCTAGGGACTCCAAACCTCGGAAAAATAACTTCTTTAAGCATCTTAATAGAAGTGTTATGATCAACACTACTAATTGGAATAGCTTCTACCCACTTAGTAACGTAATCAATAGCAACTAAAATACGTGTGTACCCATTAGAGGCAGGAAAAGGTCCCATATAGTCGAAGCCCATAACATCAAATGGTTCAATAACAAGAGAATAATTCATAGGCATTTCTTGACGTCTACTAATATTACCAGTTCTTTGACATTCATCACAAGACAAGACAAACTTACGAGCATCTTTGAAGAGAGTAGGACAATAAAAACCGGATTGCAATACCTTATGTGCTGTTCTATCTCCAGCGTGGTGCCCTCCATATGGTTCAGAGTGACACTTGCATAGGAGCTGTTCCTATTCATGCTCAGGTACACAACGTCTAATAACACCATCTACTCCTTCTTTATAAAGGTGTGGGTCATCCCAGAAGTAATGTCTTAAATCATAAAAGAACTTTTTCTTTTGCCGGTATGTGAAACTAGGCGGTATAAATTCAGCAACAATGTAATTGGCATAATCAGCATACCATGGAGCAGTACGAGAAGCATTAATGACTGCTAATTGTTCATCAGGAAAGCTATCATCAATAGGTAGTGGGACATCAAGAACATTCTCTAGCCTAGACAAGTTGTCTGCAACAGGGTTCTCAGCTCCCTTTCTATCAATAATATGCAAATCAAATTCTTGGAGCAAGAGAACCCATCTAATAAGTCTAGGTTTAGCATCTTTCTTTTCCATAAGATATTTAATAGCAGCATAATCAGTGTGAATAGTAATTTTAGAATCAACAATATAAGGTATGAACTTATCACATGCAAATACAACTGCTAAAAATTCTTTTTCAGTAGTAGTATAATTTCTCTGGGCAGTATGAAGAGTTTTACTAGCATACTAGATAACATTTAATTTCTTATCAACTCTCTGCCCTAGAACAACACCTACAGCATAATCACTAGCATCACACATAATTTCAAAGGGTAAATTCCAATCAGGTGGCTGAACAATAGGTGCAGTGGTCAAAGCTTTCTTAAGTATTTCAAATGCTTCTACACAATCATCATCAAAGACAAAAGGAATATATTTTTGCAATAAATTAGTCAGAGGCCTAGAGATTTTGGAAAAGTCCTTAATGAACCTCCTATAAAAACCGGCATGACCAAGGAAACTTCTTATACCTTTAATGTCCTTGGGACATGGCATCTTTTCAGTAGCATCAACTTTAGCTTTATCAACTTCAATACCTCTTTCAGAAATTTTATGCCCCAAGACAATGCCTTCATTAACCATAAAGTGGCACTTTCCCAATTCAAGACGAGATTAGTGTCTTCACATCTCTGCAAAACTCAATCAAGGTTGCTCAAGCAATCATCAAAAGAGGATCCATAAATGGAGAAGTCATCCATGAATACCTCACAAATCTTTTCACAAAAGTCAGAGAAATAGCCATCATACATCTTTGAAAGGTAGCAGGTGCATTACATAAACCAAAAGGCATACGTCTATAAGCGAAAGTACCGAAAGGGAAAGTAAAAGTAGATTTTAATTGATCCTCCGCTGACACAGGTATTTGAGAGAAACCAGAATAACCATCTAGAAAGCAAAAATGTGTGTGTTTGGATAGTCTTTCTAGCATTTGATCAATAAAAGGTAAAGGGTAATGATCTTTCTTAGTAGCTTTATTTAATTTACGGAAATCAATTACCATCCTATAACCTGTAATAATTCTTTGCAGGATCAATTCATATTTATCATTAGGAACAACAGTAATACCTCCCTTCTTAGGGACGCAATGGACAGGGCTTACCCAGTCACTATCAGCAACGGGATAAATTATACCTGCCTCAAGGAGCTTTAGTATCTCCTTTCTTACGACTTCTTTCATCTTAGGATTTAACCGTCGTTGAGGATCTCTAACTGGTTTGGCATCTTTCTCCACTTTTATTTTGTGTTGGCATAGAGTGGGACTAATGCCCTTAAGATCATCCAGAGTATATCCAATAGCAGCACGGTGCTTCTTCAGAGTTTTCAATAATCTTTCTTCTTCCTGCTCTGAAAGTTTAGCACTAATAATAACAGGGTATATCTTCTTTTCATCAAGATAAGCATATTTAAGATTATCAGGTAATGGTTTGAGCTCAAACACGGGATCACCCTTGGGTGGAGGGGGATCCTTAGGATTTCAACAGGTAAGTTGTGTTTCAAAATAGGACCCTGTTGAAGGAATACTTTATCTATTTCCCTTCTTTCATTCACAAACATATCATTTTCATGGTCTAGCAAATATTGTTCTAACAGATCAGTAGGAGGCACGACAATAGAAGCAAGACCAATAATTTTATCCTTACTAGGTAATTCTCTATCGAGGGGTTGTCTACGAAATTTAGCAAAATTAAACTCATGTTTCATATCCCCTAAGCCAATTGTAACAACATCCTTTTTGCTATCAATCTTAGCATTAACAGTATTCAAGAAGGGTCTACCAAATATAATGGGACAAAAACTATCTTGTGGGGAACCAAGAACAAGAAAATCAGCAGGATATTTAACTTTCCCACACAAGACTTCAACATCTCTAACAATCCCAACTGGTGCAATAGTATCTCTATTGGCACGCTTAATAGTAACATCAATACCTTTCAACTCAGCGGGTGCAATATCATGCATAATTTCATTATATAGGGAAATAGGTATTGCACTAGCACTAGCACCCATATCATATAAGCCATGATAACAATGATCTCCTATTTTAACAGAAATAATTGGCATGCCTACAACAGGTCTATGTATCTTAGCATCGGGTCTAGCAATATCAGCAGTTTCACCACAGAAGTAAATAACATACCCATTTATATTATCATCCAAGAGATCTTTAACCATAACTGAAAGTGCAACTATCCCTAGGTGGTTTTGGTAATTCATAACAACATATAGCTCATTGAGCTAATGCTATTCCAAGACCATTATTTCAGGAAAGCTCAATGAATGGCATGGCATGGATGATGAAAGTGGATCCCTCAAAATACTAATGACAAAGGATTGGCTCAAGCTCAAAAGCTCAAGACTCTTCATTTTATATTTTAGTGACCCAAGATCACATTGAGTCTATAGGAAAAGCCAATACTATCAAGGAGGGATGAGGTGTTGCTTAAGGAGCCTCTTGCTTCATGTGCTTGGTGATATGCTCCAAAACCCTCAGCTACTTTCTCACATCCACAAATGACCTAAACCTAAAGCCAAAATCGGTCACATCGATTCTTTCTATCCGGCGCCACCGTGTTTGAAAGTCATAGCCACTGCCACAAACCCTAGGCAAATCGGTCTTACCGAGAGGGATCTCGGTCTCACTGAGATGGGATTGTAATCTCTCTGTTTCCCTTCGTAACGTTTCGATCAAACCGAAGTGAGCGATCGGTCCCACCGAGATTGCAATGTAAATTCTCTGTTTCCCTTTTGTAACATTTCGGTCTCACCGAAAAGAGCAAATCGGTCCCACCGAGTTTACCTAACCAACTCTCTGGAAAGCTTATTACCAAAATCGGTCTCACCGAGTTTGTGTAATCGGTCTTACCGAGATTACGTTATGCCCTAACCCTAACCGAATCGGTCTCACCGAGTTGCATGTCAGTCCCACCGAAAATCCTAACGGTCACTAGGTTTGCTAAATCGGTCCGACCGAGTCTGTTGAATCGGTCTCACCGAGTTTGGTAAATTGTGTGTAACGGTTAGATTTTGTGTGGAGGCTATATATACCCCTCCACCTCCTCTTCATTCATTGAGAGAGCCATCAGACTAAACCTACACTTCCAACTTACCATTTCTGAGAGAGAACCACCTACTCATGTGTTGAGGCCAAGATATTCCATTACTACCATATGAATCTTGATCTCTAGCCTTCCCAAGTTGCTTTCCACTCAAATCTTCTTTCCACCAGATCCAAATCCTATGAGAGAGAGTTGAGTGTTGGGGAGACTATCATTTGAAGCACAAGAGAAAGGAGTTCATAATCAATGCACCATTTGTTACTTCTTGGAGAGTGGTGTCTCCTAGATTGGCTAGGTGTCACTTGGGAGCCTCCGAAAAGATTGTGGAGTTGAACCAAGGAGTTTGTATGGGCAAGGAGATCGCCTACTTCGTGAAGATCTACCGCTAGTGAGGCAAGTCCTTCGTGGGAGACGGCCATGGTGGGATAGACAAGGTTGCTTCTTCGTGGACCCTTCATGGGTGGAGCCCTCCGTGGACTCGCGTAACCGTTACCCTTCGTGGGTTGAAGTCTCCATCAACGTGGATGTACGATAGCACCACCTATCGGAACCACGCCAAAAACATCCGTGTCTCCAATTGCGTTTGAATCCTCTAAACCCTTCCCTTTACTTTCTTGCAAGTTGCATGCTTTAATTTCCACTGCCTATATACTCTTTGCATGCTTGCTTGAATTGTGTGATGATTGCTTGACTTGTCCTAAGATAGCTAAAATCTGCCAAACTCTAAAATTGGGAAAAGGTTAAGTTTTTAATTGGTCAAGTAGTCTAATCACCCCCTCTAGACATACTTCAAGGTCCTACAAGTGGTATCAGAGCTTTGGTTTCCATTTGCTTTGATTTCCATAGCTTTTGGTGGTCATAGCCTTGGTTTCACAACCTAGGAGAGTATGGCATCTAGCGAGGGAAATTATCACTGTAGAGGTCCTTACTTTGATGGTACTAATTTTGCTAGTTGGAAGCATAAGATGAAAATGCTTATTCTTGGACATAACCCCGCCGTTTGGGCAATTATTTGTATTGGCTTGCAAGGTGAATTCTTTGATGGGAGAGTGCCAAACCGTGAAGCTAATGCGGAAGAATTGAAGATGCTGAAATACAACGCTCAAACTTGTGATATAATCTTCAACGGATTGTGCCGCGAAGAATTCAACAAAATCAGCCGTCTTGAGAATGCAAAGGAAATTTGGGATACTTTGATTGATATGCATGAAGGTACCGACTCCGTCAAGGAATCCAAGTTGGATGTGCTCCAAAGTCAGCTTGACAAGTTCAAAATGAAGGATGGTGAAGGTGTCGCTGAAATGTACTCTAGGCTTACACTTATCACAAATGAGATTGCAGGCTTAGGGAGTGAAGATATGACCGACAGATTCATCATCAAGAAGATCCTAAGACCATTGGATGGAAAGTATTATACCGTGTGCACATTGATCCAAATGATGCCAAACTACAAAGATCTCAAGCCAACGGAAGTCATTGGAAGAATTGTTGCTCAAGGATAAGGAGGAACTTCACAACAAGTCAAGTGGTGCTTACAAAGCCTCAAGTGAAGCCCCCACATCATCAAGTGAGAAACAAACCTTCAATGAAGAATTGAGCTTAATGGTGAAGAACTTCAACAAATTCTACAAGAGTAGAAGCAAAGAAAGAAGCTCCAAGTCAAGGTCTTATAATGACAAAAGATCTTCTAGCCGAGAGCGAAATTGCTACAATTGTGGAAGACCCAGACACTATTCCAATGAGTGTACGACACCCTACAAAAGAAGGGAAGATTCTCCAAAAAGAAGAAGCAAAAGAGAAGAATCACCATCGAGAGAGAGGAGGAGTAGAGATGATCGTTATGAAAAAAGACCCTCACGGAGAAGCAAGGATTCGGAAAGGAAGGACAAGTCATCGAGGAGCTACACAAAACGAAGACATCAAGCTCATGTTGGTGAATGGGTATCCGGCTCCGACTTCGACAATCACTCCGAGAGAAGCTATCACTCCGACTCCGAATATACTCAAGATGAAGGTGTTGTTGGTCTAGCTCTTGTGTCAACCAACTCCTACGACATATTTGATTCACCAAATGAAGGAATTGGAAGATGCTTCATGGCCAAAGGTCCAAAGGTAACACATCCTGAGTATGTTGATTTCGATAGTGATGAAGATGACTTGCTTGTGGATGATGATTTACTTGTTGACAACTCTAGTGATGGATACTATGATGAAACGTCAATTAATCATGATAATCAAGATAAAACGAATGGCAATGGTAAGGAGAAGATTGAGCTTCTAACTAAATATCTAAACACTCTTAAGTTAGCTCATGAAACTATCTTCGAAGAACATCGAGAACTTTTAAGGGCTCATGAGAAGGTACGCTTTGAAAATCTCAATCTTGAGCAAGAGCATGAATTCTTAAAAGCAATCAATGATGATCTCCGTAAGAAAAGTTCTTCTTACATTGCCAAGCGTTTACTCTTATCTACTTACATGCCTCAAGTCAAGTCTAGTAACAAGTACAAGAAAGATCCTTCCTCTAGTAGTAACAATAATAATGTCAAGTCCAATATTGTTGCTTCTAGTAGTTCTCTTGATTCCACTAATGATTCTCTTAGCCAAGTTACACTTGAGCAAGAAAATAGCTTATTGAAGGGAATTATAGAGAAAGGTGTTTACAAGAGCCTTGCCGGGAGTAAGCAATTCGAGGAAATTGTACGCAAGCAAGGAAGGCACCGGAAGAATCAAGGTGTTGGTTTTGAACGAATGTTCAATGCCAATGGAGTTGGGTGGGAAGAAGATCAATACCCCAAGACGAAGTTTGTTCCTCAACAAGAGAAGTATGATCCTACTTCTTTCAAAGGAACACAAGCACAAGATGATCTTCCACCACAAGACAACAAGAACAAAGGCAAGGACAAGCTTCAAGAAGAGATTGATGCATTTGAAGAAGCACCTAAGGCCTCGTTCAAGTGGGTTCCCAAGACTACGTCAAGTTCTAGTTCATCAAGTACAACTACAACTCCAAGGATTCCCATCAAGATGATGTGGATCCCAAAGAAGAAGAACTAGAGAGTTCTTGAGGGCGACTCCGCCAACATTCTTCACTCATATCATTATGGCAAGAACAAGTGCAATCAACTTCCACATCTTGCACTAGTTCAAGGAGTCACAAACCCTCATGTTGGTAAGGCAAGGGACAAGTTAACCTAATGATTTCATGGACATCATCATGTGTGTGCATCACTCTATGTCTATGGATATCCTTATTTGTTCCTTGTGGGACTAACCCATGTAGATAAGTTGAAAGTGCAACTCACTCCAAAGGATTGCTCCAAATGATCTACATCAACATCGAGCATCCACATCTTCAACACCTACATGAAGTCATCATCGACAAAACCCAAGGTTAGTTCATCCCTCTAAAAGGGGAACTCACATCTAGGGGGAGCTTAACTCTAAGAATTGAGTCAAAACAACTCTAATGGTGTGAACACATCAATGCATTATGTAAAAGTGGTAACCCCACTTGAGCTTAAACGATGAGTATGACCTATGATCAAATGTTTTCATTTGACTCCTAAGTCAATATACTCATATATAGATGACCTAGTCATCGCCAATTGTTTGATAGATGCTGGAATTGGTTGTGCATGTTTTGCCACATATTTTATTTGCCATCTTGTTGTGTGAGCATGTTGGTGCATATTTTACTCATTCAAGGACATCCACTTGTTGTTTTGATTGATCCGCTTATTTTTCTTTTAGCCAAGTGGATGGACAAGAATGCCTAAGAACCTTCTCTAATTATCTATGCTTTTCTCGTCTCAAAAACTATTCATGCTACATCACAAAATTTGATCAAGTCAGATTCGAACCACTCTGTGTGACTTAAACTTCTTTGTGATTCTCGGTCTGACCGATTCCTCCATTTCGGTCCTACCGAGATCACTAAGTCGATCTAGGTTTTCAATCTCGGTGCAACCGATTTGAACCTTTCGGTCACACCAAGTTGCTGTAACTGTACACAGTTATGCATCTCGGTGCCAACAAGTTGTTCCACTTGGTCACACCGATAGGGTCGAGCCATATAGTCACGGGCAAAAATTTGGAAATTTCTCCGAACCTCTTCGCCCGCGCAATAGCTCGCTCTGCCATCAGGGTCTCCGGGTCGTCTCCTCATCGCCAGCCGCCTCCTCGCTAGTCTCCGCCGCCGTCAACGGATTTCACCCCCGCCGTTGCCGCCGTAGCGAGTTCATCGCCAAGCTAGGGTATGGACTCGATCACTGTGCTATCCTCGTCCAATTCCTAGCACATTGTGTTCTTATTGATTCTTGCCACGATTAAACATTCCTATCCAGTCAATGCAATCCGTAGATTAGATGTGATTCGAAATTTTAGGGTTAGGTTTCCGCCGAAACCATCTCGGACCCACCGAGTTGAAAAACTCGGTCCCACCGATTTGGCTTATGCCATTGCACTAGTAACTCTCGGTCTGACTGAGAATTGCTAATCGGTGAGACCGATTTTAGGACTTTGTGAAACCCTAGCAGTCTTGGTGCCACCGAACTGTGACTCGGTCCAACCGAGTTCATCAGTCTAGGTTCCAAAACTGCTTCAGTATCACCGAGTTTAAAAATCGGTTGATCCGAAATGCTTTCTGTGGAAAACTAAAACTGAATTTTTGAATCATTCTTTTGCAAAAAATCTCTGCATTCTGTGATGCTCATCCACTCTATCTCATCTATAACTCTTCACAGGGTCAGCAGTCAGTGTTTGCAGCATGTCAGACCAGAGTGACAGCCAGAACAGGTCAGAAGAGCAGATTCACATGAGTGAGGGCACTAGTCCCTCAAGTTCTTCAGATGATGGCAGCAGAAGCACTCCTAGCAATCTGCCTAAAGCTGCCACCAGGCAAAGGAAGAAAAGAACCTCAGATTCTGAGGATGAGGACTATGTGGCAGCTGAAGATGAGGCTACCTCCAAGAAGGTAGTGCTCAAAAAGGAGTATGGCTCAGCAAAGAACACCAAGCTTGGACTAAATAGGAAGGTTCCTGCCAAGAGGACACCTATGCTAAAGGTCAGAGGATCTACTCAAGTGCCTGAACCCAAAGAGGCACCTGCAAAGAAAGTCACAACTTCCAAATCCAAGAAGGTTCCCACTGGAGAAACTATGAAGTTTACAATTGAATCAGAAGATGAAGCTGCTCAGGATAAGAAGAAGAAGAGAGAAAGAACCACTACTGCCCAGGTTCTTGGAAAACCCTCAATGAGAAGAGACTCTGAAGAGGAAGAAGAGGTTGCTGCACCAGCACCCAAGGCACCAAAGCTTATGGGTGATGCTATTAGATCAGGGGCTGCAACATCAAAGCCCAAGGAAGCACCCAAAGCTGCCCCCAAGACCAAGCTTGCACCAAAGACAAATACCAGGAGTATTCCAGCTGCTGAGAAGAACAAGGCCCTAGTGCCTAAAGTTGCTGATGAGGAAGATGAAGAAGGATAAGTTCTGAGGAAGCTCAAGCCCAAGATACCAGACCACAATGATGCCCATCCTGTGGCTGAGGACATGAACATCAGAAGAGACTCAGGGTTGAGGCTATGGAGGCTGACAGATCCATATGCCACAAGGAGAAGAACTGCTGTTGATTACAGGTTCCATACAAAGGAACAACATGACTTCTATGAGACAATCTTGTTGGACAAGAAGCCCATAGTGTGTGATATGAGGTGGGTCGACTGGATCTACATGAAAGATAATGAGGAACACTATCCTGGAGTGCAAGACAGTTTTGTTGCTTGTGGAGTTGCAGATTTTGTTGGGCAAACGCTCACCAACTGGAATGATGAACTCATTATGCAATTCTACTCCACAGCACACTTCTATCCAGATGGGAGGATAGTTTGGATTTCTGAAGGTACAAGGTACCAGTCAACAGTTGAAGAATGGGCAAAACTGATCAATGCCCAAAAGGAAAATGAAGATGACTTGGATGTCTATGCCAAGAAGAAGATGGACCACAATTCCATGGCACACATGTACAAGGAGATCCCAGACAAAGTTGTAGAGACACATAAGTTTGGATCAGTCCACTTTCTTCTGTCAGGGCTGCCAACTATCAATTGGATCCTAAGGCACACTCTGTTGCCTAAGTCTGGTGACCACATGTAGCGACCATACCTCAAATAGTCTGATCTCTGTGCTCAGTGTCATCCCTGGATCAGTAATGCTGACACCACACAGTACTTGGAGGATTTATAACAGAGTAGCAATCACACACTTATTACATCGAATGTCTCAAAAGATAACTTATTGAAATAAATATGGCTTAAGGCCATGTAAAAACGATAACAGCGGAAGGCTTGGAAGATAAGCGAGTCCATCAACTCCAACGGCATCACTGAGTATAGAACCACGACCTAAAAGCACCTTACTCGTCGTCTGAAAAGTCTGCAACATGAAACATTGTAGCTCGAAAATGGGTCAGCACATGGAATATGCTGGCAGTGTAACACATAGAAAATAACAATGGAGATAGGCTATACTGCATGCATGTTTGGCTGGTGGTAAAACTCTATGGTTACAGTTTTGCATAAAGCCAATTTTTCCCTACTACAAAGGAATAAATTCATTTAACTATCATGGTGGTTGTTAAACATTGAGAATGGTTGACAGCATTCTCAATCCCAATTAAAAAGTACTCATTAAACCCAACAATATTAAATTAGAAGTAACATGATGAGATTCACATGATAATCAAGTACTAGATACTCAAGATGTCCATAACCGGGGACAAAGCTAACCATGATCAGTTTATACACTCTGCAGAGGTTTGTGCACTTTTCCCCACAAGACTTGATCGCCTCCGTTTGATTCCTCGCACTACATGATGTTTGAGAAACGGATGACCGAGACATAGTCTTTCGGAAGCACTAGCACCTTACATGTGGGTAGACCGGTACACCTACTTTCCCCTACATCTGCTAGTCTACCCGTAAGAGTTCGCACAACTTAGTCAACTATGCTAGAGCCCATAATGGCTTGTGGCTGCACACGTAAGTTTCTAGTTTGAATAATCTCATGATCCCTTTGAGCCTGGGTGGCGGTCCGAAGAAATACAGGCAAGTCCTGCTAGAAAACAGGTGCCTCAATCCACCCAAATGTGTGTTTAAGTTGCCACCTTAAATAAACCATTAATTTACAATCTCACATCTGTCATGGATACACTCACCCAATCCACGTTTGCTAGCATAGCATGGCATAATAAGCAAATGTAGAAGTAACTCCCAAAGGTTTGATAATAAAACAGGTAATAGGTACTACCTCAACTACATTCCCATCCCACAATTTAATTAGATCCTAATCATAAAATTGTTTCGAGGACAGATCTAATGCATAAAAACTGGGTAGTAGAAAGGTATGATCAAGTGTTACTTGCCTTGCTGATGATCCGCGAAACCTAGAGACTCGAAGTAACAGGCGGCGCACTCCGGGTATTCTATCGCAGACAAACAAACAAGCATACAATAAGTACTCATCTAATGCACAGGTAAAACTCGGATAAAAGATCCAACCAGAATGTTCAACTTAAGAACTCCGGTTTGCAAAAAGAAACAAATCAAACAAAGCAACGAAAGTCAAACGGCGAAAGAAACAACTTCGTTATACTAATCTGGATCTAAGTCAAATTTTACAGAAGCAAAAACTTGTTTAAGTAGATTATTCGGAAAGAGGGTTTCGAGACGAAACTCCAGGCGCTTGAATCGTCTGATTCCGATAAACGAGCGAAAAGTTATACTAAAACGAAAATCGGATCAGGAATCGCGATTAGAAATCGCGGATTAAATCCGAGAAAAAGAGAAAACGACGAACGGGTTAACGAACGAACGTTCGTTAACTAAACGAATCTGACGAACGCATTCGCTAAAATGAACCAACGGACGAACGTCCGCTAATTAACCTAAACCGAAAAAAACAAAAACTAAATAAAAAAGAAACTAAAAAAACCAAAAAAAACCGTAATAAAACCGTCCGTTTTTTTAAAAAAATCGGCGGCACGCGGATCGAGGCGGCAGCGAACCTCGGCGGCGGCGGCGGCGAAGTCCGGCGGGTTCGCGGGTCCGCAACGGCGGGCGACGGCGACGGATCGGGCGGCGGCGTGGTTAGGGTTAGGGTTTGCGGTGTGGGCGGGCGCCTTGGCGTGTATGGCGGCGGCGCTGGCTGGCGGGATCGGGCGGCTGGCTGGGCGCCGGGGCGGCGCTATTTATAGTGCCCCCCCCGAGCGGAGTCCCGCTCGGGCACGGCCCGTAAGGCGGTTGCGCGTTTTTTTAAATAATTCTGCGCAAAAGAAAAATAAAAAGAAATACTAAACGGTCTCCAAAATTCCCAAAATTAATTTTCCCCGGCTTCTAAAATCAAGACGGACAAGATGACATTTATTTGGGGCCTAAATGCAATTTTGAAAAACGCGCATTTTTCTTAAATTCAAATAAAAAGGCGAAAACTCCAAAATAAATCTTATTTGATTTTTTAATTAAATCTTCATTATTTCTTTATTTTGGTAAAGTCATTTTATTCCCTCTCTGAAACTTTGGTAGTAGAAATAATTGAAGGTAAAATAAATAAAACCAAACGATCCTATTTTCAAAATTTGAGAAAAACTCAAATATGAAAATAACAAAATTCCCAACTCTCTCTGTGGGTCCTTGAGTTGCGTAGAATTTCTAGGATCGAGCCAACAATGCAACAAAAATATGATATGCAAGAATGATCTATGTATAACATTCCAAATTGAAAATTTGGGATGTTACAAACCTACCCCCCTTAAGATGAATCTCGCCCTCGATATTCGGGTTGGCTAGCAAATAGGTGAGGGTGGTCCTTGAGAAGATCTTCCTCTCGCTCCCAGGTGGCTTCCTCCTCGGTGTGGTGGCTCCACAGAACTTTGCAAAACTTGATAACCTTACTGCAGGTAACTTGGCTGGCATAATCAAGAATCTTAACAGGTTTCTCTTCATAGGTCAAATCTTCTTTCAACTGAATCGTTTCCAATGGCACCGTATCTCTCAGTGGTATATCAACCATCTCTGCGTGACACTTCTTCAACTATTCAACATGGAACAAATTGTGAACTTCTGACAATCCCTCAGGTAATTCCAACTTGTATGCTACTTCTCCCATGCGTTCCAAAACCTTGTATGGCCCCACAAAACATGGCGCTAACTTTCCTTTAACTCCAAAAACGCTTAACTCCTCGAAGTGGAGATACTCGAAGATAAACTCTAGCTCCGACTTCAGATTCGCCTCCTTATGCTTTGAATCTGCATAGCTCTTCCGCTTGATGAGCTACCTTGAGCCTGTCGCGAATCAACTTTACTTTCTGTTCAGACTCCTTAATCAAATCTGGTCCAAACAACTGGCGGTCTCCAACCTCATCCCACAACAACGGGGTTCTGCACCTCCTTCCCTACAAGGCTTCGAAAGGGGCCATCTTCAAACTGGATTGATAACTATTGTTGTAAGAAAACTCCGCATATGGCAAGTTGTCATCCCAACTTGATCCATAATCCAAAACACAAGCTCTAAGCATATCCTCCAAAATCTGATTGACTCTCTCGGTCTATCCATCTGTCTGTGGGTGGAAAGCTGTGCTAAACTCCAGCCTGGTTCCCAATGTTTTGTGCAACTGCTTCCAGAACATCAAGGTGAATTGGGTCCCTCTATCTGATACGATACTCCTTGGAACTCCATGCAAACATACAATCCTCGTCATGTATATCTTAGCCAATTTGGCACTGCTGTAGGTAGTCTTTACTGGGATGAAATAAGCTACCTTCGTCAAACGATCAACTACAACCCAAATCGAGTCATAGCCTGAACGAGTCCTGGGCAATCCCGTGATGAAATCCATGCCTAGTTTGTCCCACTTCCATTCGGGTATAGGCAATGGCTGTAACAATCCCGCGGGCTTCTGATGTTCAGCTTTCACCCTCTGACATACATCACAAATTGCTACATACTCTGTGATATCCTTCTTCATTCCAGTCCACCAGAATGTTTCCTTCAAATCCAAATACATCTTTGTATTACCGGGGTGAATCGAGTATGGTGAATCATGTGCCTCTTGCAGAATAAACTTCCTGATCTCTGGGTTATTGGGCACATAAACACGGTCCTCAAACCATAAGGTATCGTGCTCATCCTCACGAAATCCTTTATCCTTTCCCTTGCTCATCCGTTCCTTAATAGAGGCAATGTAACGCCCCGGATTCGATGCGCCAGGTGTCCGCCAGTCATTTGCCGTTGTTGCCATGTCATTTGCTTGCGTGTTGCACTTTGCCATGTCATCATATGCATTTCATATCATGTCATCATGTGCATTGCATTCGCATACGTGTTCATCTCATGCATCCGAGCATTTTCCCCGTTGTCCGTTTTGCAATCCGGCACTCCTATGTCATCCGGCGTCCCCTTTTTGCCTCTTCTCTTGTGCGGGTGTTAAATGTTCTCGGAATGGACCGAGTCTTGCCAAGCGGCCTTGGTATAGCACTGGTAGACTGCCTGTCAAGTTTCGTGCCATTTGGAGTTCGTTTGGTACTCCAACGGTTAACCGGGTAACCGTAAAGCCCTCTTTGAGTTGCAGCCCAACACCCCTTCCAAAGTGGCCCAAAACCCACCTAAACCCCTTCTATCATCTAGGCCGTTCGATCACAATCGCGTTGCCGCAAACCGCTCTCCATTTGGAGCCTCCTAGCTCCTCCTACCTATAAATATGTGATCCCCTCCAGAATTTCGCGGATGAAACCCTAGTCTAGCTCCTCCCCGGGCTGCCGGACGTGTCCACGCCGCGCCGGACACGTCCGTCCTCGCCCTCGGCCAACCAGGAGCCGCCACGCGTCCCTGGCGCGCCCACTTCGCCGGACACCCGAGGCCCGCTGGCCCATCGCGACCAAGGCCCGCCCACCGCCGCCCGTTGGCGGCCGCCGCCGTCAAGCCCAGGCACCGCCTAATCTTCGGCCGCTCCTCCCGTTGCCTCGGTCCGACCCCGTCGTCGGCGTGTCGCCGCCGGGTCGCCGGAGCCCCGCCGTGATGCCCCAGGCCAGGCCTTGCCGCCCCTCTCCTTCCCGTCCTTCTTCCTCCTCGCTCACTCACCTTCTCTCTCTCCCTCGCAGGGCGCCGCCGCCCGTGGAACCGCCGCCGTCGCGCCTGAACGTCGTCCCTGCCGGGCCTCGCCGTCGCCGGATCTGGCCGGGAACGGGACCCCCCTCGCCGGATCCGTTCATCCCGACCATCCCCGGCCTCCTCCCATCGCCGGAGCGGCTCCCCGCCGCCGTTGACCTACCGCCGCCGCCGCCCCTGCATCTGCCCGTGCGTGAGCACGAGGGCAGGACGATGAGCCGGCCTCCCCCACCGCGTGGGCCCCAGCCCAGCTCCCCGTGAGGCCCAGCTCCTCCCCGGCCCAGTCACCCGAGACCAACCGCAGGCCTGCCTCCTCTCTGCGACCTGGGCTTGGCCCATGGTGAGCCATCCGTTAACCTACGCCCGATGTGCTTTATAGTACTTGACGCTCACTGTTTTTTTTCCTAAAAACGACCAAGTCCCTGTAATTTGCACATAATCATGCCATGTTTGTCATGCTGTATCTCTGCATCCGTAGCTCCGTTTCGTGCGTGTAATATGTCAAATTGTTCTTATCGACGAGTACTTCATTTCATTCCATTGCATCATTTTCATTTGAGCTCATCTTGATGCCCGAAATGCTGTTGGAAGAGTGTATGTTGATGTTAATCTGCTGAAACTGGTATAACTTGCTCATTTGTCATTTTTGCCATGATTGATGTGTGCTTCCTATGAGGTTGATGTCTACATGTATGTTGATCTATGCTATGCCATCTTTCCAGGGGTTCCATCCATGTATTTTTGTGAGTTGTGTGCTGAGTGCATCAAGCTTGCTAAGTAGGGTAGTTGCTGTTGCTGTTTTCCTGACAGATTCTGTTATATTTTGTTGCTATGTAAACATGCTTCTACTAATCATTCTATGCATAATCTGGAGATGTTCTATAAATATGTTTTGATCTACATGTCATGCTCTATCCATTCATTCCCTTGGTTGCAATTATAGCCTGCTGGAACATGTTGTTATCTTGCTCCAAAGTTGCTTCATAATGTTGCTATCAGCCTGTTAACATTAAGTTCACTTGTTCCCATGTGTTTTGCTAGTGTTCCATGCACCCTATGACCTTGATCTTGACATGCTTAGCTTCATAAACATGCCTTCTTACTATTGGGTGCCTTGCCATGCCATGTATTGCTCTATAGTGAGTGATTCAAGCTCACCAACATGCCTACTTATTGTTGTTCCTGCCATGTATGAATCTGTAATATAACTTGCCATGTTTACATGGGTACCATCATATTTTCTATGCCTTTTGGCTCATGTTCAGTAAGGGACTTTTGATCTATGCTTTTAGTATATTCATGCCATGCCTTTGTTTGCCATGATAAGTTCCTGTAACATGTTGTTTGGTAGCTCTAAACATTGCAACCTGATGTTATTTCTGCAAAGTCTGAAACTGTTATTATTTACAATCTTCCCATGTCTTTTTGAGCATGTTCTAGTTGTTTCTGGAGATAGCTCGGTGTTCATGTTTTGATATGCTTTACCTGTACTTCATGCCCATGCCTTTTTTTATTATGTTGGGGTGCTGTAGCATGTTGTTTTGATGCTTGTAAGAGGCCTAGTTGCTGTTATGGACAGATTGTTGTTATGACTTGTATAGTGAGTGTGTGTTGCACCGTTGCTCCGTTTTGAGTGTGCTCTATATGAAACTTGCATGATTTTGCATGTAGTTTCATATTATCATGTTGCATCCTTGTTTTGGTGTGTTTTTCTTGATGTTTGGGTGCATTTTGCATCAATGCCATGTTTAACTTGTTTTGCTCATATCTTCTAGGCCGTAGCTCCAAATCTAATGAACTTTATATGTAACTTGACTAGAATTTCGTGTAGATCCTCTTGGTGCCCTTTAACTTGCTGTTTAACAACTTCAACTTAATGTTTGTTCAGATCTGGACCAATTTCGAAATTTGCATATGAGGACTTACCGGAATTGTTATATGTTGTTTCCGGCCTCATTTAAACTTGCCTTGATATGTTGTTCTTGTTTGCATCATCTCTTGTCATGAGTAGCTTCATGTAGCCTTTTAATGCATCATACTTGTTATGCATCATGTCTTGTTCATGTGTGGTGTGTTTACCATGTTGTGTGCTTCTTCTCGATAGTTCCCGTTTCGTTGCGATCGTGAGGATGCGTTCGTCTACGTGTGGTTCGTCTTCGTGGCTTCATCTTCTTCATGGACTCGTTCTTCTTCCTTGCGGGATTTCAGGCAAGATGACCGCTACCCTGGATCTCACTACTATCATTGCTATGCTAGTTTGCCTCGTTCTATCGCTATGTTGCGCTACCTATCACTTGTTCTTCAAGCCTCCCAAATTGCCATGAACCTCTAACCTTTGACACCATTGCTAGCAAACCATTGCTTGGCTATGTTACCGCTTTGCTCAGCCCCTCTTATAGAGTTGCTAGTTGCAGGTGAAGTTGAAGATTTCTCCATGGTGGACAGGATTTTGGTTGGGATATCACAATATCTCTTATATTATTAATGCATCTATATACTTGGTAAAGGGTGGAAGGCTCGGCCTTATGCCTGGTGTTTTGTTCCACTCTTGCCGCCCTAGTTTCCGTCATACCGGTGTTATGTTCCCGGATTTTGCGTTCCTAACGCGGTCGGGTGATTTATGGGACCCCCCTGATAGTTCGCTTTGAATAAAACTTATCCAGCAAGGCCCAACCTTGGTTTTACCATTTGCCTCACCACCACCTATACCCTTCCCTTGGGTCGGTCAACCCAAGGGTCATCTTTATTTTAGCCCCCCCGGGCTAGTGCTTGTCTAAGTGTTGGTCCGAACTGAGCTGCCTGCGGGGCCACCTCGGGGAAACTCGAAGTCTGGTTTTACTCATAGCTAGTCTCATCCGGTGTTGCCCTGAGAACGAGATATGTGCAGCTCCTATCGGGATTGTCGGCGCATTGGGTGGCTTTGCTGGTCTTGTTTTACCATTGTCGAAATGTCTTGTAAACCGGGATTCCGAGACTGATCGGTTCTTCCTGGGAGAAGGTCTATTCCTTCGTTGATCGCGAGAGCTTGTCATGGGTTGTTGGGACACCCCGCAGGTTTAAACTTTCGAGAGCCGTGCCCGCGGTTATGTGGCAGATGGGTATTTGTTAATGTCCGGTTGTAGATAACTTGACACCAGATCCGAATTAAAACGCATCAACCGCGTGTGTAGCCGTGATGGTCTCTTTTTGGCGGAGTCCGGGAAGTGAACACGGTTTCTGTGTTATGTTTGACGTAAGTAGGTGTTCAGGATCACCTCTTGATCATTGCTAGTTCACGACCGTTCCTTTGTTTCTCTTCTCGCTCTCATTTGCGTATGTTAGCCACCATATATGCTTAGTCGCTGCTGCAACCTCACCACTTTAACCCTTCCTTTCCCATTAAGCTTTGCTAGTCTTGATACCCATGGTAATGGGATTGCTGAGTCCTCGTGGCAAACAGTTTACTACAACAACAGTTGAAGGTACAGGTTTATGCGATGATCATGACGTGAGTGCGATGTTTACTTGTTTTGGAGTTCTTCTTCTGTTTCTTCTTCGATTAGGGGATAGGTTCCAGGTCAGCAGCCTGGGCTAGCAGGGGGGATATTGTTTGAGTTTCTGTTTATGTTGCATCCGTAGTCGGATGTTGTTATTGTATGATGTGATGTTGTATTCGTGTGGCATTGTATGCCTTATGTATGTATCCCCATCTATTATGTAATGTTGATGTAATGATATCCACCTTGCAAAAGCGTTCCAATATGCGGGTCTATCCTTGGTGGGACATTCGAGTTCCTTTTGGATAGGGTCGCATATTGGGCGTGACAAGTTGGTATCAGAGCCTCGACCGACCCTAGGACCCCCTTGATTGATCGTGTAGTTTGGCCGTTGTTTAGTCTAGAAGAAAACTGTTTTCGGAGTCTAGTTATATCGGAGAGTAGGAATTCTTTTTACTCCTCAGCCCCCTTCATCGCTCTGGTGAGGAATCTTGACGTAGGTGTTTTGAACTACTCCTCTTCCCATTCAAATTTTTCTTTAGGTTCACGCAGTTGGTTTTCCGATCGTTGGTTCTCAGCTCTTTTCATCCGGTGCATTTCTCGTCAAGTTGACTCGAGCCTCTTCATCTTTGAGTTCAATCCTCAGTTGTTTTCTTTTCCCACCCACCCACCCTTCTTCTTCTCGGAGCCGGAGTCCGTAATCGAGTATCCATCCTACTCGTGTGAAGCCTTTGCTTTCTTTCAAACCGGTGTTTTCCCTTCAAGATATTCGTCGGTTCTCCCTTCCAAGTTGCCTTGTTTTTTCCCGCCCTCCCACCCTTTTTCTTCCCGGAGTTTGAGTCTCTTTCGAGCATCAATTTCATTCGTGCGGAACCTCTTCAGTCTTTCGTAAATTATTTCAACCGGTGAATTCTTGTCTCATTCGTCATTCTTCATCCCTTTCTTTTTCCGGTGGATTCAATTCAAGTTTTTTGGTGTTGATCATATTCTTTTCCTCGGCTCAAGTGTTCTCCTTGCTCGTTTGCCTCTCGCCATTCAATCATTCCGGAGTTCGGAAGACATCTCAGAAGATTCGTCTATGTTCCAATTAATTCGAGGTTGTCACCTCATTCAAATATTTCAATTGTTTCGGCGCATCACCTATCTCTTCAACAATCTTTTCCAACGGTGTTTTCTTTTAGTGGGCCCTAACCCACAGGTCTTTTCCCAGGATCTTACCTGACTCTTTGGTTTCCCTGGAGCTATTCTCAATTCTTTCAAGTGTGACGTAAGAATGAATTCCATCAGTCACATGCCTTTTCCAAGATCGATTTCAAATCATTTCATCGTCGGCTCAACCTCTTTGCTTTTCTTTCTCCCGGAGTATCTCAGTAATTTTGGTGGTGTTCTCCATCGACATTTGAAGATCGAAGAAGAGTTTTCCTCTAAATCTTGCCCGTTCTCTCGAAGATTCGTGGTTCTAGCTTCATGTTACCCTCTCATTTTGTTCCGTTTGTCAGATATTCTTTCTTACCCATCCGGAGTATTTCAGGAGTTGCTTTCTCTCTCGTTTATCCGGAGGCCATCTTTTCAGAAGATTTCTTCGTTCTAAGTTTTCAGATTCATTCCACAATTATCCTATATTCGTGCCCTTTCGTTCGTCTCAATATTCTTCCGGTGCTTCGTTCAAGTATTCTTCAACCAGTTCCCGATCTCTTCATTCTTTTGCATCTAAATCCCCTCAAGCATATTTGTTCTCCTAATTCTTCCCGGTGATTCATTCTCTTTCGTCTGTCACTTCCGAATCCTTACGGTGGTTCATTCAAGATTCTTTTCCTTGTTTATCATATTAATCCATTCGTTCTTTTCAATCCTACCAGTGGTTCATGAAGACCTTCTCAAGTTTGCGATATGTCATTTCTCAATCCTTTTCAAGAGGAATAAGTTGCATGCCAAATCCTCTCGTCACCCATTAAATTGGTTGAGGATAAGCATACAATAAATCTTATTCTTATTTCATCCAAGTGTTTAATCCCTTCCTTTGGAGTTTATTCCTGTTGAATAAATTCTAGTTCCAAGTGTTTTCTTTTCCGGAGTTCAATTTTTCCACGACCATTACGTCGGAACCTCCATCTAAATCATCGCAAGACTTTTATCTTATTCTTTCATCCTTCTTTTTATCTCATCATCCTTTTGTCACCGGAGTTCTTCATGGTGGTTCTTCATGCTTTAATTCATTCTTCAAGAGTTCATCAAGAATTTTGTTGGTGGAGCTCAAGTATCTTTTGTTTCTTGCATCTCGAAGTGCAATTAATTCTCCGAATTCTTTTGAAGTGGATATTTGCATTTCTTCGTTCTTCTCAGCTATCCAATCATTTCCGTTTGTGGTCGGAGATCACCTCATAATTTTGATATGTTATCCATAAGTCCACAACAAGCTTATTCTTTTCGTTGTTGATTTTCTCAACAACTCCATTCAATCTTTTCTTCTAAGGGTGCTCTCTATTTCATCCGTGGCACAAGTTGTCATTTTCTTCTCCGTTCTTTTCATTCAACTCTTTCAATTCTTTCCGGAGGTTTTGTGTGATGTCTTCATCAAGTATCATTCCATCCTCTCAAGCTCGTGTTCTATTCCCCCATGTTTCAACCGGAGTGCTGCCTAAATCATTTCAGTCTTATCCGTTTCTTTTCTCATTCTAACCACTCCGGTTAGAACGAGTGATTTCATAGTCTATCTGGTTCCGTGAGCTTTCGATTCTCGTCATTCTCGTCATTCCTCTCTTCTGCTCGAGTGTTCTCGATTCTTTGCTTCCTCTCTTGAGTTCTTGCTTCACCTCATCCTTTTTTCCCTTCCGTCTCGGTCCTAAGATCTCGGGACGAGATCTCTTGTTAGTGGAGGAGTGTTGTAACGCCCCGGATTCGATGCGCCAAGTGTCCGCCAGTTATTTGCCGTTGTTGCCATGTCATTTGCTTGCGTGTTGCACTTTGCCATGTCATCATATGCATTTCATATCATGTCATCATGTGCATTGCATTCGCATACATGTTCATCTCATGCATCCGAGCATTTTCCCCGTTGTCCGTTTTGCAATCCGGCACTCCTATGTCATCCGGCGTCCCCTTTTTGCCTCTTCTCTTATGCGGGTGTTAAACATTCTCGGAATGGGCCGAGTCTTGCCAAGCGGCCTTGGTATAGCACTGGTAGACCGCCTGTCAAGTTTCGTGCCATTTGGAGTTCGTTTGGTACTCCAACGATTAACCGGGTAACCGTAAAGCCCTCTTTGAGTTGCAGCCCAACACCCCTTCCAAAGTGGCCCAAAACCCACCTAAACCCCTTCTATCATCTAGGCCTTTCGATCACGATCGCGTGGCCGCAAACCGCTCTCCATTTGGAGCCTCCTAGCTCCTCCTACCTATAAATATGTGATCCCCTCCCGAATTTCGCGGATGAAACCCTAGTCTAGCTCCCCCCGCGCCGCCGGACGTGTCCACGCCGCGCCGAACATGTCCGTCCTCGCCCTCGGCCAACCAGGAGCCGCCACGCGTCCCTGGCGCGCCCACTTCGCCGGACACCCGAGGCTCGCTGGCCCATCGCGACCAAGGCCCGTCTCCCGCCGCCCGGCCGCCGCCGCCGCCGTCAGCCGTGCATGCAGCCCGATTCCGATTCGCTCCTCCGGTTGCCTCGGTCCGACCCCGTCGTCGGCGTGTCGCCGCCGGGTCGCCGGACCCCGCCGTGATGCCCCAGGCCAGGCCTCGCCGCCCCTCTCCTTCCCGTCCTTCTTCCTCCTCGCTCACTCACCTTCTCTCTCTCACTCGCAGGGCGCAGCCGCCCGTGGAACCGCCGCCGCCGCGCCTGAACGTCGTCCCTGCCGGGCCTCGCCGTCACCGGATCTGGCCAGGAACGGGACCCCCTTGCCGGATCCGTTCATCCCGGCCATACCCAGCCTCCTCCCATCGCCGGAGCGGCTCCCCGCCGCCGTTGACCTACCGCCGCCGCCCCTGCATCTGCCCGTGCGTGAGCACGAGGGCAGGACGATGAGCCGGCCTCCCCCACCGCGTGGGCCCCAGCCCAGCTCCCCGTGAGGCCCAGCTCCTCCCCGGCCCAGTCACCCGAGACCAACCGCAGGCCTGCCTCCTCTCTGCGACCTGGGCTTGGCCCATGGTGAGCCATCCGTTAACCTACGCCCGATGCGCTTTATAGTTCTTGACGCTCACTGTTTTTTTCCTAAAAACGACTAAGTCCCTGTAATTTGCACATAATCATGCCATGTTCGTCATGTTGTATCTCTGCATCCGTAGCTCCGTTTCGTGCGTGTAATTTGTCAAATTGTTCGTATCGACGAGTACTTCATTTCATTCCATTGCATCATTTTCATTTGAGCTCATCTTGATGCCCAAATGTCATTGGAAGAGTGCATGTTGATGTTAATCTGCTAAACCGGTATAACTTGCTCGATTGTCATTTTGCCATGATTGATGTGTGCTTCCTATGAGGTTGATGTCTACATGTATGTTGATCCATGCTATGCCATCTTTCCAGGGGTTCCATCCATGTATTTTTGTGAGTTGTGTGTTGAGTGCATCAAGCTTGCTAAGTAGGGTAGTTGTTTGTGCTTTGTTTTCCCGATGATTCTGTTATATTTTGTTGCTATGTAAACATGCTTCTACTAATCATTCTATGCATAATCTGGAGATGTTCTATAAATATGTTTTGATCTACATGTCATGCTCTATCCATTCATTCCCTTGGTTGCAATTATAGCCTGCTGGAACATGTTGTTATCTTGCTCCAAAGTTGCTTCATAATGTTGCTATCAGCCTGTTAACATTAAGTTCACTTGTTCCCATGTGTTTTGCTAGTGTTCCATGCACCCTATGACCTTGATCTTGACATGCTTAGCTTCATAAACATGCCTTCTTACTGTTGGGTGCCTTGCCATGCCATGTATTGCTCTGTAGTGAGTGATTCAAGCTCACCAACATGCCTACTTATTGTTGTTCCTGCCATGTATGAATCTGTAATATAACTTGCCATGTTTACATGGGTACCATCATATTTTCTATGCCTTTTGGCTCATGTTCAGTAAGGGACTTTTGATCTATGCTTTTAGTATATTCATGACATGCCTTTGTTTGCCATAATAAGTTCCTGTAACATGTTGTTTGGTAGCTCTAAACATTGCAACCTGATGTTATTTCTGCAAAGTCTGAAACTGTTATTATTTGCAATCTTCCCATGTCTTTTTGAGCATGTTCTAGTTGTTTCTGGAGATAGCTCAGTGTTCATGTTTTGATATGCTTTACCTGTACTTCATGCCCATGCCTTTTGTTATTATGTTGGGGTGCTGTAGCATGTTGTTTTGATGCTTGTAAGAGGCCTAGTTGCTGTTATGGACAGATTGTTGTTATGACTTGTATAGTGAGTGTGTGTTGCACCGTTGCTCCGTTTTGAGTGTGCTCTATATGAAACTTGCATGATTTTGCATGTAGTTTCACATTATCATGTTGCATCCTTGTTTTGGTATGTTTTTCTTGATGTTTGGGTGCATTTTGCATCAATGCCATGTTTAACTTGTTTTGCTCATATCTTCTTGGCCGTAGCTCCAAATCTAATGAACTTTATATGTAACTTGACTAGAATTTCGTGTAGATCCTCATGGTGCCCTTTAACTTGCTGTTTAACAACTTCAACTTAATGTTTGTTCATATCTGGACCAATTTCGAAATTTGCATATGAGGACTTACCGGAATTGTTATATGTTGTTTCCGACCTCATTTAAACTTGCCTTGATATGTTGTTCTTGTTTGCATCATCTCTTGTCATGAGTAGCTTCATGTAGCATTTTCATGCATCATGCTTGTTGTGCATCATGTCTTGTTCATGTGTGGTGTGTTTACCATGTTGTGTGCTTCTTCTCGATAGTTCCCGTTTCGTTGCGATCGTGAGGATGCGTTCGCTCACGTGTGGTTCGCCTTCGTGGCTTCATCTTCTTCATGGACTCGTTCTTCTTCCTTGCGGATTTCGGGCAAGATGACCGCTACCTGGATCTCACTACTATCATTGCTATGCTAGTTTGCCTCGTTCTATCGCTATGCTGCGCTACCTATCACTTGTTCTTCAAGCCTCCCAAATTGCCATGAACCTCTAACCTTTGACACCATTCCTAGCAAACCATTGCTTGGCTATGTTACCGCTTTGCTCAGCCCCTCTTATACCGTTGCTAGTTGCAGGTGAAGTTGAAGATTTCTCCATGGTGGACAGGATTTTGGTTGGGATATCACAATATCTCTTATATTATTAATGCATCTATATACTTGGTAAAGGGTGGAAGGCTCGGCCTTATGCCTGGTGTTTTGTTCCACTCTTGCCGCCCTAGTTTCCGTCATACCGGTGTTATGTTCCCGGATTTTGCGTTCCTAACGCGGTCGGGTGATTTATGGGACCCCCGACAGCTCGCTTTGAATAAAACTTGTCCAAAGAAGGCCCAACCTTGGTTTTACCATTTGCCTCACCACCACCTATACCCTTCCCTTGGGTCGGCCAACCCAAGGGTCATCTTTATTTTAGCCCCCGGCCGCTGCTTGTCTAAGTGTTGGTCCGAATCGAGCTACTGGGGGCCTCCTCGGGAAACTCAAGTTTGGTTTTACTCGTAGCTAGTCTCATCCGGTGTTGCCACGAGAACGAGATATGTGCAGCTCCTATCGGGATTGTCGGCGATCGGGTGGCTTTGCTGGTCTTGTTTTACCATTGTCGAAATGTCTTGTAAACCAGGATTCCGAGATCGATCGGGTCTTCCTGGGAAGGTCTATTCTTCGTTGATCGCGAGAGCTTGTCATGGGCTAAGTTGGGACACCCTGCAGGGTTTAAACTTTCGAGAGCCGTGCCGCGGTTATGTGGCAGATGGGAATTTGTTAATGTCCGGTTGTAGATAACTTGACACCAGATCCGAATTAAAACGCATCAACCGCGTGTGTAGCCGTGATGGTCTCTTTTGGCGGAGTCCGGAAGTGAACACGGTTTCGTGTTATGTTTGACGTAAGTAGGTGTTCGGATCACCTCTTGATCATTGCTAGTTCACGACCGCCCTTTGTTTCTCTTCTCGCTCTCATTTGCGTATGTTAGCCACCATATATGCTTAGTCGCTGCTGCAACCTCACCACTTTACCCCTTCCTTTCCCATTAAGCTTTGCTAGTCTTGATACCCATGGTAATGGGATTGCTGAGTCGTCGTGGCTCATAGTTTACTACAACAACAGTTGCAGGTACAGGTTTATGCGATGATCATGACGTGAGAGCGATGTTTACTTGTTTTGGAGTTCTTCTTCTGCTTCTTCTTCGATCAGGGGATAGGTTCCAGGTCGGCAGCCTGGGCTAGCAGGGTGGATATTGTTTGAGTTTCTGTATATGTTTCATCCGTAGTCGGATGTTGTTCTTGTATGATGTGATGTTGTATTCGTGTGGCATTGTATGCCTTATGTATGTATCCCCATCTATTATGTAATGTTGATGTAATGATATCCACCTTGCAAAAGCGTTCCAATATGCGGGTCTATCCTTGATGGGACCTTCGAGTTCCTTTTGGATAGGGTCGCATATTGGGCGTGACAGCCAACTTCCATATCTGCCTTTTGAGCTTCTCTGATTTTATCCATCAACGTATACTGAATCTCCAATGCTGCTACATAGCCTCTCGGAACTATTTCCAAACTTAGCTCTCGAAGGTCCTCGGCTAACTCCTTGGGTATTTCTCCCATCATTAGAGTATTGACATGGCTCTTGCGGCTCAACGCGTCTGCTACAATGTTAGCCTTCCCGGGGTGGTAATGCAATCTCATATCATAATCCTTAATAAGCTCCAGCCATCTCCTCTGCCTGAGATTTAACTCCTTCTGCGTGAAGATGTACTTCAAACTCTTGTGATCCGTTTACACCTCACAATGATTTCCAATTAGAAAATGTCTCCACATTTTCAGTGCATGCAGTACGGCTGCTAACTCCAAATTATGAGTAGCATAATTCAACTCATGGGGCTTAAGCTGTCGTGAAGCATACGAAACAACTCTTCCCTCCTGCATAAGCACTGCTCCAAGTCCTCATCGTGAAGCATCGCAATACACTTCATAATCCTTAGTCTGATCTGGCAGAATCAACACTGGTGAGGTAACCAAACGTTTCTTCAATTCTTGGAAACTAGCCTCACACTCCTCAGTCCAAATGAACTTAGTATCCTTCTTCAACAACTATGTCATAGGCTTTGCAATCTTCGAGAAATTTTCAATGAATCTCCGGTAGTATCCTGCGAGTCCAAGGAAACTCCTGATCTCTCCAACTGTGGTTGGTGCTTCCTAGTTTGTCACGGTGACAACTTTAGTGGGGTCTACTGCAATACCTTCTCCGGATATAACATGTCCAAGAAATCCAACTTCCTTCAACCAAAACTCCCACTTGCTGAACTTGGCGTATAGTTGATGTTCCCTGAGCTTCTCGAGTACTAAACGCAAGTGCTCCTTGTGTTCCTCTTCATTCTTCGAGTAAACCAAAATATCATCAATGAACACCACGACGAACTAATCCAAAAACTCCATAAACACCTTGTTCATCATGTTCATAAAATAGGCTGGGGCGTTAGTCAGACCAAATGACACAACGGTATACTCATACAACCCGTACCTGGTGGTAAAAGCCATCTTCGGTATATCTTGCTCCCGAATCTTCAACTGATGGTACCCTGATCGCAAATCGATCTTGGAAAACACCTTAGATCCTTGCAACCGATCAAACAGATCATTGATCATTGGTAGTGGGTACTTGTTCTTGATTGTTACTTCATTCAATCCACGATAATCAACAACCATTCTTAAAGATCCATCCTTCTTCTCCACTAGAAGTACTGGCGATCCCCAAGGCGAAGAACTTGGGCGAATAAAACCTTTGTCCAACAACTCCTTAATCTGCTTCTTAATTTCCTCCAAATCTTGGGCTGGCATCCTGTACGGTCTCTTGGATATCGGCCCAGTGCCCGACAGTAGTTCAATTAGGAACTCAATGTCTCTATCCGGTGGCATGCCTGGCAACTCTTCTAGAAATACATCGGGGAAATCCCTTACCACTGGTACTTCCTCCTGCACAACTCCTGATAAGGAATTTACATGTGCTCTTCTCGGCTCATGCCGTGATACATACTTGATCCTTATCCCTTCTGGTGTCGTAAGCAAAATTATCTTACTAGCGCAATCAATGTTCCCTCCATACATCGACATCCAATCCATACCAAGAATTACATCCAATCCTTGGGATTCCAATATAATCAAATCCGTGGGGAAAACATGCCTTCCTATACTCAACGGCACCTGAAAGCATCCTTGACTGACCATAAACTCAGCTCCCGGTGAACTTACTAGCATGGGTGTCTTAAGACTCTTAGTGGGTAGGCTAAACTTATTCACAAATCCCCTTGATACGTATGAATGCGATGCACCAGTATCGAAAAGAACAACTGCAGTAAATGCCTTAACCAAAAACTTACCTATTACTGCGTCTGGCTGAGCTTCAACCTCCTCCACGGTAACGTGGTTCACTTGCCCCCTGTTGAAAGGGTTCGGCTTCTTTCCTGAGCTTCCATTGCCATTTCCATTTTGGGATTCAGGGCAGTCATTTGCATAATGCCCCGTCTTACGGCACTTATAACAAGTGATATGGCTCAGGTCTACCTTGGATGGTGTTGACGGGTTGGTGCGGCTTTGTCCATTGCTTCCTCCATTCCCGTTTCCATTCTTGGTGCCATTATGATTGTGCGAGCTACCTCCTCCGTGAGTATGCTGAAAATGTCCTCCTAACTTTGGGGTAAAGCGTGGCTTCTGCTGAGCTCCAGAATTGTACTTCCCCTGTGCATACGTCCTCTTACGATTATCAATCTGCTGCTGCTTCCCTTCAATCATAAGAGCACGATCTACTAACTCCTGGTAGTTATTGAAAGTGGCTACCATCAACTGCATGCTCAACTCATCATTCAGTACTTCTAGAAACTTCTCCTGCTTAGCTGCATCCGTAGCAACGTCATCTGGGGCATAACGTGCTAGCTTACTAAAATCATCCACATGCTGGCCAACTGTCCGCCCTCCTTGGCGTAAGTTGCGAAACTCACGCTTCTTCACGGCCATAGCTCATGCTGAAACATGAGCAGTACGAAATGCTTGCTGAAACTGATTCCATGTGACAGTGTCTACAGGGTAAGTGGTCAGAAAATTCTCCCACCATGCTTTGCAAGGGTCCGCTGTCGATGTGCGGCAAACTTTACCTTTTCTCCATCTGTGCATCCTGTAGTGGTCAACTCCCTCCCTATCTTACGGAGCCAATCATCTGCTACTATCGGCTCGGTGCTACTGGAAAACACCGGCAGATTCAACCTTAAGAAATGTGCTAGATGGTCAACAGGTGGTGGTGGTGGTGGGTTGTTGTTGTTGCCTTGGTTCTGTACCAATGTTTGAATCAAAGTATTCTGCTGCTGAATCAACTGGGTGATTTCTAGCGGGAAAACAAACTCGGGGTCACGTCTCGGAGGCATCTGAGGGTTTAAAGGAAGAGTTAAGAATAGAATGAGGTCTAGTGAGATAACACTACCCAAATGCACATGCGACAAACACACACAATATCATTCCAATCAATTCAAGCAAGGGCATACAACGGTCTAACTATCTTTACAAAAGTGCTTGGATTAAAACTAATTAAATGGTGGAAAATTCTACTACTGTTATGGTGGTCAACTAGAAAAACTGCTCCGATGCAGATTCCATGATATCTGCTCCAGCTTCATCAACATAGTCATCATCACCGCTGCCGGATCCGAGTCGGTGTCGTCAATGATGATATAATTATCTGGACATGTAGGTTCATCCTCTTCTCCTCTGGGTGTTGATCCTCCCATGAATACTCCAATCTTCTCCTTAAGGTCACCGTTCTGTCTTACTAGAGCGACGATTTCTTCCATATAGTCTTTACGCATAGCCTTGAGTTCTGCTTCTAGCTCCTTGATCCTGGTCACAGCCTTCTGTAGTTCCTCCATATCTGCGCACATCTGATTCTCCTGGCGTCGGATGTGTTGGTTTAACTCCTGAATATAAGCTGCGATTGATCTGTCCTTCCTAGTGGTGATCATCTCCCAATGCTCATCTCGGCGCCCACAAATCTGGTAGATGGTATTCTTGAGATCGTTGTAGTAAACTTGTCCAATTCGTCCCATGGCGATGTGAGCTGCCATGCTCTTTCCTAGGCTCCATGTTGGTACATCAAAGGTAAACTCTATTGGCTCCGTGACTGGTGCAAACGTCCTTCCTGGAATGTAGACTTGAATCCTCCAGCGCTCCTCTTCGGGTAAAGTGGCGTTGAAAGTCCCAGTGAAGCTTGGTACTCCTATGTTTAAGTATCTAGTGGATTCCTTCAAGTGACATCCAAAAGGTGAATTCTCATCTGGTTGCGCGAACTTGATCCTTGCATCCGCCATCCTAAAGAATAGAAAAGATGAGGAGTCGAAATGAGAAGAAAGAGTAGTGATCTAGGGCTTAAGCTTAGTGGTCGTGTCCTACAGTCAGCGTCTGCTCTGATACCACCTTGTAGTGACCAGACCTCAAACAGTCTGATCTCTGTGCTCAGTGTCAACCCTGGATCAGTAATGCTGACACCACACAGTACTTGGAGGATTTATAACAGAGTAGCAATCACACACTTATTACATCGAATGTCTCAAAAGAGAACTTATTGAAATAAATATGGCTTAAGGCCATCTAAAAACGATAACAGCGGAAGGCTTGGAAGATAAGCGAGTCCATTAACTACAACGGCATCACTGAGTATAGAATCACGACCTAAAAGCACCTTACTCGTCGTTAGAAAAGTCTGCAACATGAAATGTTGCAGCCCGAAAACGGGTCAGCACCTGGAATATGCTGGCAGTGTAACACATAGAGAATAACAATGGAGATAGGCTATACTACATGCATGTTTGGCTGGTGGTAAAACTCTATGGTTACAGTTTTGCGTAAAGCCAATTTTTCCCTACTGCAAAGGAATAAATTTATTTAACTATCACGGTGGTTGTTAAACATTGAGAATGGTTGACAACATTCTCAATCCCAATTAAAAAGTACTCATTAAACCCAACAATATTAAATTAGAAGTAACATGATGAGATTCACATGATAATCAAGTACTAGATACTCAAGATGTCCATAACCGGGGACACGGCTAACCATGATTAGTTTATACACTCTGCAGAGGTTTGCGCACTTTTCCCCACAAGACTCGATCGCCTCTGTTTGATTCCTCACACTACATGATGTTTGAGAAACAAATGACCGAGACATAGTCTTTCGTAAGCACTAGCACCTTACATGTGGGTAGACCGGTACACCTACTTTCCCCTACATCTGCTAGTCTACCCGTAAGAGTTCGCACAACTTAGTCAACTATGCCAGAGCCCATAATGGCTTGTGGCTGCACACGTAAGTTTCTAGTTTAAATAATCTCATGATCCCTTTGAACCTGGGTGGCGGTCCAAGAAATACAGTAAGTCTCCTAGAAAACAGTGCCTCAATCCACCCAGATGTGTGTTTAAGTTGCCACCTTAAATAAACCATTAATTTACAATCTCACATCTGTCATGGATACACTCACCCAATCCACGTTTACTAGCATAACATGGCATAATAAGCAAACATAGAAGTAACTCCCAAAGGTTTGATAATAAAACAGGTAATAGGTACTACCTCAACTACATTCCCATCCCACAATTTAATTAGATCCTAATCATGTAATTGTTTGGAGGATAGATCTAATGCATAAAAACTGGGTAGTAGAAAGGTATGATCAAGTGTTACTTGCCTTGCTGATGATCCGCGAAAACTAGAGACTCGAAGTAACAGGCGGCACACTCCGGGTATTCTATCGCAGACAAACAAACAAGCATACAATAAGTACTCATCTAATGCACAGGTAAAACTCGAATAAACGATCCAACCAGAATGTTCAACTTAAAAACTCCAGTTTGCAAAAAGAAATAAATCAAACAAAGCAACGAAAGTCAAACGGCGAAAGAAACAGCTTCGTTCTACTAATCTGGATCTAAGTCAAATTTTACAGAAGCAAAAACTTGTTTAAGTAGATTATTCGGAAAGAGGGTTTCGAGATTTAAACTCCAGCGCTTGAATCGCCTCGATTCCGATAAACGAGCGAAAAGTTATACTAAAACGAAAATCGGATCAGAATCGCGATCGTAAAAATCGTGGATTAAATCCGAGAAAAGAAAAACGACGAACGGTTAACGAACGAACGCTCGTTAACTAAACGAATCGACGAACATGTTCGTTAAAACGAACTAACGGATTTAACGTCCGCTAATTAACCTAAACCGAAAAACCGAAAACTAAATAAAATGAAACTAAAAACCGAAAAAGCCGATAATAAAAACGTCCGCGGGTTCGCAGGTCCGGCGACGGCGGGTTCGCGGGTCCGGCGAGGCGGGCGGCGGCGCGGGCGGTGGCGGCGGATCGGGCGGGCGGCGCGTTAGGTTAGGGTTTGCGGTGTGGCGGCGGCGCAATGGCGGCGGCGCGGGCTGGCGAGATCTGGGGGCTGGGCCGGGGCGCCGGTGCGACTCTATTTATAGTTTCCCCCCGAGCGGAGTCCCGCTCGGGCCCGGCCTGTAAGGCGGTTGCGCGTTTTTTTAAATAATTCCGTGCAGAAGAAAAATAAAAATAAATACTAAACGGACTCCAAAATTCCCGAAATTAATTTTCCCCAGCTTCTAAAATCAAGCCGGACAAGATGAACATTTATTTGGGGCCTAAATGCAATTTTTAAAAACGCGCATTTTTCCTAAATTCAAATAAAAAGGCGAAAACTCCAAAATAAATCTTATTTGATTTTTTTATTAAATCTTCATTATTTCTTTATTTTGGGAATGTCATTTTATTCCCTCTCTGAAACTTTGGTAGTAGAAATAATTGAAGGTAAAATAAATAAAACCAAACGATCCTATTTTCAAAATTTGAGAAAAACTCAAATATGAAAATAACGAAATTCCCAACTCTCTCTGTGGGTCCTTGAGTTGCGTAGAATTTCTAGGATCGAGCCAACAATGCAACAAAAATATGATATGCAAGAATGATCTATGTATAACATTTCAAATCGAAAATTTTGGATGTTACACCACAACATAATTAGAGGGCATGCAATCAACATGTTGCATTTGTTTGATGTGCCTCAGAAATTCAAGGTCATGAGCCTTATGGTAGATACCATTAAGAGGATTGCAGCAGATCAAAAGAGGAGTTGTGGATATGCCCCTCAGATTCAGGAGTTGATTAACTCAAAGATGGGCACATGAAAATATCTATTGGATAAGGAACATTTTCCTCTCTATCCAGATTTTGAGGACAATCAGGTTGTCATGAATGAGAATGATCCATCATCAGTACAAGCTCAAGAGAAGAAGGAGAAGGCAAGGAAAGAGAAGGCTGCCAAGATGCCAACTCAAGAGGAGGCATCTGAGTATTTCTTGAAGAACAAGCAGGAGCAGCTTGGTTACTTGATAGCATCAACTCTGAGGATTGAGAAGGGATTGGCCACCCTCACTCGAAATTAGGAGATCTTGGAAAGAATCATGGAACTAAAATTCCATGATCTAGATGTCAAGGTAACTGAGATTCAGTCAGTTGTGGAGCAGCTACAGGATGACATGCAGGAGAGGCAGGGCAAGACTACCACTAATGTATTTGCCAGAGTGCCTAGAGCCCAGAGGTCAGTTGCAGTGCCTGTGACAGACACCAGAGCCACATCATCTGCACCACCTACAGCCCCTACAGCTCCAGTGCAACAAGCTCCAGCATCAACTCCTCCAGCTCCATCTACTTCAACTCAAGCCTTCGTTCTTGGAGTTATCCGGACACCACCACCTGAAGATCAAGCCTGAGAGTCGATCTAGCACTATGCATTTTCTATGAACTTTTTGGTAACTTGTTGCCAAAGGGGGAGAAAAATGTATAGATTATAGGCTTCGAGAGAGAGAGAGAGAGTGTGTGTGTGTGTTGCTTTTGTTCTCTCTTGCTTTGCTTTGGTGGTTAAACTTGTTTGCTTTTGATTGCTTGAGATACTATGCTATTCTTGTGAGACATTGATGATCATGTGTTTGATCATAAGCTACACTTATGCATGTTTGATGATATTATCTTATCTATCCTATGTGATCATTCGCTTTGCTTGGTGATGAGTGCATGTATTCAATCTTTATTATTTTGAGCGCTCCACCAAGATGTATGTGACATGGAAGAGTAACCCATGAGCCTAATTCCTTGTGCATTTGCAGTCCAAAGCAAATCTTAAACTATGCACAAATTTAGGGGGAGCTCTTGCTTATCACATACCTCTCAAAGCGACGATGTTGTTAAATCTTATTATCATTTGTCGAAGCTTTGATCTATATGTTGTCATCAATTACCAAAAAGGGGGAGATTTAAAGTGCAACTAACCCTATGTGGTTTTGGTAATTAATAACAACATATAGCTCATTGAGCTAATGCTATTCCAAGACCATTATTTCAGGAATGCTCAGTGAATGGCATGGCATGGATGATGAAAGTGGATCCCTCAAAATACTAATGACAAAGGATTGGCTCAAGCTCAAAAGCTCAAGACTCTTCATTTTATATTTTAGTGATCCAAGATCACATTGAGTCTATAGGAAAAGCCAATACTATCAAGGAGGGATGAGGTGTTGCTTAATGAGCCTCTTGCTTCATGTGCTTGGTGATATGCTCCAAAACCCTCAGCTACTTTCTCACATCCACAAATGACCTAAACCTAAAGCCAAAATCGGTCACACCGATTCTTTCTATCCGGCGCCACCGAGTTTGAAAGTCATAGCCACTGCCACAAACCCTAGGCAAATCGGTCTTACCGATAGGTATCTCAGTCTCACCGAGATGGGATTGTAATCTCTCTGTTTCCCTTCGTAACGTTTCGGTCAAACCGAAGTGAGCGATCGGTCCCACCGAGATTGCAATGTAAATTCTCTCTTTCCCTTTTGTAACATTTCGGTCTCACCGAAAAGAGCAAATCGGTCCCACCGAGTTTACCTGACCAACTCTCTGGAAAGCTTATTACCAAAATCGGTCTCACCGAGTTTGTGTAATCGGTCTTACCGAGATTACGTTATGCCCTAACCCTAACCGAATCGGTCTCATCGAGTTGCATGTCAGTCCCACCGAAAATTCTAACGGTCACTAGGTTTGCTAAATCGGTCCGACTGAGTCTGTTGAATCGGTCTCACCGAGTTTGGTAAGTTGTGTGTCATGGTTAGATTTTGTGTGGAGGCTATAATACCCCTCCACCTCCTCTTCATCCGTGGAGAGAGCCATTAGACTAAACCTACACTTCCAACTTACCATTTCTGAGAGAGAACCACCTACTGATGTGTTGAGGCCAAGATATTCCATTCCTACCATATGAATCTTGATCTCTAGCCTTCCTAAGTTGCTTTCCACTCAAATCTTCTTTCCACCAGATCCAAATCCTATGAGAGAGAGTTGAGTGTTGGGGAGACTATCATTTGAAGCACAAGAGCAAGGAGTTCATCATCAACGCACCATTTGTTACTTCTTGGAGAGTGGTGTCTCCTAGATTGGCTAGGTGTTACTTGGGAGCCTCCGACAAGATTGTGGAGTTGAACCAAGGAGTTTGTAAGGGCAAGGAGATCGCCTACTTCGTGAAGATCTACCGCTAGTGAGGCAAGTCCTTCATGGGCGACGACCAAGGTGGGATAGACAAGGTTGCTTCTTCGTGGACCCTTCGTGGGTGGAGCCCTCCGTGGACTCGCGTAACCGTTACCCTTAGTGGGTTGAATCTCCATCAACATGGATGTACGATAGCACCACCTATCGGAACCACGCCAAAAACATCCGTGTCTCCAATTGCGTTTGAATCCTCCAAACCCTTCCCTTTACTTTCTTGCAATTTGCATGCTTTAATTTCCGCTGCCTATATACTATTTGCATGCTTGGTTGAATTGTGTGATGATTGCTTGACTTGTCCTAAGATAGCTAAAATCTGCCAAACTCTAAAATTGGGAAAAGGTTAAGTTTTTAATTGGTCAAGTAGTCTAATCACCCCCCTCTAGACATACTTCAAGGTCCTACAATAGCAATACTAGGTTCTACATTAATTTGCTCAGGAGGTGTATATGTTCTAGTATTACTCTTACGAACAATAGTTGAAGCTTTAGCATGATCCTTTATTCTAACATGAAAGGGGTTTCTCAACATAAGTAGTAGGAACAATAGGATCATCATAAGTGATAGCCTTTTCTTAAACTGTAATAGGTGCAACTACTTTTACTTCAATGGGAGGATTATATTTAAACCACTTCTCCTTAGGGAGATCAACGTGAGTAGCAAAAGATTAACAAAAAGAAGCTACTATCTTAGAGTCAAGTCCATATTTTAGCGCTAAATCCATGAAAAGCATCGGTATCCATAAAAGATTTAACACAATCAAACTTAGGTGTCATACCTGACTCCTTACTATCGTCGGAACCCCAATCTTCAGAGTTGCGTTTAATTCTTTCCAACAAATCCCACTTGAATTCAGTAGTCTTCAGCATATAAGAACCAGCACATGAAGTATCGAGCATGGTGCGATCATTGAGAGAAAGCCGAGCACAAAAATTTTAAATAATCATTTCTCTTGAGAGCTCATGATTGGGGCATGAATATAACATTGACTTAAGCCTCCCCCAAGCTTGAGTGATGCTTTCTCCTTCGCGAGACCAGAAATTATATATATAATTACGATCACGATGAACAAGATGCATAGGATAGAACTTCTGGTGAAATTCCAATTTCAATCGTTTATAGTTCCAAGATCACGGGTCATCACATAGCCTATATGTTGTAGGGTCAAACCCTAGGTGGGATCTTTTCACACTTTGAGGGGGAAAAGGAGGAAAAACTCTCAAGAACACAAAGAACAAAACTCTCAAACAAACCCAAATATCACATCCACTATTGTAGCATACATGAGATCCACAAGATTACATGAAAAATTCAAGGAGAATAGCACTAGGTAAGTTCTTCCCACTAGGTGAGGTCTTGATGATGATCTTCTCCAAGAGGAGGCCTTGACAATCCAAAGGATTCTTCCCTAGGTGGGGGCTTGATCTCCAAAGAGGAGGGGATACAAGGAGAAAAGCTCACAATGTTTAATCTAATACTTTGCTAACCCTACAAATGATCTAGGAGGTGCCCTTATATAGTCTAGGGACGAAACAAGTTAAGAAAGGGGGGGGTACAAAGGCCAAAAGGCCAAAAAGTGCAGCTGGACGAAGGGGTCCGGGCACCCGGTCAACTTGGGCCGGCCACCCGGCCTTCACAGGAGGCGGCTGGTGGGTGGCCGGGAACCCCGGGGCCCAAGTCCCGCACCTGGTGGCGCTGAGGTCACCAGCGGGTGGCTCGGCACCCGGGCCTCAAGCCTGTGCACTGGGCAGCGCCTGGCTGGCTGGAGGTCTGGGCAGGCACCCGGCCGGCCAAGGCCCGGCACCTGTGGGCGCAGCTGTAGGAGGGCAGGAGCCCGGGCACCCGGGGCTGCAGGTGCCGGGCACCCGGGGTGTCCAAGGGGTTTCGCCCCTTCTCCTCCTTCTTCACTCTTTTCTCTCTCTCCTTCCTTCTCTCGCTCCAAGAAGGCTCGCAACTCCGTCTTCTCCTTCTCACGGTCAACTTCCTCATACCTAAGAGTGAGCAATGTTTCTGTTTGAGGTAGAATCCAATCCTCACATGAATCCAAACAAGACTTGAATAGGAAAGAGTTCACCTTGTTCTGGATGGCGCGTGCATGTGCTCTTGTCATTGGTCCACTTGGTGCTTACGGTGGTGATGGAGTGTCGGTGCGAGTAGTCAAGGGATGCTCCGCATCATCTCCCCCCCTTGGGAGAGATCCGTCCACGGATCATGCTCTTCATCACCATGGTACTTGGCCAAGTCTTTGACGTTGAAGATGTCGCTAACGTTGTACTTGTCGCATGGGATGTCGACCTTGTAGGCGTTGTCGTTGTAGTGTGCGATCACCTTGAATGGTCCGTCGGCTCTTGGTAGTAGCTTAGACTTGCGTTCCTTGGGGAAGCGGTCTTTGCGGAGATGTATCCATACTTGATCACCCGGTTGGAACACCATCAGAGACTTGTTGATGCTGAGCTTGGCGGTGAGGCATTGTACTTGGCGCTCGATCGTGGATCATGTTTCTTCATGCATCTTCTTGAGGTAGGCGATTCTTGCACTTGCGTCCATGTTTGCTCGTTCTTGAAGCGGTAGAGGAAGGATGTCCAATGGCGACAAAGGGTTGAAACCATAGACGACCTCGAAGGGGGACTTGCCAGTGGTAGAGTGTCTTGCGCGGTTGTAGGCGTACTCGGCGATGGGTAGGCACTCCTCCCACTCCTTGATGTTCTTCTTGATCAACACATGTAGGAGAGTTGCAAGCGTCCGGTTGGTGACTTCCATTTGGCCATCGGTTAGAGGATGATATGCCGTGGAGAATAGTAGCTTGATCCTGAGCTTGGCGCATAGCATCTTCCAAAAGTAGCTTAAGAACTTGACGTCTCGATCCGACACAATTGTCTTTGGTACACCGTGCAACCACAAGATTTCCCTACAAAAAATATTGGCAACATGTGAAGCGTCATCTGTCTTATTGCATGGGATAAAATGAGCCATTTTAGATAATCGATCCACAACAACAAAAACAGAGTCCTTTCCATTTTGAGTCCTAGGTAATCCAAGCACAAAATCCATGCTAATGTCTTCCCAAGGTTGATGTGGAATAGGTAAAGGCATATGTAAACCATGGGGTTGAGAGTGTGACTTAGCTTTGCAACATGTAGAGCACTGGTTGGTGAAGCGGGCGACATCGCGAAACATCTTGGGCCAATAATAGTTCTTGGAGAGCGTGGCGAAAGTCTTGTCGCGTCCAAAGTGTCCCATGAGTCCGCCTCCATGAGCCTCTTGCAAAAGGAGCAAACAAAGAGAAGACTCGGGAATGCATAGTTTGTTAGCTCTCATAAGATAACCATCCTTGATGTAATATTGTTCCCAAGATGTATGCGTCAAACATTTAGCATAATGAGTAGCAAAAGATGGATCATTAGCATACAAGTCATTTATGTGCTCAAAGCCAATAACATTCAACTCGAGTTTAGTGACAAGTGTGCATATGCGTGAAAGTGCATCCGCAACTACATTTTCCTTACCCTTAATGTACTTGATCACATAGGGGAAAGATTCAATAAATTCACTCCATTTGGCATGACGCTTGTTCAACTTAGTTTGACCTTTTAGGTACTTAAGCGTTTCATGATCGGTATGTATGACAAACTCATGAGGTCTAAGATAATGTTCCCAAACATGTAGCACACGCACTAAAGCATACAATTCTTTGTCATATATGGGATAGTTAAGTTGAGCACCGGAGAGTTTTTTACTAAATTATGCAATTGCTCGTTTTTCTTGCATCAAAACTCCACCAATTCCGGTACCACTAGCATCACAATGAACCTCAAAAGTTTTCTCAAATTTGGGCAAAGCAAGAATCGGTGCATGAGTAAGCAAAGACTTGAGCTCACCAAAAGCGGTTGATTGCAAAGGTCCCCAAACAAAAGGAGCATTCTTCTTACTCAAAGCATGCAAAGGAGCGACAATAGTGCTAAAGTTTTTCACAAAGCAACGATAAAAACCCACAAGACCAAGAAAACTACGCACTTGTTGCAAATTGGTGGGTTGGGGCCAAGTTTTAATTGCTTCAATTTTAGACTCATCAACGTGGACACCCTTGTAAGAGACAACAAAACCCAAGAAAATTAGCTTGTCAACACCAAACGTGCACTTTTTCATGTTGGCATAAAGACGTTCCTTGCGAAGGGTTTGCAAAACGTCCCTAACATGATTAGTATGCTCTTTCATGGATTTTCTAAACACAAGAATGTCATCAAAGTAAACCACAACAAAGACTCCAATGTAAGGTCGAAGCACATAATGCATAAGACGCACGAAAGTATCGGGAGCCTCCGATAAACCCATATGCATAACTAACCACTCATATAAGCCAAATTTGGTTTTGAAAGCATTTTTCCATTCATCACCCTCTTGTATGCGGATTTGATAATAGCCACTTTTAAGATCAAATTTTGAGAAAAAGTTGGCTCTGATAAGTTCATCAAACATATCATCTAAGCGAGGAATGGATGCCTATAGCGAACAGTAATAGCATTTATAGGTCTACAATCGGAACACATGCGGAAACTTCCATCTTTCTTAGGCACAAGTATAACAGGAACGGCACAAGGGCTTAAGCTTTCACGTACAAGACCATTGTCGATGAGTTGTTGTACTTGCCGTTGAATCTCCTTAGTTTCTTCGGGGTTGACACAATATGGAGCTTTGTTTGGAAGTGGCGCTCCGGGGATGAGGTCGATTCGGTGCTCAATGCCTCGAAGAGGAGGTAGACCCGGAGGTAGCTCATCGGGGAAAACATCTTGAAATTCCTGCAAAAGAGATTGAACACCAAAGGTAGCTCATGAGAGGTGTTAGTTTTTGGTTCTCCATCCTTTCACACAAGGACAAAGTGCATCACACTCAATGGGTTCTCACACACTTCTCTCATCTCACTTTTTGTGTCAAATTGTATGAGGTTTTTCTCTCTAGGCGAAGAGGCGCTCAAGTTTGGCTTGTGGCTCTCACTCACTTTTGGGTGGATCACTTTCTCACTCTTCTCTCCATGATGGGTGGCTTGCTTGTCGGCAATCACTTGACTAGGAGACATAGGTCGTAGCACATATTCCTTCCCTTTCATCTTGAAGCTATAGTGATTGGTACACCCATTGTGGATGACACCATGGTCGAATTGCCATGGTCGACCAAGAAGGAGGTGGCAAACGGTCATTGGGACCACATCACACTCCAAAGTGTCCTCATATGAACCAATTTTGAAGGAGACTTGGATCATATCCTCAACTCGGATAGTGCTGGAGTCACTTAGCCATTGAACCTTGTAAGGGTGTGGATGCTTCCTCTTGACTAATTGAAGCTTGGACCATAGCTCTTCACTTGCCAAGTTGTGACAACTACCTCCGTCGATGATGACCTTGACGGAGCGCCCATGGATGCCAGCCTTGGTGTGGAAGATGTGGCACCGTTGGTCTTCGTCTTGGTGGTGTTGGAGCGTCAAGACCTTCGAGACCAAGAGAGAGGGACTTGAATCATTGTCACAAAAGACTTGATCATCTTCATCTTTGTTCACGCGTTGGTGCATGGCCACGTGATCAATGGCTTCCACTTCTTCTTCACTCATCGAGTCGTATGTGCCGTCATCGTGGAAGATCATTGTTCGCTTGTTGTTGCATGGGAAGGACTTGTGTCCTCGGCCGCCACATGTGAAGCATTTGAATGAATTTGTCTTGACGGGATCATCGGGAGGCACCAAAGATGAAGGAGTCTTGGATTTGTAGGTGCTTGCCGGAGGACGAGTCGAGGAAGGTGCCACTTGCTTGGAACTTGACTTGTCGCCGGTACTTGGTGATGCTCGAGTTGATGTAGGAGGTGCTGAAGTTGCGAGAGCTTGAGAGTAGGAGCTGTAGGTCTTGGACGAGTACTTGGAGTATTTGAAGTCATCTTGCACTTGTCGCTCGGCCTTGGTCGCTTGATGAACTAGCTCAAGAAGGTTGGAGTATGGTTGGAAGTCGGTGATCCGCTTGATTGGGTAGTTGAGGCCATTCAAGAAGCATGCCATTGTTTGCTCATCATCTTCCTTGACATTGGCTCGTATCATGGCAATCTCCATTTCTTGGTAGTATTCTTCCACCGTCTTTGTTCCTTGCTTGAGGAGTTGCTGAAGGAAATATGCCCTAGAGGCAATAATAAAGTTATTATTTATTTCCTCATATCATGATAAATGTTTATTATTCATGCTAGAATTGTATTAACCGGAAACATGATACATGTGTGAATACATAGACAAACATATAGTCACTAGTATGCCTCTACTTGACTAGCTCATTAATCAAAGATGGTTATGTTTCCTAACCATAGACATGTGTTGTCATTTGATTAGTGGGATCACATCATTAGAAGAATGATGTGATTGACATGACCCATTCCGTTAGCTTAGCACTTGATCGTTTAGTATACTGCTATTGCTTTCTTCATGACTTATACACGTTCCTCGTAACTATGAGAATTATGCAACTCCGTGCCATCGGAGGAACACTTTGGGTACTACCAAACATCACAACGAATCGGGTGATTATAAAGGAGTACTACAGGTGTCTCCGAAGGTACATGTTGAGTTGGCGTATTTCGAGATTAGGTTTTGTCACTCCGATCGTCGGAGAGGTATCTCTGGGCCCTCTCGGTAATGCACATCATTATAAGCCTTGCAAGCAATGTGACCAATAAGTTGGTTACGGGATGATGCATTACAGAACAAGTAAAGAGACTTGTCGGTAACGAGATTGAACTAGGTATTGGATACCTACGATTTAATCTCGGGCAAGTAACATACCGATGACAAAGGGAACAACGTATGTTGTTATGCGGTTTGACCGATAAAGATCTTCGCAGAATATGTAGGAACCAATATGGGCATCCAGGTTCCGCTATTAGTTATTGACCGAGAATAGTTCTAGGTCATGTCTACATAGTTCTCGAACCTGTAGGGTCCGCACGCTTAACGTTACGATGACAGTTTTATTATGAGTTTATAAGTTTTGATGTACCGAAGTTTGTTTGGAGTCCCGGATGTGATCACGGACATGACGAGGAGTCTCGAAATGGTCGAGACATAAAGATCGATATATTGGAAGCTTATATTTGGACATCAGAATCGTTCCGGGTGAAATCGGCATTTTACCGGAGTACCGGGAGGTTACCGGACCCCCCCGGGGGTTATTGGGCCTACATGGGCCTCGAGGGAGAAGAGGGAAGGAGGCAGGAGGGGCCGACGCCCTCCCTTCCTAGTCCGAATAGGACAAGGGAAGGGGGCGGCCCCTTCCTTCCCTCTTCCTCCTCCTTCCCCTTCTCCTACTCCAACTTTGAAAGAAGGAGTCCTACTCCCGTGGGAGTAGGACTCCCCCTGGCGCGCCTCCTTGGCCGCCGCCTCCTCCCCCTGGTTCCTTCATATACGGGGCGGGGGCACCCCATAGACACACAACTTCATCTACGGATCGCCCTTAGCCGTGCAGCGGTGCCCCCTCCACCATATTCCACCTCGGTCATATCGTCGTGGAGTTTAGGCGAAGCCTGCGCCGTAGAACATCATCATCGTCACCACGCCGTCAGTCTGACGGAACTCATCTCCGGAGCTTTGCTGGATCGGAGGCCGGAGATCGTCATCGAGCTGAACGTGTGCTGAACTCGGAGGTGTCGTACGTTCGGTGCTTGGATCGGTCGAATCGTGAAGACGTACGACTACATCAACCGCGTTGTGCTAACGCTTCCGCTTTCGGTCTACGAGGGTACGTGGACAACACTCTCCCCTCTCGTTGTTATGCCATCACCATGATCTTGCGTGTGCGTAGGAATTCTTTTGAAATTACTACGTTCCCCAATAGTGGCATCCGAGCCTAGGTTTTATGCGTTGATGTTATATGCACGAGTAGAACACAAGTGAGTTGTGGGCGATACAAGTCATATTGCTTACCAGCATGTCATACTTTGGTTCGGCGGTATTGTGAGATGAAGCGGCCCAGACCGACATTACGCGTGCGCTTACGCGAGACTGGTTTCACCGTTACGAGCACTCGTGCTTAAAGGTGGCTGGCGGGTGTCTGTCTCTCTCACTTTAGCTGAATCGAGTGTGGCTATGCCCGGTCCTTGCGAAGGTTAAAACAACACCAACTTGACGAACTATCGTTGTGGTTTTTGATGCATAGGGAAGAACGGTTCTTGCTAAGCCCGTAGCAGCCACGTAAAATTTGCAACAACAAAGTAGAGGACGTCTAACTTGTTTTTGCAGGGCATGTTGTGATGTGATATGGTCAAGACGTGATGCTATATTTTATTGTATGAGATGATCATGTTTTGTAACCGGTTATCGGCAATCGGCAGGAGCCATCTGATTGTCGCTTATTGTATGAAATGCAACGCTTCAGTAATTGCTTTACTTTATCACTAAGCGGTAGCGATATTCGTAGAAGCAATAGACGGCGTAACGACAACAATGCTACGATGGAGATCAAGGTGTCGCACCGGTGACGATGGTGATCACGACGGTGCTTCGAAGATGGAGATCACAAGCACAAGATGATGATGGCCATTTCATATCACTTATATTGATTGCATGTGATGTTTATCCTTTATGCATCTTATCTTGCTTTGATTGACAGTAGCATTTTAAGATGATCTCTCACTTAATAATCAAGAAGTGTTCTCCCTGAGTATGCACCGTTGCGAAAGTTCTTTGTGCTGAGACACCACGTGATGATCGGGTGTGATAGGCTCTACGTTCAAATACAATAGGTGCAAAACAGTTGCACACGCGAATACTCAGTCATACTTGACGAGCCTAGCATATACAGATATGGCCTCGAACACGGAGACCGAAAGGTCGAACGTGAATCATATAGTAGATATGATCAACATAGTGATGTTCACCATTGAAACTACTCCATCTCACGTGATGATCGGATATGGTTTAGTTGATTTGGATCACGTGATCACTTAGATGACTAGAGAGATGTCTGCCTAAGTGGGAGTTCTTAAGTAATATGATTAATTGAACTTAAATTTATCATGAACTTAGTACCGATAGTATTTTTCTTGTCTATGTTTGTTTGTAGATAGATGGGTCGTCTTGTTGTTCCGTTGAATTTTAATGCGCTCCTTGAGAAAGCAAAGTTGAAGGATGATGGTAGCAATTACACGGATCGGGTCCGTAATCTCGAGGATTATCCTCATTGCTGCACGTAAAAGTTACGCCCCGAAGCACCGCTGGGTGCCGTGCCTGCTTCGATGCAACCGACGATGTTAAGAACGTCTGGCGAGCAAAGTTGATGACTACTCGATAGTTCAGTGTGCCATGCTTTACGGCTTAGAACCGGGTCTTCAACGACGTTTTTTACATCATGGAGCATATGCGATGTTCCAGGAGTTGAAGTTAGCAAATGCCCGGAATGAGAGATATGAAGTCTCCAATAAGTTCTACAGCTACAAGATGGAGGAGAATAGTTCTGTCAGTGAACACATACTCAAAATGTCTAGGGTATAATAATCACTTGATTCAGCTAGGAGTTAATCTTCCTGTTGATAGTGTCATTGACAGAATTCTCCAATCACTACCACCAAGCTACAAGAGCTTCGTGATGAACTATAATATGCAAGGGATGAACAAGACTATTCCCGAGCTCTTCGCAATGCTAAAAGCTGCGGAGGTAGAAATCAAGAAGGAGCATCAAGTGTTGATGGTTAACAAGACCACCGTTTCAAGAAAAGGGCAAAGGGAAGAAGAAGGGAACTTCAAAAGAACGGCGAGCAAGTTGTCGCTCAAGAGAAGAAACCCAAGTCCGACATACGCTGAAATCGAGTGCTTCTACCGCAAGCGATCGACACCGAAGCGGAACTGCCCCAAGTATTTGGCGGATAAGAAGGATGGCAAAGTGAACAAAGGTATATGTGATATACATGTTATTGATGTGTACCTTACTAATGCTCGCAGTAGCACCTGGGTATTTGATACTGGTTCTGTTGCTAATATTTGCAACTCAAAACAGGGACTATGGATTAAGCGAAGATTGTCTTAAGACGAGGTGACGATGCGCATGGGAAATGGTTCGAAAGTCGATGTGATCGCGGTCGGCACGCTACCTTTACATCTACCATCGGGATTAGTTTTAGACCTAAATAATTGTTATTTGGTGCCAGCGTTGAGCATGAACATTATATCTGGATCTTGTTTAATGCGAGACGGTTATTCATTTAAATCAGAGAATAATGGTTGTTCAATTTATATGAGTAATATCTTTTATGGTCATGCACCCTTGAAGAGTGGTCTATTTTTATTAAATCTCGATAGTAGTGATACACATATTCATAGTGTTGAAACCAAAAGATGCAGAGTTGATAACGATAGTGCAACTTATTTGTGGCACTGCCGTTTAGGTCATATCGGTGTAAAGCGCATGAAGAAACTCCATACTGATGGTCTTTTGGAATCACTTGATTATGAATCACTTGGTACTTATGTAACCGTGCCTTATGGGCAAGATGACTAAAACGCCGTTCTCCGGAACTATGGAGCGAGCAACTGATTTGTTGGAAATCATACATACTAATGTTTGTGGTCCAATGAATGTTGAGGCTCGCGGCGGGTATCGCTATTTTCTCACCTTCACAGATGATTTGAGCAGATATGGGTATATCTACTTAATGAAACACAAGTCTGAAACATTTGAAAAGTTCAAAGAATTTCAGAGTGAAGTGGAAAATCATCGTAACAAGAAAATAAAGTTTCTATGATCTGATCGTGGAGGAGAATATTTGAGTTACGAGTTTGGTCTACACTTGAAACAATGCGGAATAGTTTCGCAACTCACGCCACCCGGAACACCACAACGAAATGGTGTGTCCAAACATCGTAATCGCACTTTACTAGATATGGTGCGATCTATGATGTCTCTTACTGATTTACCGCTATCGTTTTGGGGTTATGCTTTAGAGACGGCCGCATTCATGTTAAATAGGGCACCATCAAAATCCGTTGAGACGACACCTTATGAACTGTGGTTTGGCAAGAAACCAAAGTTGTCGTTTCTTAAAGTTTGGGGCTGCGATGCTTATGTGAAGAAACTTCAACCAGATAAGCTCGAACCCAAATCGGAGAAATGTGTCTTCATAGGATACCCAAAAGAGACTATTGGGTATACCTTCTATCACAGATCTGAGGGCAAGATTTTCGTTGCTAAAATCGGATCCTTTCTAGAGAAGGAGTTTCTCTTGAAAGAAGTGAGTGGGAGGAAAGTAGAACTTGATGAGATAATCAGATCTACTCCCTTATTGAAAGTAGTTCATCACAAGAACCGGTTCTGTGACAACTACACCAATCGCTGAGGAAGCTAATGATATTGATCATGAAACTTCAGATCAAGTTTCTCTCGAACCTCGAGGTCTACCAGAGTAACATCCGCACAGAGTGGTACGGTAATCCTATTCGGAAGTCATGTTACTTGACCATGATGAACCTACGAACTATGAGGAAGCGATGATGAGCCCAGATTCGCAAAATGGCTAGAGGCCATGAAATCGAGATGGGATCCATGTATGAAAACAAAGTATGGATTTTGGTTGACTTGCCGATGATCGGCAAGCCATTGAGAATAAATGGATCTTTAAGAAGAAGACGATGTCGATGGTAATGTAATCGTTTATAAAGCTCGACTTGTTGCGAAAGGTTTTCGACAAGTTCAAGGAGTTGACTACGATGAGACTTTCTCACCCGTAGCGATGCTTAAGTCTGTCCGAATAATGTTAGCTATTGCTGCATTTCATGATTATGAAATTTGGCAAATGGATGTCCAAACTGCATTCTTGAATGGATTTCTGGAAGAAGAGTTGTATATGGTGCAGCCAGAAGGTTTTGTTGATCCAAAAAGTGCTAACAAAGTATGCAAGCTCCAGCGATCCATTTATGGACTGGTGCAAGCATCTCGGAGTTGGAATAAACGCTTTGATAGTGTGATCAAAGATATGGTTTTATATGCACTTTTGGAGAAGCCTCAGATTTACAAGAAAGTGAGTGGGAGCTCAGTAGCATTTCGATATTGTATGTAGATGACATATTGTTAATTGGAAATGATATAGAATTTCTGGATAGCATAAAGGGATACTTGAATAAAAGTTTTTCAATGAAAGATCTCGGTGAAGCTGCTTACATATTGGGCATCAAGATCTATAGAGATAGATCAAGACGCTTAATAGGACTTCACAAAGCACATACCTTGACAAAATTTTGAAAAAGTTCAAAATGGATCAGGCAAAGAAAGGGTTCTTGCCTGTGCTACAAGGTGTGAAGTTGAGTCAAACTCAATGCCCGACCACAGCAGAAGATAGAGAGAAAATGAAAGATGTTCCCTATGCTTCAGCCATAGGCTCTATCATGTATGCAATGCTGTGTACCAGACTGACGATGCTTAGCAATAAGCTTGGCAGAAGGTACCAAAGTAATCTAGGAGTGGATCATCGGATAGCGGTCAAGAACATCCCGAAATACCGAAAAGGACTAAGGATATGTTTCTCGATATGGAGGTGACAAAGAGCTAGTCGTAAATGGTTACGCCGATGTAAGCTTTGACACCGATCCGACGATTCTAAATCACAAACCGGATACGTGTTTTATTAAACGGTGGAGCTGTAAGTTGGTGCAGTTCTAAACAAAGCGCCGTGGCGGGATCTACATGTGAAGCGGAGTACATAGCTGCTTCAAGCAGCAAATGAAGGAGTCTCGATGAAGGAGTTCATTTCCGATCTAGGTGTCATACCTAGTGCATCGACCAATGAAGATCTTCTGTGACAATATCGTGCAATTGCTTTAGCAAAGGAATCCAGATTTTACAAGAGGACCAAGCACATCAAGAGACGCTTCAATTCCATTCAGGACCAAGTCCAAGTGGGAGACATAGAGATTTGCAAGATACATACGGATCTGAATGTTGTAGACCCATTGACTAAGCCTCTCTCACGAGCAAAACATGATCAACACCAAGACTCCATGGGTGTTAGAATCATTACTATGTAATCTAGATTATTGACTCTAGTGCAAGTGGGAGACTGAAGGAAATATGCCCTAGAGGCAATAATAAAGTTATTATTTATTTCCTCATATCATGATAAATGTTTATTATTCATGTTAGAATTGTATTAACCGGAAACATGATACATGTGTGATACATAGACAAACATATAGTCACTGCTAGTATGCCTCTACTTGACTAGCTCATTAATCAAAGATGGTTATGTTTCCTAACCATAGACATGTGTTGTCATTTGATTAGTGGGATCACATCATTAGAAGAATGATGTGATTGACATGACCCATTCCGTTAGCTTAGCACTTGATCGTTTAGTATACTGCTATTGCTTTCTTCATGACTTATACACGCTCTCAGACGTATGAGAATTATGCAACTCCGCCACGGAGGAACACTTTGGTACTACCAAACGTCACAACGAATCGGGTGATTATAAAGGAGTACTATAGGTGTCTCCAAGGTACATGTTGAGTTGGCGATTTCGAGATTAGGTTTTGTCACTCCGATCGTCGGAGAGGTATCTCTAGGCCCTCTCGGTAATGCACATCATTATAAGCCTTGCAAGCAAAGTGACCAATAAGTTGGTTACAGGATGATGCATTACAGAACGAGTAAAGAGACTTGTAGGTAACGAGATTGAACTAGGTATTGATACCGACAATCAAATCTCGCAAGTAACATACCGATGACAAAGGAACAACGATGTTGTTATGCGGTTTGACCGATAAAGATCTTCGAGAATATGTAGGAACCAATATGGGCATCCGTGTTCCGCTATTGCTTATTGACCAAGAATAGTTCTAGGTCATGTCTACATAGTTCTCGAACCCGTAGGGTCCGCACGCTAACGCTACGATGACAGCTTTTATTATGAGTTTATAAGTTTTGATGTACCGAAGTTTGTTCGGAGTCCCGGATGTGATCACGGACATGACGAGGAGTCTCGAAATGGTCGAGACATAAAGATTGATATATTGGAAGCCAATATTTGGACATCAGAATCGTTCTGGGTGAAATCGGCATTTTACCGGAGTACCGGGAGGTTACCGGAACCCCCCGGGGGTTATTGGGCCTACATGGGACTCGAGGGAGAAGAGGGAAGGAGGCAGGAGGGGGCCGCGCGCCCCTCCCCTTCCTAGTCGGAATAGAACAAGGGAAGGGGGGCGGCGCCCCCCCCCCCTTTCCTTCCCTTCTTCCTCCTCCTTCCCCCCTTCTCCTACTCCAACTTGGAAAGAAGGGAGTCCTACTCCCAGTGGGAGTAGGACTCCCCCCTTGGCGCGCCCTCCTTGGCCGGCCGCCTCCTCCCCCCTGGTTCCTTTATATATGGGGGCGGGGGGGCACCCCATAGACACACAAGTTGATCTACGGATCGCTCCTTAGCCGTGCGGTGCCCCCTCCACCATATTCCACCTCGGTCATATCGTCATGAGTTTAGGCGAAGCCTCGCGCCGTAGAACATCATCATCGCCACCACGCCGTTGGTTGACGGAACTCATCTCCGGAGCTTTGCTGGATCGAGGCCGGAGATCGCCATCGAGCTGAACGTGCTGAACTCGGAGGTGCCGTGACGCTCGTGCTTGGATCGGTCGAATCGTGAAGACGTATGACTAAATCAACCGCGTTGTGCTAACGCTTCCGCTTACGGTCTACGAGGGTACGTGGACAACACTGTCCCCTCTGGTTGCTATGCCATCACCATGATCTTGCGTGTGCGTAGGATTTTTTTTGAAATTACTACGTTCCCCAACAGTTGCAACTTCTTGAAAAGATCTCGAGTGTTAGTAAGTAGGCACAAAGTGGGCTCTCATGACTTCCTTCATTGCTTCCCAAGTTGTGATTGGTGGTTCGCCTCTTGTATGTCATCGCTCGATCACTTGTTCCCACCAAATGAGGACGTAGTCTTGGAACTCGAGGGAGGCCATGGCGATCTTCTTTTCTTCATCATAGTTGTGGAGGCGAAAAATCTTGTCCACCTTCAATGCCCAAGAGAGGTATTCTTCGGGATCATTGCTTCCGGAGAACTTTGGCATGGTGAACTTGAGCTTGTCGTATCGGAGTTCTTCATCTTGATAGCGGTTTTGATATCGCTCTTGCCTTGGAAAGTCATCAAATGCTCATTCCTCGTGATGTCGCTCTTGGAATGGAGGAGGGTCTTGAAGCACTTTTTCCACTTGGTGTCGGTCTTGTCTTGGAGGAGGGTGAGGAATGTGCGCTTGATTGCGCCTTTCTTGTTGCTCTTCATGTCGGGCTGCTTCTTCTTGTGTCTCATGACGAAGAGCTTCCTCTTGTAATCGCACTTGGTGGTTGCGGTCTTCAACGGCTCTAGTGGCCTCGCGTAGAGCTTGGTGTGCTTCAAGTGCTTGAGCTTCACGTTCGAGGGCTTGTGCTTCACGGCGCTCTTGTGCTTGTCGAAGTGCATCACCGTCTTGAGGGACTTGACGTGGTACTTGTGGAGGTATTTTCTCTTGCTCCATTGCTCCTTGAGGGACTTGGTGTCGCATCCGTTCACATGCTCGAACTCGGTCTTGTAAGCCATTACCATGGAATGGATTTTCTTGAGCTTGGTGATCTTGAGAATGATCACATCGAGGAAGGTGAGCTCGTGGCGGACTTGCATCATAAGAGGAGTAGTCAGAAGATTGCCGACTTGTACGGTGACTTGAGTGGCGTCGTCTTGATGAAGGGGATGAGGAAGACGGGCGTCACACGATCATGTTGCGGAGCTCTTCCATTTGTGTGTTGAATTTGTCGTCGATGTTTTGACGAAGGTAGGAGGTGAGTTGCTCCAAGAGTTCACCCAGTGCTACGTTTTCTTGATGAAGCGCCCGTTGCGCGATGAAGAAGTGGTTCTCGGAGACAAAGCCGGAATCATCACCTTGCTCCTCGAAAAGTGGGTTCAATGACGAGTTTGGCCTATCCATCATAACCAAGTGGGGTGAGTAGGAAAATGAGAGAACAATACCAAAGTTACCTTCTCCGAGGATTGAGGATGTAACAAATGTCACTCAATGTAATGCCACAATAGGAGAATTGGAACCGGGTTTGTTTCTCACACCTACAAATAAGAGGCTTATGGAGTAGCTCGGTTAGGATGGTGGCAAAAATTTCAAGCAAATGTTAGTCAAGATATCTATAAGGTTGAGAAGGTTCACAAAATTCAAGTAAAGCAAATAGATCAAACCCAAAGGTATCACTAGGTACACACGCATGGAAGATAGATGGGATCCGCACAACCAAGGAGTGAGCTCAAAATGTGCAACCACGGAAAGTGCTCTTGTTGTGCGAATGCTCCAGAGACACTAGCTCGATTGCTCAAATGGGCAAGATACGCTTGTGCACCTACCTATGAGAGAACCATGCCATCTTCAATCCCAACTATGGTATATATGCGATGACCAAGATGATATAACTATGCAAATGGCTCAACTCTATTGCTTACAAGCTCATTGTTGCTCCTCTTTTGCTTAAAAGCTTTTCTTCTTTTTTCCCTCTATGTTTGATGCTCGAGCCGAGTATGATATGATACAAGTATATATGATATGCACAGGAGAGACTTATGGCACAAGGATGACAACACGATCACTACGGTGCACAATAGCGTGGCCCGGCAATTCTCAACATGCTAGTCTCAATGGGTAAGCAACACAAAGTGGCTCGGGCTATCAATGCTAAAAGCAAGGTAAGAAGTAAGTGTCGTCGAGGTTACCGTCCTTTCTCATGGTTAGCGGTGAAGATGGCTCCGAGCCGACGATGGTGATGACGATGTCACACGCTCCTAAGTAGCCGAAACACCTTAGGAAACGGAAATGGCAACATAAAATCGGTCAAATGCAGAAGGTGGGTGTTTTTGTGATGATTTTTTGGATGGGGGCTAATGGTGGTGGTAGTGGGATGAGTGGATGGGGGATGTCAAGAGCTTCTAAACGAGCTAAAGAACACGAAAAACGGACTGGGGAGGTGGAAATTATGGCCAAAACGGTTTTGGTAGTGGGCTGATTTGGGGGGGGGGTGCGGGCACCCGGGGGTGTAAGGTGCGGGTGCCCGGGGGTGGCTGGGCGAAATGGCCCGGGGGTTCGAGGTGCGGGCACCCGGGGGTCTACGGGATGGGCGGAAAATTTGGGGAAAATGCAAAATTCCGCAAATTTCGTGGTGGGAAGGGTGGGGATTATTGGGGAGGGGCTAGATCCACTTGTCAAACATCAAATCCATGGACCAAAACAACCAAATCTCACAAGATCCAACAAATTGCAAGAAACTTTTTTGGGGCTATCTTTGTGGGGATTTTTGAATTTGGACGAAAAACAATAAAATCAAGCTAGCAAATGGGGGGATGGGACTCCAAGATGTGAATAAACCTTGCTCATGATACCAAGATGTTGTAGGGTCGAACCCTAGCTAGGTGGGATCTTTTCACACTTGGAGGGGGAAAAGGAGGAAAAACTCTCAAGAACACAAAGAACAAAACTCTCAAACAAACCCAAATATCAGATCCACTAGAGTAGCATACATGAGATCCACAAGATTACATGAACAATTCAAGGAGAATAGCACTAGGTAAGTTCTTCCCACTAGGTGAGGTCTTTATGATGATCTTCTCCAAGAGGAGGCCTTGACAATCCAAAGGATTATTCCCTAGGTGGGGGCTTGATCTCCAGAAAGGAGGGGATACAAGGAGCAAAGCTCACAATGTTTAATCTAATACTTTGCTAACCCTACAAATGACCTAGGAGGTGCCCTCATATAGTCTAGGGACGAAACAAGTTAAGAAAGGGGGGGGGGTACAAAGGCCAATTGGCCAAAAACATGCGGCTGGACGAAGGGGTCCGGGCACGCGGTCAACTTGGGCTGGGCACCCGGCCTGCACACGAGGCGGCTGGTGGGTGGCTGGGCACCAGGGGGCCCAAGTCCCGGGCACCCGGGGTGGCGATGGAAGTTACCAGGTGGGGTGGCTGGGCACTCGGGGCCTCAAGCCCGGGCACCCGGGGTAGCGCCCAGTGGCTGGAGCTGCTGGGCCGGGCACCCGGCCGGCCAAGGCCCAGGCACCCGGGGGCACGGCTGTAGGAGGGCAGGAGCCCGGGCACCCGGGGGCTGCAGGTGCCGGGCACCCGGGGTGTCCAGGGGGTTTTGCCCCTTCTCCTCCTTCTTCACTCTTCTCGCTCTCTCCTTCCTTCTCTCGCTCCAAGGAGGCTTGCTGCTCCGTCTTCTCCTTCTCACGGTCAACTTCCTCGTACATAAAAGTGAGCAATGTTTCCGTTTGAGGTAGAATCCAATCCTCACACGAATCCAAACGAGACTTGAATAGGAAAGAGTTCACCTCGTTCTCGATGGCGCATGCACGTGCTCTTGTCATTGGTCCAGTTGGTGCTTGCGGTGGTGATGGAGTGTCGGTGCGAGTAGTCGGGGGATGCTCCGCATCACTATACCATGTCAATGCATATCCCTTCAAAGATAAAGGGAAGACCTTCCTCTTGACAACATCATCGGGAATACCTGCAAGCTTAAATAATCCACAAACTTCATCCACAAAGATAAGGTGTAAATCAGGATGCAATGTTCCGTCTCCTGCAAAAGCATTAGCTAGCAGTTTCTCTATCATACCCGAAGGAATCTCAAAGTAAATATTTTCAGTAGGTTCAGTAGGTTGAGGAGCAACTCTTGTTTCTCGGTCGGGCAAAGATGCCCCGAACAAGCCCCTCAAAGGATTAGTTTCCATAGTAACAAGTAACAAAAAATTCAGCACACTATATAAATGTTTCCTTACCAAGTTCCACTCAGCAAAGGCGCTTCACTCCCCGGCAACGGCGCCAGAAAAGAGTCTTGATGACCCACAAGTATAGGGGATCTAAACAAGCAGAAGGAAATGACAAACGGTTTTCAGTAAGGTATTTTCTGCTAGCACTAAAATTGTAGGTAATAAATAGTTTTGTGATAAGATAATTTGTAGCAGGTAACAAGCAATGAAAGTAAATAAGGTGCAGCAAGCTGGCCCAATCCTTTTTGTAGCAAAGGACAAGCTTGGACAATTTATTATAATGAGAAAAGCGCTCCCGAGGACACATGGGAATTATCGTCAAGCTAGTTTCATCACGCTCATATGATTCGCGTCCGTTACTTTGATAATTTGATATGTGGGTGGACCGGTGCTTGGGTGCCCTTTCTTGGACAAGCATCCCACTTATGATTAACCCCTATTGCAAGCATCCGCAACTACAAAAGAAGTATTAAGGTAAACCTAACCATAGCATGAAACTAGTGGATCCAAATCAGCCCTTACGGCAAAACACATAAACTAGGGTTTAAGCTTCTGTCACTCTAGCAACCCATCATCTACTTATTACTTCCCAATGCCTTACTCTAGGCCCAAATAATGGTGAAGTGTCATGTAGTCGACGTTCACATAACACCACTAGAGGAGAGACAACATACATCTCATCAAAATATCGAATGAATACCAAATTCACATGACGACTAATAGGAAGACTTCATCCATGTCATCAGGAACAAACATAACTACTCACAAAGCATATTCATGTTCATGACCAGAGAAGTATTAATATGCATTAAGGATCTGAACATATGATCTTCCACCAAGTAAACCAATTAGAATCAACTATAATGAGTAATCAACACTACTAGCAACCCACAAGTACCAATTTGTGGTTTTGGATACAAGAGATGAATTAGGGTTTGAGAGGAGATGGTGCTGGTGAAGATTGATACGTCTCCAACGTATCTACTTTTCCAAACACTTTTGCCCTTGTTTTGAACTCTAACTTGCATGATTTGAATGAAACTAACCTGGACTGACGCTGTTTTCAGCAGAACTGCCATGATGTTGTTTTATGTGTAGAAAAGAAAAGTTCTCGGAATGTCCTGGAAATCCACGGAGGCACTTTTTAGAATTAATAAGAAGTTTTTGTGAAAGAATCAACACCAGTGGGCCCCCTGGACCTCCAACTACCTCAACTCCAACTCCATATATTCACGTTCGGGGAGAAAAAAGTCAGAGAGAAAGTTTCATCGCATTTTACGACACGGAGCCGCCGCCAAGCCCTAATCTCTCTCGGGAGGGCTGATCTGGAGTCCGTCCGGGGCTCCGGAGAGGGGGATTCATCACCGTCGTCATCATTAACCATCCTCCATCACCAATTTCATGATGCTCACCGCCGTGCGTGAGTAATTCCATCATATGCTTGTTGGACAGTGATGGGTTGGATGCGATTTACCATGTAATCAAGTTAGTTTTGTTAGGGTTTGATCCCTAGTATCCACTATGTTCTGAGATTGATGTTGCTATGACTTTGCTATGCTTAATGCTTGTCACTAGGGCCCGAGTTCCATGATTTTAGATCTGAACCTATTATGTTTTCATGAATATATGTGTGTTCTTGATCCTATCTTGCAAGTCTATAGTCACCTATTATGTGTTATGATTCGACAACCCTGAAGTGACAATGATCGGGATACTTCTCCATGATGACTGTAGTTTGAGGAGTTCATGTATTCACTATGTGCTAATGCTTTGTTCCGGTTCTCTATTAAAAGGAGGCCTTAATATCCCTTAGTTTCCACTAGGACCCCGCTTCCACGGGAGGGTAGGACAAAAGATGTCATGCAAGTTCTTTTCCATAAGCACGTATGACTATTTACGGAATACATGCCTACATTACATTGATGAATTGGAGCTAGTTCTATATCACCTTATGTTATAACTATCACATGAGGAATCGCATCCAGCATAATTATCCATCACTGATCCATTGCCTATGAGCTTTTCATATATTTTTCTTCGCTTATTTACTTTTCCGTTGCTACTGTTACAACTACTACAAAAACCCCAAAACATTTATCTTTACTTTTTCTACCGTTACCTTTATTATCATACCACTTTTGCTACTAAATACTCTGCTGTAGATACTAAGTTATCTAGGTGTGGTTGAATTGACAACTCAACTGCTAATACTCAAGAATATTCTTTGGCTCCCCTTGTGTCGAATCAATAAATTTGGGTTGAATACTTTACCCTCAAAAGTTGTTGCGATCCCCTACACTTGTGGGTTATCAAGACTAATTTCTGGTGCCGTTGCCGGGGAGCATAGCTCTATTCTCTGAGTCACTTGGGATTTATATATGTTGATCACTATGAAGAACTTGAAAGACGACCGAACTACTATTTTGCCCTCAACTACGAGGGGAGGTAAGGAACTGCCATCTAGCCTTGCACTAGATTCTCCTTCCGTTATTAGTAGGCTTGCGATACCTAAACCTGCTACTGCTATGAATTCTGATGTGTCACATGTTATTGATGATGCCACTTCTGCTATGCATGATGAAACTACTTCTGCGATTGATACTACTTTACCATTAGGTGAATTTCTTGATGAACAACTTGCTAGAGTTAGGGGGGATGAAAATATTGACGAACCTATTATTGATGATAGTGATGATGAAGGTTCTCCCAATGATTATGTATTACCTGTTGTTCCTAAGGGTTATGTTATGAATGAAGAAGCTGCTAGGGAAATCTTTGCTTGCAATGATAGATATGATATTAAGAAATTATTAGCTAAATGGAAGCAGCAGTCTCTTAATGCTAGAATGAAACCTGACCCTGCTTTTGCTACTTCACCTCTTTGTGTTACTGATAAGGATTATGAATTCTCTGTTGATCCTGAAATTATTACTTTAGTTGAATCTGATCTTTTTTATGGCCTTGAATCTGAAACTGTTGTGGCACATCTTACCAAGTTGAATGATATAGCTACCCTATTTACTAATGATGAGAAGTCTCGCTATTTTTATATCCTTAAGATATTTCCGTTCTCATTAAAGAGTGATGCTAAGACTTGGTATAATTCTCTTGCTCCTGGTTGTGTGCGTAGTCCCCAGGATATGATTTATTACTTCTCTGCTAAATATTTCCCTGCTCACAAGAAACAAGCTGCCTTGCGGGAAATATATAATTTTGTGCAAATCAAAGAAGAGAGTCTCCCACAAGCTTGGGGGATGCTTCTCCAGTTACTTAATGCTTTGCCTGATCATCCTCTTAAGAAAAATGAAATACTTGATATCTTTTATAATGGGCTAACCGATGCTTCCAAGGACTACTTGGATAGTTGTGTTAGTTGTGTTTTCAGGGAAAGAACAGTTGACGAAGCTGAAATATTATTGAATAATACGTTGACTAATGAAAATAATTGGACTCTTCCTGAGCCAGTTCTTGAAGCAATTCCTGAACCAATTGAGCCAACTCCTGAGCCCATTCCTAAACCCACTCCAAAGAAGAGAGGTGTTTTATTTCTCAGTCCTGAAGATATGCAAGAGGCCAAGAAATAAATGAAAGAAAAAGGTATTAAAGCTGAAGATGTTAAGAATTTACCTCCTATTGAAGAAATACATGGTCTTAATTTCATCGCTCAAGAACCACATTGTCTTGATAACCCGACACAGGTAGTAAAGGTAAATTCTCTCTATAGATATGATAAAGTTGAAATCCCCTCTACTAAATTTCATAGCCCATGCTTAGATGAATTTGTTGACTTTATGGCTGGACAAGAAAGTTTTAATGCTTTTGTTGGTAGAGAGTTAAAGAATAATGCTTTCAAGATAGGACGCGTAGGCGATAATATAGCTAGAGTTAAAGATGAACTTCACCTCGTTAGCAAATATGCTTCTATGGTTGCTACTCAAGCTGAGCAAGTACTTAAAGCTCAGAATGATTTGCTTGATGAATTAAATAATAAAAATGACTTTGCTATTAGAGTGGCTACTAAAACTGGTAGAATGACTCAGGAACCTTTGTATCCTGAAGGACACCCTAGGAGAGTCGAGCAAGATTCTCAAAGAAATAATTTAGAGGCACCTAGTTCTTCTAAAAAGAAGAAGAAGAAAAATGATAGAACTCTGCATGCTTCTAGTGAACCTACTGTAGACACACCTGAGAATCCCAATGATATTTCTATTTCTGATGCTGAAACACAATTAGGTGATGAACATGAACCTAGTGATAATGTTAATGATAATGTTCATGTTGATGCTCAACCTAGCAAAACAATGATGTAGAGATTGAACCTGTTGTTGATCTTGATAACCCACAATCAAAGAATCAACATTATGATAAGAGAGATTTTGTTGCTAGGAAGCACGGTAAAGAAAGAGAACCATGGGTTCAAAAACCCATGCCCTTTCCTCCTAAACCATCCAAGTCAAAGGATGATGAGGATTTTGAGCGCTTTGCTGAAATGATTAGACCTATTTTCTTACGTATGCGCTTAACTGATATGCTGAAAGTAAATCCTTATGCTAAGTATATGAAGGATATCATTACAAATAAAAGAAAGATACCAGAAGATGAAATTTCCACCATGCTTGCTAACTACACTTTTAAGGGTGGAATACCAAAGAAACTTGGAGATCCTGGTGTTCCAACTATACCATGCTCCATTAAAAGAAATTATGTTAGAACTGCTTTATGTGTTCTTGGAGCCGGTGTTAGTGTTATGCCTCTCTCTTTATATCGTAGACTTGAATTGAATAAGTTGACACCTACTGAAATATCTTTGCAAATGGCTGATAAATCAACTGCTATACCTGTTGGTATTTGTGAGGATGTGCCTGTTGTGGTTGCAAATGTCACTATCTTAATGGACTTTGTTATTCTTGATATTCTCGAGGATGATAGTATGTCTATTATCCTTGGTAGACCTTTTCTTAATACTGTAGGGGCTGTTATTGATTGCAACAAAGGCAATGTCACTTTTCATGTAAATGGTAATGAGCATACAGTACACTTTCCGAGGAAACAGTCTCCAGTTCATAGCATTAATTCTATTGAAAAAGTTCCAACTATCATTTTTGGAGGTTTTGAATTTCCTCTTCCTACTGTCAAGAAAAAGTATGATATTCTTATTGTTGGGGATTTTCATATCCCCGTTGAGGTAACTTAGTGTCATTCCAAATTTCTCCGGTTCCGTGTTATTCGGAATGAGTTTGTTAACAAGACTTGATCAACCTTGTTAGTGGATTCATTTTGATGATCACGAGATGGATGAAACTAGAAGGCACAACCTTCTGTACCCACTTTTTACTTTCTGTTGTTTAGAATAAATTAAGTAAAAATAGTATTATTCATCTATTTTCTGAATTATCCATGCATTAGAAAATAGTCCGAAAATAAAAGTGCTCCAAATGCCCTGCAAATTTAGTATGATTTTTTCTGGAATATTTGAGGATTTTAGGCACTGAAAACACTGCAGGAGGGGCAAGCACCAGGCCACGAGAGTGGAGGGCGCGCCCCCCTATAGGGTGCGCCCCGTGTCTCGTGGGCCCCTGGTGGCCCCCCTCCACTTATGCCAGCACCCACACACTTCATCTTCTACCCAAAAAAATCCCCATCCAGCTCAAGCACGAGTTCTAGCTCGTTTTGCTGCGATTTTCAATCTCCTAGCTCATAGCTCCATTCACAAAACTGCTTTGGGAGATTGTTGCTTGGTATGTGACTCCTCCATTGGTCCAATTAGTTTTTTGTTCTAGTGCTTTATTCATTGCAAATTTTTGCTGCATAGGTGACCATGTTCTTGAGCTTGCATGTTAAATTTTTTAGGTCCCAAACAATTCCAATGCATGATATAGGCTCTAGGCACTTGTAGGAGTAGTTGCTATCAATCTTGTTTAGTTTTATTCACTTTTATTTTGAAGTTACTAAAATTTCAGAAATTTTCAAAAAAATAAATATGCTTAGAAGAATGTATCAAGGTGGTTCCTCGGCAAAGAAAGGGCCAAGGATTGCTATATGTGAGCAAGATGTTAAATTGCCGAGGGACACAAATGTACGGGCTTGTGAGTGGCCATCCGATGATTCTATGGTCGAAGCAGACTTCAAGGAGGAATTTGACGCGTATGTGCGTAATGCCGAGCTGGAGGATTTCTTACAAGATAAGTGTCCTCAATACTATCAATTGACTGATTCCTTTGTGCGGAGGTTCCAATATAATTGTACGCGTAATTCTCCTAGTGTCATGTTTGATATTTACGATACATCTTATACCATGGATTTAGAGGATTTCACAACTGCTTGCAAACTCCCGCAGTGGGGTAATATTAATGATCCTCACAAATCTGAATTTAGAGATTTTCTTGCTAGTATCACTATGGGAGAATCTAGGGACATAGCACAAGCTACCATAGGGAGCATTCATTTTCCTGCTATACATTATTTTGCTCTCTTTATTGGTAGATGCATTAACGGTAAGTATGAAGCATGTCACATATGTGTCCCCGATCTTTGTGTCCTCAAGAGTGCTGTGTTAGGTTATAACTTGGGGGTAATAGTTGCACGTAGGTTGCAGAATAATAGAGAAGGGGGGATTTATTTAGAGGAATTTATGCAACCCATGTGGCTAATTTTCTTAACATAGCCCAACGAGAGGGGGATATGATTTTACCTCCTGTTTATTTGGATAAAGAAGCTATGTTCGATCATCATTTTCTTGAGAGGAATGAACAATTCCTCCATTATCGACTAATCTTTGACAGACGCAATGTCGTCCCTGTTACTCTTCCCGCCCCCTACCTTTTTGATTATCAGGCAAAAGGAAGATATGTTGTCACCAGGGAAGAAGCAGCTAAATACGAGAGGGGAATGGAGGAAGCTCGCCAACACGCTGCTTCTTAGGAGGCTGTTGCCTCCGCATCTCAGTACAACCTGAGTTTCACTTATGGATATCAGCCAGGCGGTCCTTGGTATTAGACCAACTTAGGCCAAAAGCCTAAGCTTGGGGGAGTACGTATTTCTCACCGACTTTAAATTCATGTTCACACACTAGTCGTCGGTGCTCATACTCTTTCATTGTATTATCCATGTTAGTTTAAATTTCTTTTTCTCGCTTTCTTCTTGTGTGTTTGATAAACCTTAAGAGAAAAACCAAAAAATTAGTTAGTTTAATTTCCATGCTTGTAGTAGAAATTAGAATGAAAATCCAAAAGATTTCTAGTTCTTCTTCTTACTTGTTGGGAGCTTTCTCGTGTAAATAGTTTTATTTTCTTTCCTTTCTTTTGGGGGTCGAGAAGACTATATTGAAAATGCTTAGTGGCTCTTATATGCATGATTGTTTATTTAACTTAGAGCCCATATTACTTGTCTTCTCTCTTGAGTTGAATGCTTACAGATTCCAGCTTAGCCCAATGCACGTACACTCTTATTATTATACACATCGTTCGGTCGTGCAAGTGAAAGGCAATAATGACGATATATGATGGACTTATTGGGATGAGAAAAGCTGGTACGAACTCGACCTCTCTTGTTTTTATAAATATGATGAGTTCATCGTTCCTGAGTCAGCTATTATGAAGTAAACATATTTGCAATGACATTTAGAGATTATAGTTGCTTGTGACATGCTTGATTAGCTATGAGTTATAATGGTTTACCTTGCGTGCCAACATGCTATTAGAATGATTATGATGTGGTATGATGGGATGGTATCCTCCTTTGAATGTATTGAGTGACTCGAATTGGCACATGTTCACGCATGTAGGTGAATCAAATCAACATAGCCTTCATGATATTTATGTTCATGGTGGATTATATCCTACTCATGCTTGTACTTGGTGTGAATTAATTTTAATGCATGTTTACGATCGTTGTCGCTTCTCTCGCTTGGTCGCTTCCCGCCTTTTGCTAGCCTTCACCTGCATTAAGCGGGAATACTGCTTGTGCATCCAAACTCCTTAAACCCCAAACTTGTTCCATATGAGTCCACCATACCTTCCTATATGTGGTATTTACCTGCCGTTCCAAGTAAATTTGTATGTGACAAACTCCAAACCTTCAAATGAAATTCTATTTTGTATGCTCGAGCAGCTCATGTTACAACTAGGGCTGCCTATATCTTCCATGCTAGGTGGGTTATTCTCACAAGTGGACTCCGCTCCTCATTCACGAGAAAGGGACGGTAACCGGGATGCCCAGTCCCGTGATCCAAAAAGATCAAAGCAAATCAAAATGATTAAACAAAACTCCCCCAGTGTTGTTGTATGTTGGAGGCACTAGTTGTTTCGAGCAAGCCATGGATTGCTGCTTGTTGGTGGTTGGGGGAGTATTAACCTTTACCATTCTGTTTGGGAACTGCCTATAATGCATATAGTATGGAAGATACAACCATCTCATAGTTGTTGCGTTGACAGCAAAAGTATGCCGCTCAAAATGTTATTCAATCTCTATTTTAAAATCGAGCTCTGGCACCTCTACAAATCCCTGCTTCCCTCTGCGAAGGGCCTATCTATTTAATTTTATGTTGAGTCATCACCCTTCTTATTAAAAAGAACCCGCTGGAGAGCACACTGTCATTTGCATTCATTATTATTGGTTTATATTGGGTATGACTTGACTGGATCTCTTTTACCATGAATTACAATGTTTAGTCAGTCCTTAATCTTTAAAGGTGCTCTGCATTTATGTTTTGCGGTCTCAGAAAGGGCTAGCGAGATACCATTTTGTTATATCATGTTATGATTATTTTGAGAAAGTGTTGTCATCCGAGTTTTATTATTGTGGCTCGCTAGCTGATTATGCTATTGATATGAGTAATTGTGAGACCTATGTGTTACTGTGAGTATGGTTAGTTCATAATATTTGCTGAAACTTGGATGCTGGATTTTCATGTTACAACAACAAGAGCAAACCGAGTTTGTAAAAGTTTTTCTTTATCACTTTCAGTTTATCAACTGAATTGCTTGAGGACAAGCAAAGGTTTAAGCTTGGGGGAGTTGATATGTCTCCAACGTATCTAGTTTTCCAAACACTTTTGCCCTTGTTTTGCACTCTAACTTGCATGATTTGAATGAAACTAACCCGGACTGATGCTGTTTTCAGCATAACTGCCATGATGTTGTTTTATGTGTAGAAAAGAAAAGTTCTTGGAATGTCCTGGAAATCCACGGAGGCACTTTTTAGAATTAATAAGAATTTTTGGCGAAAGAATCACCACCAGTGGGCCCCCTGGACCTCCACCGACCTCAACTCCAACTCCATATATTCATGTTCGGGGAGAAAAAAAATCAGAGAGAAAGTTTCATCGCGTTTTACGACACGGAGCCGCCGCCAAGCACTAATATCTCTCGGGAGGGCTGATCTGGAGTCCGTTCGGGGCTCTAGAGAGGGGGATTTGTCGCCGTCGTCATCATCAACCATCCTCCATCACCAATTTCATGATGCTCACCGCCGTGCGTGAGTAATTCCATCGTAGGCTTGCTGGACGGTGATGGGTTGGATGAGATTTAACATGTAATCAAGTTAGTTTTGTTAGGGTTTGATCCCTAATATCCACTATGTTCTGAGATTGATGTTGCTATGACTTTGCTATGCTTAATGCTTGTCACTAGGGCCCGAGTGCCATGATTTCAGATCTGAACCTATTATGTTTTCATGAATATATGTGTGTTCTTGATCCTATCTTGCAAGTCTATAGTCACCTATTATGTGTTATGATCCGACAACCCCGACGTGACAATAATCGGGATACTTTTCGGTGATGACCGTAGTTTGAGGAGTTCATGTATTCACTATGTGCTAATGCTTTGTTCCGGTTCTCTATTAAAAGGAGGCCTTAATATCCCTTAGTTTCCACTAGGACCCCGCTTCCACGGGAGGGTAGGACAAAAGATGTCATGCAAGTTCTTTTCCATAAGCACGTATGACTATTTACGGAATACATGCCTACATTATATTGATGAATTGGGGCTAGTTCTATATCACCTTATGTTATAACTATTACATGAGGAATCGCATCCGGCATAATTATCCATCACTGATCCATTGCCTACGAGCTTTTCATATATTGTTCTTCGCTTATTTACTTTTCCGTTGCTACTGTTACAACTACTACAAAACCCCAAAAACATTTATCTTTACTTTTGCTACCGTTACCTTTATTATCATACCACTTTTGCTACTAAATACTCTGCTGCAGATACTAAGTTATCCAGGTGTGGTTGAATTGACAACTCGATTGCTAATACTCAAGAATATTCTTTGGCTCCCCTTGTGACGAATCAATAAATTTGGGTTGAATACTTCACCCTCGAAAGCTGTTGCGGTCCCCTACACTTGTGGGTTATCAAAGATGTTGATGTAGATTGACCCCATCCCGATGAGAGGATCGTTGGTGATGATTTCTCCCTCCCGGAGGGAAGTTTCCCCCACAGAACAGCTCCGCCAGAGCCCTAGATTGGTTCCGCCAAGGTTCCGCCTCGTGGCGGCGGAGTTTCGTCCCGTAAGCTTGCTTATGATTTTTTCCAGGGTAAAAGCCTTTATATAGCAGAAGATGGGCACCGGAGGGCCACTAGTGGGCCCAGGAGACAGGGGGACGCCCAGTAGGGGGCAGGGGCGCCCCCACCCTCCTGGCCAGCGTATGGGCCCCCTCAGGTACTTTCTTTGCTCAATAATTCTTATTAATTCCAAAAGTGACTTTCATGGAGTTTCGGGACTTTTGGAGCTGCGCAGAATAGGTTTCCAATATTTGCTCCTTTTCCAGCCAGAATCCCAGCTGCCGGCATTCTCCCTCTTCATGATAAACCTTGTAAAATAAGAGAGAATAGCTATTAGCATTGTGACATAATGTGTAATAACATCCCATAATGAAATAAATATCGATATAAAACCATGATGCGAAATGGACGTATCAGTAACATACCGATGACAAAGGGAACAACGTATATTTTTATGCAGTTTGACCGATAAAGATCTTTGTAGAATATGTAGGAACCAATATGAGCATCCAGGTTCCGCTATTGGTTATTGACCGGAGACGTGTCTCGGTCATGTCTACATAGTTCTCGAACCCGTAGGGTCCGCACGCTTAACGTTTGATGATGATTGGTATTATGAGTTTATGTGTTTTGATGTACCGAAGGTAGTTCAGAGTCCCAGATGTGATCACGGATATGACGAGGAGTCTCGAAATGGTCGAGACATAAAGATCGATATATTGGAAGCCTATGTTTGGACATCGGAATGGTTCCAGGTGAGTTCGGGCATATACCGGAGTACCGGGAGGTTACCGGACTGCCCCGGGAAGTATATGGGCCTTATTGGGCCATAGTGGGAGAGAGGAGAAGGGAGCCTAGGAGGGGGCGCCCCCCAAGCCCAATCCGAATTGGGTGGGGGCCGAGCCCCTTTTCCTTCCTCCTTCCTCCCCCTTCCTTCCTCTCCTAGTCCAACTAGGGAAAGGGGGGAATCCTACTCCCAGTGAGAGTAGGACTCCTCCAGGGCCCGCCATAGAGGGCCGACCCTCCCCGCTCCTCTACTCCTTTATATATGGGGGAGGGGGCACCCCATAGACACACAAGTTGACATTGTTTAGCCGTGTGCGGTGCCCCCTTCCACAGTTACACACCTTGGTCATATCGTCGTAGTGCTTAGGCAAAGCCCTGCGCCGGTAACTTCATCATCACCGTCACCACGCCGTCGTGCTAACGAAACTCTTCCTCGGCCTCAACTGGATCAAGAGTATGAGGGGCGTCCCCAAGCTGAATGTGTGCTGATCGCGGAGGTGCCGTACGTTCGGTGCTTGGATCCGTTGGATCACGAAGACATTCGACTACATCAACCGCGTTAACTAAATGCATCCGCTTTCGGTCTACAAGGGTATGTGGACACATTCTCCCCTATTGTTGCTATGCATCATATAGATAGATCTTACATGATTGTAGGATTTTTTTTTAAAATTTCGCGTTCCCCAACAAATGAATGGAATATAATGCAAAAAATAATGAAAGACGAGAGATAATTATGAAGATAAAATATTCTTCCCCTTAAGTTATGTTTCAGATCATGATGAACCGGAGGAACAATATTATTCTTCGTATGAGTGTCATTGACAAAAGATCTTGTACTTGAGTTCTTTCAATGCACTCGATGGTGTCTGAGGTGGTTCCTGTCACAAAATCTTCGAAGAAGGTTAGATGTAAGATAAATGTTAAGTGATTTTGACAAGGATATATCATGAAGGTTTTCTCAAAACACAATTTGAATCCACGCGAGATATAATTTTCCTGCATGATTGATATACGATACATTCAGAGCAAAAAAAAGAATATGTTACTCGGAGTGGATATGCTTCTGATGTGGTTTCCCTATCATAGAGAGATAATAGCGAGGAAAAACACTTTTTATAAAGGAATAAACTAACATTCTCTTCCTACACGGTTAGATAATGAAGACCAAAATAAAATCAGCACACATCCAACCATAAGAGTCATAAATTGTTTAGTACACAAAGTACTTTTCTTCCTTGATGATTTCTTGTTCTTCTTCAAGGATCAAATTTGTTTCCCTGTAAGATAGATAATTATTGAAGATCATCATTCACAGGAAAAACAAACACGATGGTACCTACAGACAAATAATGCGAAGAAAATGATATTACAGGCCGGGGTTATTAATGTTACATGACATTCGAGTGTTTCAGCACCACATGCAGTGCGATAATTTCATGAAGCAAGCTGTTCAAGGGAAAACCAACGAGCGAATGAAAACACCCTAGAAACCCTGATAAACTATCACTCGATGTAATTATCCCCCTTTTTGTCAACAAGCGTCAAAAAGGAAAGAGAGGACATACGAGGAATTACTCTGTGGGAGAGTCTTCCGAATTCGAATTAAAACCACTCGACGAATCAAAGTCTGAAGAATGCGGAATGGTCAAGGCGAAAGAAGGAGTAGCAGCCTAGGCTTTGGAAGACTTGGAGCGATGAGCGCCTGGCTTGTAGACAATAGTACCAGCAGTATCTACAATTTCATCATCACGTTTGCCAATACAACACACCCGTTGAAGCAGAACGTGTGGGAGCACTAGAGTTTGTCTTCAGATGCGCGGAACATCAAGCAAGTCCAGGTAGTCATACTCCTTGAAGAGGCCCTTTTTAGCTAAATCCTTGCGAGAGTAATGCTTTCTCAGCAAGGTCCATGAGCGCTTCTTTGCATCCTTCTCATGTAGTAGAATTTGACGAGTGTGATTATGAATCATATTCAGCTCAGTCTTCAATTCCACTTTTTCTTTTGTATCCATCTTAATTTGTGTCTCCAGAGTCTGCTGCGTGCGAATACAAATCTCATAGATAGATGGATTTTCCTCACGAGGGATTTCAACCCTGGCTTCCTTGACCTTGAGATCATTTTCAGACGCAGAAGCATTTTCAGCAGTACTAACAAGTTCCTTTCCTTTGTTGTTATCCTTCACAATGCGCAGAGTGTCAAGAATTGGTGGCATGAATACCTTCAGTATGTAGCCCAGAAGAATTTCTCATTAGTGAGCTGCTCGATCGCAAACATGATCCATGGAGCATAAGGCTTCAATGACCGAGGGCTATCTGCTGCACATGCGAGGTTTCAAATGAAAAGATCTGGAATGTCAAACTTGATTCCTTGATATATTGTCACAAATGCATTCCCCACGATGACTTTGATGGAGTTTGCCCTATTTGTTGGCGTGATGGTATTGCATGGAATGTGAAACAACACTTTATCGTCATAGGCCAACTTCTTCGGATCAACATCGATGCATTCGTCACCTACCATGGTGGGATCCATCAGGACGTGGAGTTGTGCTTCAGACACTTCCCATAAATGCAATATGTGATCTCTATCATTCTCAAACTCACATTGAGGAATATTTATCAAGGCCAAAAAATGATTTGCCGAACATTTGATTCTTTCTCTGCCAATCATCCATTCGAGCGTCCAGGTTCAGGTATTTCCAAATCTCCTGAGATATACAGTGTGGCATAAAACTGAAGAATAGTCTCTTTGTTCCACACGTGATTGAAGAACATGAATCCCTTCAGTAAAGCATATCAATATGCTCAATTGCATGATGGAAAACGGGCATTTTCTCAAGTTCGGCAAAGTTCAATATCTGATGATTGAAAATTCTATGCTTGCCGAAAAAGATCCGAGCATAGTAGACAGCTTGTTCTTCAGTCCAAAACCTCGGTGATAAAGAAGTCCTTTCTCCTTCGTAAGGGCTGACCCAAAGGAATGCAAGCTTTGAGGAATGAAGTTGTTCATTGAATGTGGGGCCATTGGGGCCATACTCAGCTGGAAACGGCGAAAACGATTCCTGAGGATTTTTCCGATATTCTTCCTCACTGATTTCCATCGGCCGAACATCATCAGAGGCTGGCACATTTTCATCGATGGGCTTCAATGGATCAAGTGGCCTTATAACTTTCTCTGGAGCTGATGGCGTGGGAGCACTGGTCTGACCTTCAATTTCCTTCGCTGGAACTCCTACAGCGACTGTCTCATTCTTAGGCACTAGGGCCTTTTCTTTCGGAGAGTTCTTAATGGTGGGTGGCACGAAAACTTCTTCAGACTCTTGTTACAACTTGTTATCCTTCAATCTGTTGCAGCAACACTGATGGTACAACTGCTTGTTCTTTCTCTTCGGGCGCCAAGGGATCTTCCAATTTCTTCTCTTCCTCTTCTGGCTGTGAAGCCACAGAACCAGGAGCAAGGTCAACCTCCGTTAGGGTAGAGGCACCAAATGAGGAGACCAGAGGGGTATTTCCTTGGGAAGCAATGTGCCCCCCCTCAACCTTCTCACCCTCCTTGGTGGATCCGGAGGGTTCAGCTTGAATTTCTATCAAAGGCGATGAATCATCCTTTCCCATCTCAATCTCTTCGTCAACTCTTTTTTCAGGAGCATTTTGCTCGGGCACAACATTCTCTTCATCATGATTGACCAGATACATGTCCACCACATCAGATTCTTGTGCAGCTGAGGTAGGAATGATGACTACCGCAGGCACAACATGTTGCTCGGTTTCTTCCTCGGGACGATGGCATGGTGGTATCTGTTGTAGTAGTACACTTGAGTCAATAGGTGCTTCAGTTGTTACAGATTGGATACGACGATCCTTGGAAGCCTTTAGCTGGTTGGCTCTTGCCTGAGCTCTCTGACGCTTCTCTTCTCTTTCTCTTTGTCGAGCAAGATCCGCTTGACGCTTAATCTCATCGTTTCTTTGACCGCAGAGAGAGAAACATCCATCTTCAACTTATAATGCCATTCAATCTTGTTTTTTCTCATGACAGTAAGGGCTTTGGTGATATCAAGGATTCCGTTGTTCACGTCTTTCCGCTCAGACTCAGAGCGAGCTTCATTCCTCATTTGTCAAGTAGTTTCTTGTCTTCTACAACCTGGTTCAGTTCCTTGCTAATTTCCTTCAGCTCAGAGAAGTGCTTTGTTACCATCTTGGTAACATCATCAGGCAAGCCCAGACTGCTCAACTCAGATGGATTTAAATCATAAGAAGCATGTTCAATGATGTCAAACATAAGATCAAAATCATATTCCTCTGTGGAAGCAGGAACAACTTTCTTCTCCTTCTTGGCAAGGACAAAAACTTTTTCATCAGTTATAAATTTTCTCTTTGCCACTGGGGCAGCAGAACCCGAATGTTTATATGATGGGATCGGAGCAAGCCTTGGTGAAGATTTCGACGGAGGCAAGACTTTTGCTAGAGAGGGTGTTTGGTATGGCTTGTCAAGCAGATCTCTTTGATCATACATGGGAATTTCTTCACCAACATTATCATCAGAGGAATCAATAGATGAGGCAGATGTTGCCTTTCTTGACTTTCTGGCAACATACTTGTTCTTCGAAGCTCGAGGAGAAACAAACTTCCTCTTCTTCTTCTTTTTTCAGGTAGACGCCCATTCCTTCTTCTCTTGCAGATCTTGTTGAGTTAACTGAACATTTCATTGTTCCACCTTATTTTTCTTTGCGGCTCTTACCTCATGCTTGGCCTTGGCCTTTTCCCTCTTTGCAGTCTCCTCGGGAAAATCAGCAATGGTTTTAAGGAATCAACATGAGCATTGGGAAGCGGTGTTGGCCTTACTTTTTCATCATTATGTCCAAGGAACCCCTCTGCTATGTAGTCATTCCAGGGAAGACTGAATGCAAACAAAATCTGATAATTTCTTCGGATGTTCAAATAGTTGAACAATTTCTTCGCCTAGTGATGGCGAATCTTCTGCAGCCTGTTGTTTTTTTTTCTTGTGTCATTTCTACTCTAGGTGGAGTCTTGTAAGTTTCAGGATCAAACATCTCAGCCGCAGTGTTCCTCTCTCTACCGCGACCACCCTTCTTAGGATTTCCATCAGAGATTAGGGTTTGGGAGTCAGTGACTAACTTATCCTCTGGCTGACTATGCGTTGAGGGAATATCATCATCTTCTTCAGTAGATTCTTGTTCGTACTTTTTCTTTGGAAGTTTTGGCGGCTTAGTTGATTTCCTTTCAGCCACCTTTGCTTTATCAGCCACTGATGGCTGCTGTGGAATTTCTTCCTCAGACCCAAAATGCTCTTCCAGACTATTTTCATGACCACTCCTTAGAGAAAAAAACCAAGGATTTGAAGGAAAACAGGAAGAAGTCACAAACATGCACAGAAGCATCTTGACTCAAAACAGATAATTTTTTGGAAGCAACAAGAAATTCATAGCATGCATGTTGCAAAATATCGTCGAGAGAATTGCAATCTGCCTTAAGATAGAATGACAACTCCTCTAATCTTTCGATGTATACGATATGAACCCTAGATCCAAAAAGACTGGTACGAGGAACTACTACAAATCGTACAAGTCATGACTTAGTGAACCCTAAGGATCTACCGCAAGAAAATAAAACAAGATAAATGGCGTCGAGATAAACTTCCGTAGAACAGAATAGAGATAGGGAAAGTTCTAGATCTGTATGCGCTAGCTTGGCAATAGAGATCAACTACGGCAGCGCGGAAGACAAGGAGTTACCGCACTGTCATGACCAATAGTGACGGGGCTTCGCCGGAGTTGCACGACAAGGCTTGTCGTCGACGTTGCTTCGAGCTCAGGATCAAGAGAGAGAGAGAGAGAGAGAGAGAGAGAGAGAGAGAGAGAGAGAGAGAGAGAGGAGAGGTTTGAGGCCGAACAGAGAATGAACTAAGGAAGAATAAACCTGGAGAAAGGGGGTTTATATAGCCTGAGGGAGAAACCTCCCCCTCGGAGATCTATGGCCAAAAAAGCCGGGATGTTCCACATTCAACGAACAAGATTACGAACATGAGATCGTGGGCACGTGTCAGCTGTTTCCTACAAAAAAACTCGATAACTGAACCAAATGCCGAAGGGTTTGAGGAAGTGCAAGCGCCAACACAGATGAAATTTCGAAGTTGATTGCTGGGTGCATGCTTAGGTCCCATGCAAGAAATGGGAATGAATTTCAAACACTAGGGCACTGTTGATTGCTGGCAAAATGTTGAGATACTTTGTTTTTAAATTCTAGCAAATCCAAAACTCGTCTGAAATTCATGAAACTTGGCATGGTATTATGGAATGGCACCCGACACGATGTGGTATTTTTCATGTCCATTTTGAGAGAAGAAGCACTCGAATAACAACCAACAAAGGCATTTTCAAACAAATAGCTGCCACTCTAACCTCGCAAACTTTTGTATAATTCAAATCATGTGCGTTATGTTAACCATTCATGTGACACCATGTGTCTTCGTTCTAATGGCTATAGGAGGTGCCGTGCAGACAGCTGCTTGACTGAACGAGAGGTGTGCGAGCGCAGTCCAGTGCGCAGGCTAACCGAGAGGCGTGCAAGCTGTCCTCCAATGCGCATGCTCACTAGGAAGCGTGCGAGCTGTATGCTGCGCAGGCTCACTGGGAATCGAGCCCTTTGACTTCCATGGCTACGTGCGTTCCTCTCCATTAATGGCGCCCGAGCCGCTACTTAATATGAGCGGCCTTACTGTTCGCCTCCCATTCCCCTCCGCCCCGCAGACCTCCACCAACGCCATGGTGCAGAAGGATCATCTGCCACTAGTCTTCAAGTTTGGTGAAGTCGACTCTGAGCCGGAGGAGATAGAAAATAAGGAGGAATGGGGCCTCATGGACATGGCCTAGAACGAGCTGACCGTGGCTGTTGCTGCCCCCGCTCCGGTCCTAGCTCCCATCCTCGCGCCCGGGCCAGCGACCATCCCTGTAGCATTGACGGGCTGGTCGCCAAGCACTATCATAGAGCTGGAAGCCGCGGGCTTCACCGAGGTCTCCGTGGACCCACGCGAGCTCGTGTACATGCCAAGTCAGGCCAGCCGCGTTCGCGTTCGCGTCTGCGCGCCCCTCTACCCACCAGGAGCCGGTCCTCGTGGCGCTTGTTGCACCCGCCGCGCCTGCGTTCGCAAGCGCCGCCTCGGCCGCATGGGACGTCGCCGTCGACGGCTGCCTCTCAGCGCCGCCAACTGCCGTCCTCCCGCGCCCCGCCTCTCGATCACGCAACGACATGATGTTTGATTTACATGTAAAGAACATTCTGAGCTGCCTTGAAGACTTCAAAAACGGCGTCCCGGAGGATGACAATGACAAGGACGACGCGACACACCGCCTCCACCACCACTGGAAATAGTTTTTTTCTTGGGTTTAATATTGTATCTCGATCGCTAAAGTTTTAGTTAGAACACCCATGTGCGAACCGACAGCTTCCCCAGGAAGCCAAGGGAAAATGTGTTGAGCAGGATTTGTGCAGCTATTGATCACAAATGTTTTACACAGAGCACCTGTATGCAAAGCGATAGCAGGGTTTGTGCATCTCTTCAACACAAATGTTGTTTTGGATGACCCGTGTGCAACCACTTACAAACAATTTGGTAAGATTTGACATTCATTCCCATTTCTTGATTTCATTCGCGACCAAGGACGTCGGAGTGAAATCATCTTCAGATCAAGTTGCATGTTTATGACAAGAAAGAACTGATTACACACAGAGAAGAAACTGACTCAGAACCCAAAACCAACTGAAGCAAAAACAAAGGCACAAACACTTCGAATGGAAACACAGAAAGATAAGCACCAACAATAATTGATCTCAGGGCTTATCATAAACATGAGATATCCCTGAGAGAAATTCCTGCATGAGATGATTAGTTCTTCTTCACAACCCACACTTGCGTGGGAGGTGAGGATCTCATTTGCTTGAACTGAGTGGGGTTATTCCTTCGGTGAGGCATGCGAGACACCTGTGCACTTTGATGATAATCATATGAATACACATTAAAGTTATTTCCAGAAGCATGTATGTAACGATTTGAAGATATATGCATGTACTTCTTCTGACACAGATTAAGATGTATGCATGCACTGGAGCATGTGCATGTAGTTCAAATTTGAATTATGCACACAAAATGCCTAGAAAACCCAGTTAATGTATAAAAATGTCCAAACTAACCCCCCAAAATTGCAAAATTTAACACAACACTCATGTTGTTCTATGTTGACACTACAAAAAATTTGAAAGCAATAAGAGGCAGCGGATATCGTTTCGTCCCCGAAGGTGGGACATTCCTACCGAAACTATCAGGCTTGTTGTGAGATGCTCCGGTTTGTGAAAAGCTTATACCCAAACCTGCCTCAAATCGGACAAAAAATTTACCACGGCATGTCGATGCCGCTCCATGATAGCATGCCAAGTTTCATGAATTTCAGATGAGTTTTGGATTTACTAGAATTTAAAAACCAGGAATCTCAATATTTGCGGCCGAGTGACGGTGGCAGGGTGTTTGAAATTCATTCCCATTTCTTGCATGGGACCTAAGCATGCAACCAAGGACAAAGATTTGATTTTTCAACCAATTTATATGCATTAGAGCATGTGCATGTAGTTCAAATTAGAATTATGCACATAAATGCATTGAAAACTCAACTAATGCGTAAAAATGTCCAAACGAACCCCAAAAAATCCCAAAAATTGACACAACACTCCTATTGTTCTATGTTGACACTAGAAATTTTTTGAAAGCAATAAGAGGCAGCGGATGTCGTTTCGTCCCCAAAGGTGGGACTTTCCCTACCGAAACCATCAGACTTGTTGTGAGAACCTTTGGTTTGTGAGAAGCATATCCCCAAACCTGCCCCAAATGGGACAATATTTTTACCACGGCATATCGATGGTGCTCCCTGATACACTACAAAAAAAGACACATCCGTGAAATTTTGGGCTGAATGGACTTTTTTTCTGTCATACATTTGACACTTCTATGACGATAATTGTGACAAAACCCAGTATCATCATAGATGTGGTGGGCTCCTACTTCTATGACAAAAAATCGTGATAGAAAATGGGCTTTTTGTCCTGGGCGGGCCGGCGACGCAGCTGCATGACATTCTTTGGGCTGTCTATGACGGAAAAAACCATGGTAGAAGCGAGGGCGAGGAAAATTTTGGGGAGTTCCCGGTTACGGTGGGAGGTTGGGGGCCGAGCGATGCGCGTTTCTCTCGTGCACGTACGCGTGTGTGTGCGAGGTGTTGGCTCTAACTGAACCCGAGCGAGGCGTTGGGCTCTAATCGAACCCGAGCGACAGACCGCAGTTACGCTGCATCGAACCCCGATCGATCATTCGATGGTCATTACTGAACCCGATCGAGCGATTCTTCGCTATCGCCGCTAATCAAGCAGAGATCGATGATGCCACTCGGGATGAACAAAGGAGTGTTGCGGGGGGTTGATGAACAAGGAGTGGTGGCGTTGTTTCGATGAACAGACCCGATCGATCAAGCCGGTTGGGGCTGGATGAACAGGACCCCGTGAAGTGGAGGGCTGGATGAACAGGACGACCCCGTGGAGGGCTGGATGAACAGTAGACGATGGAGGGGTGCCCGTGGAGGGGAGGTTGAATAGTAGCCAGTGGATTAGCGCACGGTGGAGGCTGGATGAACAGGAGCCCGTTGAGGCTGGAGGAGGTCGACGGTAGCCCGTGGAGGCTGGAGGAGGTCGACGGCGGAGATGAATAGTATCCCGTGGAGTCCCGTTTTGCGGTATGCTACACCCCTCCCGATGAACAGGACCCCCCGTAGCGCTCCAACACAAGTCCGTTTCGTCCGTTTTGCGATACGCCACACCCCTCCCGATCAGTAGGACCCCCGTTTCGACCGTAGGAGGTCTGTTTCCTCCGTTTTGCGGTACGCCAGACCCCTCCCGATGAACAGGATCCCATTTCGAACGTGGCCGCAGAATAACAGGGGGTGTGGGTGAGTGGAGGGATGGCCTGGCCAGCAGCGGGAGTAGTAGGGGGCGGTGAGGCCTCCACGGCATCACAGCCGACCACGAGAGGCAGGAGCAGGCGGCACGACCGGCGCTGCTTTGGGCGGCTGGAGCAAGAAGACCAAAGGTTGAAGAAGCAAGATGGCCGTTGGATGGACATCATACAATAACTACAGCTAGGATCATTCATATTGACTAAGTTGACAAAGACCTCCGTCCCCGTCAACTTAGTGGGCCCACAAGTCAACCTCCCACAAAGGTGGTTCCCAGCTAGCAGGGGGAGTATTCATTTTTTCTGCTTAATAAGGAGGCACTTCCGGTGGGTCCGAGCTGACACCGGGGGGAATGTTTTTCTCACGAAATACGGTGGCCTGTCAGGTGGGTCCCAGCAGTCAGGGGGGCAAATGTTTTTTTACAAAATACGGTGGCCCGTCCAATGGGTCCTTGCTGTCAGTTGGAGGAATCATTATTTTCCGCGTAATAAGGAGGCACTTCCTTGCTGCGGCCGTGGACCCAGCTGTCAGCCTCTCCACGTACAGTATACTTCCGATAGAAGTCATTCCTTGACCACGTTTACCATGCCGCGTTCCGTTGCATGCATGCGCCCATGGGCATGGTGCATCCCCACTGTCAGCCTCTCATGTACAGTCATCTTCCGATGACTCTCGATTGTTGACCAGTTGACCACACCGTGCCGAGTGCACCAAGGCCTGTGGACGATGGCGAGACCCCAGACTGGAACAACCTGGAGATGGGGAAGACGGGGCAGTGGAGTCGCAGATGGAGAGGAGTGGGAAACTTCACTGGTTCGGGTGCACGGCAGCACAGCCACGGTGCCGCCCACGGGAGACAGGAGCAAGAACAGAGGTTGAAGAAGGAGCACGGCTGTTGGATTAACATCCAACGGTCCAGCTGCTAGAATCATTTGTTTATTAAATTGACAAAGCCGTGCGTACACGTCCGCTTAGTAAGCCCACAAGTCAGCCACCAAATCTGACGGGTCCCAGCTGTCAAAAGGATGAATAATTTTTTTCGCCAAACAAGGAGGCACTTCCTTCCGTGCGAAGATACAGCCGGTGGGTCCCAGCTGTCAGGTGGAGGAAACATTTTTTTCAGCTTAATAAGGAGGAACTTTCCTTGCGTGCGACCATGGACCTCATGGGTCCCAGACTTAAGGCTCTCCACGTACAGTCCTCTTCCGATGACTCTCGTTTGTTGACCATGCCGCACCGAGCGCAGCGAGGCGGTGGACGGTGGTGAGGCCCCAGACGGGAACGACTCGGAGATGGGAAGATGCAGCAATGGAGTCGTAGATTGAGAGGAGGAGAAGGGTTATAACTGGTTCTGTTGCGGCGTGGGGCTGCAGTCTGTGGAGAATAACAGGAGGTGTCAAGGGGTGGAGGGATAGCCTGGCCGGCGGTGGGGTAGCGCTTCGCAGCGATGCGTGCTAAGCAGAGCCACTAGCCGCCGAATGCCGGACCAGGCGGTCCCGACGATGCTGGAGGAAGAAGACGAGAGATTGAAGGTGCATGCCGGCCATTGGATATAAATCCAATGGCTGTTGATGACACAATCATCTGTTGACCAAGTTGACAACTGTCAGCGTTCTGGGAACGAGGGTCCATAGACTTGCCTGCCTGCGGCCTGTGGCGTGGCTCAAGTGGTGGCCCAGTACAAACCATCTTCACCAACCCAAGCTCAAGACCCTCGCGAGGGGCCAAGCCTCGCGGGGCGGACAATGAAAGGCTTCCTCAAGAACGGCCTCGCCAGGCAGACTTGCGAGGAGGCGGAGAGATCAAGGCAAGGGTACATCGCGAGGTGCTCATGACGCAAGACATGACGATCGAGACCAGGCAGGCGCCAGATGGGCGCCAGGCGGGCACCGGCTTGTGCAGTGTCCTTGTTTCCTCTTTGGTGCAAAGGGGGCAAGTACAGGCACGGAGTACCGAGTCATCAAGCAAAGGTTACCATTTCGGTGCAACGAGACCAAGACCAGCACAGCGGCAGGACGGAGGTCACCGTGGATCCCAATACGGCGTCATCGCCAGTGCCTTTGGCAGCCGAAGACCAACTTTAGTCAGGATATCTTGTACTAGATGTTCCCCTTAAAAGTGGCCGTTGTTGGCGCCCTTCCCGTTCAATATTTCGGAAGAGGACCAGGGCCTCTCTATATAGAGATAACCACCACAGTAGGGTGGGGATTGGATCCTTCTCAAGCAAACCACCACCACAAGAACACATCTCGCGAGGCTGTTCTTCCCCTGTACCGTTCATCTTCAGCCCCTAAGGCAATCCACCACACCACACACTGGAGTAGGGCATTACTCCACAACGGTGGCCCGAACCAGTATAAATCTTGTGTCCCTTGTGTTGTTCATCGTTTTAGCTTAGATTCTCAGTGAGGCATTGGGACGTGGATTGGTAGGGGGAAGATCTCCGCGCGCACCCTAGAGTTCGAACCTTAAGGGTTTTGCCGGAGCTCGATATCCGACATTTGGCGCGCCAGGTAGGGGTATGCCGGTATCTTTCTTCCGCCATCCTGTGCTCCACCGCTTTGCCGCCTCCATGTTCGGCGACCCGACGGCCACCGTCGACCGCTGGGCGGCATGGCCTGCCCATGCCGCACCGCCTGCCCAAGGTGACCTAAACGCCGTGCCTCAGGCAGCCCGCGCTCCGCAGAACACCGCGGGCACGGGCGACGCGGTCAAGTGCCGCCTGCCCTCACCCCGCGGCAGGTACGATCAGCAGCAAGGGCCTCAAACCAGGCTGCGGCCACAGCACCGCACACCCGACAGGAGCAGGCGAACATGAAGGCCGCGCTCACGGTGGCTCGAGAACTGCTATGGTGTAGGCTGCAGGAAAGCGGCCACGATGTGCTGCTGGAGCGCGTCGCTAAGCTCCTGGATGCCACTGCTTCAGGGGCACCTCCATTCTGCGTCCAGCTTCCACCCCAGGCCTCGGGCGGATCACACGGCGGGCCCATCCGCGCACGCACGCCCCTAGGCATATCTCAAGGCTTCATCAACACCAGCTTGGCCATCAGCGCCGGGCAGCAAGCTGCACTAGCACCGCCCTGGTAAGCGAAGGCGTGCACATCACTGCCTACGGCCCGGGCGGGCTGCCGCCCTACCACCCCCAAGATGGTGCTTCGAGCCAAACCGCGTGGAGCATGGGGCACTACAGCAAGGCCTTTGGGGCAGCGACCCCGGAGGCCTATGTGCCCCACATGGTGGATCGGGAGTACGCACTAGAAGAAGACCACGGCTCGTTCCTCGGGCCATGCTGGGAAGAAGAGACGCCAGAAGCCGAGACCTTTCAAGAGCCTCAAGTAAGCCTCGCCAACCGCACAGACGGAAGCAGTTATCGGGTACCGCTTATTCCTCAGGAGCAAGGTTATGCTAACCATGGGTCACAGGAAGTCCAGGTCACCGCAGCAGAAGGCCGCCCCAGTGCGCCAGGACTGCTCCCCTCAGGAGGAGGGCACTGGGGGCTGCAGGAGAGGGGCCAGGAGCCAGGTCCCTCCCCACGGCGCGCAGAGCAAGGTGTTCCTTGGAGGTAGGCCCTCTGCCAGGGAGGTGCCGCGAGGCCTGCCCCCGGCAAAGGACCCGTGGTCGTCGGGGGAACCGCTGGCGTCCCCTTTTCCCCATTGGCGTCGTCCTGGTTTCTGGTCACCGGCAATGGTGGTCAAGGGTGGCGCAAGGTGGGCCCCTCATCTGGCGATATGAAGCAAGGCAGGTTTCTGTGAAGAAGGCCCAGTGCATGTGAAGCTCACCGCCTGTGACACTCTCACGTAATAATGAGTTGGGGCTGTACACGCCCCAGAGTCTTCGGGGAGCTGCCCTCGGGCCTCGAGGGCTCCCTCTCACGCCCAGTGGCAGCACTTAGCTCCGCGCTGGTGAGAAGACGTCGAAGACTAGACTAGGTGCCGGATGCGGCCTTTTGCTTTTGCTTCCTTTTACGTGGACAAGCTTTCTCGTTTTGAATCTAAGTTGAAGTTGAATTTGTGTTTGCGTATGCGGGGAGGGGTGTCTTGTCTTGTTCGCGTGCTTTCTCGTATTATGGTTTCTGCTCAAGCTGAAACTCACACCGGCTGCCTCCCCCTCACGAGCCTCTCGTGGGTGGGGCTGGGCTCATCACGTCCTCTTGGTCGCCTCCAGTCGCCGCCGGGCGCCATCGCCATCGCCGCCGCCTCACCTCGCCGTGTCGGGCGCCGCTTTCGCTGCCGTCCACCACGTCGCCTTTGTCGGCAGCAACAACTACCCCGTCATCATCAGAGGTGAAGGCCCGGACAAGTGCATCCACGTTGTCCTCCACCCACCGTACCAGGTCACCTCGGATGGCCTCGGGCACCAGGGCGATGGCAGCGTCGAAGTCAAAGAGAGGGTCGGCGTTTTGAAGATGGTTGAAGACACGGGAGAAGGCCCGTGCGAGCAGGCCGCGGCTCCTCTCCTCGACAAGCTGGCGAGCCCTCTCAGCGGCGGCTCTCCGACAAGGCCACCACGCCAAGAAGAACTGGAGATTACCTGCGTAGTTGGTCACGTGAGGCTCCTCAGTAGCCGCTTCACAGATGTTGCCCAAGGCCGCGTTGGCCTTTTCCCTAAGTGTTCGGAGCATGGGGACATGCATGTGCTCCAGCGTCTGTCGCTGGCGGATCTCATCTTTGTTCCGCCGTGCAACGGCCTCGGCATCATCAACCCTCCATTGGAGAAGAAGCAGCTCGGCACGAGAGGAGGCCAGCTCAGCCTGCACCGTGGCTAAGGCGGCTGCGGTGGCCTCAGCACGCTATGTTGCTTCAGTCAGCTTGGTCCTAAGAGCGGTAGTCTGGCCCACAGCCTCGGCCTTGATCAACTCCAACCTCTCTTCATACTCGCGTTCCAGACCTAAGCGAGCTTCCTCCATGTGGCGGTTGATCACTTCTTTGATCCGGACCTCCCGCGCGCTGACATCATCCTCCGCCTGGGTAACCTGGCGCTCCCTCGTCTCCAACTGCTCAAGATCGAGGTTGCAATCGGTAGCCTCCAGCGTCAGCGCTTCCTCGCGCCTCTGGAGCTCCTCCTCTTCAACGGGCGCCCCTTTCAGCAATGCAAGGGCAGCATGGCGCAGCTCCGCTTGCTGCTCCAGGGAATTACACCGGGCTTGGAGCTCCCACACGCGCTCCTCCGCGGCTTCGCGTCGTCGGTCTGCCTCCTGAGCCTCCTCGATGGCTCGGGAGAAGGCCTTCCGCGAGGCCACCAGAGATTCTTCGGCCTTCGCATTGTCAAGATCACGCGGGTGGCGCGCGAGACCGATGGCCACCTTCAGCTTGCGTCGTTCCTCGATCGGCCGCAGGCCTTCAGCTTCAAGACGCTGGCCCTCGCCGCAAGCTCGCGACCAAGTTGGCTCACCGTGATCCGCCGCTCGAGAAACTCTCGGCGACGGTGCTGCACTCCCGCCAAGACGCTCGAAAGCATGCCGTTATCGTCGCCCTCCGCCATCGCATCGGGCGGAGGACCTCAAGCGGCTCGCCTCTCTCGGTAGAATGGGGCGGCGCCCCCACAATCGTCGGACGGGCCCTGCAAGGGACCCAGCCTAACACAGATCCATCCCCTGAGGAAGAGCCGAAGATCGACTTCAACCATGCACCATCCATGATCAGGGGAGGAGCACGGGGCAAGCTGGTTGTGCCCCGGGAGAACTCGCGAAGGAAGAATGACATGCGCACGGGCTCCAGGCACACCACGGGTCGGCCCACATCTCCAGCCGGACTCGCTCAGGGGTGGCGCACAAGCTCGGGACGCTCAAGGTCGGCGGTGAAGATGAAGCCTGAGGAGGCGGCTCCTTGGCCGACTCTGCAGGCTCGGCCAGAGGGATCCTGAAAGGCCATAGTCAGCAAAGGGAACGACAAACAAGGGGTTACAAGGAGAAGGGACTTACTCGTCCATGGCGAAGTACTTCCTATGCTTCAGCGGGCGGCAGGGGCAATCACTGCCACCCGAATTCTCCTTCCTCTTGCAGAGGGCGTTGTAGTCTATGCGGAACCGGCCCAAGCTCTCGACATGAGGGCCGGCGCGTGGCATGGATGGTGAAGCATCAAGGTGGCCTGCCTCTGGGGCGCCAGGCTAGAAGGAGCGGTCAGGTGCCACTCTTTGGTGGCCTGACGAGGCCTCGGGAGTTTCGGTCTCAGGAGCCACAGGTTGTGTTTCCTCATTAGCTACCACCTCGGGGCAATCGCAAGCTTTGGAGGATGACGCCTCGGGAGCCCTGCGTGGCATCGGTGTCTCGATGCTGCACTTACAGCCTCGGTGATGCTTGCCTCCTGCACTTCTCCCGAGTCGATCGACGTGGTGACGGGGAAGAACCACGGCAACTGGATTCTCGCGTGGTCCCACAAGGTGAGCCGGGTGCAACCCCCATTCGTCGAGGCGGTGCATCTGCCACACGAACTCGGTCCTGCCGGAGCAAAGATACAAGAAGGCGCTCCCGTGCCGGACACTGCCTGGGGAGGGGTCGCCGGTCAGGACTCTGAGCACCTTCCTCAGCATTTCAGGCGCAAGATCCCCTTCCTGGAGCCTCATGCGGTCTTGATGCCTAGTAAAAGTCCACATCAAGCGGGAGTGGCGCTGGAGAGGAGAGATGCGGCACTGGAGGAACTCCTTCACCACCTGGGGCACCATCACGCCAAGTTCCCTCAACCTCTCAAAGCGGCACCAGATAATGGATTAGGGACCGAGATGCATCATGTGGATCTGGTAATGGGAAAGCACTGAATTGAAGAAGGCAGAGAAAGGAGGAACCAGGCCCGCCCACAAGGCGTCAGCAAAGAATCGAACCTCCGTGACGACCCTGTCAAACGAGGCGTGGGACGCGGGCCAAGTCGTCGTCCTTCCGCACTCATTGAAGCTGGAAGCAAGGGCGGAGCGGACCTTGTCCAAGGCTTCCAGATTAAGTATCAGCGACTGGTCGATGGTGGGCGCAGCCGCCGGGGGCAAGCTGGCCGAAGGCGCATGCTTCTTTCCCTTCTCCCTTTTTGTTGGTGCCATGGCGGCAGGAAGAGAGCAGAGCTCAAGTCAGATTGGAAGCAGGAACAGAGGCTCAAGGAAGGAAGGGGAACAGGAAGCTCGCGGGCAGCAAGGAGGGAATAATCGTGTACAGTCTCGTGGCCACTTAGCCAGGCGCATAATGGGGGAGCATGGTGAAGCGGAGATGCCCACGTCCAATCAACCGCCATGCAGCGACCAAGGCCGCAAGCTGTTGGGGCCCGCGGCGCTCCGCACTTGCCCCTTCGCTTCTTTGCTAAGCCAAGTCCGAGCGCGCCTTGGGCCCGGGGGGCTACTGTCGGCGTTCTGGGAACAGGGGTCCCCAGACTTGCCGGCCTGCGGCGTGACTCAAGTGGTGGCCCAGTACGGCCCATCTTCACCAACCCAAGCTCAATATCCTCGCGACGGGCCAAGCCTTGCGGGGCGGACGATGAAAGGCTTCCTCAGGAAAGGCCTCACCAGGCAGGCTCGCGAGGAGGCGGAGAAATCAAGGCAAGGGTACCTCGTGAGGTGCTCATGACGCAAGCCATTGTTGGGGAACGTTGCAGAAAATTAAATTTTTTTCCTACGGTTTCACCAAGATCCATCTATGAGTTCATCTAAGCAACGAGTCATGGGAGAGAGATTGCATCTACATACCACTTGTAGATCGAAAAGGAAGCATTCAAGGGATGGTGATGATGGAGTCGCATCGCCGTGATTCAGATCACCGATGACCAAGTGCTGAACGGACAGCACCTCCGCTGCTCAACACACGTGCGGGACGGAGACGCCTCCTCCTTCTTGATCCAGCAAGGGGGAAGGAGATGTTGATGATGATCCAGCAGCACGACGGTGTGGTGGTGGATGCAGCAGAACTCCGGCAGGGCTTCGCCAAGCTGCTGCGGGAGGAGGATGAGGTGTAGCAGGGGGACGGAGGTGCCAATGCACAGGGTGCGGCTGCCCTCCCCCTGCCCTCCTTTATATAGGCCCCCAGGGGGGCGCCGGCCCTGGGAGATCCAATCTCCCAAGGGGGCGGCGGCCAGGGGGGTGGAGTGCCCCCCAAGGCATGTGGTGCGCCCCCCCCCCCACCCTAGGGTTTCAACCCTAGGCGCAGGGGGTAGGCCTAGGGGGCGCATCAGCCCACTATGGGCTGGTTCCCCTCCGACTTCAGCCCATGGGGCCCTCCGGGATGTGTGGCCCCACCCGGTGGACCCCCGGGACCCTTCCGGTGGTCCCGGTACATTACCGGGTGACCCCGAAACTTTCCCGATGGCCGAAATACCACTTCCTATATATAATTCTTTACCTCCAGACCATTCCGAAACTCCTCGTGACGTCCGGGATCTCATCCGGACTCCGAACCACATTCAAGATGCTGCATACTCATATTCATACAACCCTAGCATCACCGAACCTTATGTGTAGACCCTACGGGTTCGGAGACACGAGACATGACCGAGACGACTCTCGGGCAATAACCAACAACGGGATCTGGATACCCATGTTGGCTCCCACATGCTCCTCGATGATTTCATCGGATGAACCACGATGTCGAGGATTAAACAACCCCGTATACAATTCCCTTTGTCAATCGGTACGTTATTTGCCCGAGACTCAATCGCCGGTATCCCAATACCTTGTTCACCTCGTTCTCGCAAGTCACTTTACTCGCATCAGTAATGCATGATCCCGTGACCAACCACTTGGTCACTTTGAGCTCATTATGATGATGCATTACCGAGTGGGCCCAGAGATACCTCTCCGTCATACGGAGTGACAAATCCGCCTCGATCCATGTCAACCCAATGACACTTTCGGAGATACCAGAGTGCACCTTTATAGTCACCCGCCACGCTAGGACGCTTGATACACCCAAAGCACTCCTATGGTATCTGGGAGTTACATGATCTCATGGTCTAACGAAGAGATACTTGACATTGGAAAAGCTCTAGCAAACGAACTACACGATCTTGTGCTATGCTTAGGATTGGGTCTTGTCCATCACATCATTCTCCTAATGATGTGATCCCGTTATCAACGACATCCAATGTCCATAGCCAGGAAACCATGTCTATTTGTTGATCAACGAGCTATTCAACTAGAGGCTCACTAGGGACATATTGTGGTCTATGTATTCACACATGTATTACGATTTCCGGATAATACAGTTATAGCATGAATAAAAGACAATTATCATGAACAAGGAAATATAATAATACTTTTATTATTGCCTCTACGGCATATTTCCAACAGCCATGACGATCGAGACCAGTCGGGCGCCGACCTGTGCAGTGTCCTTGTTTCCTCTTTGGTGCAAAGGGGGCAAGTACAGGCGCAGAGTGCCGAGGCATCAAGCAAAGGTTACCATTTCGATGCAACGAGACCAAGACCAGCAGAGCGGCAGGATGGAGGCCACCGTTGAGCCCAACACGGCGTCATCGCCAGTGCCTTTGGCAGTTGAAGATCAACTTTAGTCAGGATAACTTGTACTAGATGTTCCCCTTCAAAATGGCCGTTGTTGGCGCCCTTCCCGCTCAATATTGGGGGGGGGGGGGGGAATCGGATCCTTCTCAAGCAAACCACCACCACAAGAACACCTCTCGCGAGGCTGTTCTTCCCCTGTACTGTTCATGATCAGCCCCTGAGGCAATCCACCACACCACACACTGGAGTAGGGTATTACACCACAACGGTGGCCCGAACCAGTATAAATCTTGTGTCCCTTGTGTTGTTCATTGTTTTAGCTTAGATTCTCAGCGAGGCGTTGGGACGTGGATCGGTAGGGGGAAGATATCCGCGTGCACCCCAAAGTTCGAACCTTAAGGGTTTTGCCGGAACACGATATCCGACAACAACGCCATGCGTAGGCTTCGACCTATTGGCCCACATGTCATCCTGCAAAAATGTGGCATATATTTAACCCATGTTTTCTAGAATGTACAGTCCATTTGCTGGGCTGGGTGAACAAATAATTTCACGTCTATCAGGCCCATTTATATTTTCTAAGAAATCCCAGCCCATTTGCACTTCCTTGAAATAAACGAATTAGCTGGGCTTGTTATATATATAATGTTATGTTAGAAGGAGCAATTAATATCAAAGAATAAACCGGAGAGGCACATTATATATATATATATATAATTAACAAATTAGCGAGTTATTGCTCAAAATAAAAATGAGCGCGTTATTATTAAATTGGTCCTTAAAATCTTCACAAGCTTTTGTACGCAATCACCAGGATTTTCCTTGCCTGTGAGTCAAAAACAACCAGGATTTTCCTTGCCAACTTCCGTTAAACACTTACTTTTATAAGTTAATAACACGTGGGATTTTTTTATAATGTATATATAAGTCTCTATAAAATATATGATAATAGTAATAATATAAATATATATAATGTGGTTAGAAGGGAAAACATAAATTGGACACAACATTATTATTCTTATATATAGATAAATAGAACAGAGACCTGCGTTTTATTAAAAAATACATTGGGCTCCGATCTTTAAGAAAAAGCCCATAGGCCAGTATGGACCTCAAAAAATAAGTTGAAATCACCGCCTCCGTATGTCGTGGGCTACACATGTTAAAATACAAAACCTAGGCCTTGCTGATACTTGTTCGCCCTCTGAAAAAAATTATACCAGATCCCCGAGCGAACTGGATTAAAGAGGGGGCCGGCGGCACGACTGAAGAAGCACATCAGGAGCGATTTTTTTTCTTCAGTGGATGGCTCTCGATAGTGTTTTTTACTTGCCTCTGCACCATACAACTTGTATTTTTAGCCTCCCAGCCCGTCGTGGTGGACCAGCAGCCCATTTGCTGGGCGGGCCAACCTACAGAAACCAGCACTCGATTTTTCATCAAGCTCCAAAAGCAACGCAATACTATGTTTGTTTCGAGGCCGAAAATATTACGGCAAGGGTTGAGCAGGGGAGAGGGGAAGACAGAGTAATAAAAAGATTAAAAAGAGTCGATGCGCCGTTGCTACCCTAACAAAGCAGGTGCAATTCTTCTCGGGAAGAAGGTGTGCCGTTGATAGCCACACGTCACATACCCCACAGTAGGCATACTAACAAGTTCACACACAAATACAACAGAAAAGGTAAACATTCGTATCAAACTCAGGTTCACAGGACACGTTCATATTAATAGCCAACATTCACTATCGACAACTCAAAAGATTCATATATACACAAGCTCAGCATATCTATGCATCCAAATGATTGATAGATCAGACGACAATATTCATACATAATTCACAAAAAGATTCAGATATACACATGTTCAGTATGTTTATGCGTCCAAATGATTGAGATCACAACAAATATGATCCGTGGACAAACTTTGATTACCTAGGGTACAGACTGGTAAATGGTGTTCAGTCGGAGGTACTTCTTGCTAAAATTAGTTCTTGTACGAAACTTTCGAGTACATAAGAGGCAGCACAAACAATCTGAACTTTGCTTGTAGGTTTATCCTCAAATAGTGGCCTCATGCCGAGCGAGGTTTGAGCAACTTGGCCACTACTTTCATCCAACTAGTTTACTGGCTCATCTTGGTCCTGTAGATCGCCAAAATTCTACACTGGAGACGAGAAAGGAGGCAGTTGAGAAAATGAACCACCCAATTTTTTTGTGCAGTTCAACTGAAATGGAGCATCCTTGGCGTGTAGACTGATTAAGTGCCAGATGAATATATGTGTCAACCAACTTGTCTGGAATCTTTAGACTCCATGCCATACAGTTCGCTACCATATCTGCCGATAACCAAAAGGTACAAGTTGGGACCAAAGACTGGACTGTGTTCTTCTGGGCTATGCGCCAAGCAATATTTTTCGTGTTCACTCTCCTAATACTTGGGAGTTTGACAACTGGTTGACGCCAGTTGATACTCGAACGAATATAGGCACTCCTTGTCAACATCGATGCTTGTTTGAGTGAACTTTGGAGTACATGGCAGCAGCATAAGTATCTGTCCATCTGATCATTTTGTGCAGTTCTACTGAAACCACCCAATGCAATGATTTGCATGCGAGTTCATGCTCCAAGTTACTCCTTTATAAAATTGGCAAACTGTAGCACAATACCAAATTACCAATACATGACAAGCACAATAATCAGGATAAAGACCAATACCAACCTGTGTGAGGTAGCATATCAATTACTATTTCCTTTGACTGGAAGCCGAGATAAGCGAAGCGACTAACAGAGAAGGAAGAAAGCAAGCCGAGATTAGTGACTGACAGGAAAGGATGAAACCTGTTGAGGAAATGAAGCACCCCAAGTTTTTGTGCAGTTCCACCAAAATCGAGCATCCCTGTTGGCACATATATTGAGGGAGTGAGATTACTGTAATAGTGGGGCTAGTTGATGAAACATACACTGACAAATAGAAGCATCCTCATTATCTTAACGGGTAAAGTTTAGCAATATAGTAGTCTTGCTTAAATAGAGGTATTAGTTTATTTAATCAGTGCCAATTAGCTCAACACTCAAAGCATTGCCATTTATCATAGGTTGCAAAACTTTAACGTGCAAAGATAAAGGAGTTTCTCATGACAGTAGCACGATACAAATAGAGATGACAGCAATCTAATATGGATGAAGGCCTTAGGCCCGTATCAACCTGAGAAAAAAAGCTTATTCATGTAGTCCCATAAGAGATGATAAAGCACTCAATGGAATCACACAATAGTATATATTTTTGTGCACTTCAAATGTATGGTTGAAATCACTCTTGTTTACCAATGCTGAGATTATATTGAAAGATTATCAAGAACTTCCGGCAGAGCTAAAGCACTGGCTGGGATACAGTTCATTGTATTGTCTTGTGTAGTTCCACTAAAATGTATGACTGGCACAACATGATCCCTGTTTGCACAAGTATGAACAAGGTGAAACCTTCATTAGCTTAGTGAGAAAGGATATGAAGACATTAGCATATTACTCAAATAGTAACATCATATTCATGATGGACAATACGCAAGACATTGCCTCATTGAACCAATGGCAATAAATTGACATGCAAAACAATAGCACTATTATGTCATGATACTAATAATATTCCCTCCCTGCTCCACCACATGATTCACCTCCATAGACAAACATACAGACGTACATGATTCAGCATAGGGTCCTACTAAAGATTTGTTTAACTCCGATAGGAAAAATAGGCAGCAATAATTTAGTGGTACTTAAGTACTCCTAGTTAATTAAGTGAGACAACAGAAGTGGAAGGGATCCCTGGAGGATCGTCTCACATGTAAGGTAGTCGTTACCGGAGCCCTTGAATGGCCTCGACTGAGGCCTCTGGCTTCAGCAAGATCGCCTTGGCTCTGTTTATTCTTCTTCTTCCTCTTCATGCTCTGTTTCTCTTTCTCCTCACCAGTTGGTGAAACCAAGTACATGATTGGCCTTCTAATTCAGAATTGGTTTTGTCAATGAGGGAGTACAAGTGTACTAGTAAAAAATAGCATTATTTTCTCATGGTAGTCAGAAAATAGAGATGAACACATGCATTAAATATCATTCTTACCTAAAGGAAGGTTATGGCGCCAATATGGATGATGAGGATTGGAACACAGATCTCCCTCTGTGCAGTTCCACCGAAATGAACCAACTGTTCCATTCTGACATTCCAGTTAAACAACACAAAAGTCACTTCTTTTAAGAAGAGTTTTGTGCAGTGCACCAAAAGGTCACAACAGCAACCAAGTGAATTGGATATCTGAGTTTGCACAAAAAGGTACAGAGGAAACAGTCAGAGTCTCAAAAAATTACAGGAAAAAACATTTGGCTAAACTTGTCATGGCTTATAGTAACAGTGGCATGTCTTCATTTTTACCTGGGACATTAGATTAAGAACAACTAAATATTTGGTATAAGGGCAGGACAGTGGGTGCACCAGCAGCCAGCACCATGTACGTAAACATGGGCATAAAGTGGTGATTCATAGTTTGTTGCCCCGAGAAATAAACATCCAAGAAACATATCTGGGCTGGTCCCATTTTTGTTCACTCTAGCCACCTACTCCTATGTGTGGATAGCAAATCTAGTCCTGGTCATACCACTGTGTACAGCGTTACCCCTATATTTCCCTTTTCGACCAAGAGACCGGTTGGATGACCAGTCTGTACTACTTTCACCCCCTTCCCTTCCTGTTTGTACCAAGTCCGATTTACATACTAAATTCCCCCACCCCCACTTTATTTCTTGTTTGAACCAAATACTCCCTCCGTCCGGAATTACTTGTCATCAAAATGGATTGTCTAGAACTAAAATACATCTAGATACATCCATTTCAATGACAAGTATTTTCGGACGGAGGGAGTACAAGATTCGACTCCATGAAGTAGCTTTACCTCTAACAATAGAAGAAAAAAATAGGTGACATTGGACCATCCGATCGAGAGGGGCTGAGAGGTAGAAAATGATGCACATGCATCGATGTAGCGAGCTGGGGAAGTAGAGCTAAGGTGGTTTCGAACGAAGATATACCTGAAGGTCGTCGGGATGTGGATAGGTGGGTGGCGGGAGGCCGGATCCGCCCACAGGCAACGACGAATGGATCGGAGGACCTCCCACGCCGGCGCTCGGCCAGAGATAACGGTGCGGCAAGCAGTGGATCTCCTCCCTCGCTGTCGATGACGGCCTAAATGCTGCCCCTCCTCCCCATCACCGGCGGAGAGGGATACGTCCGGATCTGTAACCAATGGTGAGGATAGAAAGACAGTGTTTTTTGAAGGGAGAAAGACAGTGTTACTACCCCTATCTTGTTTAGATCTCGAGAGAATGAGAGTGTGTGAATAGAGCAACCCTAGCAAGCAAGCGCGGAGACTCCAGCCTATATATACGTAATGGGGTAGTTTTCCTTTTTCACTCCATCAAAACAATCATTTAAAATTGTGTACTACTACATGCCAGGTCGCGGTTTTTTAGTTGTTGATTGCTTTTTGAGATAGCTACCCGCTTGTTCCAAGTGGTGTTACGGTGTGCCAGGTCGCGCTTTGTATCGTTCAAGTCTGGTACTACAAGTCCCTCCACTAAATGAACAACCACCCCTCGTAAAAATTGTGAACAAGCCCACAGCTAAAATTAGCGGAAACGTGGTTGCCCCAACATGCATTATTATTTATATTTTCTACTCCCTCTGTTCCTAAATATACGTCTTTTTTATTAGCCACACCTAGGACTAGATTTTTTTATTAGCAGTGAACCCCACATGTCATAGACACAAAAATTGTGGCAAGATTCCCTTAGGCAAGCCAAAGTGTGTCTAACAATTTGAGCAACTCAGGTTAGGCAAGTGTGGGAAAAATAATGTGGCAACATAAGACAAACATAGTCACAATCCAAACAGCCCCATAATTTTTTGTGACATGCATAAAAATTTGGTTAGTTAAATTTATAGTCAAAATTTGGCAAGGTGCATCAAATCAACACATGCAAGTATCAAAAGGAAAGTCATGGCATGCATGCATGCATTGTACTCCCACCGTTTCCAAATATAAGTCTTTTTAGAGATTGCAACAAGTGACTACATACGAAGCAGAATATGTCTACATACATCTGCATGTTGTAGTCCATTTGAAATGTGTAAAAAGACTTATATCGAGTGCAGTGCTTTGATGTGTCGCGTCAACTCATACAAGACCGAGAAATTTGATTACTACAACGCCCTCTCCCTCGCGGACAGAGATCCGGTGCCTTAACTGCACCTGCCTTTGGCTGCATGACACGAGGGCCAACCACCTGTTGGGCCCACCTATCATAGACGCAAAGGCAGGAGCAGTAAGTAGAAGCTTTTGCTACACGCTATCCCTCCCGCACGAGGTGGACGGACATGCAGCAGTGGATTCGATACTGTAGAAGTAGGAGTAACATCATTGTTCGTCTTCTCGAAGAGGCGAAGAGCTAAGCGCAACCCGAACGTGGCAGTTGTGAACGCTCACATGGTGCGGTGCCTTGGAGCACGAATATACTAGCCAGGCTCTTGCATGAGACAAAATTGCTATTGTTTAACAATTAAACTCCATCATCCATTGGTTGATACTCATTCTGCATAGGTCCACGCGCTTAGCACCGTTTCCTCCTGGGTCACCAATGTTTATTTGCTAATTAATAGCATTGCATGCAATGAACTAGCCATTGCAAGTCATTAAAAGCATGCACACCTCTCATCTCTTATTGGTTGATATGTCAAGAAACAAGAAACAAGGTAGAAGTTAATGCACTGCACCTAAGTGCTTTGGGACTATTTGGTTTCCGTAAGATGACTTACACACCTAGACGGAGGGAGTAGTATAGCCCTGTAAACCGGAAAGGAGTATTTGCCTTTCTAGAGATTTCAACAAGTGAGTAGACTACACCGCGTGCAGTACTCCCTCCCTTCCGGTTTATAGGGCTCAAATCTCAAATCTCATGAACCAAGGCATTTTGCGATTGGAGGAATGTATCTCGTACTTTAAAAAACTACCCTACTTAAACTCATTCATTAATTACATAGTTCTCTCGTTTTCTTCTCCGCCTTGGTCGCGGTCCACAATATTGAGCACTCCTATATGACTAGCCGCTCTATCTACATGCGGGACATTTCAAAGAATCCGGGCCCGCGTGCCATCCACCAAATCACAGCGAGGTGCTACAGTCGAGACTCACCTGTCACCCTGGTGTGGCCGTCATGACCCGTCATATCACAAAACCCACACCTTTACCAGCAATGGTAAGGTGGCCTCCAAGTTGGACTAGACGAAGCAATCATCATTTCACTGGAACGCTCGTTCAAGCCCTTTCTTCCCTTTCTTGAAGAAAACCTCACTCCAGGCTACTCACTTCTGCCATTTTTCTTCTGTACCGACGAAGGAAAGGTGGGCGAATCAGTTATGCTGCTATATTTTCATTCCAAGAATCTTCTTTTTGCGAAGCACCAACTGATTCTCACATCCTATTATTTTCCCGTTTTCATTGTGATTGTGGTTTCCTTTTGATTGCTTTTTGTTTGTCAGTTCATTGATGGATCCTGGAGCAATAGGCAAAGAGTTGCCGGCGAATAACCCACTGGAGACAGCGATCTCCAGGAAGCGAGCACCGGCCAACGACTGGACCATGTTGGCGGGCCAACCCATGGAGACGAAGAACTCCAAGAAACAAGCACTGGTCAAAGAGTTGACGACGTTGGCGGACGAACTCCTCAAAGAAAGTTGGAATAATAGCAAGGGCCCCACCGTGCCTACCCCAGGAACTCTGATGGCCACCTTGTTGGGGAACGTAGTAATTTCAAAAAATTTCCTACGCACACGCAAGATCATGGTGATGGCATAGCAACGAGAGGGGAGAGTGTTGTCCACGTACCCTTGTAGACCGTAAGCGGAAGCGTTATGACAACGCGGTTGATGTAGTCGTACGTCTTCATGATCCGACCGATCCAAGTACCGAACGTACGGCACCTCCGAGTTCAGCACACGTTCAACTCGATGACGATCCCCGGACTCTGATCCAGCAAAGTGTCGGGGATGAGTTCCGTCAGCACGACGGCGTGGTGACGATCTTGATGTTCTACCGGTGCAGGGCTTTGCCTAAGCTCTGCGACGATATGACCGAGGTGGAATATGGTGGAGGGGGGGCACCGCACACGGCTTAGGAACAATCCGTAGATCAACTTGTGTGTCCTAGGGTGCCCCCCTGCCCCCGTATATAAAGGAGCAAGGGAGGGGGTGGCCGGCCTAGGAGGAGGCGCACCAAGGAGGAGTCCTACTCCCACCGGGAGTAGGATCCACCCCCCCCCCTTCCAAGTAGTAGGAGTAGGAGTCAAGGAAAGGGGGAAGAGAAGAGAAGGAAGGAGGGGGCGCAGCCCCTCCCCCTAGTCCAATTCAGACTAGGCCTTGGGGGTGCGCCCAACCTCTCCTCTCTCTTTCTCCTAAAGCCCAATAAGGCCCATATACTCCCCGGCGAATTTCCGTAAATCTCCAGTACTCCGAAAAATACCCGAATCACACGGAACCTTTCCGAACTCCGAATATAGTCGTCCAATATATCGATCTTTACGTCTCGACCATTTCGAGACTCCCCGTCATGTCCCCGATCTCATTCGGGACTCCGAACTCCTTCGGTACATCAAAACTCATAAACTCATAATATAACTGTCATCGTAACGTTAAGCGTGCGGACCCTACGGGTTCGAGAACTATGTAGACATGACCTAGAACTATTCTCGGTCAATAACCAATAGCGGAACCTAGATGCTCATATTGGCTCCTACATATTCTACGAAGATTTTTATCGGTCAAACTGCATAACAACATACGTTGTTCCCTTTGTCATCGGTATGTTACTTGCCCGAGATTCGATCATCGGTATCCAATACCTAGTTCAATCTCGTTACCGGCGAGTCTCTTTACTCGTTATGTAATGCATGATTCCGTAACTAACTCATTAGCTACATTGCTTGCAAGGCTTATAGTGATGTGCATTACCGAGAGGGCCCAGAGATACCTCTCCGACAATCGGAGTGACAAAACCTAATCTCGAAATACGCCAACCCAACATGTACCTTTGGAGACACCTGTAGTACTCCTTTATAATCACCCAGTTAAGTTGTGACGTTTGGTAGCACCCAAAGTGTTCCTCCGGTAAACGGGAGTTGCATAATCTCATAGTTACAGGAACATGTATAAGTCATGAAGAAAGCAATAGCAATATACTAAACGATCAAGTGCTAGGCTAACGGAATGGGTCATGTCAATCACATCATTCTCCTAATGATGTGATACTGTTAATCAAATGACAACTCTTTTGTCCATGGCTAGGAAACATAACCATCTTTGATAAACGAGCTAGTCAAGTAGAGGCATACTAGTGACACTATGTTTGTCTATGTATTCACACATGTATTATGTTTCCGGTTAATACAATTCTAGCATGAATAATAGATATTTATCATGATATAAGTAAATAAATAATAACTTTATTATTGCCTCTAGGGCATATTTCCTTCAGTCTCCCACTTGCACTAGAGTCAATAATCTAGTTCACATCGCCATGTGATTTAACACCAATATTCACATCTGTATGTGATTAATACCCATAGTTCACATCATCATGTGATCAACACCCAAAGGGTTTGTTCACATCGCTATGTGATTAACACCCAAAGAGTACTAAGGTATGATCATGTTTTGCTTGTGACAGAAGTTTAGTCAACGGGTCTATCATATTCAGAGCCGTTTTTTTGCAAATATTCTATGTCCTCAATGCTCTGCACGGAGCTACTCTAGATAATTGCTCCCACTTTCAATATGTATCCAGATTGAGACTTAGAGTCATCTGGATTGGTGTAAAAGCTTGCATCGTTGTAACTTTTTACGACGGGCTCTTTTATCACCTCCATAATCGAGAAACATCTCCTTAGTCCTCACTAAGGATATTCTTGACCGCTATCCAGTGATCTACACTTAGATCAAAATTGTATTCTTTGTCAAACTCAGAGCAAGGTATACAATAGGTCTGGTTCACAGCATAGCATACTTTATAGAACCTATGACTGAGGCATAGGGAATGACTTTTCATTCTCTTTCTATTTTCTGCCATGGTCGGGTCTTGAGTCTTATTCAACTTCACACCTTTGCATCACAGGCAAGAACTCCTTCTTTGACTGTTCTATTTTGAACTATTTCAAAAATTTATCAAGGTATGTACTCATTGAAAGAATCTTATCAAGCATCTTGATCCATTTATATAGAACTTGATGCTCAATGTGTAAGCAGCTTCACCGAGGTCTTTCATTGAAAAACTTTTATTCAAGTATCCCTTTATGCTATCCAGAAATTCTATATCATTTCTGATCAAAAATATGTCATCTATATATAGTATCAGAAATGCTACAGAGCTCCCACTCGCTTTCTTGTAAATACAGGCTTCACCGCAAGTCTGTATAATACTATATGCTTTGATCACACTATCAAAGCGTTTATTCCAACTCCGAGATGCTTGCACCAGTCCATAAATGGATCGCTGGAGCTTGCACATTTTGTTAGTACCTTTAGGATTGACAAAACCTTCTGGTTGCATCATATACAACTCTTCGTTAAGAAAACCATTAAGGAATGCAGTTTTGACATCCATTTTCCAGATTTCATAAAATGTGGCAATTGCTAACATGATTCGGACAGACTTAAGCATCGCTACAGTTGAGAAAATCTCATTGTAGTCAACACCTTGAACTTGTCGAAAACCCTTTTGCGACAAGTCGAGCTTTGTAGATAGTAACACTACTATCAGCATCTGTCTTCCTCTTAAAGATCCATTTATACAATATGGCTTGCTGATCATCGGGCAACTCCACCAAAGTCCACACTTTGTTCTCATACATGGATCCCATCTCAGATTTCATGGCCTCAAGCCATTTCGCGGAATCTAGGCTCATCATCGCTTCCTCATAGTTCGTAGGTTCATCATGGTCTAGTAACATGACTTCCAGAATAGGATTACCGTACCACTCTGGTGCGGATCTTAATCTGGAAGATCTACAAAGTTTGGTAGTAACTTGATCTGAAGCTTTATGATCATCATCATTAGCTTCCTCACTAATTGGTGTAGGAATCATTGGAACTGATTTCTGTGATGAACTACTTTCCAATTCGGGAGAAGGTACAAATTACCTTATCAAGCTCTACTTTCCTCCCACTCACTTCTTTCGAGAGAAACTCCTTCTCTAGAAAGGATCCATTTTTAGCAACAAATATCTTGCCTTCGGATCTATGATAGAAGGTGTACCCAACAGTTTCCTTTGGGTATTCTATGAAGACGCACTTCTCCGATTTGGGTTTGAGCTTATCAGGATGAAACTTTTTTTACATAAGCATCACAGCCCCAAACTTTAAGAAACGACAACTTGGGTTTCTTGCTAAACCACAGTTCATATGGTGTCGTCTCAACGGATTTAGATGGTGCCCTTTTAACGTGAATGCAGTTGTCTCTAATGCATAACCCCAAAATAATAGTGGTAAATCAGTAAGAGACATCATAGATCGCACCATATCAATAAAGTGCAGTTACGATGTTCGGACACACCATAACATTGTGGTGTTCCGTGGCGTGAGCTATGAAACCATTCCACATTGTTTTAATTGAAGACCAAACTCAGAACTCAAATATTCGCTTCCATGATCGATCGCGAAACTTTATTTTCTTGTTACGATGATTTTTCCACTTCACTCTAAAATTCTTTGAACCTTTCAACTATTTTAGACTTATGTTTCATCAAGTAGATATACTCATATCTTCTCAAATCATCTTGTGAAGGTCAGAAAATAACGATACTTGCCACGAGCATCAACACTCATTGGATCGCATACATCGGTATGTATTATTTCCAATAAGTCAGTAGCTTGTTCCATTGTTCCGGAGAACGGAGTTTTAGTCATCTTGCCCAAAAAGGCACGGTTCGCAAGCATCAAATGATTCATAACCAAGTGATTCCAAAATTCCATCTTTACGGAGTTTCTTCATGCGCTTTACACCGATATGACCCAAACAGCAGTGCCACAAATAAGTTGCACTATCATTATTAACTTTGCATCTTTTGGCATCAATATTATGAATATGTGTATCACTATGATCGAGATCCAACAAACTATTTACATTGGGTGTATAACCATCGAAGGTCTTATTCATGTAAATAGAATAACAATTATTCTTTAACTACAAATGAATAACAGTATCGCAACAAACATGATCAAATCATATTCATGCTCAACGCAAACGCTAAATAACATTTATTTAGGTTTAACACTAATCTCGAAAATATAGGGAGTGTGTGATGATGATCATATCAATCTTGGAACTATTTCCAACACTCATCGTCACTTCCCCTCAACTAGTCTCTGTTTATTATGTAACTCCTGTTTCGATTTACTAATCTTAGCAACCGAACAAGTATCAAATACTCAGGGTCTACTATAAACACTATTAAGGCACACATCAAACACCAGATATCAAATACACCCTTGTTCACTTTGCCATCCTTCTTATCCACCAAATATTTAGGGCATTTCCGCTTCGGGACTATTTCCTTTGCGATTATAAGCACTCGGTTTAGGCTTTGGTCCAGCTTTGGTCTTCTTCACGGGAGTGACAACTTGTTTGCCATTCTACTTGAAGTTTCCCTTTCTTTCCCTTTGCCCTTTTCTTGAAACTAGTGGTCATCAACACTTGATGCTCTTTCTTGATTTCTACCTTCGTTGATTTCAACATCACGAAGAGCTCGAGAATCGTTTTCATCATCCCTTGCATACTATAGTTCATCACAAAGTTCTAGTAACTCAGTGATGGTGACTAGAGAATTCTGTGAATCATTATCTTATCTGGAAGATTAACTCCCAATTGATTCAAGTGATTGAAGTACCCATACAATCTGAGCACATGCTCACTAGTTGAGCGATTCTCCTCCATCTTTTAGCTATAGAACTTGTTGGAGACTTCATATCTCTCAACTCGGGTATTTGCTTGAAATATTAACTTCAATTCCTGGAACATCTTATATGGTCCATGATGTTCAAAACATCTTTGAAGTCCCGATTCTAAAGCCGTTAAGCATGGTGCACTAAACTATCAAGTAGTCATCATATTGAGCTAGCCAAACGTTCATAACGTCTGCATCTACTCCTGCAATAAGTTTGTCACCTAGCGGTGCATCAAGGACATAATTCTTACAGCAGAATGAGGATAAACCTCAGATCACGGATCCAATCCGCATCATTGCTACTAACATCTTTCAACACAGTTTTCTCTATGAACATATCAAAATAAACATATGAAAGCAACAATGCGAGCTATTGATCTATAACATAATTTTCAAAATACTACCAAGACTAAGTTCATGGTAAATTAAAGTTCAATTAATCATATTACTAAAGAACTCCCACTTAGATAGACATCCCTCTAATCTTCTAAGTGATTACGTGATCCATATCAACTACACCATGTCCGATCGTCACGTGAGATGGAGTAGTTTCAACGGTGAACATCAATATCTACTATATGATTCACGCTCGATCTTTCAGTCTCCGTGTTCCGAGGCCATATCTGTTATATGCTAGGCTCGTCAAGTTTAACCTCAGTATTCCGCGTGTGCAACTGTTTTGCACCCGTTGTATTTGAACATAGAGCCTATCACACCCGATCATCACGTGGTGTCTCAGCATGAAGAACTTTCGCAACGACGCATACTCAGGGAGAGTGCTTATTGATAATTTAGTGAGAGATCATCTTAAAATGCTACCGTCAATCAAAGCAAGATAAGATGCATAAAGGATAAACATCACATGCAATCAATATAAGTGATATGATATGGCCAACATCATCTTGTGCTTGTGATCTCCATCTCCGAAGCACCGTCGTGGTCACCATCGTCACCGGTGTGACACCTTGATCTCCATCGTAGCATCGTTGTCGTTACGCCATCTATTGCTTCTACGACTGTCGCTACCACTTAGTGATAAAGTAAAGCAATTACAGGGCGTTTGCATTTCATACAATAAAGCGACAACCATATGGCTCCTGCCAGTTGCCGATAACTTCGGTACAAAACATGATCATCTCATACAATAAAATATAGCATCACGTCTTGACCATATCACATCACAACATGCCCCGCAAAAACAAGTTAGATGTCCTCTACTTTGTTGTTGCAAATTTTACGTGGCTGCTACGGGCTTAGCAAGAACCGTTCTTACCTCGCATAAAAACCACAACGATAGTTCGTCAAGTTAGTGTTGTTTTAACCTTCGCAAGGACCGGCATAGCCACACTCGATTCAGCTAAAGTGAGAGAGCAGACACCCGCCAGCCACCTTTAAGCACGAGTGCTCGTAACGGTGAAACCAGTCTCGCGTAAGCGTCTGGCGTAATGTCGGTCAGGGCCGCTTCATCTCACAATACCGCCGAACCAAAGTATGAGATGCTGGTAAGCAGTATGACTTGTATCGCCCACAACTCACTTGTGTTCTACTCGTCCATATGACATCTACGCATAAAACCTGGCTCTGATACCACTGTTGGGGAACGTAGTAATTTCAAAAAAATTCCTGCGCACACACAAGATCATGGTGATGGCATAGCAATGAGAGGGGAGAGTGTTGTCCACGTACCCTCGTAGACCGTAAGCGGAAGCGTTATGACAACGCGGTCGATGTAGTCGTACGTCTTCACGATCCGACCGATCCAAGTACCGAACGTACGGCACCTCCGAGTTCAGCACACGTTCAGCTCGATGACGATCCGGACTCCGATCCAGCAAAGTGTCGGGGATGAGTTCCGTCAGCACAACGGCGTGGTGACGATCTTGATGTTATACCGGCGCAGGGCTTCGCCCAAACTCTGCGACGATATGACCGAGGTGGAATATGGTGGAGGGGGGCACCGCACACGGCTAAGGAACGATCCGTAGATCAACTTGTGTGTCCTAGGGTGCCCCCTGCCCCCGTATATAAAGGAGCAAGGGAGGGGGTGGCCGGCCTAGGAGGAGGCGCACCAAGGAGGAGTCCTACTCCCATCGGGAGTAGGATTCCCCCCCCCCCCCTTCCAAGTAGTAGGAGTAGGAGTCAAGGAAAGGGGGAAGAGAAGAGAAGGAAGGAGGGGGTGCAGTCCCTAGTCCAATTCGGACTAGGCCTTGAAGCGCCCAACCTCTCTCTCTCTTTCCCTAAAGCCCAATAAGGCCCATATACTCCCAAAGCGAATTCCGTAACTCTTGGTACTCAAAAATACCGAATCACTCGGAACCTTTCCGAACTCGAATATAGTCGTCCAATATATCGATCTTTACATCTCGACCATTTCAAGACTCCACGTCATGTCCCCGATCTCATCCGGGACTCCGAACTCCTTTGGTACATCAAAACTCATAAACTCATAATATAACTGTCATCGTAACATTAAGTGTGCAGGCCCTACGGGTTCTAGAACTATGTAGACATGACCTAGAACTATTCTCGGTTAATAACCAATAGCGGAACCTGGATGCTCATATTGGCTCCTACATATTCTACAAAGATTTTTATCGGTCAAACCGCATAACAACATACGTTGTTCCCTTTGTCATCGGTATGTTACTTGCCCGAGATTCGATCGTCGGTATCCAATACCTAGTTCAATCTCGTTACCGGCAAGTCTCTTTACTCGTTATATATTGCATCATTTCGTAACTAACTCATTAGCTACATTGTTTGCAAGGCTTATAGTGATGTGCATTACCGAGAGGGCCCAGAGATACCTCTCCGACAATAGGAGTGACAAAACCTAATCTCGAAATACGCCAACCCAACATGTACCTTTGGAGACACCTATAATACTCCTTTATAATCACCCAGTTACGTTGTGACGTTTCATAGCACCCAAAGTGTTCCTTCGGCAAACGTGAGTTGCATAATCTCATAGTTACAGGAACATGTATAAGTCATGAAGAAAGCAATAGCAATATACTAAACGATCAAGTGCTAGGCTAACGGAATGGGTCATGTCAATCACATCATTCTCCTAATGATGTGATCCCGTTAATCAAATGACAACTCTTTTATCCATGGCTAGGAAACATAACCATCTTTGATAAACGAGCTAGTCAAGTAGAGGCATACTAGTGACACTATGTTTGTCTATGTATTCACACATGTATTATGTTTCCGGTTAATACAATTCTAGCATGAATAATAAAAATTTATCATGATATAAGGAAATAAATAATAAATTTATTATTGCCTCTAGGGCATATTTCCTTCACACCTATGCGAGGCTCAAGGCCGAGTTTGAGGAGATAGTCACCGTTGAGAAGCAGTATTCCCCTGGCAAGGTAATGGCCCCCACCGAGGACGAGGAGATGGCCCCCGGAGGGATGAGATCCCCCGGTGAGTTGCACAAGGTAACAAAATAATGGCTTATTACCATAGTTGTGGTTTTTGATTATTTGCAATGTGCTTGCTAATATGTTAGGGTTGTGGAGGTTCCGGTGGACGTCCTTGATGATTCCGATGTCGCGGCCCGTCCTGTTGGCATCTCCCCGGAGATCGATTCCGATGCCGCTGTCCATCCTATGGACATCGCCCCAGAGATCGATTCTGATGTCGTGGTCAGTGCTGTGGACATCACCCCAGAGATCGATTCCCATGCCGCTGTCCGTGCTATGGTCATTGCCCGAGAGATCGATGACAAGAAATAGTTGGTCGCACTAATCCTTCAGGCTAGTTTGCATTGCCCTGTGTTTAATTACTAGAATGATGCGTGTTATCAAACCATCTTAGGGCTAGTGCATTGTCTTGTGTGGGCGGTACTTGCTAATTTTGTTTGATAGTGAATCATGCGAACCCTCTCCGAGTTATGGAAACAGATGTATCCTCACCAGCTTTTGATGTAATATAACGCATGCTTAGATGTAAGTTTGAACTGTTTATCATATCAGCAGGGCTTGTTTGATGATTCTTGGTGTTAGTAGGCTAGCTACTGTGCGAGCTATAGTACTTCCATAACACTCACCAAAGAGAAACGTTGGGGCTGATGAGCTTGTGGTACGCTTATACTTATCCGTCGTCGATAGACCAATAGCCCTAGCTCCTAAATTTGTAGGCTTAGCGATCGATCAGACAATAGTCGACACGGATACATTCATGCCTCATTTGGTTCATAGGGTAGGAAAATCGTAGCAAAAGTACAGAGACGTACAACACAAAATCATAGCAGTGCAGAGACGTACTCCCTCCGTTCCAAAATAGATGACCTAGGCGGGCTAGTTTGGCCTAGTGGGTTTCAGTGACATGACGTGGTACAGTGCCGTCCAGTCTTCACGTGTGGTAGCAGTATTGCGGGTACAGTAAGTTTTCTTGAAGAAGCGGAATTCAACGAAGTCATGATGGTTCCTTCGTCCAAACAACTTACAGTGGGAAAGGCTGGGCCTGCGATACGATCGAGGTAGACCAGGATAATTTTGTGCATGGCAGGTGGACCAGGATGGTCGACGTCCCACATGTTGGCGAATGAAAGTATTCTTTTCGATATAGAGGACGAGCAATGAGTATTCATTGTGTATTTTTTATGAAAGCTATTGTCTCCACTGTTACGACAGAGGAGTGTGAAACACGGTAGCCAAGTGAACTTGGCATGTGCACCACTCCCTCCTTCCTCATGTAATGCTACCATACTGTTGACTATAAGGTTGGCTATAATGTTACAACTTTTTCTCACTTTCTCTCTATCTATTTCCTCTCAAATGTTTTTTACCTTTCTTTTTTTAGACACAATTGTTTTTTATGCCTTTTTTTAGAATTATTTTTTTATACCAAGGAGCACGTGTAGAGCCCGGCTCTTGCAGAGCCCACTCCTTGACTTTGTCAATGCCTCTCTCTCCTCCACATAAGCGGGCTTATAGCCCAGTTTTTTAGTACTACTTGCTATGCATGCATGCAGCGGGCAGCTGGCATCTTGAGGGGCCAGGGCGCTCAGAGCGGGCTCCGGAAGCGGTCCGGACTCCAGCATGGCCCACCTCACATTATCACCATATATTTCTTGGAGTCCGTGGGTGGCGGGCGGGCAATCTCTTCTCCCTCCCTCGTTTCTCTCTTCTCAGCCGACGCCCGCCGAGCGATTAGATTTCGGCTATCGACGGTTTATTCAATTACAGTCCCACATGTCAGTGAAATTGCAAGACAACGCATGTCCCCTCTGGTGAGCGGCGTGCGAGCCGGACTGTCTGGGGTGCAACTCGTACGAGTCGTAAGTGTGCCGCCTTTTCCTTTAGAACTTGCGAAGCGTAACATTTTCGCGGGATTGATTGATAGAAATCCAGAACAAAATGACGAGGGCGGTGCTTTCCCGCTCGTTAGGCGGGCTAGTTCGAGTGATATGACGTGCTACAGTTCCGTCCACTTGCTACATTTTTATGTAAGCAAGAGTTTACACTCTTACGCGGGAGGAGTGCGAAACACCGCGGATCTGATTTTGATCGAGGGATAACTGTTCCCTGCCAAATAATGGAGGACTGTTAGCGATTATAGCATGATAGTTAGGGCATCTCCAGCGCTGGCCCACAAATTTACACCGGCATCTGTGTGAGGACACTGATGGATGCCAGCCAATGCTGCCCGCATACCTTTCGACAACTATATGAACTAGCCGGACGAAATTCGTGCAAACAAAGCAAATTTCAAATTAACCGGATGAAATTCATTACATTTCGAAAACTTTTCCTACAAACTGGATGAAATTCATTACATATTTCGCACAAACCGTACTAAAACCTAGTGTAAACCTAATCTAAATGATCGTCGGCGCCCGACCACCATGTCCGGCCATGAACTCGAGAAAGCAGGCCATTGCCTTTGCCTCCTCCTCATCCACCTCGATAACCTCCTCCTCCGGAGCACAAGGTTCTGAAGATTTCCGCCTCCACGTCGCCGTCAATCGGCTAATCAGCCGCTGAAGTTTACCCCACCAAGCTTGGCATCGACTGAGTGGAGTAGCGATGGCCTTCCTGGGAGCAGAGCAGCGGCGACCTACCATGTACTACTCTTCCTCGCTGCCGGCTGCACCCGCCCACGCGCGCCGGCTTCGTGGTCTTGGCGGCGGAGAGCGGCCGGGGGGGAGGGTGCCGGCGATCTCCTTCGTTTGCTCCTGCGACAGTACGTCGAAGAGAGCTTTGGAGCGCGCCCAGAGCAGAGCCGCCGATGTCCCTCATCTGCTCCTGTGACAGTACGTCCAAGAGAGCTTTGGAGCACTAGAAGGCCATGGTTGGAGTGGTGCCGACAGAAGGAAGGGACCGGAGGAGAATAAGTGTGGGTCCTTGGCTATGGCTGGGAGCTAGGGCTCAAGTTAATATAGCGGGCGAATGGCAATGAGCCATGACAGACGGATGGACAACTGGCGTCGGAGTAGGTTCATCGGGCGTGAATGCGGACGCTGCTTCAGTGACTTAACTGCAGATGCGTTGGGTTACTGACATGTGGGCCCAACGGGCATCTGGCCCGCATGTCAGTGACACACCAATTGCACCTGCAGTTAAGTCCGGTGAATGCGGCATTGACATTCTAGAGAGACGGTGACCGTTTCAGGCGGGAAGTGCGCGCTAGCGATGGAAGGGGTTTCGGTGTGCAGTGGCACTAAGATCGGTCACTCACAATAGTACATTCTCCGTACCATACTACCATAGTACCCTCTCTAGCTAGGCTGTTTTATAGATTGTCGTTGTGATGGACGATATACATGAGCAAGGCACTCCGAGTATGACCGTTGGTGTTGAGCCAGGTGAATACATGCTCGGCGTTCGCGTAGGCCTCCATCAAATGTCTAAATAGTAATGCCAGGCACCGCCGGGGCACGCAGGTGATGGGCTCGCCGTTTGCGTTGCGCCATGAGCAGGACTTTGATTTAGAGGGCGACATGCATGCATTAGCATGCTTTTGCAGCGTGAGCGTGAGTGTCTGACGCGAAGTATTTCATTTTCATTTGGCTAACGAGGGTGCGTTGCAGAGACGAGTCTGTGGTTTGATTCCCCACATACGCATAATTTTGGTTTTTACAGTATTTCTTTCTCCATTGACAAGTAGGCCCGCGTAGATAGATAAAGAACACGAGCTGATGAGGCGCAAGCGGACTGTTTGACTGGTCAACCAGACAAATACGGAGCTATACACTGAGCCAGTTACCATATAATCACCATATCTTGTATACAATGATCAAAGTGAGCTATCAAGACAAGTTCGATGACCGCCAATGCATTTTACTCGGTAATAAATGACCAGGATTGAAGGGGAATCCAAATTTCCTTCGTCTTATGTCCTTGAGCTCTTGAAAAACCAATGCACTATGCGGTTGTCTCGCCACTCCACCCTAGAGCTCTCACCAAGCGTCGTTCGTGCCACCGCGCCGCACACTAACCGGTAAGGCAGCGATTGCATCCCGCCGCGTCGAGTTCCTCGCTGCCCACGACCACACACAAAATGGTAGGGAAGCGATGGCATCCCGCCGTGCCGAGTTCATCGCCGCTCGCGACCTCACAACTATGTGGGAGGAATTTGAAGATGCCAAGGCCGAATGGGCGGTAGAGCAAGAGGCGGCTAAAGCCGCACAAAGGGAGCGGAAAAGTCAGAAAGCACTCAAGAAAAGAGAGGCCCGCCAAGCAAGAAAGAAAAAAACGCCTGCGCTGCTGCTGCAGAGAGGTCGTGCGGAGATCCAAGCACGGTGGGGTGTCGTTGACAAAGCCGGGAAGGAGAACGACGGTGTCTGGCCAGCATGTGAGAAGTAGTAGTACTAGTAGTTAGTGTGTGTGTCTGTGTCTGAGTACGAGCATGTACCAGTACTAGTAGTTACTAATGTAGTTTTTGGAGCAAATTACCAGTACATTAGCCTAGACTAAATGGAAAAATTCCTATCCTATGCATCAAATGGCATCTCTTTCTCTATAGGAATTGAGATGCATGTCATCTCACTTCCTATGATTTTCATATTCCTATAAAATTCCTATTCTATGAATGAAAGGATGCCTCTGTTGGAGTAACTTCTGTAGCTAGCAGTATTGCTGGTACAATAGTTTTCTTCAAGAAGCGGAATTCAACGAAGTCATGATGGTTCCTTCATCCGAGCAACTTCAAAGCGGGAAGTGTGCCTGTGATTTGATAGCTCATTAGTCATTGTTACTGCGGTGCGACGACCGGGGTGACTGATACGTCCATTTTGCATCATGCTTTTATATCAATATTTATTGCATTATGGGCTGTTATTACACGTTATATCTCAATACTTATGGCTATTCTCTCTTATTTTACAAGGTTTACCATGAAGAGGGGGAATGCCGGCAGCTGGAATTCTGGCTGGAAAAGGAGCAAACATTGGAAACCTATTCTGCACTGCTCCAAAAATCTAGAAACTCCATGAAACATGGTTTTGGAATTAATAAGAATTTTTGAGTGAAAGAAATACATCAGGGGGACCACACCTTGGCCAGAAGGGTGGGGGCGCGCCCCCCATTCTAGGCATGCCCCCTTATCTTCTGGGCCCCCTGGTGGGCCCCCAGTGTCCATCTTCTGCTGTATGAGAGCTTTTACCCAGGAAAAAATCGTGGGCAAGTTTACGGGACAAAACTCCGCCGCCACGAGGCGGAACCTTGGCGGAACCAATCTAGGGCTCTGGCGGAGCTGTTCTACTGGGGACACTTCCCTCCGGGAGGGGGAAATCATCACCAACGTCATCACCAACGATCCTCTCATCGGGAGGGGGTCAATCTCCATCAACATCTTCACCAGCACCATCTCCTCTCAAAACCCTAGTTCATCTCTTGTATCCAATCTTGTATCAAAACCACAAATTGGTACATGTGGGTTGCTAGTAGTGTTGATTACTCCTTGTAGGTGATGCTAATTGGTTTACTTGGTGGAAGATCATATGTTCAAATCCTTAATGCATATTATTACTCCTCTGATTATGAACATGAATATGCTTTGTGAGTAGTTACGTTTGTTCCTAAGGACATGGGTGAAGTCTTGCTATTAGTAGTCATGTGAATTTGGTATTCGTTCGATATTTTGATGAGATGTATGTTGTCTTTTCCTCTAGTGGTGTTATGTGAACGTCAACTACATGACACTTCACCATTATTTGGGCCTAGAGGAAGGCATTGGGAAGTAATAAGTAGATGATGGGTTGCTAGAGTGACAGAAGCTTAAACCCTAGTTTATGCATTGCTTTGTTAGGGGCTGATTTGGATCCATATGTTTAATGTTGTGGTTAGGTTTACCTTAATACTTATTTTTTAGTTGCGGATGCTTGCAATAGGGGTTAATCATAAGTGGGATGCTTGTCCAAGTAAGGGCAGTACCCAAGCACCGGTCCACCCACATATCAAATTATCAAAGTACCGAACGCGAATCATATGAACGTGATGAAAACTAGCTTGACAATAATTCCCATGTGTCATCGGGAGATCCTTTCTCATTATTAGAAATTGTCCAGGCTTATCCTTTGCTACGTAAAGGATTGGGCCACCTGGCTGCACTTTATTTACTTGTTACTCGCTACTATTTATCTTATCACAAAACTATCTATCATCTACAATTTCAGTGCTTCCAGAGAAAACCTTACTGAAAACCGCTTATCGTTTCCTTCCGCTCCTCGTTGGGTTCGACACTCTTACTTATCGAAAGGACTACGATAGATCCCCTACACTTGTGGGTCATCAAGACTCCTTTCTGGCGCCGTTGCCGGGGAGTGTAGCGCTTTTGGTGAGTGGAACTTGGTAAGGAAACATTTATATAGTGTGATGAAATTTTCTGTTACTTGTCACTATGGAAACTAATCCTTTGAGGGGCTTGTTCGGGGTATCTTCACCACGACCAGAAGAGCAAAGAGTTGCTCCTCAACCTACTGAACTTTATGAAAATATTTACTTTGAGATTCCTTCAGGTATGATAGAGAAACTGCTAGCTAATCAATTTACAGGAGATGGAACATTGCATCCCGATTTACACCTTATCTTTGTGGATGAAGTTTGTGGATTATTTAAGCTTGCAGGTAGTCCCGATGATGTTGTCAAAAGGAAGGTCTTCCCTTTATCTTTGAAGGGAGATGCATTGACATGGTATAGGCTATGTGATGATACGAGATCTTGGAATTATAAGCGATTGAAGTTGGAATTTCACCAGAAGTTCTATCATATGCATCTTGTTCATCGTGATCGTAATTATATATATAATTTCTGGCCTCGCGAAGGAGAAAGCATCGCTCAAGCTTGGGGGAGGCTTAAGTCAATGTTATATTCATGCCCCAATCATGAGCTCTCCCGGGTAATGATTATTCAAAACTTTTATGCTCGGCTTTCTCTTAATGATCGCAACCTGCTCAATACTTCCTGTGCTGATTCTTATATGCTGAAGACTATTGATTTCAAATGGGACTTATTGGAAAGAATTAAACGCAACTCTGAAGATTGGGGTTCCGACGATGGTAAGGAGTCAGGTATGACAACTAAGTTCGATTGTGTTAAATCTTTTATGGATACCGATGCTTTTTGTGGATTTAGCGCTATATATGGACTTGACTCTGAGATAGTAGCTTCTTTCTGTGAATCTTTTGCTACTCACGTTGATCTCCATAAAGAGAAGTGGTTTAAATATAATCCCCCTATTGAAGTGAAAGTAGTTGCACCTATTACAGTTGAAGAAAAGACTATCACCTATAGTGATCCTATTGTTCCTACTACTTATGTTGAGAAACCCCCATTTCCTGTTAGGATAAAGGATCGTGCTAAAACTTCGACTGTTGTTCGTAAGAGTAATACTAGGACTAATACACCTCCTGAGCAAATCAATGTTGAACCTAGTATTGCTATGGTTAAAGATCTCTTGGATGATGATTTAGATGGGCATGTTATTTATTTCTGTGATGAATCTGCTAACATTGCTAGACCAGATACTAAGATACATAGACCTGTCGTAGGCATGCCTGTTATTTCTATTAAAATAGGAGATCATTGTTATCATGGCTTATGTGATATGGGTGCTAGTGCTAGTGCAATACCTTATGATTTATATAAAGAAATTATGCATGATATTGCACCCATTGAATTAGAAGACATTGATGTTACCATTAAGCTTGCTAATAGGGATACCATTAAACCAGTTGGGATTGTTAGAGATGTTGAAGTTTTGTGTGGGAAGGTTAAATACCCTGCTGATTTTCTTGTTCTTGGTTCCCCACAAGATGATTTTTGTCCCATTATTTTTGGTAGACCCTTCTTGAATACAGCTAGTGCTAAGATTGATTGTCAAAAATACACTGTCACCATTGGCTTAGATGGTATGTCTCATGAGTTTAATTTTGCTAAGTTTCGTAGACAACCTCGTGATAGGGAACCACCTAGTAAGGATGAGATTATTAGTCTTGCTTCCATTGTTGTGCCTCCTACTGATCCGTTAGAACAATATTTGCTAGACCATGAAAATGATATGTTTATGAAGGAAAGAAGGGAAATAGATGAAGTGTTCCTTAAACAGGAACATGTGCTGAAACATAATCTTCCCGTTGAAATTCTTGGGGATCCCCCTCCACCCAAGGGTGATCTCGTGTTTGAACTCAAACCATTACCTGATAATCTTAAGTATGCTTATCTTGATGAAAAGAAAATATATCCTGTTATTATTAGTGCTAACCTTTCAGAGCTAGAAGAAGAAAGATGATTGAAAACTCTGAAGAAGCACCGAGCTGCTATTGGATATACTCTGGATGATCTTAAGGGCGTTAGTCCCACATTATGCCAACACAAAATTAAATTGGAGGACAATGCCAAACAGTTAGAGATCCTCAACGACGACTGAATCCCAAGATGAAAGAAGTGGTAAGAAAGGAGATACCAAAGCTCTTTGGGGCAGGTATAATTTATCTCGTTGCTGATAGTGATTGGGTGAGCCCTGTCCATTGTGTTCCTAAAAAGTGAGGTATTACCATTGTTCCTAATGATAAAGATGAATTGATCCCGCAAAGAATTATTACAGGTTATAGGATGGTAATTGATTTTCGTAAATTAAATAAAGCTACTAAGAAAGATCATTACCCTTTACCTTTTATTGATCAAATTCTAGAGAGACTATCCAAACACACTCATTTCTGCTTTCTAGATGGTTATTCTGGTTTCTCTCAAATACATGTGTCAGCGGGGGATCAATCAAAAACTACTTTTACTTGCCCTTTTGGTACTTTTGCTTATAGACGTATGCCCTTTGGTTTATGTAATGCACCTGCTACCTTTCAAAAATGCATGATGGCTATATTCTCTGATTTTTGTGAAAAGATTTGTGAGGTATTCATGGATGACTTCTCCATTTATGGATCCTCTTTTGATGATTGTTTGAGCAACCTTGATCGAGTTTTGCAGAGATGCGAAGACACTAGTCTCGTCCTGAATTGGGAAAAGTGTCACTTTATGGTTAATGAAGGCATTGTCTTGGGGCACAAGATTTCCGAGAGAGGTATTGAAGTTGATAAGGCTAAAGTTGATGCTATTGAAAAGATGCCATGTCCCAAGGACATAAAAGGTATAAGAAGTTCCCTTGGTCATGCTAGTTTTTATAGGAGGTTCATTAAGGACTTTTCTAAAATCTCTAGGCCTCTGACTAATTTATTGCAAAAAGATATTCCTTTTGTCTTTGATGATGATTGTGTAGAAGCATTTGAAATACTTAAGAAAGCTTTGATTACTGCACCTGTTGTTTAGCCACCTGATTGGAATTTACCATTTGAAATTATGTGTGATGCTAGTGATTATGCTGTAGGTGCAGTTCTAGGGCAAAGAGTTGATAAGAAATTGAATGTTATCCAGTATGCTAGTAAGACTCTTAATACTGCCCAGAGAAATTATGCCACTACTGAAAAAGAGTTCTTAGCCGTTGTGTTTGCATGTGATAAGTTTAGACCTTATATTGTTGATTCCAAAGTTACTATTCACATTGATCATGCTTCTATTAAATATCTTATGGAAAAGAAAGACGCTAAGCCTAGACTCATTAGATGGGTTCTCTTGCTCCAAGAATTTGATTTGCATATTATTGATAGAAAGGGAGCTGAGAACCCCGTTGCAGACAACTTGTCTAGGTTAGAGAATGTTCTTGATGACCCACTACCTATTGATGATAGCTTTCCTGATGAACAATTAGCGGTCGTTAATGCTTGTCGTGCTGCTCCTTGGTATGTTGATTATGCTAATTACATTGTCGCTAAATTTATACCGCCTAGCTTCACATACCAGCAAAAGAAAAAGTTCTTTTATGATTTAAGACATTACTTCTGGGATGACCCACACCTTTATAAAGAAGGAGTAGATGGTGTTATTAGACGTTGTGTGCCTGAGCATGAACAGGAACAGATCCTACGCAAGTGTCACTCTGAATCTTATGGAGGACACCACGCTAGAGATAGAACAGCACACAAGGTACTACAATCTGGTTTTTATTGGCCTACTCTCTTCAAAGATGCTCGTAAGTTTGTCTTATCTTGTGATGGATGTCAAAGAGAAGGTAACATTAGTAGATGTCAAGAAATGCCTATGAATTACTCTCTTGTTATTGAACCGTTTGATGTTTGGGGCTTTGATTATATGGGACCTTTTCCTGCCTCTAATGGTTATACACATATTTTAGTTGCTGTTGATTACGTTACTAAGTGGGTAGAAGCAATTCCAACTAGTAGTGCTGATCATAACACTTCTATTAAAATGCTTAAAGAAGTTATTTTTCTGAGGTTTGGAGTCCCTAGATATCTTATGACTGATGGTGGTTCACATTTTATTCATGGTGTTTTCCGTAAGATGCTTGCTAAGTATGATGTCAATCATAGAATCACATCTCCTTATCACCCGCAGTCTAGTGGTCAAGTAGAGTTGAGCAACAGAGAGATCAAATTAATTTTGCAAAAGACTGTGAATAGATCTAGAAAGAATTGGTCCAAAAAACTTGATGATGCATTATGGGCCTATAGAACTGCATACAAAAATCCTATGGGTATGTCTCATTATAAGATGGTTTATGGAAAAGCGTGTCATTTACCTCTTGAACTTGAACATAAAGCATATTGGGCTATTAAAGAGCTCAACTATGACTTCAAACTTGCCGGTGAGAAGAGGTTGTTTGATATTAGCTCACTTGATGAATGGAGAACCCAAGCCTATGAGAATGCCAAGCTATTCAAAGAAAAAGTCAAACGCTGGCATGACAAAAGGATACAAAAGCGTGAGTTTAACGTAGGAGATTATGTGTTATTATTCAACTCTCGTTTAAGATTTTTTGCAGGAAAACTTCTCTCTAAATGGGAAGTTCCCTACATTATCGAGGAGGTCTATCGTTCTGGTGCCATAAAAATCAACAACTTCGAAGGCACAAGTCCGAGGGTGGTAAACGCTCAAAGAATTAAACATTACGTTTCATGTAATCCTATCAATGTTGAAACTAATATTATTGAAACCGTAACCCCGGAGGAATACATAAGGGACACCTTCCAGAATGTTCCAGACTCCGAAAAGGAATAGGTATGTGGTACGGTAAGTAAACCGACTCCAAAACAACTCCAAAGGCAATTTTTATCAGTTTTGGAATATTTAAGAATTTTAGGAAGAAATAAGTAGTCCGAAAGGGACACGAGGCCCCCACGAGAGTGGAGGGCATGCCCACCCTTACTGGGCGCGCCCCCCTGTCTCGTGGGCATCTCGTGTGCCTCCTGGACTCCGTTTTCTTGCACGTTACGTATTTTGGTTGGTAAAAATTCATTATATAAACTCCTGAAGGTTTTGACCACCGTATCACGCAAATATCCTCTGTTTATGTTTCGAGCCGTTCCCGTTGCAGATCTAGAGCACTATGACATCACCCTCCTCCAACAACAAAGACAAGGATGCTTGGCTATTGAAGATAGAGCTGAAAAGAGAAGAACCGGAGGAGATCAACAAGGAGGAAGAGATCAAGAAGGCCATGGAGGTCCAAGCTCCGGCGGTGAAAGAAGAAGACATCCCTCAACCTTTACCTAACCTATTTACTCCAACAAAGATTGAAGCTTTCAAGATGATTGAGTTAGCTCACATTCAGAACAAGTTTCTCACGCAGGAGGATATTTTGTTGAAGGAGCATATCGTCGGACTCAAGGGCATTATCCGCAAGTTGGAGGAGCTTTTACGCTCGATGTGTGATTATCCACCATCATCATCACCACCTCCATCACCTCCGAGGACATAATCACATGGGTATGGGCACTCCCCTTGGCAACAGCCAAGCTTGGGGGAGGTGCCCCGGTATTGTATCACCATCACACTCCTATCTTTACCATTTTATTTAGTTTGATCCTTTTAGTAGTATCTTGATCTAGTAGATTGAAGTTTTGATATCAAGTAGTTTTGAGTTTTGCTTTGTGATCTCTTTTTGTAATCGAGTCTATGAGCTATCTATAGTAAAGATTAGTGTTGAGTCAAGGGCTTTGCTATGTTACTATAATCTTGAGAAAGTAGAAAGAATAAAAGAGTTCATATTGATCTTATGGTGAATGATGACTTCACACATAGAAAGTATGAGGCATAAAGTTGTTGAGAGTTGATAAACATAGTTTTGGTCATCGTTGCAATTAATAGGAAGTGATAAGGAAAGAGGGTTTCATATACATATATATTTTCATGGACACCTTTTATAATTGGGAGCACTCATTAAGTATGACATGCTAAAAGAGTTGACGTTGGACAAGGAAGACAACGTAATTGTTTATGTTTTCTCACATCTCAGTTAAAGTTTACTGTTATTGACCTTCCAAACATGTTGAGCTTGCCTTTCCCCCTCATGCTAGCCAAATTCCTTGCACCAAGTAGAGATACTACTTGTGCTTCCAAACATCCTTAAACCCAGTTCTGCCATGAGAGTCCACCATACCTACCTATGGATTGAGTAAGATCCTTCAAGTAAGTTGTCATGTTGCAAGCAATAAAAATTGCTATCTAAATATGTATGACTTATTAGTGCATAGAAAATAAGCTTTGTATGATCTTGTTATGGAAGTAATAAAAACGACGGACTGCATAATAAAGGTCCACATACAAGGGGCAATATAAAGTGACATTCTTTTGCATTAAGATTTTGTGCGTCCAACCCTAAACGCACATGACAACCTCTGCTTCCCTCTGCGAAGGGCCTATCTTTTACTTTATGTTTTTACTTTATGCTTGAGTTAAGGTGATCCTCACCTTTCCCATTTTCATTGTATCCTTTGGCAAGCTCCTCGTGTTTGAAAGATCATGATATATATATATATATATATATATATATATATATATATATATATATATATATATATATATATATATATATATATATGCCAATGGATGTAAGTTAGCATGGGCTATTATTGTTGACATCACCTAAAGGTGAATACTGTTGGGAGGCAACACAATAAGCCCCTATCTTTCTCGATGTCCCTGAAACTCCATAACCACAAGTATTGCGTGAGTGTTAGCAATTATAGAAGACTACAAGATAGTTGAGTTTGTGAACTTGCTGAAAATCTCTATTGTTGACTCTTTCCAATGTTATGATAAATTGCAGTTGCTCCAATGACTGAGATTATAGTTTGTTAGTTCTCAATGCAGTTTTTGAACCATACTTGACATTGTGAATTGATTGTTACTTGAGCATAAGAAATCATATGATAAAATTTAATTATGTTGCTGTTATAAGAATGATCATGATGCCCTCATGTCTGTATTTTATTTTTATCGACACCTCTATCTCTAAACATGTGGACATATTTTTCGATTTCGGCTTCCGCTTGAGGACAAGCGAGGTATAAGCTTGGGGGAGTTGATACATCCATTTTGCATCATGCTTTTATATCAATATTTATTGTAATATGGGCTGTTATTACACATTATATCTCAATACTTATGGCTATTCTCTCTTATTTTACAAGGTTTACCATGAAGAGGGGGAATGTCGGCAGCTGGAATTCTGGCTGGAAAAGGAGCAAACATTGGAAACCTATTCTGCACTGCTCCAAAAATCCTGAAACTCCACGAAACATGTTTTTGGAATTAATAAAAAAATTTGAGCGAAAGGAATACATTAGGGGGTCCACACCTTGGCCAGGAGGGTGGGGGCGCGCCCCCCTACTGGCATGCCCCCTGTCTCCTGGGGCCCCTGGTGGGCCCCCGGTGTCCATCTTCTGCTATACGAGAGCTTTTACCCTGGAAAAAATCGTGGGCAAGCTTACTGGACGAAACTCCACCGCCACGAGGCAGAACCTTGGCGGAACCAATCTAGGGCTCTGGCGGAGCTGTTCTGCCGGAGACACTTCCCTCCGGGAGGGGGAAATCATCACCAACGTCATCACCAACGATCCTCTCATCGGGAGGGGGCCAATCTCCATCAACATCTTCACCAGCACCATCTCCTCTCAAAACCCTAGTTCATCTCTTGTATCCAATCTTGTATCAAAACCACAAATTGGTACCTGTGGGTTGCTAGTAGTGTTGATTACTCCTTGTAGTTGATGCTAATTGGTTTACTTGGTGGAAGATCATATGTTCAGATCCTTAATGCATATTATTACTCCTCTGATTATGAACATGAATATGCTTTGTGAGTAGTTATGTTTGTTCCTGAGGACATGGGTGAAGTCTTGCTATTAGTAGTCATGTGAATTTGGTATTCATTCGATATTTTGATGAAATGTATGTTGTCTTTTCCTCTAGTGGTGTTATGTGAATGTCGACTACATGACACTTCACCATTATTTGGGCCTAGAGGAAGGCATTGGGAAGTAATAAGTAGATGATGGGTTGGAGACGTATCAGCATCCCCAAGCTTAATTCCTGCTCGTCCTCGAGTAGGTAAATGATAAAAGAAATAATTTATGAAGTGTGAATGCTAGCAGGTGCACAATTTTGATCAATGATAAGTTCAATCACCTTTTCTAGCATCAATAAGTGTCATAATAGTAGCTTATCTCATAAAACTTTTCATGGTCAAGTAACAATCTATTCACAATGTCAAGTATGGTTCAGGAACTTCATTGAGAACTAACAAACTATAATCTCAGTCATTGAAGCAATTGCAATTTACCATAACATCGAAAAGAGTCAAGAATAGAGCCTTTCAGCAAGTCCACATACTCAACTATCATGTAGTCTTCTACAATTGCTAACGCTCACGCTATACTTGTGGTTATGGAGTTTTGACCGAACACTGAGAAAGATAGGGGCTTATTGTGTTGCCTCCCAACGTATTCACCTTTAGGTGACGCCAACAATAATAGTCCATGCTAACTTACATCCAATTGGATATATATATATATCAAGATCTTTCAAACACGAGGAGCTTTCCAAAGGATAAAATGAAAAAGGGAAAGGTGAAGATCACCTTGTCTCAAGCATAAATTAAAAACATAAAGTAAAAGATAGGCCCTTCGCAGAGGGAAGCAGAGGTTGTCATGTGCGTTTAGGGTTGGATGCATGAAATCTTAATGCAAAAGAATGTCACTTTATATTGCCACTTGTATGTGGACCTTTATTATGCAGTCCGTCGCTTTTATTGCTTCCACAACAAGATCGTACAAAGCTTATTTTCTCTGCACTAATAAGTCATACATATTTAGATAGCAATTTTTATTGCCTCCACCATGAAAACTTACTTGAAGGATCTTACTCAATTCATAGGTAGGTATGGTGGACTCTCATGGCAAAACCGGGTTTAAGGGTATTTGGAAGCACAAGTAGTATCTCTACTTGGTGCAAGGAATTTGGCTAGCATGAGGGGGAAAGGCAAGCTCAGCATGTTAGGAAGTCCATGACAATATACTTTAACTAAGATGTGAAAAAACATAAACCATTACGTTGTCTTCCTTGTCCAACATCAACTCTTTAGCATGTCATACTTAATGAGTGCTCACAATCATAGAAGATGTCCAAGATATATAGTATATTGATATGTGAAGCTTCTCTTTCTTTATTACTTCCTATTAATTGCAACGATGACCAAAACTATGTTTGTCAACTCTCAACAACTTTTATGCCTCATACTCTTTATATGTGAAGTCATTACTATCCATGTTATAAGCATATGAAACATATATAAGTTCAGATTTATGACATTCAATTCATTCCCCCATTTATTCGTAGGATATACATGAAGCAGATGAGTAAATGACAAACTAGTCCAAAAGATATGAGTGAAGGACACTGAGTAGTCAAATAATTAACTAGCCATGGGAGGGTTCTTTTTTTATTCAATATTTCAGATCCAATTATTTTATTCAAACAGCAAGTAAAATTGAAAATACGCTCCAAGCAAAACACATATCATGTGACGAATAAAAATATAGCTCCGAGTAAGGTATATCGATAGTTTTGAAGACGAAAGAGGGGATGCCTTCCGGGGCATCCCCAAGCTTAGGCGCTTGAGTCTTCCTTTAATATTACCTTGGGGTGCCTTGGGAATCCCCAAGCTTAGGGTCTTCCCACTCCTTATTCTCCTCCTATCGATATCTCACCCAAAACTTGAAAACTTCAACCACACAAAACTTAATGGAACTTCCTGAGATAGGTTAGTATGATAAAGAATAAAGCATTCACTTTGGTGCTGTAAAAGACAAGGTTCATAATTGTTTTCACACAATGCCTACTGTACCATATCATTTCTGCAATTTATATTGCGAAATATAAGCCATAGAAACTAGGGAACAAGCAAACTATGCGATGAAAACAGAATCTGTCGGAAACAGAACAGTATGTAATGATCGGAGCAATAACCATACTTCTCCTACTCCAAAAATTATGAAATAAATTGGTGGACTTGAGTAATTTGTCTATTAATCTTCTGCAAAAAGAATCGCCTCAAAATCACTCTTCTGCAAAAAATGACAGCTAATCTCGTGAGCGTAAAGTTTCTGTTTTTTACAGCAACATCACATTAACTCTCACCCCAAGTCTTCCCAAAGGTCTTACTTAGCACTTTATTGAAACAAAAGCTGTAAAACATGATTACTACAGTAGCTTAATCATGAAGACACACAAAAACAGTAAGGTTAAATATTGGGTTGTCTCCCAACAAGCGCTTTTCTTTAATGCCTTTTAGCTAGGCATGATGATTTCAATGATGCTGATATAAAAGATAAGAGTTGAAACATAAAAAGAGCATCATGAAGAATATGACTAGCACATTTAAATCTAACCCACTTCCTATTCCTATGGATTTTGTGAGCACACAATTTATAGGAACAAGAAACAACTAGCATAGGAAGGCAAAACAAGTTTAACTTCCAAACTTTAAGCACATAGGGAGGAAACTTGATATATTGCAACTCCTACAAGCATATATTCCTCCCTAATAATAGTGTTCAGTAGCATCATGGATAACAACTTTGTTCTCATACTCAATTGGAACCTCTTCCGAAATAGTGGAATACTATCTAAACTTGACACTCTTCCAAATCCACATTCATAAATATCACACTACGATTCAACACGCTCCAAGATAGTGGGATCACTAATTCCTAAAGTTGACACTCTTCCAAACCCACTTTAATTTTTAGTATGATTCATACTCCAAAATATATAAGTGAAGTTCATGGAGCATTCTACAGTTAATATAGACTAACCAATGTCCAAGCTCAAAATATATAAGTGATGCACACGAAGCATTCTATAAAACCACACTCAAACGATTTAAGTGAAGCACAAAGAGCAATTCTATAAGATTATACTTAAAAGATATAAGTGAAGCACATGAAGTATTATATAAATCAATGAAGAGCTATCTCATACTAGCATGATTCTTAAAGAAAATAAAAACACAAAGGACACAAATCATGTGAACAAAACAAAAACCGAGGTATACCGATATCTGTTGAAGAAGAAAGATGGGATGCCAACCAGGGCATCCCCAAGCTTAGATGCTTGAGTATCCTTTAAAATATTTACTTGGGGTGCCTTGGGCATCCCCAAGCTTGAACTCTTGTCTCTCTTTATTCTTCTCACATCGGTAACTCCTCGTTCTTCAAACACTTCATTCACAAGAACTTAAACAAAAACTTTGTGAGATCCGTTAGTGTAATAAAGCAAAATACCACTTTAAGGTACTGTAATTAAATTATTATTTATCTATATTGGTGTTAATATACTGTATTCCAACTTCTCTATGGTTCATACCCTTACATACTAGCCATAGATGCATCAAAATAATCAAACAACACATGAAAAACAGAATCCGTCAAGAACAGGACAGTCTGTAGTTATCTGGAAGTTTAGTAAACTTATGTAACTCAAAAAATTATAAAATAAATTTGACAATTTGAAAAAAATTGTACAGCTGTAATGTGAAAAAAATTTCAGACACATTTGACTTTTCAGTAAAAAAATGTAAATTCATGCACTACAGCCAAAGTTTCTGTTTTTGTTCTGCACATAGTAAGCAAGCAATCTTATCATACTAAAACCAAAGCTTGGCACATTATTTTTATAATACAAAGGATATATACAAGGGGATAATTATTTACAGAGAAACTTCCATGAAAAATTCTACATTGTTTCCGTGAGCATGAACACAAGTGCTCAAGGTCGACCCTCACTTCTCTTTTTGAAAAACTTTTTTTAGGCATGAGAGGCAAGTAATTTTTTTGGCTATTTTCATTCTTTTTAATTTTTTTTGTATGTTTCACCCACAACTAAAAATAAACAAAAAGGAAAAACAAAATCTACTTAGTGAAGAAAGCAGAGAAGCACACACGAGAATATCAACCCCACGCTATTGCTCCCCGGCAACGGCGCCAGAAAAGAGCTTGATAATCCCCAAGTGCAGGGAATCATCGTAGCAATTCCCAAAGGTGGAAGTGATAAGTTATGGAGTGTCGAACCCACAAGGAGCTAAAGGTAAGATCAATATTCTCTCAAGCCCTATCTGCCACTGATACGACTCTACGTGCACCGAACGTTTGCATTCAACTAGAAACAAGAAATAAAACTATGTTGTGGGTATAAAGAGGATAACTTTGTATGATATCGGAGAGCTAAAATATGAAAGTAGGTGCTGTTATCATAAAGTTAGAATATATTACTAAATATTATAAATAGCGAGTGTGGAATAATGGTGGATCGGTGCGCGGAATTGTCCTAGGCAATTGTTAACAAGATCGGTAGTCGTCATTGCAATTTCATATGAGGGAGAGGCATAAGCTAACATACTTTCTCTACTTGGATCATATGCACTTATGATTGGAACTCCAGCAAGCGTCTGCAACTACTAAAGATCATTAAGGTAAAACCCAACCATAGCACTAAAGCATCAAGTCCTCTTTATTCCCATACGCAACAACCCCCTTACTCGGGTTTGTGTTTCAGTCACTCACCAACCCACTATAAGCGAATCATGAACGTATTGCAACACCCTACAGCGGGAATCCCTCACGCTTGCGGGACACGGAGGGCACCATAGGACAGCACCAAGATAAAACATACAACTCGTACCAATCTAGACCATCAATCAACCCAAGGATAAAAGATATCTACTCAAAACATCATAGGATGGCAACACATCATTGAATCATAATATGCGGCATAAAGCACCATGTTCAAGTAGGGATTACAGCGGGGTGCGGGAGAGTGGACCGCGTAAAAGAGATGAGGATGGTGATGATGATGGTGATGTTGATGAAGACGATCACCGCGGTGATGATTCCCCTCCCGATGGCACTCCGGTGCCACCAAGAGAGAGGAGGAGAGGTTCTCCCCTTGTGCTTCCTCCTCCATGGCTTTCCCCCTCTGGTCCTTGGCCTTCATGGCGATGAGGGCCCCTCCGAGATCCTCCTCCATGGCCTCCGGTGATGATGGCCCCCTTCGGCAGGGTGCCGGAGAGGGCCTAGATTGATTTCTCATGGCTACAGAGGCTCGCGGCGGAAAACTTCCGATCTAGGTTATTTCCCGAAGGTTTCTATATTTATAGGAATTTTTGGCGTAGGTTTCACATCAGGGGGGGTCTCCAGGCACGCCCTAGGGGGGTGGGCGCGCCCCCACCCTTGTGGGCAGCCCGGGACTCTTCTGACCCAACTCCGATGCTCCGTGGTCTTCTTTTGGTCCATAAAAAATCATCAAAAATTGGCACGTCAATTGGACTCCGTTTGGTATTCCTTTTCTGTAAAACTCAAAAACAAGGAGAAAACAGAAACTGGCACTGGGCTCTAGGTTAATAGGTTAGTCCCAAAAATCATATAAATGCATATAAAAAATCATAGATGGATAATATAATAGCATGAATACTTCATAAACTATAGATACGTTGGAGACGTATCAATGACTCGGAATGGGCGGAGGCATGGGGATGGACGGCACTGGCAGGCGGCAGCGGCCACCATGCTAGATTGTTCCAAAGACTTCCTTTTTAACTGTTGAGCAATGAGGTTGTGGGAGATAAGGATGTGGAGAGAGGTGCGGGTATCTTTTGTAAAATTATGATAGTTTGCTTTCTATCCGTCAGATATAGATCATACGGTCTATATTACAAGATGGCAGGCACACTATCATCGCCAACTCATTTTTTATAAGGGTATAGATATAGATATAGATGATAAGTTTGCTGACTACTAAAGTAAAGTGGAATTTCTCCATGTTATGCAAGTAAATTAAGGTGATTGTTTATCATACGGGTAAGGTTGGATGAAGGGTGGTAGGAACAAATGCTCCGCCTAGAGCATGTGTGTGTGAGATGGAGTCTTAGTGTGTGTGGGATGTGTGTGTGTGAGTGTGTGTGTGTGTGTGTGAGAGAGATGGAGTCTTAGTTTGTGTGTGAGAGAGAGAGAGAGATGGAGTCTTAGTGTGTGTGGGGGGTGGGTGGGTGGGTGTGCGTGCGTGTGTGCGTGAGAGAGAAAGAGAGAGAGAGATGGAGTCTTAGTGTGTGTGGGGGGGCGTGCATGCGTGTGCGTGAGTGTGTGTGTGTGTGTGTCGCGGGGTCCTCTGTGGCGGATGTAATTTAAGTGTGCATGGCTTCATCATAGAAAGGTGATGTGTATGGCAGAGGCCACCAACGATGGGGTGCGAGAGAGAAAATGCCCGTAGAGAGGGAAGAGAAGGTGTGTGCGCGTGAGAGGAGTCGACATCGAGAGAACGTGTTTGTTCGAAAGACACCGAGGAAGACTACTATATATCGATGGTGCATGTAGGCGGGAATTAAACAAAGGGATGATCTTATTGGTTTCGGGGATATAGGGGAATAGTGAGAGGCAGGGGGTAGCTAGAAGAAGATTGTTAAGTGTGAGTGTGTGTTTTACCCATCCAGGCGGAAGTTATATGCACACAAGAGGAGAACGATTCGATGTGGCGTTAGGATTGAGGGTAATTAACTACGTATGGAGATATAGAGACCTTGAACGTGCATGTGTGAGAGGTATACATGTATACGTGGGATGTGTGCATGGGCGCGCGCGCATGATCGAGATAAAAGAAAGAAGACATAAGTCATAAGATCAATGACATGGGAGAGACGGATCGGTATAACAATATGCATGCATGTGAGAATGTACGGAAGAAGGCCCGACAATTGAGCATGTGTTTTTGTCTTTAAGAGATAGTGGCATGGGCTAGAGCATGCATCTATGGCAAGCAGAGGGAGTGAGTCACAATGATTGTGCAAAAGAGATCAACCTATAAATGCATATGTATGGAGAGACATATATAGTGTGGGTGATAGGAAGCAAGACTCTGTGCGAGAAAGAAATGTTGACGGAGAAACTACAGATAGATACAGAGATGGTGATGCTAGCTAGAGGGACATCCGCTAGTTTGGGTGTTGGACATGACCGCCGGGTGGTTCAGAGGGTGAAGTTATATATGTGTGTGAGAGGGCACTTGACTGCATGTAGAGAGAAACATATGTAGTGTGCGTGATAGGAATCAAGAGTGAGGGCAAGAAAGAAGGTTGATGGAGAAATAGATAAATAGAAAGATAAAGATGCTAGCTAGTGTGCGTTAGAGATAGGAGTCGAGTGGATCAGAAGGCTGAGTTATGTGTGTGGGTGTGAGAGAGATAGAGAGAGGGTGCATGTGAGTCATATACAAACAGATATTAGAGAGAAATGAGATCCCGAGAGATGGAGTTTTGTATCTGCGAGAGAGAAAGATATTTCACAACGAAAGTGATAGCTAGAGAGACATATGAGGGAACACAAGATATCTCTAGGGAGAGAGAGAGAGTGTGTGTGAGCGACATACAAGAGAACAATGGAGAAATATGAGACCCTGGGAGACAGAGTTTGTGTCTATGTGTGAGAAAGAGATATTTAAGAGGAAGAGTCGTAGGTCTCATATCTGAGGAGCGAAAGACATCTCTGTATGAGGGGTGTGCGAGTGGCACACATGGGAATAGTAGAGAGAAATGAGACCCCGAGAGACAAAGTTTTGTGTTTGTGTGAGAGAAAGAGATTCCACACGGAGAATCATAGTTAGAGACACATAGCAGGGAGCGAGATATACTTAGAGAGAGATAGAGTGATGAAGGTCGAGGGAGAGAGTACCGTCAGTGTGTTATGAAGATAAAAGATCATTGTCGACATACAAGTAGCACGAGAGATACTTGAGAGACGATGAACGCGTATAGGTCCAGAGAGATAGTCCTATATAAGCATGAATGGTAGCTATATGAGACGAATATCTGGATTAAATGAGATTCAAATATTTAAACTGGAGATCACGACATCGATAATATCATAACGCAAATTGGTGTATCAAACATGCATATTAATTTGAATTTGGGCACACGTGTAATGTTATATAGTTTATCAATATTGCTGATCCCTAGATTCTTTAATTACAAACAATGCATGGTTTATATGCAATTAATGTCTAAATGGGATTACACTATATGTTGCATGTGTGAAACACATTATACATGTTTGAGAAGTAAAAAAGAACTCGCATGAAACACACATTAATTGGAGACAGTTAGCAAGGAATGCATACATTGGATTTCAACATAAAGTGGTTTCAAATATTTGAAAATCCAAATTGATGGATACAACCTTATGAATCTGAGATCATGCCATTTGTAAACCATATTTATGTATAAATGATGTTGTGCTTTTGAAAGTATATATAAAAAATGATGTATATAGAATGTAATTCCAATTGAAAATGGATCCCGCCCAAAAAAATAGAATACAAACGGGATTCGAATTGAGTTGGCACGGTAAATGTGCACTCTGCAAAATTTGAACGAAGCGGGGAAAGTCACCGTAACCGCCCGAAACCAAAATCTGCGAGATGGAAATTACTACTGCCTATCCCTGCCACGCAAAGCCTATCTGCTGGATTTCTATAGGTTTCGATAGGGGTAGGTTTGTAATTTCACCCAAATGTGACGTAACCGCCTCTGACCCGGATTCATACACAGTGGGCGCCAAAACACAGTGTGTCCTCGACCGAAATCGACTCCCTCCCCGATTCATATTCATACACGGTGGGCGCCAAAAACAAACTCTTGTCGGCAAATATTCGGTGTATGCGAGATTACTGTCCTATCCCCAACCGACTAATATTGTTGTGATGTAGGAGAAATTTGAAATGGGGGCTAAGTTTGTAAATTTCCTTGCATTTGAGACAAATGCGCCCTGAATACATGGTTCCCCCCTTCCTCTCTACCTCCCTTTCCCCATTCGTACTCCGTGGGCGCCAAAACACCCTCTCCACCCCACCCTCCTCCGTCTGCCGCCATCCGCCACCCCATCCACCGCCGTCCTCCTCCACCATGCCGGAGCTGATACCCCGACGCTGCCGTCCATTACAAGAGATCGACCTCTATCTTCCACGGCTTCGGACCGGGATCCTTGCATCCCGTCCTCTCGCTTCATCCCCGCCATCATACACCTTGCCGGCGCCGCTCCTACGACCATCTCGTCCACCACGCCCAGCCGCCACCGTCTACCCTCCTAGATCTACTTCCACGCCGCCGACAGCCATCACTACCGCAGCACCGTCAAATTCTCAAGAGATCGTGCAGCGCCCGACGAGAGGCGGTACTCTTTCGTATCTGCTCAACTTATTTATCACAGCAAGAAAATAGATCGCCACTGCTTTACTCTGATTTCTTGTCTTGGTTGCGAAGTTGCCTTTGTCCGGTTTGCACCTTCAGATCCGCCATGGCACGCTCAACACTATACTCCCAATGCTTATGGTTTTCCTCTTTTATATTCCACACTAGTTAAATCACAGTAGACTAAATTCAAAATTGGGTCAGTCGATTTTTCAGAGCTCGCTGGAGTTCGCCGGTGCAAACGAAGGGTCTAGGGTGGTTGTGGGGCCTCGCCGAACGAAGAAAACTCGACGCGGGTGGGGGTTGGGGCGAGGGTGGGGGTGGGGGTGGCAGAGGAACACTGGCGGTGGGGGCCGGTGGTCCGGCCGGCGGCCCATGCGGTGTTATGTATGGGAAGAATCAGAGACGAGGAAGAAGAAGGGTTAGGAGACGTAGGATCTTCATCCAAACGCCTGAAATGGTCGAGAGACAGCTGGGAGTTGCATTCTTAATGCGCTCTGGTTCATCATGTGTGGGCACTGCGCAACCAACATTTTATTATCCAAAATCTGCTTGCTCTTCTTTACCATGTTCCTCTTTCGTTGTTCTTTAATATGTACTCTCTCTGTTTCTAAATACAAGTATTTGTATAGATTCCACCATGGACTACATATGGAGCAAAATGAGTGAATCTACACTCTAAAATGTATCTGGATACATCTGTATGTGATCCATAGTGGAAATCTCTACCAAGACTTATATTTTGGAACGGAGGGAGTATGATAGTAGTATAGTATGTTCCTTGTACAGAAGATGAGCAGGGACATTTGCAGTGTAGAGGTCTATACGGTTGGTTGTGATGGACACTTTGAGCCTCTTTGAGTCATAGGATTTTGTAAACATAGGAATAGGATTTGTAGTGACCTGCCCACTTGAATCCTATAAGAATAGCAAGGAAATGCGGGGAGCGGTGTCGCCTATGAGAGTTACACTGATATTAATAGTACCGCACCTTCACTTGAAGAGAGCTGGTATCCGAAGCCTTTCTGGCCGTACCGGCAATACTAGCACATATATTCCAGCAAGTTCCACTTTGCTAATTTTACTCTGATGCTTAAGGTTTTCCCATTATATCTACACTATGATCTGTGTAGCTGCTTTGTGTCGCACTAGTAGCAGTCCACTCTTGAAGCTAAACACTACAATGACTTACAAAATTGGCACCAAGGCATTGAGTGCCATTCTGGATGCAATGAAACTCATACGCTCCCCACCTGTTGACTCTTGTTTAGAATATGATCCTAGTGACTCTTGTTCAAAATTGCCACATATAGAGAGACAACACGGAATTGCACTTCTTTGGGCGCTGTGATTCATCATGAGTGGGCAACCAACATTGTATGCAATGAAGCGGAACCTCAAGAATATGCTTCCTCTTCTGTTTTTTAACATGTTCCTCTTTGTTTATTCTGTATTTAGTACATACAGTATGTTCCTTGTCAGGAAGGGGCGCAAGGACTGTTGGAAATATGCCCTAGAGGCAATAATAAAATGGTTATTATTATAATTCCTTGTTCATGATAATTGTCTATTGTTCATGCTATAATTGTATTGATCGGAAACCGTAATACATGTGTGAATACATAGACCACACCATGTCCCTAGTGAGCCTCTAGTTGACTAGCTCGTTGATCAACAGATGGTCATAGTTTCCTGACTATGGACATCGGATGTCATTGATAACGGGATCACATCATTAGGAGAATGATGTGATGGACAAGACCCAATCCTAAGCATAGCACAAGATCGTGTAGTTCGTTTGCTAGAGCTTTTCCAATGCCAAGTATCATTTCCTTAGACCATGAGATCATGTAACTCCTGGATACCGTAGGAATATTCCGGGTGTACCAAATGTCACAACGTAACTGGGTGGCTATAAAGGTGCACTACAGGTATCTCCGAAAGTGTCTGTTGGGTTGGCACGAATCGAGACTGGGATTTGCCACTCCGTACGATGGAGAGGTATCTTTGGGCCCACTCGGTAATGCATCATCATAATGAGCTCAATGTGACTAAGTAGTTAGTCACGGGATCATGATTACGGAATGAGTATAGTGACTTGCCGGTAACGAGATTGAACGAGGTATTGGGATATCGATGATCGAATCTCGGGCAAGTAACGTACCGATTGACAAAGGGAATTGTATATGGGATTGCTTGAATCCTCGACATCGTGGTTCATCCGATGAGATCATCGTGGAACATGTGGGAGCCAACATGGGTATTCAGATCCCGCTGTTCGTAATTGGCCGAAGAGTTGTCTCGGTCATGTCTGCATGATTCCTGAACCCGTAGGGTCTACACACTTATGGTTCGATGACGCTAGGGTTATAAGGAAGATATGTATGTGATTACCGAATATTGTTCGGAGTCCTGGATGAGATCCTGGACGTCACGAGGAGTTCCGAAATGGTTCGGAGGTGAAGATTTATATATGGGAAGTTGTCATACGGTCACCGGAAATGTTCGGGGGCATACCGGTATTGGAGGGGTTCTGGGGGTCCACCGGGAGGGGCCACCTGTCCCGAAGGGCCTCATGGGCTGTAGAAGGAAGGGAACCAGTCCCTTGGAGGGCTGGGCGCCACCCCCCTTGGGCCCATCCACCTAGGGTTGGGGGCGGGACCCTAAAGGGGGCGCCCCCCTTGCTTGGGGGGCAAGCCCCCTCCCCTTGGCCGCCGCCCCCTTCCCCTTCTCCCTATAAATAGAGGGGCGAGGGGAGGGCTGCACCACCACATCTATACCTGGCCATGGGAAGCCCAGCCCGGCCGGCCCGACCCGACCTGGCCAGAAAAAGCCCGACCCGGCCCGGCCCGACGCTGCCCACGGGCCGGGCTCGGGCCTAGATTTTGAGCCCGAAGGCCGGGCCGGGCCGGGCCCGGGCCCGTCGTTTTGGTGTTTTCTGAAGGTCGGGCCGGGCCAGCCCAAAGCCCGATGGGCTTTTACACGTTCGGGCTGGGCTCGGGCCCAGAAAACAGGCCCAATGGCGGGCGGGCGGGCCGGGCTGGGTTTTTGCCGGGGCTTGGCTAGGCCCGGCCCGGCCCGAGGTATGGCCAGGTATAACCACATCCAAGGCACAGCCCCTCCCCTCCGCAACACCATCCTCCTCCGTAAGAGCTTGGCGAAGCCCTGCCAGAGAATTGCCGCTCCATCACCACCACGCCGTCGTGCTGCTGCTGGAGCCCTCTTCCTCAACCTCTCCCTCCTCCTTGCTGGACCAAGGCGCGGGAGACGTCACCAGACTGCACGTGTGTTGAATGTGGAGGTGCCGTTGTTCGGTGCTTAGATCAGAGTCCACCGCGATCTGAATCGTTTTCGAGTACGACTCCTTCATCCACGTTCTTGCAACGCTTCCGACTTGCGTTCTTCAAGGGTATGAAGATGCACTCCCCTCTCTCTCGTTGCTAGTTATTTCATAGAGTGATCTTGGTGATGCATAGAATTTTTTTTAATTTCTGCAACGATCCCCAACAGTGGCATCATGAGCTACGTCTATGAGTAGTTTCTATGCACGAGTAGAACACAAGTTTGTTGTGGGCGTCGATTTTGTCAATTTACTTGCCACTACTAGTCTTATCTTGTTTCGGCGGTATCGTGGGATGAAGCGGCCCGGACCGACCTTACACGTATGCTTACGTGAGACAGGTTCCACCGACTGACATGCACTAGTTGCATAAGGTGGCTAGCACATGTTTGTCTCTCCCACTTTAGTCGGATCGGATTCAATGAAAAGGGTCCTTATGAAGGTTAAATAGCAATTGGCATATCACGTTGTGGTTTTGGCGTAGGTAAGAAACGTTCTTGATAGAGACCTATAGCAGGCACGTAAAAAAACTTTCAACAACAATTAGAGGACGTCTAACTTGTTTTTGCAGCATATGCCGTGTGATGTGATATGGCCAAAAGGATGTGATGAATGATATATATGTGATGTATGAGATTGATCATGTTCTTGTACTAGGAATCACGACTTGCATGTCGATGAGTATGACAACCGGCAGGAGCCATAGGAGTTGTCTAAATTTATTGTATGACCTGCGTGTCAATGAATAATGCCATGTAATTACTTTACTTTATTGCTAAACCGTTAGCTATAGTAGTATAAGTAATCGTTGGCGTGACAACTTCATGAAGACACGATGATGGAGATCATGATGATGGAGATCATGGTGTCATGCCGGTGACGATGATGATCATGGCGCCCCGAAGATGGAGATCAAAAGGAGCAAAATGATATTGGCCATATCATGTCACTACTTTATTGCATGTGATGTTTATCATGTTTTACATCTTATTTGCTTAGAACGATGATAGCATAAATAAGATGATCCCTCATAATAATTTCAAGAAAGTGTTCCCCCTAACTGTGCGCCATTGTGAAAGTTCGTTGTCTCGAAGCACCACGTGATGATCGGGTGTGATAGATTCTAACGTTCACATACAACGGGTGTAAGCCAGATTTACACATGCAAAACACTTAGGTTGACTTGACGAGCCTAGCATGTACAGACATGGCCTCGGAACACAAGAGACTGAAAGGTCGAACATGAGTCGTATAGAAGATACTGTCAACATGAAGATGTTCACCGAGGATGACTACTCCGTCTCACGTGATGATCGGACATGGCCTAGTTGACTCGGATCATGTGTCACTTAGATGACTAGAGGGATGTCTATCTGAGTGGGAGTTCATTAAATAATTTGATTAGATGAACTTAATTGTCATGAACTTAGTCTAAAATCTTTGCAATATGTCTTGTAGATCAAATGGCCCACGCTAATGTTGCCCTCAACTTCAACGCTGCTAGAAAACCAAGCTGAAAGGCGATGGTAGCAACTATCTGATGGGTCCGAACTTGAGGATCATCCTCATAGCTGCCAAGAAAGCATATGTCCTAGATGCAACGCTAGGTGAAGCACCCGTTTTCCCAGCAACTCAAGATGTTATGAACGCCTGGCAGTCCCGTAGTGATGATTACTCCCTGGTTCAGTGCGGCATGCTCTACAGCTTCGAACCGGGGCTCCAAAAGCGTTTTGAGCAGCACGGAGCATATGAGATGTTCCAAGAGCTAAAAATGGTTTTCCAAGCTCATGCCCGGGTCGAGAGATATGATGTCTCCGACAAGTTCTACAGTTGTAAGATGGAGGAGAATGGTTCTGTCAGCAAGCACATACTCAAAATGTCTGGGTTGCACAACCGCTTGTCTCAGCTAGGAGTTAATCTCCCGGATGACGCGGTCATTGACAGAATCCTCCAGTCGCTCCCACCTAGCTACAAGAGCTTTGTGATGAACTACAATATGCAGGGAATGGTGAAAACCATTCCTGAGGTATTTTTAATGCTGAAATCGGCGGAGGTGGAGATCAAAAAGGAACATCAAGTGTTGATGGTCAATAAAACCACTAGCTTCAAGAAAGGCAAGGGTAAGAAGAACTTCAAGAAGGACAGCAAGGGAGTTGCTGCGCCTGGAAAGCCAGTTGCCAGGAAGAAGCCAAAGCATGGACCCAAACCTAAGACTGAGTGCTCTTATTGCAAGGGAAGTGCACACTGGAAGCGGAATTGACCCAAGTACTTAGCGGACAAGAAGGCCGGCAACACCGAAGGTATATGTGATATACATGTAATTGATGTGTACGTTACCAATACTCATAGTAGCTCCTGGGTATTTGATACCGGTGCAGTTGCTCATATTTGTAACTCAAAACAGGAGCTGCGGAATAAGCGGAGACTGGCGAAGGATGAGGTGACGATGCGCGTCGGGAATGGTTGCAAGATCGATGTGATCGCCGTCGGCACACTACCTCCACATTTACCTACGGGATTAGTTTTAAACCTCAATAATTGTTATTTAGTGCCAGCTTTGAGCATGAACATTGTATCTAGATCTCGTTTAATAAGAGATGGCTACTCATTTAAATCCAAGAATAATGGTTGTTCTATTTATATGAGAGATATGTTATATGGCCATGCCCCGCTGGTCAATGGTTTATTTTTAATGAATCTCGAACGTGATGTTACACATATTCATAGTGTGAATACCAAAAGATGTAAGGTTGATAACGATAGTCCCACATACTTGTGGCACTGCCGCCTTGGTCACATTGGTGTCAAACGCATGAAGAAGCTCCATGCTGATGGACTTTTGTAGTCTCTTGATTACGAATCATTTGACACATGCGAACCATGACTCATGGGCAAAATGACCAAGACTCCGTTCTCCCGAACAATGGAGTGAGCAACCAACTTATTGGAAATCATACATACTGATTGTGCGGTCCAATGAGCGTTGAGGCTCACAGAGGCTATCGTTATGTTCTCACTCTCATTGATGACTTAAGTAGATATGGGTATGTCTACTTGATGAAACACAAGTCTGAGACCTTTGAAAAGTTCAAGGAATTTCAGAATGAGGTAGAGAATCAACGTGACCGAAAAATAAAATTCTTACGATCAGATCGTGGGGGAGAATATTTAAGTCACAAATTTAGTACGCACTTAAGGAAATGTGGAATCGTTTCACAACTCACGCCGCTGGAACACCTCGGTAGAATAAAGGTGTCCGAACGTCGTGTCGCACTCTATTGGATCCGTGCGATCTATGATGTCACTCACCGATTTACCGCTATCATTTTGGGGATACGCTCTAGAGACAGCTACATTCACTTTAAATAGGGCATCGTCTAAATCCGTTGAGACGACACCGTATGAATTATGGCTTCGGAAGAAACCTAAGCTGTCGTTTCTAAAAGTTTGGGGATGCGATGCTTATGTCAAGAAACTTCAACCTGAAAAGCTCGAACCCAAGTCGGAAAAATATGTCTTCATAGGATACCCTAAGGAAACCATTGGGTATACCTTCTACCTTAGATCTGAAGGCAAGATCTTTGTTGCCAAGAATGGGTCCTTTCTGGAGAAAGACTTTCTCTCGAGAGAAGTAAGTAGGAGGAAAGTAGAACTTGATGAAGTACTGCCTCTTGAACCGGAAAGTAGCGCAGCTCAGGAAAATGTTTCTGTGGTGCCTGCACCGGATAGAGAGGAAGTTAATGATGATGATCAAGGTACTTCGGATCAAGTTGCTACTGAACTTCGTAGGTCCACAAGGACACGTTCCACACCAGAATGGTATGGCAACCCTGTCCTGGAAATCATGTTGTTAGACAACGGAGAACCTTTGAACTATGAAGAAGCGATGGCGGGCCCAGATTCCAACAAATGGCTTGAGGCCATGCAATCCGAGATAGGATCCATGTATGAAAACAAAGTATGGACTTTGACAAACTTGCCCGATGATCGGCGAGCGATAGAAAATAAATGGATCTTTAAGAGGAAGACGGACTATCGTGGTATTCTCACCGGGGGGGTGCAAGACGACATATGCCACAAGGTGGCTTCGTGTGAGGGTAAGACTGTTGCTGGCATATCCAAGGACGGGTATGCGAGTAGCACGCGCTAGTTTACCCAGGTTTGGGGCTCTCCGCAGAGATAACACCCTACTCCTGCATGTCTGAGTATATATCTGGGGTGTACATCAGGCAATACAAGGTGCTCCTGGAGCTGTATTTGGGATCAGTGTCATGGACATCTGACTCTGTATATGTGTGTGTCCGGAGTGAGCATGCATGCTCTAGTGGCCAAGCATGGCCGTGGGGAAGTGTGTGGCCGTGGGAGTCCATCCTCCTGTATGGATGGATGAGGCCCCCTTTTATAGTGTGTAGCTAGCTTAATGTGTAAGCTAGCTAGTGGCATGGGTGGTAGTGGCTTTGGTTGTAAGCTACTTTGGGTAGCTTACAAGCCAAGCTATGTAGGCATAGCTAGTGGCATGGTGCATGTCATGCTTGTCCCCTAGGGTACTTTATAAATCAGTACCCAGGGGACATGGTACACTCTAGATGACGTTGCGGTACGGTCGTCCCAGTCGATGTCGGGTCGGGCTGCAGTCGGCAGCCGGCTGGTTGGTGCAGTCGGCAGCTGGCTGGTTAGCGCAGTCGGCAGTCGGCACCCGGCCGGGCAGAGCAGCCGGACAGGGAGCCGGTAGGAGCGGCCGGGCAGTCGGACTGGGGGGCTTTGCTAGCCCCGATGTCTTGATTTATTGTCTCGCCGTCTTTGGGGTATCCGTGTCCAATTACTCCGATAGTAGCCCCCAAGCCTCCGGGCAACTTGGTAAAGTTGGGGGGAGGTTTTTTGGCGAGTGTTCATGGAAATGATCATGAAAAAGACAAAGTTAGTCCACGTAGATATATCAAATGTTTGCTTTTAGCGTTGCAAGTTTTATGCGGAGGGTGCCGACTCGGTTTCATCCGAGCCCCCTTAATCTTTTTCGTGTTCCCTCCGTATTTTGGCTTGTGCTCTCGCTCGCCGGACAGCCGCTCTGCGGTGTGTGGCTGAGAGTGGGCCGTGAAGCGGAGTGTACAGTAATCGGAGTCTGGGAGCAGATTTAACCGAGCAGATACTCATAAAGGAAATGATCGGGTTGCCCAATGCGTTTTTCTTCGCGGACGTTTTTTCCCGTGGGCCGGTGGCCTCCAGTGTTCACTCTTGCCAACCGGACAGCCGCTCTGCGGTCTGTGACTGAGAGTGGGCCTTTGGTACCGCACACGCTACTAAGTCGTCTGCGGGAACTAACGTCTCAGGCCAAGCAGCCAGCCTCCGGGCCAACTCTGGCTGGCGCCAGGGCGAACAGTAATGCAACTGTAACAAAATGCAGAGATAGCCTCCCGAGCATCGCTCGAGGTTATCCATGCTTGTGTGGTGCAAAAATATGCGGGTGAGGAGCTCACATTGATTTTCGTGTAGCCGCGGTCGTCGAAGACAGCCGGCGCGGCTCGACGCTCGCGGAGTGCGCCGGCGCATCCGCTGGGTGTAGCCTTCGAGCCCCCGGGTGCTCGAAGGGGGGTCCCGGCATGTCAGGCTCGACCGGCCAGGCGGCGAGGAGTCTTGCAACACACTTTTTCTTCTTTTTCTTTTCTGCCGGCTGCTGGCAGCCGGACGAAACTCTTCTCTTGTCTCTTGCTTTTGTTTCTTGCAATCTTCCGTGGAGCGCTGTCAGGCGCTCCATCGGGTGTATCCCCGAGATTCGAACGATCGGCGATCGGGCGGATCTCCCGGCAACTACTTTGTCTTCTTCCTTGCGGGAGCGAGTCAGCACACCCGCTGGGTGTAGCCCCCGAGATTCGGGCCGACTGCTGAGCAGTCGGGCTGGATCTCCCAGCAACTACTTTGTCTTCTTTTTCATGGGGGCGCAACAAGACTCTGCTGGTGTAGCCCGAGATTCAGAGCCGATCACGAGCGGTGGGCTGATCTCCAGCACTACTTTGTCTTTTTTTCTCTTCAGCCGGCTGGGCAGGCGGATTCTGACACAACAGTCTGGTTTTTTGCAGCTGGTCAGGCAGCCAGTGGTCGGACGCACATCTGGCAGTCGGACACACATTTCTTTCTTCTTCTTCTTTTTTGTCCATGTGAGCAGCCGGACGCCACCAGTCGGCCTCAGCTTTTCTCTTCAGCCGGCCAGCAGGCACTCGGCCTCTTCTTTGTTTGGGCGGCCGACATCTCTTTTCCACCCGGCCATTACTTTTTTTTCCGCATCGGGCACCCGGCCTCTTCTTCTCTTTCTGTCCGGCTGCACGCGGCTAGCCGGACCCTCCATTTTTTGTCACAACCAGCCGGCTGGGCACACAGCCCTTGACTCTTTTCTTTTACACAGCTCTGCTCTTTTCTTTGCCCATCCCCCTGTGGGTAGTCGGCCACAATAGGAGCCGGCAGCGGGCTGTTGGCCCAGACCACGTCACCGGATACTTTCTGGCAACACGCGATGACCGACGACGAACGACGATGATGAACAGAGCTCACTGACTATCTTGGTTTCAGCCCCATGACGGCAAGACGTGCGTGTACCGAGCTAGCACACGAGGTGACTACTTCCAGACGTGTACTACCTGCGATTAGCCGAAGCTAAGCTAGCAACCAGAACGATTCCTTCACTTGATCTATTCTAGCCAATACACATGTACGCACGCGAAACCAATATTGATTGCCAACAGGGGCTTGTCGCTCCTAGCCTTTTCTTTATTGATCTCCACGGTGCAATTGTTACAGAGGGTACCGGCTACATGTATATATAGCATAGGATAGCTACGTGAGCAATACTACTCGGTTTGATAATCCTAGTCCTACACGGTACATGCAAGTAACCTATTCGTACATGGATTCCTATTCCTACTTGACCACGTGCACGTTCCGCGCACTAACTCGTGTTTAAGTCTAACAATCACCCCCCTAAACACGATATGGTCACGTCATAGCTCAGATGCCAATCCTTCTTCGTATCTCCAAGACCTTCTCTCGATCCAAAGCCTTGGTCAGGATGTCCACCAGCTGATCATCGGTGCGACTGTAGTTGACCTCCGTCTTACCTTCTTCCATGCAGTCCTTTATGTAATGATACATCATATCAATGTGCTTGCTCCTTTCACGCCGCACTGGATCCTTGCATAGAAAATCTGTAGACTCACTGTCAACATTGAGCACCATCGGTTCCGGATCTCGATCCATGAAATCACCATGTAGCCTTCCTAGCCACACACCTTGATACTCTGCTTCACTTGAAGTCGATGTCACCACTTTATACTTTCGTGATAGCCAACTTACTATGCTTCCTCCAAGGAAATATGCCACGCCCGAATTACTCTTACAACCGTCGACAATTCCTTCCTTGTCACTACCACTGTAGCCAAGTAGTTTCACCATCTCCTTCTTGCTCAGCTCAAGACAAGGTTCCATTGAAGCGACAATGTGATTGCAATCTTTCATGCCACTGCTTTCAAGAATCTTCCTTGCGTATGCCTCCTGGCATAGTGTGATCCCCTCCGGCTTTTGATGTTCATTTGTCCCGACGTTGCAACTCAAAAGGCCTAGATCATCCATCTTGAAAAGCTCATTCATCTGTAGCTTGAACTTTGCAATCACCTTTTCATCTGCACCAGTAATCAATAAGTCGTCGACGTAGATGCCAACTAGTAGACGATCCCTTCCTTCACCTCTCTTGTACATCGCATGCTCTAGTGGGGCTTTCTCAAATCCAAGAGAAATCATCGTCTGATCAAGTTTGATGTTCCATGCCCGAGAGCCTTGCCGTAGCACGTACAAGACTTCATGTAGCTTCAGTACCTTGTGTTCCTCTCCCTCTTTTATGAATCCCGGTGACTGATTCACATACACATCTCCTTCTAACTTGCCATTCAAAAACGTGGATTTTACATCCATGTGATGTATCTTCCATGATTCCTGAACCGCGAGAGCGATGAGTAATCTCACCGATTCCATCTTTGCAATGGGAATGAACACTTCTTCGAAGTCCGGACTTTCCTCTTGCACATACTCTTTGGCCACTAGCCTTGCTTTGTGCTTCACGGGCCCTTCGACATCTTTCTTGATCATATATTCCCACTTGAGATCCATGAATTTTTCATTGTTGGGAAGATCCACGAGCTCCCATGCATTGTTATCGTGTATCGACCTCAACTCCTCTTCCATAGCCTGACGCCAACACTCCATCGTATTTGCGTCATTAAAATCTGCCGGTTCCTCGACACTTAGACACCGCCATCCACTCCTCATCTTTGTCGGGTCAATCGTTCGAAGAGCTTGCTTCGAATATTATTGTAACATCGGCTGTGGATGTATGGACGTGGTTGGTTGTGTCCTTTCCTCCATTACTGTCAGAGACGACGTGCTATTTTCTGCTACACACTTTACTTTTGGCGAAGCAAAAATTCCAACGTGAGCTCCCAAAGCTAGGCCTCTTTTTCCTGGCACAGTGTATGGAATGCTTCCCGATGGCAATACTGAGCTGCACCCTCCAGCCGTATGGGCTACTTGTGGAGTTTCACCATGGGATGTGACAAGCCCATCTTGTCCTGCTCCTTGCCCTCCTGCTGGGGACGTACTAGTACCCGTACGTGGGCTGTAGCAGCCTTCGTATCCATCGCTTGGTCCCTTGCTGCTACTTTCTAGCCTTGTGGATTATCCGTTTTCTGGGACATGCAGTGCCGCGTCGTGGCCACCAACTCCATGTATCTGCACCGTCGAGCTAGCTGCGCTTGCACTCGATACACCAGCGACTTCCAGTTCATTCGTAGCCGCTGCACTCGTCTTCACTTTTGCGCTAGCATCAACAACAATTTTTGTTTCTTTGTGGACTTCCGACGCCACATATGTCTTTTCTTTCTGTGGACGCATCGCACAAAAACTACTCCTCCATGGCCGAGCACACGGGGCAATTGCTGCATTCGCTCCAGTGAAATTAGCACTTATGCCCGCAACATCGATGTAGGTTTCAGAATCACCCCCCATGTCCGTAGCATCGACGCGAGTTTCCGAACCATGATCTTGAGAGTGAACTTTTTCTTTACGTAGCACGACAATTTCTTTAGCCGACGCTTGAAGAACTGGATCCTTCTCGTCCACGAGTTCACACATCAACATCATGTCACCTTCGTCTCCTTGCTGGGCTATGAGCGCCTTCTCCTTCGGGGGATTCTTACACTCCGACTTGAAGTGTCCGAGCAGATTACAGTTGTGGCAGCGGATCTTCCTCTTGTCGAACTTTTTCTTCCTTGGCTTCTCCGACTCTTCGTCGGTGTCCTTTGCGGGACGGTACTTTCCGCCACTATCGGACGCCTTGTCGAAATTGTTCTCTTTGGAAACCATTGCCTTCCACTGAGCACGCGTAAGCATCAGGTACTCATCCTGTTTCGCGTCGCCGTAACTCAACTTCATCCGCTCGTCATGGGCCTTGAAGCGACCAACCAGATCATCCAAAGTGAGAGTCTTGAGATCAACACACTGCTCGATCGCTGACACAATCGGCATGTAGCATGGTGGAGCAGCACGTAGGAAACGCCGAACCACAGAGATGTCCTCCAACTTCTCTCCGAGACCGCGAATCCCGTTTACCATCATTGCCACCCTTGCGGCGAAGGCGTCCACCGTCTCATCTTCTCCCATCCTCAGATTCTCGTAACTTTTCAGCAAAGTTTGCAAGTTAGCCTCGCGCACACGCAGAGTGCCCCAGATGCAATATCTTGAGCGTGTCCCATGCCTCCTTCGCTGATGTCTTCGAGATTAGATGCCGCTGCACGCCCACCGCATCACCGAAAGATGGACGTGATAGCTGGCGATCCTTCCGATACAAGGCACCACCCTTCAGGTACTCGTCACCACCGGGGTCGACGGCTTCCCAGAGCTCATTGGCCTCGAGCGCCCACTCCATCATGGTCTCCCACACCACGAAGTTCACACGGTCGAATCGTGGATACTCCAATCTCACCGGAGCAGCAATTACTTTAGCCACACCGGAGTACTCTGCCAGCTGCTTGGTCTTCTCATCGTCCGACATAACCTCCTGTTACTAGGAGATCAACCTTGCTCTGGTACCAATTGTTGGCCCAGACCACGTCACCGGATACTTTCTGGCAACACGCGATGACCGACAACGAACGACGATGATGAACAGAGCTCACTGACTATCTTGGTTTCAGCCCCAAGATGGCAAGACGTGCGCGTACCGAGCTAGCACACGAGCTGACTACTCCGAGACATGTACTAACTGCGATTAGCTGAAGCTAAGCTAGCAACCAGAACGATTCCTTCACTTGATCGATTCTAGCCAATACACACGTACGCACGCGAAACCAATATTGATTGCCAACAGGGGCTCGTTGCTCCTGGCCTTTTCTTTATTGATCTCCACGGTGCGATTGTTACAGAGGGTACCGGCTACATGTATATATAGCATAGGATAGCTACGTGAGCAATACTTTTTTTTGCGGGGAACTTTAGAGAGCTTTATTAAACAAAGGCATTATTTGAGCAATCGGCCGTAAGGTGCGACGAGAAGCTAGGGGTGGAGTCCAGCCAGCTTTCGATCCTGATGGCGTACATGCACGCTTAGCACACAAATGTGCAGGACCGTTAGCGGCTCTTATTACATGAGAAATATTGAAAGACAAAAAGCTAAGAGAGAGCTCTCTAATTTCAGCAACTATTGGAGCTACTATCGACCGATCGACGTAGCCAAGGTTCCAGAGGTTGACTGCCTCAAGACAGTCGGTCTCCATTTGCACGTGTAAGAAGCCACGAAGCTTGGCAAAGATGACGCCTTCACGAAGCGCAAGCATCTCAGCAATGAAAGGATCCATTGTCCCCAGTTGGGGTTTACACCATGCACCCAGGAGAGCCGAGGAGGAGCGAGCCACACCCACCAATCCGCCAAAGCGAAGATCGAATCAGATTGCGCATCGTGTTGATTTTGATATGGGACTCTTCGGGGGGTCGCCATCCATGACCCGGTAGTGGTATGAACACCTGCCGGGGTATATCAAGCAGCGCTAGGTCCTCGCGGATGCGACGAACCGAGCTCGCAGGATCAATGTTCTCTTGGTCATGCGTCCTTCTGTTGTGAGACATCCATATTGCCCACATGACTGTGATGATCGTAGCGCGATCCTTGTCAGTAAACCTTGGTTCACAGAGGATATCACGCGCCCAAGTGTTGGGGTGGAGCTGAGGCAGTCTGATATCAAACAATAACCTTGCCTCCTCCCAGAAGCTTCGTGCATGGGAGCAATGCACTAGGGCGTGCATCAGGTCTTCGTCCATAGCAAGACACAATTTGCATAAGCTGTTAACTTTGATATGCCGGTAGTGGAGAGTGCACTCGTCAGGGATGATCCCCTTAAGTACCCCCCACCAGAATACCCGTACTTTTGGGACAACTTTGAGTTTCCACAGTTGGCTCCACATCTGTTGTTCACTCATTGATGGCGTCGCTATTTGCCCCTCTTCAAGAGCTAATCGCTCTTTTTTGTTCATCAGAGCTCGATAGGCTGATTCAACAGAGTAGATGCCGGTTCTCTCGTGTGCCCAAGCCAAGAAGTCTTCTCCACCACCCTGCCGGAGTGGGATGTTCAAGATGGCTTCTGCATCCGGCGCGATGAAGGTGTCGCGCACAAGATCATGCTTCCAGGTCCAGTTGACCTCATCGATCAGGTCACTGACCATTGTAGCCATCGCAGCCGGTGGCCTGAAGAGCGGCCGCATGGTAGCGGTAGACGGGATCCACTGGTCCTCCCAGATGGAAGTAGATGCACCATCCCCGATGCGTTTTAGCAGGCCAACATGGAGAGCTTCGCGGCCAGCAACAATGGCCCTCCATATGGCAGATGAAGATTTAGGAGTTGTTGCTTGCATAAAATCACAGTTAGGGAAATATCTTCCTTTCATTACTCTTGAACAAAGAGCGTCCGGCTTTGTCATGAATCTCCAGCCATGCTTCCCGAGGAGCGCTAGATTGAAATGTCGGAGATCACGAAAGCCCATCCCTCCTTTAGTCTTTGGCGTAGCTAGTTTGTCCCAAGCGATCCAGTGCAAGGACCGCCTGTCAACCAAGCTTCCCCACCAAAACTTTGCCATGTTTGAGGTTAAACCTTTGAATACTTTCTTGGTAAGCAGAAAACAAGACATGCTAAAAGTTGGTATAGCCCGAACAATAGATTTGATCAATGTTTCTCTACCTGCACAAGCAAAGAACCGTTCAGACCAACCCTGCATTTTCCCCCTCGCTCGGTCTCCAATGTGTTCAAAAGTACCACTTGTGATTCTCCCAACAACAGTGGGTAGACCAAGATACCGCTCTGAAAAAGCTTCTGAATGGATGTTGAGCAGCTGTTTGAGGGATTCTTTGAGCGCCGCCGGTGTGTTTGGGCTGAAGTAGATAGCACTTTTAGCTCTGTTTACACACTGACCGGAAGCCTCCCCGTATATTCTTAGGATATCATTCAGCCTAATTGCACTCTCCGTGCTTGCCTTGATGAAGATCAAACTGTCATCAGCAAATAAGAGGTGACTCACCCAAGGGGCCCGAAAATTCACTCGTATGCCCCGATCCACGTAATTGCCATAGTTTTTCAGCATAGAGGAGAATGCTTCGGCACAGAGCAAGAATAGGTATGGGGATACGGGACAACCTTGCCGAAGGCCTCTTGAACTACGTGAGCAATACTACTCGGTTTGATAATCCTAGTCCTACACGGTACATGCAAGTAACCTATTCGTACATGGATTCCTATTCCTACTTGACCACGTGCAACTCGTGTTTAAGTCTAACACGGGCGAGCGGGGAGCCGGACGGTGCGGCGCGGCACATCCGGCCGCGGGGAGGGGCGCCGGCTGGGGGCGGAGGAGGAGCCGGCCCGGGGCGCAGGCGCGCGGGAGGCCGGGTGCTGGCTGAGGATGAGAGGACGGCAGGCAGTGATGCGAGCGCAGGCCGAACGGGGCCTGCAGGCGCGGTAGGCGGACGCGAGCGCGACCAGGCGGAGGAGGAGGCCGGAGCCGGCCGGGCCCGCCGCAGCCGGCGCAGGAGCAGGGGAGCCGCGCCGCTGACGGAGGCGGGCGAGCAGGCGAGGCCGGCTGGCGCAGGAGCCACAGTCGGCCAGGGCGGCGGTGGTTGGCCACAGCGGCGAGGCGGACAGGCCTCCCGCTCGAGGCGGTGTGCGGGGAAGCCGGCACAGGAGGAACCGGCGCAGGGCGGGCCAGCGTCGGGGATCCGGCCCAAGCGCCAGGAGCGGGACGAGGCCGGGCAGACGCATGGGCACCCGGCCGAGCAGCCGGCGCGGTTGGCGCATGTGCGAGCGAGGTGGGACGACCACAGGGAAGAGCCGCGGCGATGGCAACGCGCCGGGACGCGCGGACCCGGAAGGAGCTGGGCGAGGCGCACAGGGGAGGAGCAGCAGCTCGGGCGGCGCCGGCTGGAACAGCGAGGCGGCGAGCGGGATGCAGCCGAGGCGGTGCGGGCATGGCGTTGTGGAGGAGGCCGGCTGGGTCGCGGACGGAGCCGGCCCAGCGCGGGCTGCATCGCGCGGAGGCCGCGGGGGCGGAGCCGGGAGCCGGTCAGCGTGGTCGAGGCAGCGGGGAGCCGGGGCCGCGGCGGCCGGGCATGCGGGGACGGGAGCCGGAGCGGGACCCAACGCGTGCGGCAAGGGCCAGCTGCGGGACGGGAGCCGGCCGCGGGCGGAGGTGTGAGGGCGTCCGCGGAGTGACCCGGGGCCGGGGTGGAGCAGAGCGGAGGCGATGCCGTGCCTGGCCATTATCTGAACATTGTCTGGCTGATGGTTTGACCATGGTTGACTGATGCATGGTTAGCTTAGGAGTGGTGTATGAACATTGTACGGCTTGTATCCAGGAAATGTATGAGTGGGGTGGTAGGCAGCAACGGAAACAACGCAGCGCAGCGACGGAGTCGCCGGCCGGAGCGACGACGAGGCTCACTCGTCCGCCGGGTCACATGCGCGCACACGAACTCACCTAGCTAGCGAAGCCACTGCTGCAGCCGAATCCATCGGGTTCGCTAGCTAGCCGTGCACGAACGAGTGTATGCACAGAAACCGGAGGTGCTCGGGATAGCCGCAGAGCAAAGAGGAGCTGCGAGCGCGCAGACCGAGGGCGAACGACAACGACGACGCGCCGTCCAGCACGGTCGTGCCGGGGGCATGCTGATGTCAAGCCCCGACTGGTGCCGGAGAGATGGCAGCGGCGTCGCGGTGATGATGAAGATGGCGAGGCCGACGGCAAGGACGCGCCGCCCTCGCGGCCACTCCGGGGGCATGTCGATGTCGAGCCCCCGACCGCTATCGGAGAGACGGCGCGACGCCGCGGCGGTGAAGACAAAGATGGTCCCGCCCGGACTGCGAAACCAGCAGCAGCGCAGTATCATAGTACCGTCCCACGGTAGGCGCCAAATGTCGTGGTATTTTCACGGGGGGTGCAAGACGACATATGCCACAAGGTGGCTTCGTGTGAGGGCAAGACTGCTGCTGAAATATCCAGGGACGGGTATGCGAGTAGCACGCGCTAGTTTACCCAGGTTCGGGGCTCTCCGGAGAGATAACACCCCTACTCCTGCATGTTTGAGTATATATCTGGGGTCAGGCAGTACAAAGTGCTCCTGAAGCTATATTTGAGATCAGTGTCATGGACATCTGACTCTGTATATGTGTGTGTCCGAAGTGAGCATGCATGCTCTAGTGGCCAAACATGGCCATGGGGAAGTGTGTGGCCGTGGGAGTCCATCCTCCTGGATGGATGGATGAGTCCCCCTTTTATAGTGTGTAGCTAGCTTAATGTGTAAGCTAGCTAGTGGCATGGGTGGTAGTGGGTTTGGTTGTAAGCTACCTTGGGTAGCTTACAAGCCAAGCTATGTAGGCATAGCTAGTGGCATGGTGCATGTCATGCTTGTCCCCTGGGGTACTTTATAAATCAGTATCCAGGGGACTCGGTACATTATAGATGACATTGCGGTACGGTCGTCCCGTCGGTGTCTTGTCGGTGTCGGGTCGGGCTGCAATCGGCAGCCGGCTAGTTGGTGCAGTCGGTAGCCGGCTGGTTAGCGCACTCGGCTTTCGGCAGTCGGCCGGGCAGAGCAGACGGACGGGGAGCCGGCAGGAGCAGCCGGGCAGTCGGACTGAGGGGCTTTGCTAGCCCCGATGTCTTGATTTATTGTCTCGCCGTCTTCGGGGTATTCGTGTCCAATTACTCCGACACGGACACGGACGGTAATGTTACGATCTATAAAGCTCGACTTGTCGCTAAGGGTTATCGACAAGTTCAAGGGGTTGACTAAGATAAGACCTTCTCACCCGTAGCGAAGCTGAAGTCCATCCGAATCATGTTAGCAATTGTCGCATTCTACAATTATGAGATATGGCAAATGGACGTCAAAACGGCTCCTTAACGGCTTTCTTAAGGAAGAATTGTATATGATGCAGCCGGAAGGTTTTGTCGATCCTAAGAATGCTAACAAGGTATGCAAGCTCCGACGCTCCATCTATGGGCTGGTGCAAGCATCTCGGAGTTCGAACATTCACTTTGATGAAATGATCAAAGCGTTTGGGTTTATGCAGACTTATGAAGAAGCCTGGGTTTACAAGAAAGTGAGTGGGAGCTCTGTAGCATTTCTCATATTATATGTGGATGACATACTATTGATGGGAAATGATATAGAACTTTTGGAAAGCATAAAGGCCTACTTGAATAAGTGTTTTTCAATGAAGGACCTTGGAGAAGCTGCTTACATATTAGGCCTCAAGATCTATAGAGATAGATCGAGACGCCTTATAGGTCTTTCACAAAGCACATATCTTGATAAGATATTGAAGAAGTTCAATATGGATCAGTCCAAGAAGGGGTTCTTGCATGTATTGCAAGGTGTGAAATTGAGCTCGGCTCAAAGCCCGACCACGGCAGAAGATAGAGAAAAGATGAGTGTCATCCCCTATGCCTCAGCCATAGGGTCTATTATGTATGCCATGCTATGTACCAGACCTGATGTAAACCTTGCCGTAAGTTTGGTAGGAAGGTACCAAAGTAATCCCGGCATGAAACACTGGACAACGGTCAAGAATATCCTAAAGTACCTGAAAAGGACTAAGGATATGTTTCTCGTTTATGGAGGTGACGAAGAGCTTGTCGTAAAGGGTTACGTTGATGCTAGCTTCGACACAGATTTGGATCACCCCAAGTCACAAACCGGATACGTGTATATTTTGAATGGTGGGGCAGTAAGCTGGTGCAGTTGCAAGCAAAGCGTCATGGTGGGATCTACATGTGAAGTGGAGTACATGGCAGCCTCGGAGGCAGCACATGAAGCAATCTGGATGAAGGAGTTCATTACCGACCTAGGAGTTATTCCCAATGCGTCGGGCCGATGACTCTCTTCGTGACAACACCGGAGCTATTGCCCTTGCCAAAGAGCCCGTGTTTCACAAGAAGACCAGCACATCAAGCGCCGCTTCAACTCCATTCGTGAAAATGTTCAAGATGGAGACATAGATATTTGTAAAGTGCACACGGATCGTAATGTCGCAGATCCGTTGACTAAACCTCTTCATGAGCAAAACATCATCAACACCGTAACTCTATGGGTGTTCGATTCATCACAATGTAACTAGATTATTGACTCTAGTGCAAGTGGGAGACTGTTAGAAATATGCCCTAGAGGCAATAATAAAATGGTTATTATTATATTTCCTTGTTCATGATAATTGTCTATTGTTCATGCTATAATTGTCGGAAACCGTAATACATGTGTGAATACATAGACCACACCATGTCCCTAGTGAGCCTCTAGTTGACTAGCTCATTTATCAACAGATGGTCATGGTTTCCTGACGATGGACATTGGATGTCATTGATAATGGGATCACATAATTAGGAGAATGATGTGATGGACAAGACCCAATCCTAAGCATAGCACAATATCGTGTAGTTCGTTTGCTAGAGCTTTTCTAATGTCAAGTATCATTTCCTTAGACCATGAGATCATGTAACTCCCAGATACCAGGAATACTTTGGGTGTACCAAACGTCACAACGTAACTGGGTGGCTATAAAGGTGCACTACAGGTATCCCCGAAAGTGTCTGTTGGGTTGGCACGAATCGAGACTGGGATTTGTCACTCCGTATGACGGAGAGGTATATCTGGGCCCACTCGGTAATGCATCATCATAATGAGCTCAATGTGACTAAGTAGTTAGTCACATGATCATGCATTACGGAACGAGTATAGTGACTTGCCGGTAACGAGATTGAACGAGGTATTGGGATACCGACGGTCGAATCTCAGGCAAGTAACGTACCGATTGACAAAGGGAATTGTATACGGGATTGCTTGAATCCTCGACATCGTGGTTCATCTGATGAGATCATCGTGGAACATGTGGGAGCCAATATGGGTATCTAGATCCCGCTATTGGTTATTGGCCGGAGAGCTGTCTCGGTCATGTCTGCGTGATTCCCAAACCCGTAGGGTCTACACACTTAAGGTTCGATGATGCTAGGGTTATAAAGAAGATATGTATGTGATTACCGAATGTTGTTCGGAGTCCTGGATGAGATCCCGGACGCCACGAGGAGTTCCGAAATGGTCCGGAGGTGAAGATTTATATATGGGAAGTTGTCATACGGTCACCTGAAATGTTCGGGGGCATACCGGTATTGTACCGGGGCCACCGGAGGAGTTCCGGGGGTCCACCGGGAGGGGCCACCTGTCCCGGAGGGCCTCATGGGCAGTAGAAGGAAGGGAACCAGCCCCTTGGAGGGCTGGGCGCCACCCCCCCTTGGGCCCATGCGCCTAGGGTTGGTGGGGAAACCCTAAAGGTGGCGCCCCCCTTGCTTGGGGGGCAAGCCCCCTCCCCTTGGCCGCCACCCCCCCTCTAGATCTCTTCTAGAGGGGGCCGGCCCCCTTCCCCTTCTCCCTATAAATAGAGGGGCGAGGGGAGGGCTGCCCCACCACGTCCAAGGCGCAGCCCCTCCCCTCCCCAACACCTCTCCTCCTCCGTAAGAGCTTGGCGAAGCCCTGCCGGAGAACTGCCGCTCCATCACCACCACACCGTCGTGCTGCTGCTGGAGCCCTCTTCCTCAACCTCTCCCTCCTCCTTGTTGGATCAAGGCGCGGGAGACGTCACCGGGCTGCACGTGTGTTGAACACGAAGGTGCCGTTGTTCGGTGCTTAGATCGGAGTCCACCATGATCTCAATCTCTTTCGAGTACGACTCCTTCATCCACATTCTTGCAACGCTTCCGACTTGCGATCTTCAAGGGTCTGAAGATGCACTCCCCTCTCTCTCGTTGCTAGTTACTTCATAGAGTGATCTTGGTGATGCGTAGATTTTTTTTTAATTTCTGCAACGATCCCCAACAGTGGCATCATGAGCTAGGTCTATGAGTAGTTTCTATGCACGAGTAGAACACAAGTTTGTTGTGGGCGTCGATTTTGTCAATTTACTTGCCACTACTAGTCTTATCTTGTCTCGGCGGCATCGTGGGATTTAGCGGCCCGGACCGACCTTACACGTACGCTTACGTGAGACAGGTTCCACCGACTGACATGCACTAGTTGCATAAGGTGGCTAGCGGGTGTCTATCTCTCCCACTTTAGTCGGATCGGAATCGATGAAAAGGGTCCTTATGAAGGGTAAATAGCAATTGGCATATCACGTTGTGGTTTTGGCGTAGGTAAGAAACGTTCTTGCTAGAAACCTATAGCAGCAACATAAAAAAACTTGCAACAACAATTAGAGGACGTCTAACTTGTTGCAGCATATGCCGTGTGATGTGATATGGCCAAAATGATGTGATGAATGATATATATGTGATGTATGAGATTGATCATGTTCTTGTACTAGGAATCACGACTTGCATGTCGATGAGTATGACAACCGGCAGGAGCCATAGGAGTTGTCTAAATTTATTGTATGACCTGCGTGTCACTGAATAACGCCATGTAATTACTTTACTTTATTGCTAAACCGTTAGCCATAGTAGTATAAGTAATCGTTGGCGTGACAACTTCATGAAGACACGATGATGGAGATCATGATGATGGAGATCATGGTGTCATGCCGGTGACGATGATGATCATGGCGCCCCGAAGATGGAGATCAAAAGGAGCAAAATGATATTGGCCATATCATGTCACTATTTGATTGCATGTGATGTTTATCATGTTTTACATCTTATTTGCTTAGAGCGACGGTAGCATAAATAAGATGATCCCTCATAATAATTTCAAGAAAGTGTTCCCCCTAACTGTGCGCCGTTGTGAAAGTTCGTTGTCTCGAAGCACCACGTGATGATCGGGTGTGATAGATTCTAACGTTCACATACAACGGGTGTAAGCCAGATTTACACATGCAAAACACTTAGGTTGACTTGACGAGCCTAGCATGTACAGACATGGCCTCAGAACACAAGAGACTGAAAGGTCAAACATGAGTTGTATAGAAGATACGGTCAACATGAAGATGTTCACCGATGATGACAGGTACGTCTCACGTGATGATCGGACACAACCTAGTTGACTCATGTGTCACTTAGATAACTAGAGGGATGTCTATCTGAGTGGGAGTTCATTAAATAATTTGATTAGATGAACTTAATTGTCATGAACTTAGTCTAAAATCTTTGCAATATGTCTTGTAGATCAAATGGCCCACGCTAATGTTGCCCTCAACTTCAACGCGTTCCTAGAGAAAACCAAGCTGAAAGACGATGGTAGCAACTATATAGACTGGGTCCGGAACTTGAGGATCATCCTCATAGCTGCCAAGAAAGCATATGTCCTAGATGCACCGCTAGGTGAAGCACCCGTTTTCCCAGCAACTCAAGACGTTATGAACGTCTGGCAGTCGCGTAGTGATGATTACTCCCTGGTTCAGTGCGGCATGCTCTACAGCTTAGAACTGGGGCTCCAAAAGCGTTTTGAGCAGCACGGAGCATATGAGATGTTCCAAGAGCTGAAAATGGTTTTCCAAGCTCATGCCCGGGTCGAGAGATATGAAGTCTCCGACAAGTTCTACAGTTGTAAGATGGAGGAGAATGGTTCTGTCAGCGAGCACATACTCAAAATGTATGTGTTGCACAACCGCTTGTCTCAGCTAGGAGTTAATCTCCCGGATGACGCAGTCATTGAAAGACTCCTCTAGTTGCTCCCACCTAGCTACAAGAGCTTTGTGATGAACTACAATATGTAGGGAATGGTGAAAACCATTCCTGAGGTATTTTCAATGCTGAAATCAACGGAGGTGGAGATCAAAAAGGAACATCAAGTGTTGATGGTCAATAAAACCACTAGTTTCAAGATAGGCAAGGGTAAGAAGAATTTCAAGAAGGATGGCAAGGGAGTTGCCGCGCCCGGTAAGGCTGTTGCGGGGAAGAAGCCAAAGCATGGACCCAAACCTGAGACTGAGTGCTTTTATTGCAAGGGAAGCGGACACTGGAAGCGGAATTGCCCCAAGTACTTAGCAGACAAGAAGGCCGGCAACACCAAAGGTATATGTGATAACATGTAATTGATGTGTACCTTACCAGTACTCGTAGTAGCTCCTGGGTATTTGATACTAGTGCAGTTGCTCATATTTGTAACTCAAAACAGGAGCTGCGGAATAAGCGGAGACTGGCGAAGGACGAGGTGACGATGCGCGTCGGGAATGGTTCCAAGGTCGATGTGATCGCCGTCGGCACGCTACCTCTACATTTACCTACGGCATTAGTTTTAAACCTCAATAATTGTTATTTAGTGCCAGCTTTGAGCATGAGCATTGTATCTAGATCTCGTTTAATACGAGATGGCTACTCATTTAAATCCGAGAATAATGGTTGTTCTATTTATATGAGAGATATGTTTTATGGTCATGCCCCGCTGGTCAATGGTTTATTCTTAATGAATCTCGAACGTGATGTTACACATATTCATAGTGTGAATACCAAAAGATGTAAGGTTGATAACAATAGTCCCACATACTTGTGGCACTGCCGCCTTGGTCACATTGGTGTCAAACGCATGAAGAAGCTCCATGCTGATGGACTTTTGGAGTCTCTTGATTACGAATCATTTTACACATGTGAACCATGCCTCATGGGAAAATGACCATGACTCCGTTCTCCGGAACAATGGAGCGAGCAACCAACTTATTGGAAATCATACATACTGATGTATGCGGTCCAATGAGCGTTGAGGCTCGCAGAGGCTATCGTTATGTTCTCACTCTCACTGATGACTTAAGTAGATATGGGTATGTCTACTTGATGAAACACAAGTCTGAGACCTTTGAAAAGTTCAAGGAATTTCAGAATGAGGTAGAGAATCAACATGACCGAACAATAAAGTTCTTACGATCAGATCATGGGGGAGAATATTTAAATCATGAATTTGGTGCGCACTTAAGGAAATGTGGAATCATTTCACAACTCACGCCGCCTGGAACACCTCAACAGAATAACGGTGTCCGAACGTCGTGTCGCACTCTATTGGATATGGTGCGATCTATGATGTCACTCACCGATTTACCGCTATCATTTTGGGGATACGCTCTAGAGACAGCTACATTCACTTTAAATAGGGCACCGTCTAAATCCATTGACTCGACACCGTATGAATTATGGTTTGGGAAGAAACCTAAGCTATCGTTTCTGAAAGTTTGGGGATGCGATGCCGATGTCAAGAAACTTCAACCTAAAAAGCTTGAACCCAAGTTAGAAAAATGCGTCTTCATAGGATACCCTAAGGAAACCATTGGGTATACCTTATACCTTAGATCCGAAGGCAAGATCTTTGTTGCCAAGAACGGGTCCTTTCTTGAGAAAGAGTTTCTCTCAAGAGAAGTAAGTGGGAGGAAAGTAGAACTTGATGAAGTACTGCCTCTTGAACCGGAAAGTAGTGCAGCTCAGGAAAATGTTTTTGTGATGCCTGCACCAGATAGAGAGGAAGTTAATGATGATGATCAAGGTACTTCGGATCAAGTTGCTACTGAACTTCATAGGTCCACAAGGACACGTTCCACACCAGAATGGTATGGCAACCCGGTCCAGGAAATCATGTTGTTAGACAACGGAGAACCTTTGAACTATGAAGAAGCGATGGCGGGCCCAGATTCCAACAACTGGCTTGAGGCCATGCAATCCGAGATAGGATCCATGTATGAAAACAAAGTATGGACTTTGACAGACTTGCCCGATGATCGGCGAGCGATAGAAAATAAATGGATCTTTAAGAAGAAGACGGACACAGACGGTAATGTTACCATCTATAAAGCTCGACTTGTCATTAAGGGTTATCGACAAGTTCAAGGGGTTGACTACAATGAGACCTTCTCACCCGTAGCGAAGTTGAAGTCCGTCCGAATCATGTTAGCAATTGCCGCATTCTACTATTATGAGATATGGCAAATGGACATCAAAACGGCATTCCTTAACGGCTTTCTTAAGGAAGAATTATATATGATGCAGCCGGAAGGTTTTGTTGATCCTAAGAATGCTAACAAGGTATGCAAGCTCCAGCGCTCCATCTATGGGCTGGTGCAAACATCTTGGAGTTGGAACATTCACTTTGATGAAATGATCAAAGCGCTTGGGTTTATGCATACTTATGGAGAAGCCTGCGTTTACAAGAAAGTGAGCGGGAGCTCTGTAGCATTTCTTATATTATATGTAGATGACATACTATTGATGGGAAATGATATAGAACTTTTGGAAAGCATAAAGGCCTACTTGAATAAGTGTTTTTCAATGAAGGACCTTGGAGAAGCTGCTTGCATATTAGGCCTCAAGATCTATAGAGATAGATCGAGACGCCTCATAGTTCTTTCACAAAGCACATATCTTGATAAGATATTGAAGAAGTTCAACATGGATCAGTCCAAGAAGGGGTTCTTGCCTGTATTGCAAGGTGTGAAATTGAGCTCGGCTCAATGACCGACCACGGCAGAAGATAGAGAAAAGATGAGTGTCATCCCCTATGCCTCAGCCATAGGGTCTATTATGTATGCCATCTTTGTGTACCGACTGATGTAAACCTTGCCGTAAGTTTGGTAGGAAGGTACCCAAGTAATCCCGACATGGAACACTGGACAGCGGTCAAGAATATCCTAAAGCGCCTGAAAAGGACTAAGGATATGTTTCTCGTTTATGGAGGTGATGAAGAGCTCGTCGTAAAGGGTTACGTTGATGCTAGCTTCGACACAGATCTGGATGACTCCAAGTCACAAACTGGATACGTGTATATTTTGAATGGTGGGGCAGTAAGCTAGTGCAGTTGCAAGCAAAGCGTCGTGGCGGGATCTACATGTGAAGCGGAGTACATGGCAGCCTCGGAGGCAGCACATGAAGCAATCTGGACGAAGGAGTTCATTACCGACCAAGGAGTTATTCCCAATGCATCTGGCCCGATGACTCTCTTCTGTGACAACACTGGAGCTATTGCCCTTGCCAAAGAGCCTAGGTTTCACAAGAAGACCAGGCACATCAAGCGTCGCTTCATCTCCATTCGTGAAAATGTTCAAGATGGAGACATAGATATTTGTAAAGTGCACATGGATCTGAATGTCACAGATCCATTGACTAAACCTCTTCCGCGAGCAAAACATCATCAACACAAGAACTCTATGGGTGTTCGATTCATCACAATGTAACTAGTTTATTGACTCTAGTGCAAGTGGGAGACTGTTGGAAATATGCCCTAGAGGCAATAATAAAATGGTTATTATTATATTTCCTTGTTCATGATAATTGTCTATTGTTCATGCTATAATTGTATTGATCGGAAACCGTAATACATGTGTGAATACATAGACCACACCATGTCCCTTGTGAGCCTCTAGTTGACTAGCTCGTCGATCAACAGATGGTCATGGTTTCCTGACTATGGACATTGGATGTCATTGATAACGGGATCACATCATTAGGAGAATGATGTGACGGACAAGACCCAATCCTAAGCATAGCACAAGGTCGTGTAGTTCGTTTGCTAGAGCTTTTCTAATGCCAAGTATCATTTCCTTAGACCATGAGATCGTGTAACTCCCGGATACCGTAGGAATACTTTGTGTGTACCAAACGTCACAATGTAACTGGGTGGCTATAAAGGTGCACTACAGGTATCTCCGAAAGTGTCTGTTGGGTTGGCACGAATCGAGACTGGGATTTGTCACTCCGTATGACGGAGAGTTATCTCTGGGCCCACTCAGTAATGCATCATCAGAATGAGCTCAGTGTGACTAAGTACTTAGTCATGGGATCATGCATTACGGAACAAGTATAGTGACTTGCCGGTAATAAGATTGAACGAGGTACTGGGATACCGACGATCGAATCTCGGGCAAGTAACATACCGATTAACAAAGGGAATTGTATACGGGATTGCTTAAATCCTCGACATCGTGGTTCATCTGATGAGATCATCGTGGAACATGTGGGATCCAACATGGGTATCCAGATCCCGCTGTTGGTTATTGGCCGGAGAGCTGTCTCGGTCATGTCTGCGTGATTCCCGAACCCGTAGGGTCTACACCCTTAAGGTTCGATGACGCTAGGGTTATAAGGAAGATATGTATGTGATTACCGAATGTTGTTTGGAGTCCTGGATGAGATCCTGGACGTCACGAGGAGTTCCGGAATGGTGTGGAGGTGAAGATTTATATATGGTAAGTTGTCATACGGTCACCGGAAATGTTCGGGGGCATACCGGTATTGTACCGGGGCTACCGGAGGGGTTCCGAGCATCCATCGGGAGGGGCCACCTGTCTCGGAGGGCCTCATGGGTTGTAGAGGGAAGGAAACCAGCCCCTTGGAGGGCTGGGCGCCACCCCCCCTTGGGCCCATGCGCCTAGGGTTTGGGGGAAACCCTAAAGGGGGCGCCCCCCTTGCTTGGGAGGCAAGCCCCCTCCCCTTGGACACCGCCCCCCCTCTAGATCTCATCTAGAGGGGGCCGGCCCCCTTCCTCTTCTCCCTATAAATAGAGGGGCGAGGGGAGGGCTGCACCACCACATCCAAGGCACAACCCCTCCCCTCCCCAACACCTCTCCTCCTCCGTAAGAGCTTGGCGAAGCCCTGCCGGAGAACTGCCGCTCCATCACCACCACACCGCCGTGCTGCTGCTAGAGCCCTCTTCCTCAACCTCTCCCTCCTCCTTGCTGGATCAATGCATGGGAGACGTCATCGGGCTGCACGTGTGTTGAACGCGGAGGTGCCGTTGTTCGGCGCTTAGATCGGAGTCCACCGCGATCTGAATCGCTTTCGAGTACGACTCCTTCATCCACGTTCTTGCAACGCTTCCGACTTGCGATCTTCAAGGGTATGAATATGCACTCCCCTCTCTCTCATTGTTAGTTACTTCATAGAGTGATCTTGGTGATGCGTAGAGTTTTTTTAAATTTCTGCAATGATCCGCAACAGGGACATCTGCAGTCAACAGCTGATAGAGCTGGACCGTACGTGATCGATAGGCTTTCAATTACTAGCGGCAATACAACACCATATTTTCAAGCCAGCTCCACTTTCCCAATTTATATATCGTGGTTATGGTGTACCCTTGTTATGTACACTATGATCTGCCTAATTGCTGTGTGCTCTTGTTATCATGGTTTGGCAATAAACTCTCTATACAGTACATTATGAACCTATCATCTGCCAACCATCCTTACTCGAGCCCATTTTTGTGTATTTGTGCGGATTATATAAATGCACGCACCATATTACAAAGACACATGAGCGCTCTCATCGAATCCAAAGATAGCACACAAGTGTTTGAGGCGCCCCTATATTAGAATATCATCTGCATTACAAAGATAATCTCACAACAATTTATGTTTTCATGGTTCTCAGATATTATACGCAATTATAGTGAATATCAGAATCCGCGCATCAGAAGAATATTGTGGAACACTGCAATAACTTACAATATTGGCACCAAGGCATTGAGTGCCATTCTGGATGCAATGAAACTCATACGCTCCCCACCTGTTGATTCTTGTTCAGAATATCATCCTAATGAGTATTCTAACATCGAGGAGGCCTGTCCTGTTCACCCATCAAGGTGCCTGTTCTAATTTGGCAAGGTTTTATTGATTGCGCATATCTTGCATATGTTGTCTTGCATTTCTTCTACTTTGTTGCACCGCCATCTGCTTAGTTTACTCATCATATAACTCGAGATGCCATGCCCATCCATTATCAATACATATTCCATCTGTCATCATACCATGTTTTTCCACTCAAATGTTGTTCTTGTGCATCAGACATCAAAAAGGAAGAGGGTGATTTCCAAACCTGAAGGAGCATCAGCAAAGTCTTTGAAAAACGTGGTGGTGCCGGAGAAATCAGACAGCGCCCCACTTATATTGGATGTACAACCAGTGACCCAAAACGTAGGACCGACTCCAGCAGACTGTACCCATACTTCACTGGCCACACCACTAGCCCACCACATAGGACCTGCACTCCAGCAAAAGGTATACCAATTTCATTTGCCATAGCACCGGCCGTACCATAGAAAAATCCCACTCTAGCAAAAAGTACAGCAAGTCCACCGGCCAAAGATGTAACATCCCAAATTTTCAATTTGGAATGTTATACATAGATCATCATTGCATATCATATTTTTGTTGCATTGTTGGCTCGATCCTAGAAATTCTACGCAACTCAAGGACCCACGGAGAGAGTTGGGGATTTCGTTATTTTCATATTTGAGTTTTTCTCAAATTTTGAAAATAGGATCATTGATTTTATTTATTTTATCTTCAATTATTTCTACTACCAAAATTTCAGAGATGGAATAAAATGACTTTCCCAGAATAAAGAAATAATGAAGATTTAATAAAAAAACAAATAAGATTTTATTTTGGAGTTTTTCGCCTTTTTATTTGAATTTAGGAAAAATGCGCGTTTTTCAAAATTACATTTAGGTCCCAAATAAATGTTCATCTTGTCCGGCATGATTTTAGAAGCAGGGAAAAATTTATTTCGGGATTTTTGGAGTCCGTTTAGTATTTCTTTTTATTTTTCTTCTGCGCGGAATTATTTAAAAAAAACGCGAACCACCTCTGGGCCGTGCCCGAGCGGGACTCCGCTCGGGGGGCACTATATAAAGCGCCACCCCGGCGCCCCAGGCCCGTCAGCTGCCCGCCCGCCAGACCACCCCACCGTCGCCCGCCCGCGCACTAAACCCTAACCCTAGCCGCCGCCGCCCGCCCGCCACGGCCGCCGCCGCCGCCGCCGACTCCGCCGCCGCCGCCGAGCCTCGCGGACTTAGCGCCGCCACCGCCGAGGTTCGCCGTCGCCTCGATCCGCGTGCCGTCGGTTTTTTTATGAAAACCGAGCGGTTTTTCTTCGGGTTTTTTTTCGGTTTTTTGTTAGATCGGTTTTTTTCTCGGTTCGGTTAATTAGCAAGTGTTTGCTCGTTCGTTCATTTTAACGAACGTTTTCATCAGATTAGTTTAGTTAACGAATGTTCGTTCGTTAACCCGTTCGTCGTTTTCTTTTTCTCGGATTTAATCCGCGATTTTTCTGATCGTGATTCTTGATCCGATTTTCGTTTTAGTTTAACTTTTCGCTCGTTTATCGGAATCAGGCGATTCAAGCGCTTGGAGTTTCGTCTCGAAACCCTCTTTCCGAATAATCTACTTAAACAAGTTTTTTGCTTCTGTAAAATTTGACTTAGATCCAGATTAGTACAACGAAGCTGTTTTCTTTCACCGTTTGATTTTCGTTGCTTTGTTTGGTTTGTTTCTTTTTGCAAACCGGAGTTCTTAAGTTGAACATTCTGGTTAGATCTTTTATTTGAGTTTTACCTATGCATTAGATGAGTACTTATTGTATGCTTGTTTGTTTGTCTGCGATAGAATACCCGGAGTGCGCCACCTGTTACTTCGAGTCTCTAGGTTTCGCGGATCATCAGCAAGGCAAGTAACACTTTGATCATACCTTTTCTACTACCCAGTTTTATGCATTATATCAATCCTCAAACATTGCATGATTAGGATCTAATTAAATTGTGGGATGGGAAGTAGATGAGGTAGTACCTATTACCTGTTTTATTATCAAACCTTTGGGAGTTACTTCTGCGTTTGCCTATTATGTCATGCTATGCTAGTAGACGTGGATTGGGTGAGTGAATTTCCATGACAGATGTGAGATTGTTAATTAATGGTTTATTTAAGGTGGCAACTTAAACACACATCTGGGTGGATTGAGGCACCTGGTTTCTATCAGAACTTGCCTGTATTTCTTCGGACCGCCACTCAGGCTCAAAGGGATCATGAGATTATCCAATCTAGAAACTTCCATGTGCATCCACATGCTATTATGGGCTCTATCATAGTTGACTAAGTTGTGCGAACTCTTACGGGGTGGACTAGCAGATGTAGGGGATGTAGGTTGGTACGGTCTACCCCTTACGTAAGGTGCAAGTGCTTCTGAAAGACTATGTCTCGGTCATCTGTTTCTCAAACACCATGTAGTGCGAGAAATCAAGCGGAGGAGATCGAGTCATGTGGGGAAAAGTGCGCAAACCTCTGCAGAGTGTATAAACTAATCATGGTTAGCCGTGTCCCCGGTTATGGACATCTTGAGTATCTAGTACTTGGATATCATGTGAATCTCATCATGTTACTTCTAAATAATATTGTTGGGATGTTAATGAGTACTTTTAATTGGGATTGAGAATGCTGTCAACCATTCTAAATGTTTAACAACCACCATGATAGTTAACTAAATTTATTCCTTTGCAGTAGGGAAAAATTGGCTTTATGCAAAACCTGTAACCATAGAGCTTTTCCACCAGCCATATATGCATGTAGTATAGCTTATTCCATTGTTATTCTCTGTGTTACATTGCCAGCATATTCCATGTGCTGACCCATTTCGGGCTGCAACATTTCATGTTGCAGACTTTTCAGACGACGAGTAAGATGCTTTTAGGTCGTGGTTCTATACTCAGTGATGCCATTGGAGTTGATGGACTCGCTTATCTTCCAAGCCTTCCGCTGTTATCGATTTTAGATGGCCTTAAGCCATATTTATTTCAATAAGTTCTCTTTTGAGACATTCGATGTAATAAGTGTGTGATTGCTACTCTGTTATAAATCCTCCAAGTATCTTGTGTGGTGTCGGCATTCTTGATCCAGGATGACACCGAGCACGTAGATCGACTGTTTGAGGTCCTGTCGCTACAAAGGTGGTATCGAGAGCACCTGACCGTAGGGACACTGACCACTAAGCTTAAGCCCTAGATCACTACTCTTTCTTCTCATTTCGGACTCCTCATCTTTTCTATTCTTTAGGATGGCGGATGCAAGGATCAAGTTCACACAACCAGATGAGAATTCACCTTTTGGATATCACTTGAAGGAAGCCACTAGATACCTGAACATAGGAGTACCAAGCTTCACCGGGACCTTCAACGCCACTTTACCCGAAGAGGAGCGCTGGAGGATTCAAGTCTACATTCCAGGAAGGACATTTGCACCAGCCACGGAACCAATAGAGTTTACCTTTGATGCACCAACATGGAGCCTAGGAAAGAGCATGGCAGCTCACATCGCCATGGGACGAATTGGAGAAGTTTACTATAACGATCTCAAGAATACTATCTACCAGATTTGTGGGCGCCGAGATGAGCATTGGGAGATGATCACCACCAGGAAGGACAGATCAATCGCAGCTTATATTCAGGAGTTAAACCAACACATCCGACGCCAGGAGAATCAGATGTGTGCAGATATGGAGGATGCTACAGAAGGCTATGACCAAGATCAAGGAGCTAGAAGAAGAACTCAAGGCTACACGTAAAGACTATATGGAAGAAATCGTCGCTCTAGTAAGACAGAACGATGACCTTAAGCAGAAGATTGGAGTATTCATGGGAGGATCAGCACCCAGAGGAGAAGAGGATGAACCTACTTGTCCATATAATTATATCATCATCGACGACACCGACTCGGATCCCGACGACAGTGATGATGACTATGTTGATGAAGCTGGAGCAGATATCATGGAATCTGCATCGGAGCAGTTTTTCTAGTTGACCACCATAACAGTAGTAGAATTTTCCACCATTTAAATTAGTTTTAGTCCAAGCACTTTTGGAACAATAGTTAGACCGTTGTATGCCCTTGTTTGAATTGATTGAAATGATATTGTGTGCTTTGTCTCATGTGCATATGGGTAGTGTTATCTCACTAGACCTCATTCTATTCTTAACTCTCCTTTAAACCCTCAGATGCCTCCGAGACGCGACCCCGAGTTTGTTTTCCCGCCAGAGATCACTCAGTTGATTCAGCAGCAGAATACCTTGATTCAAACATTGGTACAGAACCAAGGCAACAACAACAACAACCTACCACCACCACCTGTTGACCATCTGGCATGTTTCTTAAGGTTGAATACGCCGGTGTTTTCCAATAGCACCGAGCCGATAGTAGCAGATGATTGGCTCCATAAGATAGGGAGGGAGTTGACCACTGCAGGATGCACGGATGGAGAAAAGGTGAAGTTTGCCGCACATCAGCTTGACGGACCCGTAGCAGCATGGTGGGAGAATTTTACAGCCACTTACCATGTAGACACAGTCACATGGAATCGATTCAACAAGCTTTTCATCTGCCCATGTTTGGCAGGAGCTATGGCCATGAAGAAGCGTGAGTTTATAACTTACGCCAAGGAGGACGGACAGTTGACCAGTATGTGGATGATTTTAGTAAGCTAGCACGTTATGCCCCAGATGACGTTGCTACGGATGCAGCTAAGCAGGAGAAGTTTCTAGAAGGACTGAATGACGAGCTGAGCATGCAGTTGATGGTAGCCACTTTCAATAACTACCAGGAGTTAGTAGATCGTGCTTTTATGATTGAGGGGAAGCAGCAACAGATTGACAATCGTAAGAGGAAGTATGCACAGGGGAAGTACAATTCTGGAGCTCAGCAGAAACCCCGCTTTACCCCAAAGTCAGGAGGACACTTTCAGCATACTCACGGAGGAGGCAGCTCACACAATCATAATGGCACAAAGAATGGAAACGGGAATGGAGGAAGCAATGGACAAAGCCGCACCAACCCGTCAACACCATCCAAGGTAGACCTGAGCCATATCACTTGTTATAAGTGCCGTAAGACGGGGCATTATGCAAATGATTGTCCTAAAGCCCAAAATGGTAATGGCAATGGAAGCTCAGGAGAGAAGCCGAACCCTTTCAACAGGGGGCAAGTGAACCACGTCACCGTGGAGGAGGTTGAAGCTCAGCCAGACGCAGTAATAGGTAAGTTTTTGGTTAAGACATTTACTGCAGTTGTTCTTTTCGATGCTGGTGCTTTGCATTCATACATATCAATGGGATTTATGGATAAATATAAACTACCAACCCAAGCACTTAGGTCACCCATGCTAGTAACCTCACCCGGAGCAGAGTATACGGCTAGTATATGGTGTGATCGACTGCCATTAAGGATTGGACACCATGTATTTCCCTCAGACCTAATAGTTTTGGAATCGCAAGGTTTGGATGTGATATTAGGCATGGATTGGTTATCGAAGTATGGAGGGAATATTGATTGCGCCAGTAAGTCGATTTTGCTTACCACCCCTGAAGGAAGAAGAATCAAGTATGTATCACGGCATGAGCCGAGAAGAGCACATGTAAATTCCTTATCAGGAGTTGTGCGGGAGGAAGTACCGATGGTAAGGGATTTCCCGATGTATTTCGGAAGAGTTGCGGGCATGCCACCGGATAGAGACATTGAGTTCTTAATTGAACTACTGCCAGGCACTGGGCCTATATCCAAGAGACCGTACAGGATGCCAGCCCAAGATTTGGAGGAAATCAAGAAGCAAATTAAGGAGTTGTTGGACAAAGGTTTTATTCGCCCAAGTTCTTCGCCTTGGGGATCGCCAGTACTTCTGGTGGAGAAGAAGGATGGATCGTTAAGAATGGTTGTTGATTATCGCGGATTGAATGAAGTAACAATCAAGAACAAGTACCCACTACCAATGATCAATGATCTGTTTGATCGGTTGCAAGGAGCTAAGGTGTTTTCCAAGATCGATTTGCGATCAAGGTACCATCAGTTGAAGATTCGGGAGCAAGATATACCGAAGACGGCTTTTACTACCAGGTACGTGCTATATGAGTATACCGTTATGTCATTTGTTCTGACTAACGCCCCAGCCTATTTTATGAACATGATGAACAAGGTGTTTATGGAGTTTTTGGATAAGTTCGTCGTGGTGTTCATTGATGATATTTTGGTTTACTCGAAGAATGAAGAGGAACATAAGGAGCACTTGCATTTGGTACTCGAGAAGCTCAGGGAACACCAGCTATATGCCAAGTTCAGCAAGTGTGAGTTTTGGTTGAAGGAAGTTGCTTCCATCAAGGAGCGGATGAGCAAGGGAAAGGCTAAAGGATTTTGTGAGGATGACCACGATACCTTATGGTTTGAGGACCGTGTCTATGTGCCCAATAATCCGGAGATCAGGAAGTTGATTCTGCAAGGGGCACATGATTCACCATATTCGATTCACCCCGGAAATATGAAGATGTATTTGGATTTGAAGGAAGCTTTCTAGTGGCCCGGAATGAAGAAGGATATTGCAGAGTATGTAGCAGTTTGTGATGTATGTCAGAGGGTGAAGGCGAACATCGAAGCGGCGAGGATTATTACAGCCATTGCCTATACCGAATGGAAGTGGGATAAACTAGGCATGGATTTCATCAAGGATTGCCGGGACTCGTTCAAAGCTATGACTCGATTTGGGTTGTAGTCGATCGTTTGACGAAGGTAGCTCATTTCATCGATAAAGACTACCTACAAAGATGCCAAATTGGCTAAGATATACATTACAAGGATTGTATGTTTGCATGGAGTTCCGAGGAGTATCGTATTAGATAGAGGAACCCAATTCAGTTGCACGAAACATTGGGAACCAGGCTGGAGTTTAGCACAGCTTTCCACCCACAGACAGATGGACAGACCGAGAGAGTCAATCAGATTTTGGAGGATATGCTTAGAGCTTGTGTTTTGGATTATGGATCAAGTTGGGATGACAACTTGCCATCTGCGAGTTTTCTTACAACAATAGTTATCAATCCAGTTTGAAGATGGCCCTTTCGAAGCCTTATGCGGAAGGAGGTGCGAGAACCCGTTGTTGTGGGATGAGGTTGGAGACCGCCATTTGTTTGGACGGATTTGATTAAAGAGACCTAATGAAAGTAAAGTTGATCCGTGATGAGCTCAAGGTAGCTCGATCAAAGCGGAAGAGCTATGTAGATTCAAAAGCATAAGGGACGAGAATATGAAGTCGGGGACAGAGTTTATCTTCGAGTATCTCCACTTCGAGGAGTTAAGCATTTTGTAGTTAAAGGAAAGTTAACGCCACGTTTTGTGGGGCCATACCAGGTTTTGGAACGCATGGGAGAAGTAGCGTAAAAGTTGGAATTACCTGAGGGATTGTCAGGAGTTCACGATGTGTTCCATGTTTCTCAGTTGAAGAAGTGTCATGCAGAGATGGCTGATATACCACTAAGAGATACTGTGCCACTAGAAGCGATTCAGTTGAAAGATGATTTGACCTATGAAGAGAAACCTGTTAAGATTCTGGAATATGCCAGCCGAGTTACCCGCAGTAAGGTTATCAAGTTTTGCAAAGTTCAGTGGAGCCACCACACCGAGGAGGAAGCCACCTGGGAGTGAGAGGAAGATCTGCTCAAGGCCCACACTCACCTATTTGCTAGCCAACCCGAATCTCGAGGGCGAGATTCATATTAAGGGGGGTAGGTTTGTAACATCCCAAATTTTCAATTTGGAATGTTATACATAGATCATCATTGCATATCATATTTTTGTTGCATTGTTGGCTCGATCCTAGAAATTCTATGCAACTCAAGGACCCACGGAGAGAGTTGGGGATTTCGTTATTTTCATATTTGAGTTTTTCTCAAATTTTGAAAATAGGATCATTGATTTTATTTATTTTATCTTCAATTATTTCTACTACCAAAATTTCAGAGAGGGAATAAAATGACTTTCCCAAAATAAAGAAATAATGAAGATTTAATAAAAATATCAAATAAGATTCTATTTTGGAGTTTTTCGCCTTTTTATTTGAATTTAGAAAAAATGCGGGTTTTTCAAACTTGCATTTAGGTCCCAAATAAATGTTCATCTCTTCCGGCTTGATTTTAGAAGCCGGAGAAAATTTATTTCGGGTTTTTTGGAGTCGCTTTAGTATTTCTTTTTATTTTTCTTATGCACGGAATTATTTTAAAGAAGAAAAAACGTGAACCGCCTCTGGGCCGTGCCCGAGCGGGACTCCGCTCGGGGGGCACTATATAAAGCGCCACCCGGCGCCCAGTTCCCGTCGGCCGCCCGCCCGCCAAACCCGCCCGGCCGCCGCCCGGCCACCCGCCAACCCTAACCCTAGCCGCCCGCCGCCGTCGCCGCCGCCATCAAAGCCTCGCGGACTTAGCCGCCGCCGCCGCCGAGGTTTGCCGTCGCCTCGATCCGCGTGCCGCCAGTTTTTTATGAAAACCAAGCGGGTTTTCTTCGTTTTTTTCTTGGTTTTTCGTTAGATCGGTTTTTTTCTCGGTTCGGTTAATTAGCGAGCGTTCGCTCGTTCATTCGTTTTAACGAACGTGTTCGTCAGATTAGTTTAGTTAACGAACGTTCGTTTGTTAACCCGTTCGTCATTTTCTTTTTCTCAGATTTAATCCGCGATTTTTCTGATCGCGATTCCTGATCCGATTTTCGTTTTAGTTTAACTTTTCGCTCATTTATCAGAATCAGGCGATTCAAGCGCCTGGAGTTTCGTCTCAAAACCCTCTTTCCGAATAATCTACTTAAACAAGTTTTTGCTTCTGTAAAATTTGACTTAGATCCAGATTAGTAAAACGAAGCTGTTTTCTTTCGCCGTTTGATTTTCGTTGCTTTGTTTGATTTGTTTCTTTTTGCAAACCGGAGTTCTTAAGTTGAACATTCTGGTTAGATCTTTTATTCGAGTTTTACCTGTGCATTAGATGAGTACTTATTGTATGCTTGTTTGTTTGTCTGCGATAGAATACCCGGAGTGTGCCGCCTGTTACTTCGAGTCTCTAGGTTTCGCGGATCATCAGCAAGGCAAGTAACACTTTGATCATACCTTTTCTACTACCCAGTTTTATGCATTAGATCAATCCTCAAACATTGCATGATTAGGATCTAATTAAATTGTGGGATGGGAAGTAGATGAGGTAGTACCTATTACCTGTTTTATTATCAAACCTTTGGGAGTTACTTCTGCGTTTGCCTATTATGTCATGCTATGCTAGTAGACGTGGATTGGGTGAGTGAATTTCCATGACAGATGTGAGATTGTTAATTAATGGTTTATTTAAGGTGGCAACTTAAACACACATCTGGGTGGATTGAGGCACCTGGTTTCTATCAGGACTTGCCTGTATTTCTTCGGACCGCCACCCAGGCTCAAAGGGATCATGAGATTATCCAAACTAGAAACTTCCATGTGCAGCCACATGCTATTATGGGCTCTAGCATAGTTGACTAAGTTGTGCGAACTCTTACGGGGTGGACTAGCAGATGTAGGGGATGTAGGTTGGTACGGTCTACCCCTTACGTAAGGTGCAAGTGCTTCTGAAATACTATGTCTCGGTCATCCGTTCCTCAAACACCATGTAGTGCGAGAAATCAAGCGGAGGAGATCGAGTCATGTGGGGAAAAGTGCGCAAACCTCTGCAGAGTGTATAAACTAATCATGGTTAGCCGTGTCCCCGGTTATGGACATCTTGAGTATCTAGTACTTGGATATCATGTGAATCTCATCATGTTACTTCTAAATAATATTGTTGGGATGTTAATGAGTACTTTTAATTGGGATTGAGAATGCTGTCAACCATTCTCAATGTTTAACAACCACCATGATAGTTAACTAAATTTATTCCTTTGCAGTAGGGAAAAATTGGCTTTATGCAAAACCTGTAACCATAGAGCTTTTCCACCAGCCATATATGCATGTAGTATAGCTTATTCCATTGTTATTCTCTGTGTGTTACATTGCCAGCATATTCCATGTGCTGACCCGTTTTCGGGCTGCAACGTTTCATGTTGCGAGACTTTTCGAACGACGAGTAAAGATGCTTTTAGGTCGTGGTTCTATACTCAGTGATGCCGTTGGCGTTGATGGACTCGCTTATCTTCCAAGCCTTCCGCTGTTATCGTTTTTAGATGGCCTTAAGCCATATTTATTTCAATAAGTTCTCTTTTGAGACATTCGATGTAATAAGTGTGTGATTGCTACTCTGTTATAAATCCTCCAAGTACTGTGTGGTGTCAGCATTACTGATCAGGGGTGACACTGAGCACAGAGATCAGACTGTTTGAGGTCTGGTCGCTACAGAAGACCTATCCCAACTGCAGAGACGGCCAATTCCTGCAGATTGGAACCCCATTCCATTTATTCCTAGTTTAAAAGAAAATGCTTTCAATGTTGTTAGGTACTACGTGCATATATTCCCATCATGGGAAGATTATAGTGAAGACAAACACCATTTTCACATCTTCCTGTCCAACTTACATGTAAGTGCTATTATTCATGGTTATTATTTTCCTGTTTTCTGCTGATTGAACACATCAATGATTTACATTACATTGTTGTAACTAGGCGAGGGTCAATCTGGATAGTCATTACGAGAAAAGCTTGCTTGTGCTTTTCAAGGAAGCATTGCAGTAGTATCGGTGTTACCTGAGGAAATCACACTTTGATGGCAAGTCTATAAACGAATTTCAGGTGAAGTCTCCTGTGCTAAATTTAGAAGACATTGAAAGGAAAAACCTTGTTATGCACTGGTCTCGTTCCCAGGATGAGGTACTGTCTATGAAATCACATGACAATTTGAACTTCTACTTTTTCGCATGTGTCTTACGGATCTTTTTTGTAGGAAATCTGCTCGAAGAAGAATTCCGGTTTGAAAAGAACGACAGGATATCGCAAATATGCTGCCCGCTGCTTTGCTCTTGTTAGTACCTGTTGTCATGTATCATTGTACTTGCATACATACCTGGTTCATTATGTGACAGCAGTATGCATGATAGCTTGCTTATCAATTGTTCGCTCCAAATTATCGATCTGTATGAATGGTTACAGTAGTGTAGAATATATCCAATGCCAATGAATTTTTTTAGCTCTGCATTGTTCTTGTAACTACATGCTGTCCTTTATCAGTGTACTTATATTGACAGGTAGTGGTTCATGTACCATCACTCTGCAGCTTATTTTCCTTTGCCCTCCATTTTCTACACATTAGATCTATATTTACTCTTACCATAAGGTTGGTACTGAAGAAGTTTAGCTGTGCATTGCTCTTGGTTGTGCCTTTTGCCTGTATCGTTGCACATACATTTATAGCTACTTGGTTATGTAGCATCACTCTTCATCTTATCTTAAATATTCTCCATTTTTTCGTATATTATCACATCTATATTTACTCTTAACAAAATGTAGAATAAAGGCAATGCTTATGAAGAAGATTCTGTGGTAAACTTCTTGAATTGCCCCCCATCAGCATGGACAAGGGCTTTATAGAGCCTGTCTTCACCAGTAATGTAAGTTTGTCCTTCTCAAGCCTTCAAACTTTGTTGTGTATATTTGGTTAGGCATGACTACAATAGCTGTTTATTTTTGGTGTTTGCATCAAATTACATGTTTAAAGTTTATTATGTAGTTCATAAACAAAAGTTTGTCCTTCTCAATTTAAGTTTTCAGTTGTACAGCCAAGTTCCTTCTACATACCATGTAAATTAAACTATACAGAGCAAGTGATCTTTTTTGCACTGCATGTATGCTTCTGTACTTCATCCGTAATCCAGTGGCGTGGTGAACCTACCAACTACAGCACAATGTCATATTCTGCAATGTCTTAACTATGAACAATGTCATATCATTCTACTATTATTTAAATCGTCTCTTTATTTGCTAATCTGAAATGGGATAAATTGACAGCACACTAACCATTGATACTTATGAGTTCTTGATCTGTAATTGAGTGGTGTCGTGAAGCTGCCATCTCCTTCACAATGTCATTTCCTGCCATGTCTTGACCTGAACAATACCATATTGTGTTAATGCAATTTTAAACAGTGTCACTTTATTCGTCAGTAAGAAATGTGATGAATTGTCAGCACTGATACTTTTATGTGCAAAACCTATCATCTATTTGCTTGTTTATCTTTCAGAGTGAGGAAGATATAAGTGTTGAACAAGCGCAGTCTCATCATCTTGCTTAGCTGCTTGCGCTGCAGCTCCCTAGCAGGGCTAACCTTTCTTGAACTCTATTGAAGTGCTGTCGGTTTTGTATATTATTTTGTCGGTGTGTTTATTTGCACTGGTGGCGATCTTTGATGCCCAGTGTATGTAATCTGCTATCTGCTTGTGCTTTATTATCATAGTGGCGAACTTTGATGCCTAGTGGATGTAATATGTCGTAATTTCTTTATTATATAGTCTAGCTTTTTTCTTATTCACGATGCTGTAGTTATTTTACTATATATATATCCTGTCTTCACAGTAAACCGGCCAAACCGTAAAATTACAGTACATAATCGGGCCATCATGCAATCACGATGTATGATCTGCATCATGGGCCCCATCATCTTGGTCCATTAAAAGGCCAATAGTAAAATGGCCCACTAGTAGATTCGGGCCTTTAATAGGCCGAGTAACCCCCGGTCCTGTTTTCGCAAGAAAACTCAATGGGCTTTTAGGAGGCTGACAAGTAGGTTGGGCCTGAAACGTGCCGAATAGCTCACGGGCCGGCAGCAGCCCGAAATGGACCCCGACCCATGATTGTGCGAATCAAATCACAGGCTTTTAACAGGCTAAAATTGTCTTGGTCCTTGTTTGGCCCAATCAGATATCGGCTGCAAGCAGGCCGGATGGAAACCGGGCCGTAGTTAGGCCCAACTATATGACGGGCTTTTAAGAGGCCGAAATTAATATTGGGCCAAAATGTTAAACGGGCCCTTAACATGCCAAAACTAATATCATGCCGAATTACTAAATGGGCCTTTAGCAAGTGGGCCCTAAAGCATAGCGTCCAGTTAACGGGTTGAATCTGATATGGGCCATAATTTAGCCCAAAGCCTTTAAAGGGCCGGACCTGATCTGGGCCGTAATTTGGCCCAGAATGTGGTAGGCTTTTAACGAGCGGAATCTCATATGGGCCATTATTAGGCCCGGAACGTGGCAGGCCATTAATGGATCGGATCAAATATGGGTCGGCATTTGGCCCAAAACATGGCAGCCAGTTAATGGGCCGACCTACTAGGGTCCTCAAAATCTTGTGGGCCTACAGCTGGGCCGGCCCATTAATGTCAGCGAAATCTCGTGGGCATTTAGCTGGGCCAGCCCATTATGATCCGCAAGAATCTTGTGGGCCTTTACATGGGCCGGCCCATTATGGCACACAAAAATCTTGTGGGCCTTTACCTGGGCCGGCCCATTATGGCCCGCAAAATCTTGTGGGCCTTTAGCTGGGCCAGCCCATTATGGTCCGCAAAATCTCGTGGGCCTTTAGCTGGGTCGGCCCATTATGGTCCGCAAAATCTTGTGGGCCTTTAGTTGGGCCGGCCCATTCAAACTTGATGGGCCGGTCCACGTGTCAACATATCATCGGCGCGTCTCGCCCATTGGATGAGTGACACCTGTGCCAACGCGGACCTGACACGTGTCTCCTCGAGCCAATGATGATTTTACACGTGGAAAATCCCCATTGGTCGGGGCTGTTAATGGGTTATCGGATCCAAAACCCGACCCGATAGCTTAACGGCGTTTCGTTATGGTGGATGCCACTTGTCGGTCACCCTTGACGAAAGCACTTCTGTGACGCGCGATTTATTGTCATGGAAGTAGACACTTCCGTGATGATAATTTTGGTAATGTCATGGAACAATTCTACGACAGCACATGTATGACTATCTTGATTCTTTCATAAAATCGTCATGGATGTACATGCTTGACAAAAAACGCGACCTACTGTGACAAACACGTATCATCACGGAAGTGTATTTTTTTGTAGTTATAGCATGCCAAGTTTCATGAATTTCAGACAAGTTTGGATTTACTAGAATTTAAAAACTAGGAATCTCAATGTTTGCGGCCGAGTGATGGTGGCAGGGTGTTTGACATTCATTCCCATTTCTTGCATGGGACCTAAACATGCAACCAAGGACAAAGATTTGATTTTTCAACCAATTTATATGCATTAGAGCATGTGCATGTAGTTCAAATTTGAATTATGCACATAAATGCATCGAAAACTCAATTAATGCATAAATATGTCCAAATGAACCCTGAAAAATCCCAGAAAATTGACAGCACACTCCTATTGTTCTATGTTGACACTAGAAATTTTTTGAAAGCAATAAGAGGCAGCGGATATAGTTTCGTCCCCAAAGGTGGGATGTTCCCTACCGAAACCATCAGGCTTGTTGTGAGAACCTTTGGTTTGTGAGAAGCATGTCCCCAAACCTGCCCCAAATGGGACAATATTTTTACCATGACATGTTGATGTCGCTCCATGATAACATGCCAAGTTTCATGAATTTCAGACGAGTTTCGGATTTACTAGAATTTTAAAATCAGGAATCTCAATGTTTGCGACCGAGTGACGGTGGCAGGGGTTTGACATTCATTCCCATTTCTTGCATGGGACCTAAGCATGCAGCCAAGGACACATATTTGAATTTTCAACCAATTTATATGCATTAGAGCATGTGTATGTAGTTCAAATTTGAATTGTGCTCATAATGCATTGAAAACGCAATTGATGCATAAAAATGTCCAAACAAACCCCGAAAATCCCAAAAATTGACACGACACTCCTATTGTTCTATGCTGACACTAGAAAAATTTTGAAAGCAATAAGAGGCAGCGGATATCGTTTCGTCCCCAAAGGTGGGACGTGTCCTACCAAAAACATCAGGCTTGTTGTGAGAGCCTTTGGTTTGTGAGAAGCATATCCCCAAACCTGCCCCAAATGGGACAATATTTTTACCACGACATGTTGATGTTGTCCCATGATAGCATGCCAAGTTTCATGAATTTCAGACGAGTTTTGGTTTTACTAGAATTTAAATACCAGGAATCTGGCAGGGTGTTTGACATTCATTCCCATTTCTTGCATGGGACCTAAGCATGCAACCAAGGACACCGATTTGAATTTTCAACCAATTTATATGCATTAGAGCATGTGCATGTAGTTAAAATTTGAATTGTGCTCATAAATGCATTGAAAACGCAATTAATGCATGAAAATGTCAAAACAAACCCCGAAAAATCCCAAAAATTGACACAACACTCGTGTTGTTCTATGTTGACACGAGAAACATTTTGAAAGTAAGAAGAGGCAACGTATATTGTTTCGTCCCCCAAGGTGGCATGTACCCTACTGAAACCATCAGGCTTGTTGTGAGAGATGCTCTGGTTTGCAAGAAGCTTATACCCAACACCTGTCCCAAATGGGACAATATTTTTACCACGACATGTCGCTGCCGTTCCATGATATCATGTCAAGTTTCATGAATTTCAGACGAGTTTTTGATTTACAGAATGTTAAAAGCATGTATCTCAATGTTAACGGCTGAGCGACAATGTCAAGGTGTTTGACATTCATTCTCATGTCAAGGTGTTTGCATGTGACCTAAGCTTGAAACCAAGGACAACCATTTGATTTTGCAACCCGTTTTTATAGACTGGAGCATGTGGTTTAATTTTGAATTGTGCACCTGAAATGCCTAGAAAACCAAGGTACCGTATAAAAATGTCCAAAGGAACCCTGAACAATTCCAGTTTTTTTACGACACACATATAGTTGCATGTTCACTGCAGATAAAAGGTCTAGCAATTCAAACAGCGTCCATTGCCGCTGTGACCCCATTCTGTAATTCAAATCAAATTAAAAATCAAGTTGATCCCACACAGTTTATTATCACCAACCATGTGAGATGTAGTACAAAATATCCTAGAGCACCGTCGGTGTATAGTAGGCCTATGCTTACGCGATAAGGTGCATCGGCTAAAGTCCATAGCCGGCGCATCAACCGTCAAGCACACTAGCTCGCTCCCCAAATATCATTTCACTGTTCAATCGTCGCCGGTGAAAGATAGGGATGTGGACCCGCGTCGTGAGAGCAACTTCTGCGGCCCACTCCGACGAGAGCGCGGCCGCAGCCGCCATCCGTGTGCTAACAATGTGCTTGAGCATGGCCGTAATCTGCGACCGGGCAGCCATGGCAGCCCAAACGGCCACTGTTGCTTCTCAGGTGGCAGCAGCAACATCTGCCTCGGGGATAGAAGCTGGCCAGAGTGGCACAACAGCTACTCGTTCCACAGCGACGCCTTAGCCCTGATGGAGGCCACCCACGACCATGTCGAGGCCGCCCACGCCCAGCTCGTGGCAGTCACCGCACAAATTGAACAAAGCTTCTCCGACAACGGTCGGCAACCCACGTCTGAAGAGTTGGCAATCGCCGAGAGCGTTCGAGCAGCCGTCCGTTCCTCCGCCGCATACCTCGCAACGACGGAACCCGTCCAAGCCCAGATCGCGCCACCCACGTCCAGCTCGTCGCGGCCTTTTCCAAAGACATGGCGGACACGGATGGCGAGATGCTTGACGAGTATGGTGCGATGGATGCCATGGAGCCCCTTCCCTAGTCGACCGCCAAGCGCGAGCTGAACATGGAGGAGGCGGCGGGGATCGACGAGCACCAGCCGTAGTAGTACTCTTTGTCTTGTTTAATTAAGAGCGTCGGTCTTTAATTTGTTAGAGTAATGTTTAGGCTAGCTAGCTCTGTTTAATTGCTGAACTTGCTCGATTAGGAAGCGTGTGTGCTGTATTCTCCTTTGTGTACCCAAATTATGGAATGACGTGGATGAGCACTGTAACCAGGGAAATTGGAACCAAAATTTTTGACGTTCAAACTCATTGCACACAGGTTAAGCTACTTGAACAGTTTGTGATGTTCACATATCGTACACAGTTCTGAATAAGGGACCGTGTCGGATGACACTTTGCGCGCCAGTTTTTTGCTGAAGCGATTCCAAATTTTGGCTTCCGCAGAAATATCTACCTCCCTGCCCCCTCTCCCTTACCAAAAGCCACATTTCCCCTGTTTCTGCCTTCCTTTCCAAGTTGAAACCTTCACTCCTTGCTTGCAGCGCCGCCTCCTCGCCGGTGACCCTCCTTCAAGCTGCTTGGCCTCGCCTATCCAGGCAGGTAATCCACACCCGAACCCCATCCTCCTCCTCCTTCCACATCCCACATGCCCGACCGCCGGCACGAGCACGGCACCTTCCACCCAAATCACTGACCCCTCCACCAAATAAGCGCCGTCCGAAGCCATGGTGCACGCAGTATAGCCAGGATCTCAAGGAGCATTTGGCAGCGGAGAAGCAAATCGTGGCCGCACGCGCGAATGAGGTCATGATGGCTACCATTCGTGTCGACCCCCAGATCTTGGAGGAGCACCTTGCCATTTGCTAGCTACGCCGATTAAGCATGCTCTGTATACCCATTGTGTGTGCTGCTCGTGCCTTTCCTTAACAAATTCTAGTGAATTGTGCTATCAAATTTTACCATGCAATCTGTTGCTCCTGTGTATATGTTCTATATGTCGTGCAGTGTGGTGCTCACTCATTAACTGTTTGGTTAATTAGTTGTCGTCTTCAGGTAACTGTTTGGTTCAATTCTGCAAATGTGATGTTCAATTCTTCAGGCTGCAATTTTGTATTGTCTTCCATGTGAGAAATAAATCGAATTTGTCTTTACAAAATACATGAGAAACGAATAGAAATACAAATGCTATATTTCCAAGTTGTCAAGCATGCTCGGTTTGGTTATACATTGTGCAATGTGGTGCTCAGTTAACGTTTGGTGCATTTGTGTTGTGGTGTTCAGTTAACTGTCTGGTTCAATTCTGCAATGCGATGTTCAATAGTTGTGGGTGCATTCTGTTATTGTATACCGTGTGAGAAGTAAATCGAATTTGGCTGTACTAAATACATGAGAAACAAATATAATTGCTATATTTCCAAGTTGTCAAGCATGCTTGGTTTGGTTATACATTGTGCAATGTGTTGCTTAGTTAAGTTTGGTTCATTTGTGTTGTGGTGTTTAGTTAACTGTTTGGTTCAATTCTGCAATGCGATGTTCAATAGTTGTGGGTGCATTCTGTTATTGTATACCATGTGAGAAGTAAATCGAATTTGGCTGTAGTAAATACGTGAGAAACAAATACAATTGCTATATTTCCAAGTTGTTAAGCATGCTTGGTTCTCTTAACTATCTGATCTTCTATTAGGAGTATGTTATATTGTGCAATGTGGTGCTCAATTAATGTTTGGTTCATTTGTTGTGGTGTTAACTGCTTGGTTCAATTCTGCAATGTGATGTCCAATTGTTGTGGTTGGAATTTTGTATTGTTGTGCATGTGAGGAATAAATTGAATTTGGCTGCACTTAATACATGAGAAACATATACAAGTGCTATATTTCCTAGTTCTTAAGCTTGCTTGGTTTGCATAAATGGGTTTTCCATGTGGCTTGAATTAATCTGATGAATCTGCAATGTGCTTATTTTTCACCAACATATTTTAATGATAGCATGCGAACCCTTAGTTAACCTAATGACTAACTACCTGATATGTGTTGCAGGGAAACAATATAATGGGAAGCACTGAGGTATACAATCGAGGTTATCACGTGCATGGTCCGTTTTCTAATAGCACATTATTGTGCAATTGTAGGAACCATTCTAATACTTAGGTTTTTATCAATTTGGCCTTGCACATGTAGGTCCTGCTGTTAGAGGTTTTGACCCACTATTTGACCCTTTTTGCATATGGGGAAATGAGTTGTCCATGAATATCAATCAAGTCAAGAAACTTAGAAAGATTGTTAGGATAAATAAATTGGCGACAAAAAACAACAAGATATTTGTCTGCACAATCAAGAAGACATCAGTTCACTACAAGATGGTACTAACTATTATAACTTGCCTTTTTTTATTCCTTTGCCCCATTTCCAATATAGAGAAGATATTTATGCGCATCCTTGTTTTCAGGCCTTTCCAAAGCAGTTCACTGATGATTACCTCTCAAACCACCTCTATGGTCAGGAGGCGAGGAAGATTTTCAAACAACACCCACGGTTCAATATTGAAGTGTTCCTGAAGAGGACGAAGGATGGATGGTCAATCATCCATAGGCACTGGCCTAAAGTTGCAAATACCTTCAACATCGATGAAGGCTCAATATTCACCTTCCGCTTCAGCAGTTTTCGCGATGAGATGCATCTGTCTTTGTACCGTCTATGATGCTAATTTCGAAAGGTTCTAGATGTTGCATGTGAAACTTGGTGCTGGTGCAGTTGTGTAATGGGGTAGTTGGGTGCTGAAGCTATCATGTTGTACTTTGATGTATTTCAATTATGAAACCATGCTTCCTTAATATGGGAATGAAATATATTATGTGTTTAATATGAATGTCAATTAGATTAATAAATGGATTATTAATAATAGGGCAATTAGCCTGCTAATGGTGAATTAGCCTGCTAATTGGTTTTTGCTATTGCAAACGGTTATTGAGAAAATATCGTGGGTGATGACCTAAGGCAACGCACACTGTTTCTAGGAATAAACCGTGTTGGATCGATGAACAATCACACACGACATTCTCTTCAAAACTGTTTGCGTTAGGCCACCTTGCGCAAATGTTTACCGCATAAAAACTGTGTGTGATGGATAGCCTTTGCTACACAGTTTCTTCTACGCACCGTGTGTAATGCATTCAATAACGCAAACGATAATTTTTTTTAATATTGTATGCGATGGGAATGCCATCACAAACGATTTAACGGGGAAAATTGTGTGTGATGTACCTACGAACTGAAACGTTTTCCTTGCAGCGATTGTGTGGGATGTATATATGAACAGAAACGTTTCACGAGGACTGTCTGTGTGGGATGTACTTACGACCGGAAATGATTTTGCCTGTATAATTGAATTTTTATGCACCACTGTATGTATAGCCGTATTTGGTCACTCGATGGTCGCACGCGGCCTTATTTTGCCGAGCGTGTGTGCCAGGAGGGTATATCCCCGACGGTTTCTGGGTCGTGTGGGAAGGACCCCCTAATCGCCCACACTCACTAGGCGACGGTTCCAAATGTCGTCGCGGAAAGGGGTTTTGAACCGTTTGTATAGCACCGACGCGTACTAGTGTATACAATAGTACAATGTTATACATGAAAGTTAATTGCATGGTGTATCTAATAATATTTGTTCTGCATTGTGAATGTTTATAATTTCTCCTAAAATGTTAGTCACGGGAATGAGAAATGAAGGGCATATCTCTCCTTGCCTCCACCAGACACTCCCTCTTTCTACACCACTTTCACATACGCACACAAACTATCTCTCGGCCCTCTAAAAGTATGCATTCCCCTGACACATTCACGTGTGACGGTCACTGTATTTCAAGCAAAAGCACTATACGGTCACTGGACTTCAGAATATGCTCATTACGGTCACCGTATACATTCTCATGGTGATCATACGGTATCTAGATCATGATATGTCTCCGTATTTTGTTCATGACACTGACGGACATTGTATTTGATGTGTGCTCCGTATTTTGTTGACGACACTTACGATCATTGTATTTGAAGCAAAAGCATGATATGGTCACTGGACCTCAGAATAAACTCATCACGGTCACCATATACATTTTGTGGTGCTAACCAACATGTGCTTGGATGGTTAGAAGGACAGTGGTTTCCTCACCCCACCAAGGTTAAAGTCATGGTGTCGCATTTATCCTAGATTAATTTCAGTATTTTTTGGTGATGTGTGTTTAGTGGGAGGAGACGTTCCCCTCGACTATGAGGTACCTATGGTTACTTCATAAAATCTCAAGATCATATACTGGCTCAATCTCTCGAAGGTGCTCATAGGGGTAGGGTCTGCGTGTGTACACCTATAGCGGTGAGTGTTTGCGCGTATATATGAGCGCTTGCGTCTATACTATGTTAAAAAAATACATGCCGTGATTATACGGTCACTGGCTCACCCGTACACCTCCGTATTTTGTTGATGAGACGACAAGTTAACTAGTCAAACGTTCCACGTGGCGCAACTAGTGTTGCACCATCAGCGCGACGCATATATGAAAGAAAGAAATGGTAGTTTGAGTCTGTACCGTGTTAATAAAATACATTTTATGGTGATCATACAGTCACTGGCTCATCATACAGCTCCGTAATTTTTTGATGGCACGATCAATTGACCAGTCAAACGATCCACATTCAGCAGCGCACATTACCATAGGGCCCACCCGTCAGAGCGTATATGAAAGATAGAAATGGCAATAAATTAGTGGTCGGTGGGGATTCGAAGTCGTGAGACCTCTGGTTGGCAGCCCACGCCCCCTAACCATAGCAGACAGGGATCGCCTTGTGATGATATGTTGAGCCGGCCGTTTTAATTGCACGCACGCATGAGCCACTGTGGTGAATAAAAACTCATGACACATGTGCACAAACACGCCCGCAACGCCCGCATGCATGCATGCAATACTCACATACCAATTTAGCTACACTTCAGACTGAATCGACTTTAGGGTTAGTAGATTTTCAGGGGGTAGGGGGCTCGCCGGAGTTAAGGAAGAACCAGCCGCAGCGGGCAGGGGGGCTCGCCGGAGAGGTACCCCACTATCTATCTTAGGGTTCAGGGTTGGGGCGGTGGTCGCCGATGGTGGGGGCGCAGTGGTGGGCGGTGGCGTGGGGATCGCTGGAGAAAAATCTCGGTGCACGGGGGCCTAGAGGGATGGCCGGGGCGGCGATGGACCGGCAGTGGGGAGTGGTTTCGGGGCAGGGGAGGCGGCGCGGGAGCGTCGCCGGCCGCGGGCGGCAGTGGCCGGCGATTCGGCCGGTGGTGGCTGGCGGCTCAGGGGGTGGAGGTTGAAGATGAACTGCATGCCCTTGATTTCATATCCAACGGCTGGAAAATCGACAGGCCAGAGATAAAAAAAGCCAGTCGACTGATGTGTAGCCTCACCCCACACGTACACATGCACGCACACAACACTTGCATGAACACATGCATGCATGTAGGCGTGCAACACTGACACGTACACATATACTCACAAGTAGACGCATGCACGCACACATGCATGGAACACTGAAACGTACACATGCACGCACACAACACTCCCACACCTGCATGCACACAACACACGACGCAAGACAGACGCTCAACCTATATGTGCATGCACCCTTTGTTAAGAACATGGACTGTTGCGAGTATTAATCAATCTTATCTGTGATAAGCAGAACATTGATGTTTGCAGTGGTCTTTATGAATCACAACGTATCAAACGGGCTATCAATGTATATATATCAAAATTTTAAAATTCTCTTGCATTATATAGTAGGCTTATCTACATGAAATAGATGACGTAACACTCAATGAACAATGATCGGTTTAAGAAATGCCCGCTTCTGACCGCCCTGGCCCACCAAAAGCTCCTCTGTCCTGTGATGCCTGCATTGGGTCACTAACATGCAGGCCAGGTACCCCACGAGCCCACACGTCAGTGGAAGAATGGCATGGTGTCGTACGTCAGAGTTCAGGGTGTGTATTTAGTTTTTTCAGTTTGATTCGGTTTAGTTTATACGGTTTTTGTTTTATATGGTTTTTATACTTTGATTTATATGGTTTTATGCATAGATACAGTTCGGTTTTGGTAATAACAATTTAATTCCGGTTCGGTTTCGGTAATAACCAAAATAACCAAAGTTGACGCGAATTTTGAATGAACAACAAATATATTTTGGTCACATGATTCGGTCTATGTATGTAGGTAAGATTTTTCTTGTGAGATGTGCCTACGTAGATTAGATCATTATTAGATGGCACACATGATTTGGTCCTATGCATTAGATGGCAGTAGATCTGAGGATTAGGCAGTTTTTAATTAGATGAGGGAGCAAGAAAAAAAGGAAATAGTCAATTGTATTCATTTTTCATTACATGACAGAGGAAACAAAAGAGGGAAAGAGCCCATCCTAATCATGACAACAGCGGTCGGCTGGCCTTTTTCTTAGGCAAGCGATCGGTTGCCTGTGGGGATCACTCGAGAAGTACATGGGCTGGTTAATTTGAGGCCTAACAAGCACAATGTACACAAGGTGCCTAGGTCATTGGCTCAAGCTGTAGCGTTTAGTACCACCTCGCGTATGGAGCTGCAGCACGGTGGGCAGAAGGCTATAAATGGAGGGGTGGCCGTGGGTTCAACTAAATATCTTCACACAGTGGAGCTACTTTCGGTTTAATTCGGTTTAACTAAAAACCGTCGGTTTCTAACCAAAAAGCTGAAGGGTATATGGTTTTAAGAATTGAAAACTGAAACTAAAACCATAAACCAAAAAACCAAAATTCGGTTTGGTTTGGTTTTGCACAGGCTGACTCAGAGTCAAGGGAGCCACTCGCTGCACGCCCGGCTGAACACGCCTCCGCATAACAGAGGAAATGAAAGGGCTGAGGAAATAGAACCAGTTGGCTTGGTGAAGACAGTGATTTGTTCGACCAGTTCCAACTGTTGTGACAGTTGTACATCTGGTTGGAGCGACTGAGTATTTAAACTCAAGGACACACAGTCCTGGACACACAGTCCTCACCGTATTCTCCTTGAGCTAAGATCACGCAAATCTCGCCCAAAAGTAGTGGTAAGTCTTCACAGGTGACTTCCAAACCTTCACAGACTTGGTCAGTCGGCAATCCACAATTCCTCTTTGATGCTCAGACCATGACGCCTAATCGTCTGGAGGATACACAGTTCTCAAAGGTAACAAGCATCAGTTCCACACAAGAACAATCTCTTCAGTGATGCTCAATTACTTTTTGGTTTTTGTAGGTTTGGGTTTTCCTCACTTGATAATTTTCGCTCAAAGTCCTCGGAGGATGGGATGCTTTCAATTGACAAGTGTTAGTTTCTCTCGGAGTAGACAACCAGCTAGTGGTTGTAGGGGGGCGGCTATTTATAGCTTAGGGAGCAGCCCGACATGATAAGACATAAATGCCCTTCAATGATATGACTGTTAGGTGGTAGATATTTTGGAACGGCTAGCGCGCGGCTCAGCAACGGTCGGATACATTGAGGTTCGAATTCCTCAGGGCTATCATGTTCCTCACTGTGTAGGCAATCCGCACTGGCGAATTCCTAACTCCTCAGTCAGAACAGATTCCTCAGAGATCAGAAGATCTTCGTCTCTGTGACTGAAGAAATTGACTGAACTGATATGAGGTTTCCATTGGCTTCACTCAAAGGATTGGGTAGGTGTAGGATTTTGAGATGAGCATCACTTGGAAATTTGTTTCCTTAGTATTACCTCGACCCCCTTTATCAGTACGGTGTTTTCTATGACTCAAGAATAAGAAAATGAAACTACAAAAACAAAAGTCTTCACGCTCCAGATTCCTCGCATGAATATCGAAGTCTTCAAGGTCACACCAATTTCTTCCGTTTTGAAGTCTTCAGGAGAACCAAAGTCTTCAGCTGAAGACATTCATATTTAGGGGTCGACTTTCACTGTAAATATCAAACTGCTCATTGACTTATAGAGCCTGTGTACACTCACAATCATATTAGTCCCTTAACCTATAAGTCTTCAATACACCAAAATCACTAAGGGGCACTAGATGCACTTACAATCTCCCCCTTTTTGGTGATTGATGACAATATAGGTTAAGTTTTCAACGGGGATAAACATATGAACTGAAAAGTACTCAAAATTGAGGAATTTGATTGCAAGATATAGAAGAACTCCCCCTAAAGATGTGCATACTGAGATATTTGGTTTTGAAGCAATGCACACTTGAAGAGTAGAATCATGGAGATCTCCCCCTATATCTTGTAATTCATACACGCATTTAACATATAGAATGAAGAATTTGAAATGCATGATGAAATATGGTGAATGATGTAATTCAGCATGCATGCATAGGATTAATGAGGAAATAGCATGCAGAAAAACAGAGCAAAAGTATCAGGTCACCATCAGACTTAAGTTTACAACTCGATCAACAAAAGCTTCAGAAGAGCGGGAGTTGCAACTTAACAAAAAAATGGCCATATATATAGACCCGCTTGAAGACTAACTCAAATTTCTCCCCCTTTGTCATCAAATGACCAAAAGGGACGAAAAGTGAGGACTAACGCCCCTGAAGAATTTCTTCACGAGGTCGGTGGAGAAGCGCCAGCATTGTTGGGCTCGTCGGTTGGAGTAGGGCCTGCCGCAGTGTCGTCCAGATCTTCATTTTCATCCGTGTCGCGAGACGAGGAATATGAACTGGGCACCAAAGAAGGAACGTCGACCTTCTTAAATTTCTTCGGTGGAGGCTTAGCCCAGTAGAAATCCTGCTTGAAGCCCATTTGCTTGAGATCCTCATCACCGTAAAGGTGAGACAATATAGCCCAGGTGTGATCAAACATTTCGTTTAGGTAGTAGTGGTTCTTCTTCACTGAATTATAAGTGGCAGTCATATTGTGAAGAATTGAACCAAACTGGCGTTTCACCCATTTGTGATTGTGATCCACCTTCTAATGAAGATTGAGGCGAAGCTCACGATCAGTCATCACCCTTGGAGCTGTTGCCTGAGGACTTTGCTTTGAAGCATTTGCGGCAGTATCATGAGTGGCAGAGTCATCATTGGTGGAGTATGAAGCAGCTTTGCGGAACTGTCCATCCAATGGACGAATGCCCTCATCAATGACAGCGGTGGACTTGCCCTTCTCATCAGCTGAGGAAAATGTCCATTTGAGGACTTCAATCGGAGGCAAGAAGCTGCCATGGTTGAGCGTATTAGCTTTGTAGTTGAGTGAAGACCTTGATCTGAGGAATCTCATGATCCATGGAGCATAAGGCTTCAGCTTCAATGGGGACGTAGTGACATTTGCCAGAGTCCTCATGAAGAAATCATGATAATTCACGGGAATACCGTGCATGATGTTGAACAATAGATTCTTGATGATGCCAACAACTTCCTCATCATTTGAGTCACGGCCCTTGATTGGACTCGTCTTTGTTAGAATATGATAGACTGTCCTCAACACATACTGCAATTCCTTCACGAGGAATTTGGTCCTTGATGCTTGTCCAGGCTTCAGCGGCTTCATCAGCACCTGCATAAAATGATCGGACAGCTCAGTTTCAGAATATATCAGATGCGCACCTTCTAGGGGAGGACTGACTAGCATGCACGAAGCAATTCAGTTGCTGGTGCCTTGTAATGAGTGTTTTCAGTCATCCAGTCCAACACCCATGAATTCACATCTTCAGCATTTCCGGTGATGTGCAGCGTCGCGTAGAATTGAAGAATGAGTTCTTCATTCCAATCGTATATGTCAGTGCAGAAATTGAGTAGGCCAGCATCATGAATGGCAGCGAGGACAGGCGCAAAGCAAGGCAGTGATTCCATATCCAAGTGAGGAATATGCTCATGATCGAAGACCTTGTCTTTGTTGAATAGCACTGAAGAATAGAAGTTTGCCTGGCTAGCAGTCCAGAATCGCTTTCTCCTCAGAAGAGCTGAATCATATGGATTATATTCAGTGAAGAATACATGCTCATTGAAGAATGCATCAGCCTTGAACTTTGGAGTCTTGGAGAATGAATTCTTTGGCTGTGGCTGAGGAGCGTCAAAGATTTGAAGAATAACTTCTGGGACTTCAATTTCAGGAGCTGCAGGCTGAGGAATTTCAACGCTTCAAGATGGCACTGGGCCTCCATTTCTTCACAACATGTTCATCAAAGACTAGTGGCCGGAATCTCTTCAGGAATGGAAGGGGTGGCATGAATTTCTTCAGAACCCATGAGAACTTCAGTTGGGGCCGGGGACTGAGGAATTTGCTGGAGCAGTGTGAACAGAAGTGAGTTGGGGTGCCGACTCTCCCAAAAATCATCGTTCATCACGGGAGTGGTGCAGCCAATGTCCACATCCTCATCCACTTCCATTTCTTCTACGCCGGCCTCTTCAGAAGTGAACTGAGGTGTTGGCGATGATACCTGAGGGGTTGAGGTGAAAGCTTCAGCCTCAATTTCTTCATCCATCTGCTCTGTGGAAGCAGTAGAGGGATCTTCTTCTGCAGATTCTTCGGGAATCTGATATTCTTCGCAATGAGGAACAAGTTCCTTGGATAGCATGCTTGCGAGAGGAACAACATCAATGGGATTCTCTAGTGAACTTGTCAAAATCTTCGCCTTCTTGGGGGCCGAAGATTCTGATGCAGCTGATGCCTTCCTCTTCTTCAAAGCAGCACGCTCCGCAGCTTTGGTTTTCTTCACTTCTAGAGCAGAAGGAAGAATCAGACTTGGTGTTGGTGCAGGTGGAGCAGTGGCAGTGGGATCAATTTCTTCAGGCACAACTGATGCAGTTGGCCTATCTTGAGTAGTTTCTTCAGGCGCAGCGACAGAGTCTTCAGCTGGCCTGGCAATTTCTTCTGGCGCAACACTAGTGGTTGCCCTGGCAGTTTCTTCAGAGGCTGGAATTTCTTCAGCAGCCCTAGTGCTTGCAGTTTCATCAGCAGCCTGAAATTCATCAGCGTTGCTGGCAATTCCTTCGATGGCTTGGGCGGATGCTTGGTAGTAGTGACTTCAATGCGCATAGGAGCAGCAGCACTTGAAGTGAATGTCTTCGTCAGCTTGACGAATCTGACCTTGGCGCCCTTCCAGTTAGCCTTGTAGGCCTCAAATTCTTCGTTGAGCTTCTTGATTTCAGCTTGCAGTGCAATGAGCTGCTCAGGCGAAAGATTGAGGATATTGTCCTTTAAGTAGCGCTGCTTCTTGTACTGCGCTTTCCTGATTGACCTGGCTTGGTCAAACTTCCATTTTTCTTCAATGATGAATGCAGTCAAAACGTGACTTTGTCCAGGAGTGAGGCCCAACTCTGGCATTGGAGCATTTGGATCCTTGTGCCATAGGTCGATGAAATCGAGCATTTTCTTCAGATCGATTAGAAGGGGCACAACACTCCCTTTGGTTCTAGCGGCCCGCTGCTGTCTGTCCATGATGATATCAGCTAATTCATCATCATCAGCTTCATCATCATGAGATGGAGTTTGAAAGACCACATGCTTATTGTGAGGACTTGGTCTAGTGCCTCATCCAGAAGTGGCCTTGGTCTTCAGCAGAGTGGGACCAGTTGATGAAGGGTGAGCTGAAGAACTCGCTGAAGCGCCTGAGGTAATAGATATGCCTGTGGTCCATTGGCACGTGGCGAGATGCACGGGTGCGGAGGACTTTGCCGGAGGAGCTGAGGGTTTTCAAGCCCGAGGAATTGGTGCAGCTTGAGGAACTGGGGCAGCTTGAGAAATTTGCCTCGGTGGCACTGAGGAAATTGGTTGTGAGGGCATTGCAGAAGAACTTGGTGGTTTCTTTGCTGGCTTCTTAGGCATGGCCTTCTTACTTGAAGAAGCTTCATAGTGGCAGCGGCAGCAGCAGAATCTTCATTGAATTTCTTCACTGCTTCTTTGGCCTGCTTGGCCAACTTTGCTTGCCGCCTCGCCCATTCATCAGCATAATCCTCACCACGTTTAACGCTTGTTGGATCAGCAAGCTGGCCAGGTGCCAGAGGAGGTCTTGAGCATGGAGGATTGAGAGCGAATTTCTTCATGTACTTGGGAGTAACATATCTGTACTCTCTCCTCTTGCCCATCTCCTTCCGATGCTCTAAATGCGCACTTTGCGCTCATTCTTCATTTCCTTGCCATATTTTGCCTCATCAGGCATGCAGTACCCTGCATAGATGTCCGTAGGGATCTCAAAGGCAGTATTTACTTCAAGCCTCTTTCCTCCTTTCTAAGGACGTTTATCGTCAGCCATTTTCTTCAGCTGAGGAATTTGCACAATTGAGTTCTCTGAAGAAGTATGCAGCTTTTCTTCGAGGAATGCTGCAAATGAGTTAAGTTGATGAGAACCTAGTGATTCAGGAGCTGATATGAGTACCTGTGAATAGAGTATAGGTGCGAAGAATTTGGAGAGGTCATATGCGTTCTCAGAAGGTTTTGTAAAATTTTATGAGGTTTGAGCAAATTGACCCGATGTTCCTTGAAGAATTTCACTAAGCGTTCTTTGTCTTAGGTTCCAGAGTTGTGCGGATCGTGAGATTCACACAATTAAGGAATCTTGAAGAAAAACGTCACTTAGAGAAACCGATCAAGAACTGAAGATTTGTGTTAGGTGTTTAGAGTGTGGAGATCGAAGAATAAACACCTTTTGAGGATTTGATGAAAATCATCAGTAGAATAAATGCGGTAAAAGTAACTTTTAGTTACCCTTGATGAAGAACACGACGAACTAGAAGTGTAGATTTGGAATTTCATCGGCTCGGATCTTCCATGCCCTAACTTGGCAGAGGAAGATGTCTATGGCGGCGGCAGAGGGAAGATTTCCGCGGCCGGCACGAGTACGACGGCGACGAGGTCGAGGCAGTGAAGCTCTTCCTCCCGGCGACGATGGAGTTAGCGGTGGCGCTAGGGTTTGAGAAGCTCGAGCGAGGGAGTGAGTTCGAGCGGAGTAAAACTGAAATGAGGAAGGGGAGGGGGTATTTATGCGGAGATGAATAACTGTTCGCCCGAAGAATTTGGATGAACGTGCCCCTAACCCTTCTCATTAGCGCGACATGTGTCACCCACGTACTGTGAAGTGGAGATCGTGTGAGACCATGGGTGAATAGATATATCGTGGAATGTGTAATGGTTTGAGCGGCAAAAGCCAAAAATTTCAGATAAGAATATTTTAAAGTTTCATTCGCAATTTCTTCAGCTGACAAGTACACAATGAAGAATTTGAACGAGTTTCAAATAGAACGCACATGAAGAATTTGTGAATAGATTGGGTTGAGTTTAGCATAGAGTGGGAAGGGTCTGATCACATTCACTTAGCAGAAAAAATCAACTTGAAGAATTAGGTATAAGTGAGTGTTGTAGAGGGCATAAACTCATATATATAGTCAAATGAGGAACAACGACAGACAGAGTGAAGGCAATGCAAAGTTGAAGAATTTGAAAAACTGAGGAATTTCAAAAATGAAGAAAAACTCAAATTGAAGATTTTCAACTTTGGTTGGTGGCATAACCCACCGTATAAGAAAGCTGATTTCAGACACCGCGTACAATTCTTGTAGGGTTCTGAGAATCAATTTCTTCATTAATTTCTTCACACTTAGAGGGTTAGTCTTCATTGATTGAAGAAAAACGTTACTTCGTGTGTTGCACATCTAAGTCATCAAGTCAGCATAAGTGTTAGGATGTGTGTCCTTTTCAAAGAACATTCGAAGATTCTAGGATATTTAGCTCACACCACAACTTGCTAAATCTCTTCTCATACAAGGGCTTAGTGATGATATCGGCCAGCTGGTCTTCAGTGCTTGCGTGGTCGATGGAGATGTCGCCCTTCAACACATGATCACGAAGAAAATGATGACGAATCTGGATGTGCTTTGTCTTCGAGTGCTGAACTGGGTTACGAGCAATCTTGATAGCACTCTCATTGTCGCAGTAGAGAGGCACATTCTTCACCTTGATGCCATAGTCCTTGAGTGTTTGCTTCATCCATAGTAATTGAGCACAGCAAGATCTAGCAGCAATGGACCCACCTTCTTTAGTGGAGAGTGATACGCAGTTCTGCTTCTTTGAGGACCAACATACCAAGGATCGTCCGAGGAAATGACATGTGCCTGACGTTGACTTGCGGTCCACCCGATCGCCAGCATAGTCAGAGTCTGAATATCCAATGACATCAAAGGAAGACCCCTTGGGATACCATAATCCAAGTGTTGGTGTGTGAGCTAGATATCGAAGAATATGCTTCACAGCCTTATGGTGTGATTCCTTCGGTGTAGCTTGAAATCGGGCACACATGCAAACACTAAGCATAATATCCAACCTAGATGCACATAAGTACAATAAAGAACCAATCATGGAACGGTATACCTTTTGATCGAAGTCTTTACCATTTTCATCAGTCTAGAGATGGCCATTTGTGGGCATCGGAATTTTGACGCCTTTGCAGTCTTGCATGCCGAATTTCCTTAATACATCCTTGAGGTATTTCTCCTGAGATATGAATATGCCATTGTGTTGACGAATATGAAGACCTAAAAATAATTTCAATTCTCACATCATAGACATTTGATATTCTTCACTCATCATATAGGAAAATTCATCACTTTAACATTGGTTAGTACAGCCAGAGATAATATCATCAACATATATTTGGCACACGAATAATTCATCATCTTATGATTTGGTGAAAAGAGTTGGGTCAAGTAAACCGGGTTTGAAGCCTTTCTTCATGAGGAATTCCTTCAGTGTGTCGTACCACGCCCGAGGTACTTGCTTGAGGCCATAGAGGGCCTTGTTGAGTCTATAGACGTGATCTGGAAATTTTGGATCCTCAAAACCTGGTGGTTGAGCAACATATACTTCTTCCTCAAGCTTACCATTGAGGAATGCACTTTTCACATCCATTTGTTGTAAGATGATATTATGATGGTTACATAAGCAAGCAATATGCAAATAGCCTCAAGTCCATCAATAGGTGCAAAAGTTTCATCAAAATCAATTCCTTCAACCTGTGTGTAGCCTTGAGCTACAAGACGAGCCTTATTCCTCACCACGAGGCCATTTTCATCTTGTTTGTTGCGGTAGATCCATTTGGTATCGATGATGTTGTGCTTGCGTGGGTCTGGTTGCTTGACAAGCTCCCACACATTGTTCAGCTCGAATTGATGCAATTCATCTTGCATGGCTTGAATCCACTCGGATTCCATGAATGCTTCATCTACTTTAGTGGGCTCTGTGATAGAGACAAATGCAAAATGCCCACAAAAGTTAGATAAATGTGATGCTTTGGAGCGCGTGAGGGGACCTGGTGCACGAATGTCATCGATGATCTTCTCGACTTGCACTTCATTTGCAATGCGAGGATGTGCGGGTTGACGACTTTGCTTAGGCCCAACAGTTTCTTCAGGACCAGTTTCTTTAGCAGCACCAGCATGATTTTCTTCACGATCAGGAATAATTTCTTTAGCATTTTCTTTGGTAGGGACGACATCCTCAGTAGCTTTGAACTTCATGGATTCCTCAGGTGACATTTCATCTAGCACAGGAGGTAGGTGCTCTCTTTGCGAGCCATTAGTTGCATCAAACCGCACATCTACAGTTTCAACAACCTTGTGGTGAACGGTGTTGAAGACTCTGTAGGTGTGCGAGTCCTTTCCGTAACAAAGCATAATACCCTCATGTGCTTTCGGTGCAAATTTAGAGTGATGGTGAGGATCTCTAATCCAGCATTTAGCACCGAAGACTTTGAAATAACTTACATTGGGTTTCTTGTCAGTGAGGAGTTCATATGAGGTCTTTTTGAAGAATTTGTGAAGATATACCCTGTTGATGATGTGGCACACAGTATCAATTGCTTCAGGCCAGAAGCGCTCAGCTGTCTTGTATTCATCAAGCATAGTGCAAGACATCTCAACAAGAGTCGTGTTCTTGCACTCCACGACGCCATTCTGCTGAGGAGTATAAGGAGTCGATAATTCATGAGTAATACCAAGCATATCGAGATATTCATCGAGGCCAGTGTTCTTGAACTTGGTTCCATTATCACTCCTGATATGCTTGATCTTCACACCGAAGTTTGTGGAAGCCCTTGAGGAAAATCGTCTGAAGACTTCCTACACTTCATTTTTGTAAGTGATGATATGCACCCATGTGTAACGAGAATAGTCATCAACTATGACAAAGCCATATAATGATGTAGAACTAGTGAACGTTGCATCATGAGTAGGGCCAAACAGGTCCATATGAAGTAATTCAAAGGGACGAGAAGTGGTCATGATAGTCTTCGCGGGATGCTTGGCTCTAGTGATCTTTCCAGCCTCACAAGCCCCACAAAGATGATCTCTGAGGAATTTGACACCCTTGATGCCAATGACGTGCTTCTTCTTCGCGAGTGTATGCAAGTTCCTCATCCCAGCATGACCAAGTCGCCGATGCCATAACCAGCATTCTGAAGCTTTTGCTAGTAGACATGTGGCAGGTTGTGGTCTTGCAGAGAAATCAACAATATACAAGTCTCCTTTCTTAAAGCCTTCGAAGACTTTGGAGTTGTCAGATTCCATTAGCACAAGGCAGCGAAATTTGCCGAAGACAACAACCATATCAAGATCACAAAGCATTGAGGCTGACATAAGACTGAATTCTAAGGACTCAACAAGCATGCCTTTGTCCATGTGTTTATCCTTTGAGATTGCAACCTTACCTAGACCCAATACCTTGCTTTTGACTTTGTCAGCGTAGGTGATATGCTTCAGATGAGGTGGTGACAAATCAGTGTCCATCAGCAAGCTTCTGTCACTAGTCATGTGATTTGTACATCCACTGTCGAGGACCCACTCAGTAGCTTTGGGTTGTTCATCCTGCAGATGAATTAGTGCAACTTACGAACCCATATACTTCATCAGTGAAGAATATGATATCAATTTCATCAATAGTAACAAATATAGAAATATGAGGACGCGAGAAATGAATGATTCATTTCTTCATTGTTTAGCTTGCATCCTTTCAAGCACATTCAGGTCTCCAGCAAATTCTTCAGACGATCAAGTTCATCTGGAGACCTGACCCTGCATAAGAGATTAGTTCTTTTTCTTCACCACCCACATCTGGAGGGGTGGCAAAGAGTTCAGCATTCTGCGAGCTCCATAAGAAAATGATAGCATAGAAGCCAGTGCACTTCATTTCACAGAAGAGTGGTTAGGGTAAGCATATGAATAAGTAGAGAAATTCTTCGAGGACTTATGAACATAATGGTTTGAGGAATAATGCACATATTGATGGCCCTCAGACTTTCCCTGCAAAACAGAAGTGTTAGCACGATGATTTTCATATGAGGATTTTGATCCATATGAGGAATTTGATCCATGTGAAGAATTTGGTCCATATGAGGACTTGGATCCATATGAAGAGTTTGGTCCATATGAAGAATTTCATCTGAGGTTCCTATTCTTCATGGGTGGTGTCATGATGACATTCACCTGAAGATTTTCAAGACAACTTTTAGGAACCCGGATTTTCTTCATAGGGGGACCGTTCCTGTAGTTAGAACCAACATATCGAGCAAATACTTCACCATTCTGATTTTTGAACAGTTTATAGTTGGAGTCAATGACTCATCAGAGGAATATGAAGAATCAGAAGTAAAGCCAGATAAGTTGAATGGATCTACAGTAGGTCCTTTTGCAGCAACCCATGAAGTTTGGAGTACTGGTCAGGTTTCCAGTAGGTTCCATCAGCATTGAGTTTCCTCTCAAAGGCAATACCCTCTTTCCTAGGGTTCCTGTTCAAGATTTGCTTTTTGAGCACATCACAAAGAGTCTGATGCCCTTTGAGGCTTTTGTAAATTCCTGTCACATACAATTCCTTCAGCCATGCATTATCGTTAGTGATACATGTAGTATCCTCAGATGAGGAATTTGTGACCGAAGAAATGGTTGAAGAATTTGCAGCAATAGAAGCATTTGAACATTCAGGTGATGAATTAGCAGATTCACCCTCAATGCATTTAAGACATGGTGGAACAAATTCTTCCTGAGCGGAACTGGTCTGTTGAGCAAGCAATGAATCATTTTCCTTCTGAAGATCTTCATAACTCACTTTTAACGTCTCAAGATCTTGCTTTTCCTGAAGAAATTCATAAGAGAGCTTCTCGTGATCAGTTAAGAGAGAGTTATGATGATTTTGAAGGTTGTCAAACTTTGACTGAAGTTTTTGAAGACTATCGGTCAAAGCCTTATTTTGATCCAATTGCTCACCCAACATATCGCTTTCATCTAGCATGTTTTGAACTTTTTCAAGAGCTCTTTGTTGTTTAGTGGCAAGGGAAGCCAGTTTAACAATGCTGGGGCCAAACTCATCACCTGATTCATCATCACTAGATTCGTAAAGGTAGCATTCAGTTACCTTGGCACCCTTTGCCATAAGGCATGGTGAAGAGGATGATGATTCAGGTGCGAAAGTCATCTCCTTGAGTGATTCCTTGAAATCCTCAAACCAGGGATCATGACAAGTACGATGACCTTCGTAGACCTCAGAGGGCCGCTCCCAGATTAGCTTTGCATGGTTGAGATGCATGACATTCCTGAACTGATTTTGGGACAAACAGGAGCAGATGACATCCTTCGCTGTGAGGTTGAGTAGCGTGTACTTGCGAATGTCATCAGCCTCCGCCGTCTTGCATAGATTGGAAAGAACAATCTCAGTGACGGTCCATAGTTTGTTGTTCATTGCCATGAGTCGCTTCTTCATCATGGCCTTCCACCAGGGATACTCATGACCGTCAAAGATGGAGCAGGACACACTCCTCATTCCTGAAGTAGACATAACTAAAACTCCAGGCGGTTAAACCAAAATCACACAGAACAACGGAGTACCTGGCTCCGATACCAATTGAAAGTGCGTTACGTCGACTAGAGGGGGGGTGAATAGGCGATTTTTAAAGAAAAATATTCACTGAGGAATTTCAAGGTGAGGAAATTCCTAAGCGAAGAACTACTTGCAGCGGAATAAGTACTCAGGTATAGGCAAAACAGAGTAACGGCATAGACATCATGATGAAATGAAAGGCAATTACTAAGTACAGGAAGCGTAAACATGGATAAGCAGGATGAAGACAAATAGACTGAAGAATTAGGATCGAGGAAATAGAGAAAGTCTTCAGTCAATGTCTTCAAGCAGTAATGATCGGGTACCTCAACACATAACAGAGGAAATGAAAGGGTTGAGAAATTGAACCAGTTGGCTTGGTGAAGACAATGATTTGTTTGACCAGTTGCAACTACTGTGACAGTTGTACGTCTGGTTGGAGCGGCTGAGTATTTAAACTCGAGGACACACAGTCCTCACCGTATTCTCCTTGAGCTAAGATCACACAAATTTTGCCCAACAGTAGTGGTAAGTCTTCACAGGTGACTTCCAAACCTTCACAGACTAGGTCACTCGGCAATCCACAATTCCTCTTGGATGCTCAAACCATGACGCCTAGCGGTCTAGAGGATACACAATCCTCAAAGGTAACAAGCGTTGGTTCCACACAGGAACAATCTCTTCAGTGATGCTCAATCACTCTTGGGTTTTGTAGGTTTGGGTTTGGTATTTGGGTTTTCCTCACTTGATGATTTTCCCTCAAAGTCCTCGGAGGATGGGATGCTCTCAATTGACAAGTGTCAGTTTCTCTCGGAGCAGCCAACCAGCTAGTGGTTGTAGGGGGAGGCTATTTATAGCCTAGGGCGAGCAACCCGACATGATAAAACATAAATGCCCTTCAATGATATGACCGTTAGGTGGTAGATATTTTGGAACGGCTAGTGCGCGGCTCAGCAACTGTCGGATACATTGAGGTTCGAATTCCTCAGGGCTATCATGTTCCTCACGGTGTAGGCAATCCGCACTGGCGAATTCCTAACTCCTCAATCAGAACGAATTCCTCGGAGATCAGAAGATCTTTGTCTCTGTCACTGAAGAAATTGACTGAACTGATATGAGGTTTCCAATGGCTTCACTCAAAGGATTGGGTAGGTGTAGGATTTTGAGATGAGCATCACTTCGAAATTTGTTTCCATAGTATTACCTCGACCCCTTTTAACAGTACGGTGTTTTCTATGACTCAAGAAGAAGAAAATGAAACTATGAAAACAAAATTCTTCACGCTCCAGATTCCTCGCATGAATATCGAAGTCTTCAAGGTCACACCAATTTCTTCACTTTTGAAGTCTTCAGGAGAACCAAAGTCTTCAGTCGAAGACATTCATTTTTAGGGGTCGACTTTCACTGTAAATATCAAACTCCTCATTGACTTATAGAGCCTGTGTACACTCACAATCATATTAGTCCCTTAACCTATAAGTCTTCAATACACCAAAATCACTAAGGGGTACTAGATGCACTTATAGTTGAGCATGAATATGATTTGATCATGTTTATTGCAATACGGTTATTCATTTAAAGTCAGAGAATAATTGTTGTTCTGTTTACATGAATAAAACCATCGATGGTCATACATCCAATGAAAATAGTTTGTTGGATCTCGATCATAGTGATACACATATTCATAATATTGATGCCAAAAGATGCAAGTTGATGATGATAGTGCAACTTATTTGTGGCACGACCGTTTGGGTCATATTGGTGTAAAGCGCATGAAGAAACTCCATAAAGATGGATTTTTGGAATCACTTGGTTATGAATCATTTGATGCTTGCGAACCGTGCCTTTTGGGAAAGATGACTAAAACTCCATTCTGCGGAACAATGGAACGAGCTACTGACTTGTTGGAAATAATACATACCGATGTATGCGGTCCAATGAGTGTTGATGCTCGTGGCGGGTATCGTTATTTTCTGACCTTCACAGATGATTTGAGCATATCTGAGTATATCTACTTAATGGAGCACAAGTCTGAAACATTTGAAAAGTTCAAACAATTTCAGAGTGAAGTGGAGAATCATCGTAACAAGAAAAATAAAGTTTCTACAATCTGATCGTAGAGGAGAATATTTGAGTTACGAGTTTGGCCTTCATTTAAAAACAATGTGGAATAGTTTCACAGCTCACGCCACATGGACAACCATGATGTAATGATGTGCCCGAACGTCGTAACCGCACTTTATTTGATATGGTGCGATCTATGATGTATCTTACCGATTTATCACTATCGTTTTGGGGTTATGCATTAGAGACAGCTGCATTCACTTGAAATAAGGCACCATCAAAATCCATTGAGACGACACCTTATGAACTATTGGCAAGAAACCAAAGTTGTCGTTTCTTAAAGTTTGGGGCTGCGATGCTTATGTGAAAAGTTTCAACCTGATAAGCTCGAACCCAAATCGGAGAAGTGCGTCTTCATAGAATACCCACAGGAAACTATTGGGTACACCTTCTATCACAGATCCGAAGACAAGATATTCGTTGCTAAGATGGATCCTTTCTAGAGAAGGAGTTTCTCTTGAAAGAAGTGAGTGGGAGGAAAGTAGAGCTTGATAAGGTAATTGTACCTTCTCCTGAATTGGAAAGTAGTTCATCGCAGAAATCAGTTCAAGTGATTCCTACACCAATTAGTGAGGAAGATAATGATGATGATCATGAAACTTCAAATTAAGTTACTACAGAACCTCGTAGGTCATCCAAAGTACAGTCTGCACTAGAGTGGTATGGTAATCCTATTCTGGAAGTCATGTTACTAGACCATGATGAACCTACGAACTATGAGGAAGCGATGATGAGCCCAGATTCCGCGAAATGGCTTGAAGGCCATGAAATCTAAGATGGGATCCATGTATTAGAACAAAGTGTGGACTTTGGTGGACTTGCCCGATGATCGACAATCCATATAAAATAAATGTATCTTCAACAGGAAGACAGACGCTGATAGTAGTGTTACTATCTACAAAGCTCGACTTGTCGCAAAAAGTTTTTTGACAAGTTCAAGATGTTGAATACAATGAGATTTTCTCACTCGTATCGATGCTTAAGTCTGTCCGAATCATGTTAGCAATTGCCACATTTTATGAAATCTGGCAAATGGATGTCAAAACTGCATTCCTTAATGGATTTATTAAAGAAGAGTTGTATATGATGCAACGGAAGGTTTTGTCAATCCTAAAGGTCCTAACAAAATGTGCAAGCTCCAGTGATCCATCTATGAGCAGGTGCAAGCATCTCAGAGTTGGAATATACGCTTTGATGAGTTGATCAAAGCATATGGTTTTATACAGACTTTTGGAGAAGACCTGTATTTACAAGAAAGTGAGTGGGAGCACTACAGCCTTTCTGATAAGTATGTGTGAGTGACATATTGTTGATCAGAAATGATGTAGAATTTTCTGTAAAGCATAAAGGAGTGTTTGAAAGGAGTTCTTCATAGAAAGACCTTAGTAAAGCTACTTACATATTGAGCATCAAGATCTATTGAGATAGATCAAGACGCTTGATAAGATTTTCAATGAGTACATACCTTGACAAGATTTTGAAGTAGTTCAAAAATGTAATAGTCAAAGAAAGAGTTCTTGCCTGTGTTGCAAACGTGTGAAATTGAGTAAGACTCAAAACCCGACCACGGCAGAAAATTAAAGAGAATGAAAGTCATTCCCTATGCCTCAGTCATAGATTCTATAAAGTATGACATGCTGTGTAGCAGATCTATTGTATACCCTACACTGAATTTGGCAAGGGAGTACAATAGTGATCTAGGAGTAGATCATTGGATAGCGGTCAAAATTATCCTTAGTAGAATAAGGATATGTTTCTCTATTATGGAGGTGATAAAAGAGTTCATCGTAAAGGGTTACGTCGATGCAAGTTTTTGACACCGATCCGGATGACTCTAAGTCTCAATCTGGATCCATAATGAAAGTGGGAGCAATTAGCTAGAGTAGCTCCATGCGGAGCATTGTAGACATATAAATTTGCAAAACACATACGACTCTGAATGTGACTGACCCGTTGACTAAACTTCTCTCACGAGCAAAACATGATCATACCTTAGTAAACCCTTTGGGTGTTGGTCACATGAAGATGTGAACTATTGGTGTTAAATCACACGATGATGTGAACTAGATTATTGACTCTAGTGCAAGTGGGAGACTAAAGGAAATATGCTAGAGGCAATAATAAAGTTATTATTTATTTCCTTATATCATGATAAATGTTTATTATTCATGCTAGAATTGTATTAACCGGAAACTTAGTACATGTGTGAATGCATAGACAAAACCTATAGCCCCTAGTATGCCTCTACTTGACTAGCTCGTTAATCAAAGATAGTTATGTTTCCTAACCATAGACATGTGTTGTCATTTGATGAACGAGATCACATCATTAGAAGAATGATGTGATGGACATGACCCATCCGTTAGCTTAGCAATATGATCGTGTTAGTTTCATTGCTACTACTTTCTTCATGACTTATACAAGTTCCTATGACTATGATATTATGCAACTCCCGAATACCGGAGGAACACTTTGTGTGCTAGCAAACGTCACAACGTAACTGGGTGATTATAAAGGTGCTCTATAGGTGTCTCCGATGGTGTTTGTTGGGTTGGCATAAATCGTGATTAGGATTTGTCACTCCGATTGTCGGAGAGGTATCTTTGGGCCCTCTCGGTAATGCACATCACTATAAGCCTTGCAAGCAATGTAACTAATGAGTTAGTTATGAGATGATGCATTACAAATGAGTAAAGAGACTTGCCGGTAACAAGATTGAACTAGGTATTGAGATACCGACAATCGAATCTAGGGCAAGTAACATACCGATGACAAAGGGAACAACATATGTTGTTATGCGGTTCGACCGATAAAGATCTTCGTAGAATATGTAGGAGCCAATATGGGCATCCAGGTTCTGCTATTGGTTATTGACCAGAGAGGGGTCTCGGTCATGTCCACATAGTTCTCAAACCCGTAGGGTCCGCACGCTTAATGTTCGTTGACTATATAGTATTATATGAGTTATGTATGTTGGTAATCGAATGTTGTTCGGAGTCCCGGATGAGATCACGGACATGAAGAGGAACTCCGGAATGGTCTGGAGATAAAGTTTGATATATGGGATAATAGTGTTTGATCTCCGGAAGGGTTACGGAATTCACCGGAAGGGGTTCCGGATGTTTCCCTAAATGTTTGGGTATAAGAACACGTTACGTGGGCCAAAGGGGAAAGCCTGCGATGCTTTTGGAAAGTGCAAAAGGAAGTTTTGCGGAGACCATAGGCTAGACACCAGGAACCCTGGCGTCAAGGGGGTAGACGCTGGTGAGGGAGTCCTGGATTAGGGGGTCCTCGGACAGCCGGACTATATACTTTGGCCGGACTGTTGGACTATGAAGATACAAGATTGAAGACTTCGTCCTGTGTCCGGGTGGGACTCTCCTTTGCGTGGAAGGCAAGCTTGGCAATCCAAATATGTAGATATCCTTCTTTGTAACCGACTCTGTGTAACCCTAGCCCCCTCCGATGTCTATATAAACCGGAGGGTTTAGTCTGTAGGACAACAAAAATCATAATCATAGGCTAGGTTCTAGGGTTTAGCCTTTACGATCTTGTGGTAGATCAACTCTTGTAATACTCATATCATCAAGATCAATCAAGCAGGAAGTTGGGTATTACCTCCATCGAGAGGGCCTGAACCTAGGTAAACATTGTGTCCCCCGCCTCCTGTTACCATTAGCCTTAGATGCATAGTTCGGGACCCCCTACCCGAGATCCGCCGGTTTTGACACCAACATTGGTGCTTTCATTGAGAGTTCCACTGCGTCATCACGGTAAGGCTCGATGGCTCACCTTGTTGTCAAGGACAACATCACCTCTGGGGAAGCCCTGGCTATAGGCCAAACTCTCCGACCAGGCGGCTTTGTCATGACCGCCCGTTCGGCCGTCGCACCGACGTTGACTACTCAGGTCATCAAAAACAGCCTCCACGTCAGCTCGGAATTCACCGAGCAGATGGATCCAATGGAGCTCTCCTCCTTGAACAAGCTCTTGGATCGCATCGCCGCCCTGAGAGTCACTATGGACTATGATTGGATCGGGCCTAAAACTGACCAAAGGGAGATTAACTCTCCGCCGGTCACCCATCAGATAGCGGTGGTGGAGGAGCAATGCAGAGATTCTTCCTCTATTTTGAGGACGAACTATGTCCATATTCCCGAGCTCTCCAAGCCGGATACCCGTTGTCGGTGTCAAAACCGGCGGATCTCGGGTAGGGGGTCCCGAACTGTGCATCTAGGCGGATGGTAACAGGAGACAAGGGACACGATGTTTTACCCAGGTTCGGGCCCTCTTGATGGAGGTACAACCCTACGTCCTGCTTGATTAATATTGATGATATGGGTAGTACAAGAGTGGATCTACCACGAGATCAAGGAGGCTAAACCCTAAAGCTAGCCTATGGTATGATTGTTGTAATGTATGTTGTGTCCTACGGACTAAAGCCCTCCGGTTTATATAGACACCGGAGAAGGCTAGGGTTACACAGAGTCGGTTACAATGGTAGGAGATCTACATATCCGTATCGCCAAGCTTGCCTTCCATGCCAAGGAAAGTCCCCTCCGGACACGGGACGGAGTCTTCAATCTTGCCTCTTCGTAGTCTTGGAGTCCGGCGGACGATGATAGTCCGGCTGTCCGGACACCCCCTAGTCCAGGACTCCCTCAGTAGCCCCCGAACCAGGCTTCAATGACGATAAGTCCAGCACGTATATAGTCTTCGGCGTTGCAAGGCGGGTTCTCACTTTAAGTTCCGTGTACCTGCCGAACAGTGTCCGGCTTCCTCATAAATGTTGTGCTTCTTGGCTTCTACCCCAATAATGGCCTTCTTCCACGCGTCGCACGAATGCGAAAAGCCAGGGTGTCTTTTATGTTTCACCCCCTAGTCGTGCAAGTCATCCGCCTACAAAAGAGGCAAAAATCCAGATCCAAATCACACCATCTTCCTTCCGTGAATACTCATCGGAGCGCCTTTGTCCCAAAAATCCATTCCATCATGGACCGTCGACGCGGCTCCTCTTCTCGCGCTCCCAGCCCACCGCCAGGAGATTGGAGGCACTACAAGAAATATGTCAACTTGTGACCCTCACTATTGGTCGCTGAAAGGTCATAGTTTTTCATTTGCGACCCTTTTGTGACCAAAAACAGAAGGTCAAAAGCTGAGGGTCATTAACTGACTATAGCGACCTTCTCTGTGATATGTAAAAGGTCGTTGGTTCTTTGACCAAATTTTTGGTCACTAGCAACCTCCCTGAGCCACGTAGGCATCCAAATGTGGCAAGTGATGTGGCACAAGATTCAGCCCGTCCAATTAGGTGTTTTACATGGGCCGAGCCCATTAATTCAGCCCATTTATTATTTGGCCAAACCCAATAAATCAGCCTATTTTTATTTGCTTTCCGGTAATTTTGGTCACATGGGCCAAGCCCAACAATTCAGATCTTTTATTTTGGTACGACGTGGGCTTTTGGGCTCTAGAGTTTGATTTTATTTTTTTCAAGATAAGGGTCCACTAGTATAATGGGTCCTAATTGTCGTTTCTAATAAGTAGGCCCCGGTTGTCGGGATTATATTCCTCATATTTCAGCGATCCAATAAATATTTACACAATGCTTCAAACAGAGCACAACAAAATATCATGAAAACATAGTTCACGTCATGAATATAATCAAACAGAGCCAAACTTGGCACATTACAGTCAAACATGGTTCACATCAGAACTAGTTCACATCAGGTAACACAACTAAAAAATCAGAAAAAAAAACCTAGCTATCTAAGTATAACTAGCTCCAATAAGCTAGAACTCTATGTTTCTCCCAACTTCTTCGTCCTGGAGCTCACGGCGAAACATGAATGAAGGACAGCATCAGCAGGTTATCAAACAAAATTATTAGGAACAAAATAAAGGCAAATCTAACGACACATTAACTTGTAGGTAGTCCATGTGCATAAATAAGAGTAAGCAAAATGAGGCAAAATCAGTGAATAATAGTAACTAACAGCAGCGAGTAAAAACTACTCCAAATACATCAGGTTTACAATCCTACTAAATGCGACATTTTTATCATTTAAGCATGGAATGATTTGATTCAAGAGCAGACTTGCTACACTATCAGGGTAATTCAAGACAAGTTAACATAAGAAGTTGACAAAATAAATATAAGCAGTGCAAATCAGTTAATTGAACATTACGAACATCCAAAGAAAAGAAGTAATTCAAGACAAATTAATTTGTTGTCACAGTAGAATTCTCCTACACGCTCTGCATCCACAAGGAAAGTTCAATATCCTTCCCTTGGTAGTACTCAAATCAGCCCAAGACCAAGATAATTTTTAACAAAACTATAGAAGTTACTCCATGCTTTAACAAAAATACATAAACTATGAGAGTATTGATCATGTAACATAGCATAAGTAGTCACAAGATCAAAGAAAAACAAACCAAAATAATAGACAAAAAGGTAAATGGTTCGAAATAGGACTGTCTTTTTGGTAGTATTCGATTAATCGAACACACAGCCAAGTACTAGCAAGTGAAACATGATTCAAGAACTACTCATACAGAAATCAAGATCACTGGGTAGCATACTAAGTATTCTCACAGAATTTTTCACCAATTAACCCATGTCCATGCAACGATTCACAGGTCATATGCAGATCAAAGCAAAACAAAGACAGAGTTTGATTTACAACTAGTAAAGATCTTCTGCGTGATCCTTGAAGAAGAGAAGCGAAGAGGATCCTTGGGGAAGATCGGCGTGGTGAAGAGGAGCGATGGCGGTTGTCGGTCAGGCGGCGGGAGGGGCCCCAAGGATTCAAGCTCCCCGCCTCCTGTCGGGTGTCGGGGAGGAGAGGCCGCCGCCAGACCTCCAAACCCTCTTCTCACCTCCTCAAGGAAAATAAACAGGCCCAAATATACTTTAGGATGAACTACCACAATCTTAAATAGTTTATACAATGATCCAAAGATGCTACTGAGTGACCCAGCCCTGGATAGCAAAAGTATTACTAGCTAGTAATAATTTCTGAATTTACATGTTGAGCTGCATATTGATTTGGCGAAAACTTCGGACATGACATGAGGCGAGAAGATGTGGCAAACAATCGCACGCCAGTCCAATCATCTACCATGTCTCCCATCATTAAATCACTGCCCTAATCCTCCCCGTGAAGAGATGAATTTCTTCCGAGAAAAATAAAATAAGGGGCTCGCCAGGCGGAACGGCCTGGTGCCCCCATCCCTCTTCGCCGGCGGCGGATCCGCCTAGATCGAACCGCTACTACACTCTCCCCGAAAACTGGATCGGACGGATCAGACGCGTCTCGAACCGACCAGCGGCATGGACATAATCGACAAAAGTAATTCACAAACATAATCGAACCAGAACGGAAAAGGAGAGGGCTACCTTGGGGACATCACTCGCCGCCGGCCGGCAGGAGGGTGCCACGCGGCGAGGGAAGACTAGCAGTCAGGCCGGGAGCGCCGGTGGTCGAGCCGCGCGCGGCCGCGACGACGTCGGCCGACGAGAGCCGCAGGGAGGCTCTTCTCCCGGCGCGCGACGGTGGGGAAGGAGTGGACATCGAGCGCCTCCATCGTGGCCCAGATCGAAGCCCTTGGCAGCGACGGATCTAGCAGCGCCACTGGCCGTGGCGGATCTGGGAGCACCATAGCCACCGCCGTCCGGGACCTAGGTTAGGGAGAGAAGGTGAGGGATGGGGTGGGGGGGGCGGAGGGGATGGCGCCGATGCGGGAGAGGGTGGAGCACGTCGGTGAGGTGGAAGGGGAACGAGGTCGGCGGTCTTTGGGTGGGGTGGCGGCGGTGGGAATCGCGGAGAGGGCTCGCTCTCTCGATCTGGGCTGGATCGGGATCGGTTCGGTGGGTGGGATCGGAAGGGGAGGGGAGGGGACCGCGCGTCGCGGGAGGAGGCCGGGGACAGGGAGGAGGTGGCGGCGACGAGACGAGGACGAGAGAGGAGGAGTATGATGGGAGGAGGCAGGCGGCGGCGGGGGAAAAGGGAGCGGAGCGGCGGCGATGGGGATAAGTGAGCTAGGGTTTTCGTGGGTGGATGAGGATGAGAGGGAGGGGAGAGCGACGAGGGGGGTGTGTGGGCTGCCGTTGGATCCGGGCGATCCGACGGTGCTAGTCCATGATCCGCGTGAGATGGTTTTGGACCAATCAAAACGCAGTACCCCTTTGATGATTTTAAGACCATTTAAATTGGTCATAATCAATTGAAAATAAGATGTTAAAACATGTCTGCTATTTGACGGCCTAGAAAATTTATAAAAACAAATAGAAATCAAAAAACTTTGCATTGTGTCATCAAGTGTGACCTACTTTTCAGTAAGAATAACAAACTTTGAATAATGCAAATATCATAAAAAAGTGTTCTCCGAAATAAGTTTTTTGTAAGAGAATTATTTTTCGAGTGCCCAAAATAATTTTTTTATGAAGAACCTAGCAAATATTTGTTGCAAATTTGGGCCACATCAATTTTATAAAATCTTAGGTCATATTTAATGTTCAGTTGACCAAATGTTGCCTAAGGAAGTTTTCATTTTCTTTGGACGAAAAAATCATTTTCCATTTTCTGAGTGCCCGAAAGGAGGTTTTTTTGTGAAGGAACTACCAAATAATTGTTGCAAAATTGGACCAAATCATTTTTCTAAAATACTAGGCCATATATAATGCACAATTGACCAAATGGTTGGGTGTAAAAAGTTTTGATCCACCTCTGATGAAAAAGACAAATTATCGTCGATTCAGCTGGAAACGGGTCAAATTTGAACTGTAGCTGCCTCATAGTTTGCTCTTTATTTTTTCCAAAAATCATTTCTAGGTACATAAGTATCTATTTAATCATAGAAACACCAAAAAATTCCAAGATTCAACCACTAGCTAGGAACGGTCAAGCCCGCCGTTTTGACCGCATTTAAACGGGCATAAAAATTCAAAAAATCAAAAAATTGGAAAACCTTCGCATTGTGTCATTATATGTGACCAAGTTTCCAGGAAAAATAATAAACTTGTAATATGGTAATTATTTTAAAAAAGTGTTCTCAGAAATGAGCTATCAAGTGTGAAGATTCATGGCTTTCAAGCCAAATGATCAATCTTATGGCCACATTCATGGCATAGTTTGTTCAAATGATCTCATATTGTGCACAAGGGTGCATATTGGAATAGCAAACAATGTTGCCTAAGGAAGTTTTCATTTTCGTTGGACGAAAAAACCATTTTCCATTTTCTGAGTGCCCGAAAGGAGGTTTTTTTGTGAAGGAACTACCAAATAATTGTTGCAAAATTGGACCAAATCATTTTTATAAAATACTAGGCCATATTTAATGCACAATTGACCAAATGGTTGGGTGTAAAAAGTTTTGATCCACCTCTGATGAAAAAGACAAATTATCGTCGATTCAGCTGGAAACGGGTCAAATTTGAACTGTAGCTGCCTCATAGTTTGCTCTTTATTTTTTCCAAAAATCATTTCTAGGTACATAAGTATCTATTTAATCATAGAAACACCAAAAAATTCCAAGATTCAACCACTAGCTAGAACGGTCAAGCCCGCCTGTTTTGACCGCATTTTGAAACGGGCATAAAAAATTCAAAAAAAATCAAAAAATTGGAAAACCTTCGCATTGTGTCATTATATGTGACCAAGTTTCCAGGAAAAATAATAAACTTGTAATACGGTAATTATTTTAAAAAAGTGTTCTCAGAAATGAGCTATCAAGTGTGAAGATTCATGGCTTTCAAGCCAAATGATCAATCTTATGGCCACATTCATGGCATAGTTTGTTCAAATGATCTCATATTGTGCACAAGGGTGCATATTGGAATGGCAAACAATGTTGCCTAAGGAAGTTTTCATTTTCGTTGGACGAAAAACCATTTTCCATTTTTCGAAAGTGCCCCAAAGGAGGTTTTTTGTGAAGGAACTACCAAATAATTGTTGCAAAATTGGACCAAATCATTTTTATAAAATACTAGGCCATATTTAATGCACAATTGACAAAATGGTCTGGTGTAAAATTTTTGATCCACCTCTCGTGAAAAGACAAATTTCTGCCGATTCAATTTGAAGCGGGTCAAATTTGAACTGCAATGCCTCATAGTTTGCTATGTATTTTTCCAAAAATCATTTCTAGTTACATAAGGACCTATTTAATCATAAATACATGGTTTGGTGGCGATCGTCGAGGTTTGGGCGGTGGCGAGGGCCCCAACTCTAGAGCGTGGAACGCATGATGCCCGGCGTGGTCACAGCGTGACCGTGGCGTTACCATGTGTTCTGGGCGGCCTAGGCATGTCTAGTGGGTTGGGCACTCCCAGGTTGGTGCTAGGAAGAAAATTACAACATAAGATTCTCATGAGGAGACCAATCGATGCTCAAACATGAATTAGCGACCAAGTGTTTGATTAGTGGTACGGAAATGTACATGGATAATGGGCGTGAGTTTTGGCGAGGATGATCAGTTACTAAGAAGACCGTTTTCACAAATTTTCAGCTCAAAAGGAGGAGCCTAGGTGGTACTTGCTTTGCAAACCACCACACCGGACATAAATACGAATGTTGAAGCTCGGCTCAAAATAATGAATGGATTGAGCTGACATTTGGTGGAGGATGGTTATTTGGGCATAGGAAAGCATCAGAGAAAATGGATACTATTTGGACATGCCAAAGTGGTACTTCCTTCACAAACTGTTACTCTGAACAAAATAGGAAAATGAATATTTTGAATTATTTTGAACTAGGCAAGGAAGGTTTTACATATTTGACGAAGATATGACCCAAAGAATTTATGAGATTTTTTGGGAATTTTGGGAATGATAGAAATATAGGTTGCTTCACAACCTAGGGCAAAAACTGCCACATGGACATGACACATAGGCAAAAGCCGATGAGGTGGCGCCTAGTCATAGCAACCCACCACAATTTACAAGGCTATGACCATCTATATTGGTCGTTAACAACTAGAAATAAGGCAATGACTAGCACTATTTGCTTTGTGACCTTTTCGTAAGGAAATTACGACCTTTCGACCAAAATGGTCGCAATGGTTCGTGGTTTGGAGCCCCCTGAACAGCTTTTGACCAATTGGTCTAAAATGGTCATAGATTTATGACCAATTCTTCGAGGGTCACTGACAGAAGGTCATAAGTTGACATATTTCTTGTAGTGAGGAGGTGCTATGTTCCACACAACGAGCTAGCGAAGCTCCAAGCAGGGGGATATCTCCCTCCGGCCTTCATGGTCCCGGTTCGAGCCGGGCTGGCCACCTACCAAGGTGGGAAGCAAGCAGAGGCTACCACAAGTCCCAACAAAGGGGAGCGGGTATGCTTCGTCCCTTCTCGATAAGGGACTCGGATTTCGATACATCCGTTCCTCCGTGGGCCTCGGAGTTCTACGGACTCCAGCTCCATCACCTTACACCGCCTCATCACGCATATCACGGGTTACGAGCTCTTCTTGAGCTATTCCTAAGCATCGAGCCCCATTTTGCACTGTGGAAGAGGTTGTTCTGCCTCGTACCCCGTTCTCACAAGGGATCTATATATCAAGTGGGCGGCGCCGAAGTATGGCGCATTGCCGGGACCGGATATCCATCCGGTACCCCTAAGAAGGCGTCTGAAGACTGGCCTTTGGAATGGTTCTACATAGAAGACACTCCGCTGCCGGACCCAGTCCGGGTCGGCCTGCCGGAGTTTAGTGCTGCTCCTCTGAAGAAACGCCTTAGCTGGCGCCCGCGGAGCCCTCAATTGGAGGAAGACAAGAGTGTCCATTACCTGATGGGCCGAATAAGATTACTAGCCCATTCCGGGTTCACCATGATTGGAGTCATGGCAACATGCATCATGCGAGGGGTACAGCCATTGCAATACCGGGGCCGCGCCATGTGGGATTTCAACGGGGAAGACGATGCCACCCGCCATGGCCGCAAAGGGCCAGATTCAACCGAGGATCTGGTGCAGATCCTGTCCGGCCTGTACAAGGGGGAGAAGGAGGACTTCCTTTGAACAAACCCCTTGAATGGGTTTTCGATGAATAACCCTCGGGGCTAGGTAAGCGAACACTTTTAAGGGCTCAACCCATGCTTTCAAAGTCTACGCTTTTTACATTATATCTTCGGCGCAGGAACTGCGCCGGATTGTGGAGGATCTAGAGAGATCCTAGGATCCGGCCTCCGAAGAGGATCCGGATATCAAGGTAGAGCTGATCGACGGGGTGTTCCACCAGCTCAGCATGGATAACGCTTTAGTCGCCATTACGACGGACTACCCCGGATTATATCCGCTTCCTGTGATTGTGACCGAGGTCCGGACACCACTATCTCTTCCTTGCCCATTTCTCGACCTTCGCGAACGATGGTGCTTTACAGAAGCGCCTTCAAGGGAGCCGAGCTCAAGGGCGTGACCAACAAAGGCCAGTCCGGACCAGCAGGCGGAAAAGGAGCGCGGCACGGACTGGAACGTCGCCGCAAAGGTATAGTTCATATTTAAATATTCAGAGCAACATTCCTAGGGAGCGTCTGAGTGCTCATGATCTTTGTAGGAGAAAAAGCGCTTGCCGGACTGCGAGCGTAGAGGTTGCCGATCCGACCTATACCAGCCACGCTCCAGCGCCCGGCGTGGAGGGGGAGGCAAGCTCAAGGCGCGGGCCGGATACTCCTCCAACGGAGGACGCCGACAGACTGTGCGCCACCAAGCCTGAGGTGGAGAGAGCCATGAACCATAGGCGCCGCCGGATAGTGTTTCGTGAAGCGTGCTTTTCCCCTGAGGCGATGAACGCCTTTAACGCGGGGGACACGCACCTCCGTGCTGCTCAAGATGGTTTTACCAGAGCCACAGAGCAGTATGTAAAAGACATACGGGTAAGGGAATTTAATGGTTATATATGCCAGTAGCCCCCGAGACTTAAAGTGGTTATGTTAACTGATTTAAGGATCATTTGAAACGCAGGACCTTACCGAGAAGAATGCCCAGCTGTCTCAGGAGCTGCAAAAATGCAAGGCCCAACTTGAGGCCGCACTTGCTGCCGCAGGAGGAAACACAGAGGCCCCCCCTAGTAACACATTTTTTTGTTAAATATAAGCGCTGTGCGGCGTACGCGCAAGTCTAATAATGACATTGCAGGTGCTGCCGGACAAGATCCGGACAGGCAGGAACTGCTGCGCCAGCTAAAGGCCGGCGAGAGGGTGCTGAATAGAGTACAACAGGAAAGGAACAAGCTTCAAGATGCCCACGCCCAGCTTGGAGAAGAGCTGAAAGGCATTCGGGTCGAGCTGTTCGGCTCATTAAGAGAATCAGCGGCTTGTCGCGGCATCTATAGTAGTGCTTGAGCGAACTCCTTTGAAAAGAAGAGTTCGTGAGGAAGTCAATTGACGTAATATGTCTTGTAGGTATACTCACAGTGTCGCCTCATGGAGGAGATGCCCAGACGACGGGTGATCAACTTCCCGAGTTGTTGCAACTGCCGAACGAGTTCGACAGCGATGAGAGGCATCGCCCGCATTATGGCGATCGCCTCCCTACCCGAGGGACATGGGGAGCTTGCGGAGAAACTCAGTGAGTGCGGCAGCCTGCTTATGGAAGATTTCGCCCGCCGCGAGGTGCCAGTGGAGGCTTGGGCCATGGTGAAGACGCTGTACAAGAAGGCGGATCCCAACCACATGGCCGAAGTTGGACCGGTGGGGCCCGATGGGAAGGAGATCCCTGTGAGTTTAGTATACAACCAAGTAGAGTTGGCTGCTAACTTTTCCCAACGGACTGTAAGTTAGACAGCCTGTTAGACGGGATTGAGGAGGAATACAATCAAGAATTTTGACAATGTATTTTAAATGACATGTGAAATGCCTTCTAGCCGGATTGTAGATCGCTTGTCTTTGCCGACCTTTTCGCTTCGACCTCGGGACCCTAGAGTCCGAGGTGATCAATACCTTTTGGTTAAGAAACAACCGGGTATGCATGGAGACCAGCGAGGGGGTCATTAGTGCTTTATCGCATAAGTGCCCAACTAGCTATGTTATATTACATGGTTAGTAAGAAACATATTCCGTGGAGAATAGTTCCATTAAGGGTTCCTTTCTCGGAGGCATGCCCTAAAGTGCATGTCCGGACTAAAAAGCGTAAAAACATCTAGGGCAGATAAACATGTAGGTAAAAATCATCTTTCAAGTCACCGACCGAATATTCCCTTAAGAACGCTAGCTTTCGGCTTCACCCAGTCTGAGGTACACATCCGGCTGACCCGGCAGTAACAATCGCAGAGGTGCTCCCTTTACCTCCTAGCCGAACAATCGGGAATGTAGGGGTAAGCACAGGAGCTAGGCAACCCATCTTGGCCAAAACTTAAGTCATATCGATGCATATAATGGTGAGTAAAAGGTACATGTGGAAGCATGAGACATGTGTTGGGCATGAAGCCCTTATAGTTGAGCTTCTGGAAAAGAAGCCCCCAGGTATAATGAGTGTGGATAGCACATCAAGTGTATGTAAGTAGGCCCTTGAGGACCATTTAGTAGAAGGGTTAAGAAAATAAAGGGAAACAAAGGACAGCTGCAGTATAAAAATTTGAACGGGGGGAGGGGACGAACCCTTAGTCCAGCACTAGGCGTAAAATCTTCGGAGGCGGGCTGCATTCCATGGGTTCGGCTCGAGTCGGTTGTCCGATGCATTTCAGACGGCAGTGCGCCCGCCTGGTCGGTCGACTTGGTCGATGATGAAGGGCCCTCCCATTTGGGCTTGAGCTTGTCATTTTTCTTGTCCGCAGCGAGAACTAGTTCGCCAACGCTGTAAGTCTTGGCCCGTACTTCTGCTTTGATATCTTCGAGCCTGCTCTCGATAAAATGCGGAGCGAGCCTTGGCGACGCCGCTGCCTCCTCCAATGCGCCCAAGTTGTCCTGCCGATACATCTCGGCTTCTCGTTCTTCGTACATGCGCACTCGAGGTGAGTCATGAATGATGTCGCAGGGCAAAACCGCCTCTGCGCCGTATACCATAAAGAATGGTGTAAATCTGGTAGTACGGTTGGGCGTTGTCTGCAGCCCCCAGAGTACGGAGTCGAGCTCCTCTACCCAGTGTGTGTCGGATTTTGTAAGTGACCGCACTAGTCTGGGTTTAATGCCGCTCATTATTAGACCATTTGCTCGTTCCACTTGACCGTTGGTTTGAGGGTGATAGACTGAAGCGTAGTCGAGCTTAATGCCCATGTTTTTGCACCATGACTTAACCTCGTCGGCCGTGAAGTTCGTGCCGTTGTCGGTGATGATGCTATGGGGGACACCGTAACGGTGTACGACCCTGGATATAAAGTCTATCACTGGTCCGGACTCTGCCGTTTTGACCGGTTTGGCCTCTATCCATTTGGTGAATTTATCCACCATGACCAATAGGTACCTTTTGCTTGTGGGTTCCCCTTTAAGGGGTCCGACCATATCAAGCCCCGGCACCGCGAACGGCCGTGTAATGGGTATAGTTTTGAGGGCGGTGGGTGGCATATGGCTCGATTAGCAAAGAGCCGATAGCCGACGATCTCTCGATTCAAGTCCCGGCATCTCGCCCGGGCCGTCGGCCAATAAAATCCTGCATGTAATGCCTTTCCTACAAGGGCCCGGCTGCTGCGTGGTGTCCGCCTAGTCCGCATGAATTTCAGCCGAGGTTTCGCCCTTCCTCTTCGGAGATACACCTTTGAAGGACTCCGGTTGTACTTTTTCTTATAAAGTTCTCCTCATGGACCTTGTAGGCTTTCGATCGCCGGACTATGCAAAGGGCCTCATTTTGGTCTTCGGGAGTTCCCGCCAAGCAAGTAGGCTAGGAATAGTTCTCGTCCACGGGCGATTACTGCCATTTTGTCGTGGGCTGAAGGTGTTATGTCATCGGCTGAATCGCCGTTGGCGCGGTTGTTTCCGGTTTGTTATTTCCGTCTCCCCTTCCCATAGTAATGGACGGCTTGAAGAGCCGCTCTGTAGATATTTGAGGACAGATCATGTTTTATACCGATGCGTGCAAGACGCTCGGCTGCTTGGTTATTATCTCGCCACGTGATGGAATTCAAGTCCTTCAAACCGAGCTGACATTTTAGGACAACGCTGTGATATGTTGCCATTTTCGGATCCTTACGCGTCAAAGTCTCCGCTTATTTGGGATATTGCAAGGTTTGAATCCTCACACCTCTAGGCGCTGAATGCCCATGGAGATTGCCATCCGGAGACCATGTAGGAGGGCCTCGTATTCGGCTGTGTTGTTGGAGTCCGTGTACATTATTTGAAGTACATATTGGACTGTGTCCCCAGTTGGGGACGTCAAGACGACGCCAGCCCCCAGTCCGGCCAACATTTTGGAGCCGTCGAAGTGCATAGTCCAATTGAAGTATGCGCCGTACTCTTTAGGGAGTTCGGCTTCGGTCCATTCAGCAACAAAGTCCGCCAAAACTTGTGACTTTATAGCTCGCCGAGGCTTGTAGGTTATATCAAATGGTAGGAGCTCAATGGCCCATTTTGCAATCCTGCCTGCTATGTCATGTTGTTTATAATGTCATTGAGTGGTACTTGGAGGCCATCAAGTATCGAACACTCTTGAAAGTAGTGTCGAGCTTCGGGATGCCATGAACACCGCAGAGGCTATCTTTTGATAGTGCGGTAATGGGACTTGCAGGGGTTAACACAAAGGATACGAGTACAATGGTTTTTGAAGAGGGAATTTATGCCCTTCGCTCTCGCTCAACGACGAGTACCGCGCTTACAACTTGATGTGTTGCTGCGATGTATAACAACATGGGTTCGCTTAGGTTTGGCGCGGCTAGGACTGGATTTGTTGCCAATATGGCCTTTATTTCTTCGAGTCCGCAAGGCGGCAGATCCGTCCACTGGTGTTCGGCGCCTAAGGAGGCGATAAAGGGCAAGGCCTTTTCTCCCAACCGAGATAAACGGCTTAGAGCTGCCACGCATCCGGTCAATTTTTGTATCTGCTGAGGTCTTTTGGAATATCCAACTGTGATGAGCTCGATCTTGGCCGGTTTACTTCAATTCCTCTACCGGATACAATGAAGCCCAAAGAATTTTTCCGACCGGTACGCGAAAACGCATTTTTCCGGATTCAGCTTGATGTCATATGCTCGAGGTTGTCGAATGTGAGCCTCAAATCGCCTACTAGAGTTTCGACGTGTTTGTTTTTGGACGACCACGCCGCTCACGTATGCCTCGACTGCTTTTGCCGATCCGGGTAGCCGACATGTTTGAATCACGCTACGATATGTTGCGCCGCCTTTTTAAGTCCGAAGGGCATCGTGTTGAAGCAGAATGGTCCATATGGACTGATGAATGCCATTGCGGCTTGGTCTGCTTCCGCCATCTTGATTTGATGGTAGCTAGAGTATGCATCGAGGAAGCACAACGAATCGTGCCCTGCGGTAGCATCGATAATTTGGTCAATGCGGGGAGGGGGAAGGGATTTGTCCTTTTTTGGTACCATTACCAGATTTGCTAGCCAATCCGGATGTTTGATATCTCTGATGAATCCGGCTTCCAATAGTTTGGCTAGCTCTTCTCCCATTGCTTGTCTTTTGGGTTCGGAAAATCGTCGAAGAGCCTGTTTGACTAGCTTGAATCCTTTTAGGATGTTTAGGCTGTGTTCGCTAATCATGGGATTCCGGCATATCCGAAGGATGCCAGCAAAATGTCCCATTTTTCCCGGCGAATTCGCGCAAGGCGCGCTCTACCTCGGGTTCAATTGTGCCCCAATGGAGGCCATCTTTGTTGGGTCCGTTGGATGGACCTCGAATTTTACTATTTCATCCGCTGGTTTGAAGGAGGTGAACTTGGATCTTTTATCGAGTATCACATCGTCCCTATTCACCGTGAGAGCGAAGCGTGGTGAGTTCTTCGCCGCTAAGGCTTTGGATAGTGCCTCCGTATTAGTGCGGCTGTCTTGTTTTCGGCGCAGAAAGTGCTATGTCCGGATCACTAGCAAGAGCGATTATTCTGCCGGCCCGCATATTTTGAGCTTCATGTACCCGTAATGGGGTACGGCTTGAAAAATTGTGAATGCCTCTCGCCCTAATATAGCGTGATATCCGCTGTTGAACGGGCCACTTGGAACGTGACTTCTTCGGATCTGTAATTGTCCGATGAGCCAACACCACATCGAGTGTGATTTTTCCGGCAGCAGCGCTTCTCGCTAGGGATTATTCCTCCAAGGTTGTGCTGCTTCGCCAATACGGCTCCAGCCTATTTCCATTTTTGAAGAGTTTCTCGAGATGAGGTTTAGTCCGCCGCCATCCATGAGGACCTTTGTAAGTCAAAGCCGTCCACTATGGGACTAAGCACCAAGGCGGCTGGTGCTCGGGCTATTCGAATTTAGGTTTGTCGCCGGGCGTTGAAGGTGATGGCTGTGTCGCTCCATGGATTTGTTGTTGCTACTTGGTAGACTTCGCGAGGTCATGGATTGTCCGCTGCATATTATTTGATGCGAAGGTCTCAAGACTATTGATACCATACCGTATTGTTGGAGTGGTTTTCCGGGCTAGAAGCTCCTCGCCACTTTTGGCCACCTACCGTAATATCCAACATGCTCGGGCTATGTGTTGGGACGGCGCCTCTATACTATGAAGCTTACAGGTCCGCCGAGCCATCCCTCCAAAGACGGTTCCATGCCCTCTATGGGGTTTTTGCTTTTTGGTTTTTGTATCTGGGCCCGAGTATGATGCACCCTTTGTTGCGGACTAGGGTTGTATTCGGGCGGATTGTCCCAAAACTGGTTTTCGGTTTTCCGGAAACTCTCTATCGCACAAGATTTCGTATTATGAACGCCAGATCGGTGAAGCGTGTGATTTTACGACGGCCGATGGCGCTCAATATTCCTTGTCCGTGCAATTATTGCAAAGATTGAAATTGCATTTTCCTCTCGGCAGTCCTTTATCCTGTCCATAACCGGAGGAATCGCCCAAGAGTGATGTAACGCTTTCAGCCGGACTCTGCCGTACAGAGATAGATCGCATATGTCCGTGTGGGTGGGTGGAATAAAATCCGATCCCTACCCGCCTCGGGCTTAATGGCCGTGAAGTTTCCAATTTTGAAGCTTGATTGCTGGACGTTGTCCAACGAGTCCGGTCCGATGCCTAACTCTAGGTTCATGCTCGATCAAAGTCCGCTCCTCCGCGAACCGCTTGAGGGTTCGGGAGCCCGACACGCCTAGTTTTTAATACAGAGGAAAGTCGCCGATTGTTCCTCTACCACTGTGGACGTGGTGGGTGACCTAGGAGAGTTAATCTCTCTCGATCGGTTTTAAGCCCAATCTGATTGTAGTCCGTAGCGACTCCTGTATGCGCGCGCGATCCAAGAGTTCGCTGACGACGAGAGCTCTATCGATCCACCCGCCGGCCGATTCCGAAATGACGTGGAGATTGCTTTTGACGACTTGAGAAGTCATTGTCGAAGCAGTGGCCGGACAGGCGGTCATAAAGAAACCACCTAGCCGGATTGTTTTGCCGGTGGCCAAGGCCCCTTCGGCGAAAAATACCGCCCTTGAAGACGGGTGGAGGCATCCTTCCTATCGGTGACGACATACGAGGAACTCTCAATGAAAGCACCAATGTCGGTGTCAAACCGCAGATCTCGGTAGGGGGTCCCGAATCGTGCGTCTAGGCGGATGGTAACAGGAGACAAGGGACACGATGTTTTACCTGTGTTCGGGCCCTCTTGATGGAGGTAAAACCCTACGCCCCGCTTGATTAATATTGATGATATGGGTAGTACAAGAGTGGATCTACCACGAGATCAAGGAGGCTAAACCCTAAAGGTAGCCTATGGTATGATTGTTGTAATGTATGTTGTGTCCTACAGACTAAAGCCCTCCGGTTTATATAGACACCGGAGAAGTCTAGGGTTACACAGAGTCGGTTACAATGGTAGGAGATCTACATATCCGTATCGCCAAGCTTGCCTTCCACGCCAAGGAAAGTCCCCTCCGGACACGGGACGGAGTCTTCAATCTTGCCTCTTCGTAGTCTTGGAGTCCGGCGGACGATGATAGTCCGGCTGTCCGGACACCCCTAGTCCAGAGTCCTCACCCGCTTCACGGAGGACATGGCCCAAGCTCCAACCTAGAACCGGCAGCGGGCCGTAAAAATTGGCAACATCTCGGAGTCTGAATCGCCAAGCTCTAAGCTCCTCTGCCTGGTCTCAGATCGGGTCGTGGTTTGGACCTAAATCTACCCACCCACCCAGACACAAGTGATCTTTCCCACATTAGAAAAGAGCCCCAAAAGACAGTACATCACTTCTGGGCCAGATTCCTCCTTGTAATGAGAAAAGTCAAGGACTGTCGCGAGGAAGACGCAATTTCATTCTTTTGCAAAAATTGCACGGACAGGGGAATCCTCAACGCCATAAGTCGCCGTGACATAGCACACTTCGCTGACTTGGCGGCCATAGTACAGAAGTACTGTGCGATGGAAAGTGCCTGGAAAATCCAAGCAAAATTCTAGGACCCTCCGGCCCTCACTAAACCCCTCGTCTGAACTAAAAGGGTGCACTCTCGCAATTCACCCAACCCAATCACAAAGAAACCAAAGCCCACTACAGGGCGTGGAACCTTATTGGAGGGATGGCTCAATGGGCCATGCAAAATTCACAGTACACCGGGTACCATACCAACACACAACCTTAGAGCATGTTGGATACTCCGGCAGGTGGCCAAGAGCGGCGAGGATCTCCTCATCAATAATACCACAAAACACCATCCCGCGGAAAATAACAATACAATATTGACAGTCTTTGAGACTTTTGCCTCAAATAACAGGCGCACATGAGCACTCCGTAGCCTCGCCGAAGTTTGCCACGTTGCAGCAATAAATCCATGGAACGACACGGCCATAACCTTCAATGCCAGTGACCAACCTCAATTCCGAACAGTCCGAGCACCAGCTGCTTTGGTCCTTAGTCCAATTGTGGACGGCTTCCGGCTTACTAAAGTGCTCATGGACGGTGGCAGCGGATTAAACCACATCTACGAGAAAACTCTTAACAAAATGGAAATAGACAAGAGCCGCATTGAGCAAAGCAGCACGACCTTCAGAGGAATCATCCCTAGTCGGGAGGCACGATGTGCGGGAAAAATCACACTAGATGTGGTATTCGGCACGCCGGAGAATTATAGGTCCGAGAAATCACATTCCAAGTGGCCCCATTTAGTAGCGGATACCACACCCTTTTAGGGCGGGATGCATTCACGAGCTTCCAAGCTATACCCCATTACGGGTACATGAAGCTCAAGATGCCCAGGCCCAATGGAATCATCACTCTAGCTAGTGATCCGGATGTAGCACTCCGCGCCAAAAATAAAATAGCTGCACTGGCCCTTGAGGCATTATCCGATGCCCTCGCGGCCGAAGAACTAACTACGTTGCGCTCCACGGTGGACAGGGACGACGTGATACTCGACAAACGACCCAAGTCCACCTCTTTTAAACCAGCACACGAAATAGTTAAATTCCAGGTCCACCCAATGGGCCCTACAAAAACAGCATCCATCGGGGCACAACTGAACCGCACAATAGACGCCGCACTGCGAGAGTTCTTGCGTGAGAATTGGTCATCTTCGCCTGGCATCCTTCAGACATGCCAGGTATCCCACGCAGGCTGGCCGAGCATAGCCTAAACATACTGAAGGGATACAAGCCGGTCAAGCAGACTCTTCGGGCTTTTCAGAACCTAAGCGACAAGCCATGGGAGAAGAGCTAGCCAAGTTACTCGAGGCCGGATTCATCAGAGAAATAAAACATCCGGACTGGCTAGCAAACCTGGTGATGGTACCAAAGAAGGACAAAATCCTGGTGCCTATGTGTCGATTTTAAGGACCTCAATAAGGCTTGCCCCAAGGATCCCTTCCCCCTCCCCCGCATCGATCAAATCATCGATGCTACTGCAGGACACGACTCATTGTGCTTCCTTGACGCATACTCTGGATACCATCAAATCAAGATGGCGGAGTCCAATCAAGCCGCAATGGCATTCATCACTCCATATTGCCCCTTCTGTTTTAACACCATGCCTTTCGGGCTCAAAAACGCCGGTGCAACCTGCTAGGTATTGAGCTTGCGTTGGTTTTCCTCGAAGAGGAGAGGGTGATGCAGCAATAGTAGCGTAAGTATTTCCCTCAGTTTTTGAGAACCAAGGTATCAATCCAATAGGAGGCTCCTCAAAAGTCCCACGCACCTACACAAACAAACTGAGAACTCGCAACCAACGCAATAAAGATGTTGTTAATCCCTTCACGGCCACTTACGAAAGTGAGATCTAATAAAGATAATATAACAAGTAGACCGACTCCTGCCTGCATCTACTACTATTACTCCACACATCGACCGACTCCTGCCTGCATCTAGAGTATTAAGTTCATAAGAACATAGTAACGCATTAAGCAAGATGACATGATGTAGAGGGATAAACTCAAGCAATATACAATACGTGCCTTGCAACCCTTTCTGTCACTGGGTAAGGACACCGCAAGATTGAACCCAAAGCTAAGCACTTCTCCCATGGCAAGAAAGACCAATCTAGTAGGCCAAACCAAACTGATAATTCGAAGAGACTTGCAAAGATAACTCAATCATACATAAAAGAATTTAGAGAAGATTCAAAATATTATTCATAGATAACCTTGATCATAAACCCACAATTCATCTGATCTCGACAAACACACCGCAAGAAGAGTTTATGTAACATCCCAAAATTCTAAATTTTGAATGTTATAAACAAATAGATAGATTGATTGTTTGTTTGATTGTTGTGTGATTGATTGTGTGAAATTCGAAACTATTGAAAGTTATATGAGAGGGAATAAAAGGACTTTCCCAAAACTTTCATGTTTTGCTTTTAAGATCTTCGTGAATTCAAATTCTTTTCATCACAAAACCCTGGAGAGAAGATGACATGACTTCTTCCATTTATTAAAATGACAAGGGGTGTTGAAAATATTTGAATTTCATTTGGAAAATATTTCCAATTCTGGAACTTTATGCAACTCAATGATTTTCACGAGCGAAGATAAAATGACTTCTTCAAAACATATGAAATATGAGTTGGGAGTTTCAAAGAATAAATTCAAAGTTCTTTTGAATTTATTTTTCAATTTGGAGTTATTTGAGTTTTATTCAAATTATTCTTCTCCAAAAATAAAATATATGGAAAATAGGGTAACATGATTCCCTACATCAGAAAATTGGAGAGAAATAAATTTGAATTAATTTTGGTATTTTTAAAATGATTTTTATTGGATTTTATTAGACCAGTAGCACTCTTTGAATTATCTGAATTTGTGTGAATTTTATTTAATGTTAAAAAAATGTCCATGCTATAGAAAATATTTTTCTGAAGATTTTGATATACTATATGCCCATAGTATATTTTTATTTTATTTTGTTTTAAATTATTTTTGTGTCGTAATTGTTTTTTAACTCTTCTCGTCGACCAATCTGGTCATGCTTATTTCAAATTGCCCAAATACCGCTTCTCACAGAACAGAGCGGACTCCCGCCGAGTCCAAAGACCGACCCCCGCCGCTTTGCCCTCCTCCACGCCCCGAGGCCGCCTCCCATAAAAGGCGCTACCGACTTTCTCTCAGATTCGCCAAGGCCACCGCCAGCAGACACCGCTGGCTGGTTGCCATTGCCGCCGCTGCGTGCCCGCCGCTGCCTGCTGATTCGCTGCCACGGAGTTCTTTAGCCACCGGCTCAGCCAAGCCTAAGATGCAACCGAGCTGCTGCTGCCGATCCCATTGCCGCCTCGATCTAATCGCCGCTGCTGGTTTTGACGGAAACCACCTCGAATCCGGTACTAAACCGCCCGGGTTCAACGGTTTTTCTTTTAGGTTTCGGTTTTTATTTGTAAACCCGGTTTTCTGTTTTAAATCCAGTTTTTAGAGACCTTTCGCTGGTTAGGGTTAGAAAGCGAGCGTTCGCTCAGTAGGTTTTTTTATTTTATTTTTTTTATTTTCTGTCCAGGGACCTATTTGTATTTTTCTTTTACAATTTAGCCCCTGGTTTTCAAACGGTCACAACTTTTTACTCGTTTATCCAAATCCAACGAAACCTACGCCTACTTCTTCGTTATGATCTCCTCTACCCAGTAAAAGAACTTAAACATGTTTTTGAAAGTTTAAAATTTGAATTAGATCAGATTTGATTTGAACTTCGTTTGTTCGTAGCTTGAGTTTTATAACTCCGTTTGAGTTGATTCTTTTTGCATCTCGAAGCTCTTGACCTAAACTTTCTGATAAGGCAAAATTCACATAATTTTGGTACTGTTAGAAATTGTTTTATGTTGCAAGAGTTATTCGCTGGTGTCGGTAGAGCTAAGGTAGGGGTACCTCAAGATCTCAACTTGTGCACGGGCAGCCAGTAGCCTTCCCTGCAAGGTTTACCACATACTCGCCAAGACTTTCCGCTTCCATGTCAAACCATCCAAAGACGAAGTATACAAGACAGAAGATTGAGACCCGCAAGCGGAGCTTGCCGGAAGGCCGCTCTGTGCTCAAGGTTACATCATCACGAAGGCCCCGCAAGAGGAGCTTGCCAGAAGACTAGAAGATTACATCATAGAAGACACGCCTGGCGCTTATAAGCCACCGGCGAGGGCCCGGAGCGACGAGTTACAGAGTCCGACCAGCTCCCGAGCCCTAAGAGAGTCAAGGCCCCTGCAAGGTGCTTGCCGGAGAGTTGCGCTGGTGCTCGCTGCCCAGCATCATCACCCACGCCGCCTGGGCCTTTCCAGGACGCTGGCGGATGGTCAGGCAGCCCGGGGACACGGTGGCATTTCACGGTGGATCCATCGCCGCGGGCGACGGAGACGCAAGGGCGGAGCTTTTGGGGTCGACGGCGACGGGCATTAAATGCCCTTGTCCCCATCACAAAGTAGGTAGCAACCATCGCTCTCGCAAGACCGTAGCTCCACCGTTCCAAGACTGCTCCAACTACCACCTCTTTACATTTTTACCCCTTTCTCCCACGCTGACACTGCCGGTGACCCTTTCACTATAAAAGGAGGCCCATGTGCAACGTGGAGGGGTTCGCCCGTCCGTTCGAAACCTTGCAACTCTCGCCGGTGTAGCTGCCATCAGAGCTCTTCAAGCTCCCGAGCTCAATACAAACCAAGGCAGGAGTAGGGTTTACGCTATCCATCGCGTCCAACTCGGGTAAAACCGCCGCGTGCTCGCCACGACCGCTCTTCAGGTTCTCCGCCTCGCATCAAGCATAAGGGGCCCGCCCCATAGGTGTTCGTGGCGGCAGCTTCTCGACATCTTTGGCGCCAGTAGGGGCATCGAGGTTGTGCGGACTCTGATCCGCTCACGCGGCGCCGCTTCTTCATCAACCTCTCCAGCCATCAACATCTTCATCAACAATTAGACCATGGCCCCAAGAGGAAGGCTTGGGTTGCAGTCTGCTCGCTGCCTCATCCGCCACCACCGGAGCCGACGGTGGGCGGAGGAGACGCTGCCGAAGGGTGGCCGCCGGGCGAGACACTCACAAAGCCACCGATCCAAGGACAGACGGATGACCGCGCTGTCTCCGTGGACACGCCGCCCATTCAAGACACGACAACCCAGCAGCCGCCATACCACGGGAGGTGATATCCGCCGCTGGGCAAGGACACACCGAGGCTCACGGATGCTCTGACCACCGTCCGGACACAAGCAAAGCGAAGGCGCCGGGCAGACCTGCCCTCCTAACGCTGTTAGGAGTCCGAGCATATCCCGCCTCGCACCGCCGCCCCGCCTCCACCGCGAAGCGCTTCGCAAGGGCGAATGTTCTCGACTTCCTCCAGCCGAGGACAAGGCCGGCGACCGAGGGCTACCATCCAGAGCTCGACGCTTTCGCCAACAACGACCACAGCAGCCAGCCGACTCCGCTGCCGCTGCAAGCCGAGAAGACGAAGGCCGACGGCGATAAGACCGCCGGGTGCAACCACCATGCACTCCCCGCCGCAGAAGCGAAAGACGCCGCCGCCGAAAACGCCGACGACGGCTCCACGGCATCGCCGATCCGCGGGCTCGCTGATCAACGCCAGTCCTCGACGATCGGGCATAAGAAGACGCCGACCACGATCGAGCGCCGCCGAAAACTCGGCGACAATCAGACAGAGAGCTGGGAGCACTGCCGACGCTGCGGCGCCCGGTGAACCAGCGATTTGTCAGACGCTGCAGCTGCCCTGCGCTCACCCGCGAAAGCCGCGGCGCGCCCAAAGGGCTCAAAGATGAAGAATTTCAAGCCCGACGCATCGAGAAGTACGACGGCAAGACGCACCTCGGAATTCCTCGTCTACACCATCGCGTGCAGCCGCCGGGGCGCGACGAGAAGATTCTGGCGAACCATTTCCCGCTGGTTTAAGCCGAACGCTCGTTTGGCTTATGCACTTGCCGGAAGGCAACATTTCTTCTGGGCAGATCTTGCCATCGCTTGTTGGCGCCTTTCACCGGGCGCCACAAACCCCACGGCCAGAGAGCGATTCCACATTTTGGCCCGTATGAAGGAGAATCTCGCAAGTATATCCAACGCTTCAGCTGCAGCAAAGACAACATCTCGATAAACCACTCGCCATGTTATCGCTGCTCCACCGTAACGCAGTATAACCGCCGATGCGTGAAGAGATGGCGACGACCAAGATTCGATGTCACGAGCTCTATGCTCGTTGATAGCAAGACGCTGAAGAGGGGAGGAGACTCCCGGAGGATGTCGCGCAGAGGAAGCGACAATGATGACGCCGCCTGCAAAGAAGAGCCAAGCAAGTGAACAACCAAAAGAAGAACAAGAAAGAGGTGCTTACCGCCGAGGAGTCCGCAAGGAGGCTCCCGCCAAGCAAACACAGTCGGGCGGTTCCGCAAGGAGCCTCGCCTCAGAAGCGCAGCCGACAAGCCGGACGGTTCGACAAGCAATACCGCAAAAATCCACCGCACTAAGGGCCACGATCTCTAATCGCAAGCGTTGCGAGTATCTCGCCGAGCAAAGAAAAAGCTGAGTACGAGAGGCGCGACAAGGAGAAGGCCCAAGGTGGCGGAGGAGAACCGAGCAAGAAGCGGCCGCTCAATGGCCGGGAGGACGCCGCAAGCGAGTCCAAGCAGCGGCAAGGTGATCGACTTCCCGGGCCGCGACGAGGATGAAGAAGACGACGACGAAGACATGGAGGATGAGGATAACAGCAGCAGGAGTTCCGAAGGCCACGGAGGTCCTCGGCGCCGACGGTGGCGCCTTCAGACACCTCCCACCGCCAGCTAAAGCAGTGGGTGCGTGAGGTGAATGCAGCGAGCCGCCTGTGGAGTCGCAAGCAGTTCTCAAATGGTCCAAAGACGCCCATCATTTTTGATCTTGAGGATCACCCGACCGCACTACCGCTGGTCGGGTGCTTGCCGATGCTGGTCTCGCCCACCATCCGCAACCTCAAGGTCACCAAATGTTGGTTGACGGCGGGCCGGGCTGAACTTGATCTCCTCTCGCCGTGATCAAGAAACTCCAAATTCCAGATGGCGAGCTTGAAGAGACCGGTTCTTTCCAAGGAATCAACCCGGACGGAGCAAGCCCAAGGAAAGATCACTCGCCGGTGACCTTTGGCGGGAGCTCAATTTCAGGATCGAAGATCACTTTCGACGTCGCCGATATTCCGCTATACAATGGAATACTCGCCCCGCCCTCGCCAAGTTCATGGCAGCTTCCCATTATGCTTACAACGCACTCAAGATGCCGGGCCGATAAGCGCCATCACCGCCCACGGCGACAAGAAGGATGCGCTTGTTCGCGCCGACAAGATCTACCGATGCGCAGCCGCCGATAAGAATACACTTGCCGCCGAAGCTCCCGGGGAAGAAGACGAAGACCAAGTCCGCAAGTGCTCGGGGCCCACTCCGCAACCGCACTCTTCGAGTGCGCGCCGCTGCCGAGGACGCCCCGCCGAGCTCCACCGCAAGAGTAAAGGGAATGGCCGCCCGCCGCAACAAAAGAAGGTGTCCGCCAGGAGGACGGCAGACGTGGTACCTTCACCATCGCCACACTTGACAAAGAATAGGAAAGCGCTGCCTGCTGTTTTCCTCGGGCGAATGTCGGCGTGTTTGCATGGCAACCATCCGACATCCCCGTGTTCCTGTGAAGGTGATTGAGCACAAGCTTGCTGTTTGCCCTCATGCGCGCCCATCAAGCAAAAAGTGAGGAAGCAAGCCGTGGAGCGCCAAGAATTCATCAAGAAATCAAGAAGCTAGAGGCAGCAGGCCTAGTTAGAGGTGTGATCCATCCGACGTGGTTAGCAAACCCGCCGCCAGTATGTAAGGCCAACGGAAATGGAGGCTGTGTATAGACTTCACCGATGTAAATAAAGCATGTCCCAAGGATCCATTCCCTTGCCGCCAAGATTGACCAGATTGTTGACTCCACCGCCGGATGTGAGCTACTCGCTTTCTTGATGCATACTCAAAGCTATCACCAGATCTTTATGGCCAAAGAGGATGAAGAGAAGATCGCATTTATCACTCCATGTGGCACTTATTGCTTCACACGCATGCCATTTGGATCAAGAATGCAGGATCAACATTTGCAAGGGTAGTGTATATCGCTTTTGAGCCACGATCCACGTAAATGTAGAGGCTTACATGGATGATATCGTGGTGAAGAGCAAGAGCAAGGATACGCTGATTCAAGATTTGAAGAGACATTTCGAACCTCGCAAGATACAGCCTTAAGTTGAACCCCGAGAAGTGCGCCTTTGGAGTTCCTTCGCAAACTTCTCGGTTCTTTGTGTCACAGAGGGGATTGAAGCCAACCCCGACAAGATTAAAGCCATTGAGCAGATCAAGCCCCGGGCGAGTCAAGGATGTCAAGGCTTGCAGGTTGTGTGGCTGCCCTCAAGAGGTTCATTTCAAAGTTCAGAACGCTTCTACCTTTCTTCAAAATCTTGAAGAAGGCAGGTCCCATGAAGTGGACTCCGAAGCGGAGGCAGCACCGCAGGATTTGAACGGTACCTATCCTCCACCCAATACTTGTCGCACCTAGACCACAGTGAGAAGTTGTTGCAGTACCTAGCGGCAACCAACCAGGTGGTTAGTGATGCTAGTAGCGGAGAGGGAGTCCGACGAGGAGGCTACACCACCGCAAGCGAGTCCAAATGACAAGGGGGGTTGTCCGACAAGCTCCGCCCCGACAAGGACAACTCACAGAACAGATGAGGTGCGGAAGAAGATGGTGCAGCGCCAGGTATTTTGTAAGTTCCCTTCTCCAGGGGCTAGATCAAGATACTCCGTGTGCAAAGTTGCTTTTCTCCTCATGGCCTCGAGAAAGCTGCGCCATTACTTCCAGTGCACACGAGATAACAAAGGGTCACTCGCTCACCAAGAGGATATTGCACAACCCGTAGCAACAGCAGGATTGTTGAGTGGGCACCGAGCTGTCGAGCTTTGGACTCAAGTTTGAAAGTACTTCAACCATACAGAGCCGAAGCTTTGGCAGAATTTATAGCAGAGGACCCCAACGCCCGATGAAGAAGTCCAAGAAACAAGTACACCTGCATAAGAAGCTTACAAGTGAATGGGTAATGTACTTTGATGGTGCCTTCTTCAAATAAGGCGCCGTGCCAAGGGCGTGGTACTCATCGCGCCACCGGAGAGCACCTCAAGTATGTCATCCAGATGCACTTCCCAAGAGAGCAAGCGACAAACAACACCGCTGAATATGAAGGTTTGCTCGCCGCCTCGGATTGCGCCGAACTTGGGATCGGAAGTTGATTGTGCGGGAGATTCTCGCCAGGTGGTCCGCAAGTTAACAAGAGCTATCGAGCCCTTTGATGGAAGCTTATGTCGATGAAGTGAGGAAGCTTGAGGAGCGCTTTGAAGGTTTGCAGATGGAGCACGTCCCGAGAGCTCAGAATGAAATCGCAGATGGCCTTTCAAAGTGTGCTTCGATGAAGTTACCCGTGGAACCGAGGACCTTCTTGCTCAAGCTGACTCAACCATCCGCCACGCCATCAATTGGGCAGTCCAAGAAGAGAAAGTTGGTCTCCGCGACTACTTGCCGGGCAGGTCTCCCCGAGGCCGCCGCCAAGGTCCCCAAGATCAACGCACTGAACGCCGAGGAACAGTTTGCTCCTCGCAGATCCTCGGATCTGCATAGCTTGAAGCAAGTGTTCCCGACAAGCTCGCCCGGCGAGCTTGCCGGGGACCTTCAGCCCGCAGAGACAGGTTCTGCCAGAGAAGCCGAGGTCCCCGCAGCTGCCCTCATGCCTTTAGTCCTGCCGCTGAGCCCCAAGCTCCGCATGGGCGCAGCAGATCGTCTGCTTTTCGCAAACCGAGAACTTCCCGACGCACCCGTAAGAAATAGAGAAGATAACTAGACAAATAAGTATGTACCAGTTCCAGGATAACGAGCTGCATGTAAGAAGGCTCAATGGTGTCGATCAAGTGCATCTCCAGTGAAGATGGATGTAAGTTGCTGGCGTAAATACACGGAGGCATATGCGGCCACCACATTGGCGCAAGGGCGCTTGTCGAAAGCTTCCCGCAAGGGTTCTTTGGCAAGAAGCCTCCAAGATGCAACCGCACTAGTAACCGCGTGAAGCGTGCTGCCCATGCAAAGCAGATTCATCACCACCAAGCTCTCCAAACAATCCTTTGTCCTCGCCCTTCGGTCCGGGGCTCGATATCTCGCCCCTTCCCTGTTGTTTGGGCTTTGAGTACTTGTACGTAGTAATCGACAAGTTCACAAAGTGGCCGAAGTGGAGCCAGGAGAAAGGTGACAAAGACAATCACGTCAAGTTCTTCAGTCGATTGTGTGCCGCCGATCCCTAACAGATTATCACCGACAACGGTACACAATTCACTAGTCGCACCTTCATGCAAGACGCCCAAGACCTTGGCGCCAAGTCTGCTTGCCTGCTGCTCACCCGAGGAGCAACGGTCAAGCGGAGAGGGCCATCGCTGAAGTGCTGCGCGGACTCAAGACAAGAACTTTCGACAGCCGCGAAGTGCGGAAGAAATTGATAGAGGAGCCGCCGCGTTCTTGGTCAATCGTAACGACACCAAATCGAGCCACCGACGTACACCTTTTGCTCTAGTCTATGGAGCAGAGGCAGTTCTCCCATGGAACTCAGATACGGATCTCCTCGAGTGCTCGCTATGATGAGCTCGAGCAAGAGCAATCGCGGCAAGATGATGCATTGCTCCTTGAGGAGGGACGCCTCAAAGCTGCAGACGAGCTGCTCGATACCAGCAAGCCTTGCGCCGCTACCATAGCCGCAAGGTCAAAGCCAGAGCCTCGAGGAAGGCGACCTTGTTCTTCGGCGTGTTCAGTCCGCCAAGAATTCCAACAAGTTGACGCCGGCGGGAAGGCCCTTATCGGGTGAGACAAGTCACGAGGCCCGGCGCTGTCCGGCCGAGACCGAAGAAGGCTTACCGTGAGCAACTCCTCGAACATAGAGCATCTTCGCAAGTTTCACCCATAAGGCGCGGTTGCCGGATCCGCCCCGCAACCATCTTTTGTACAAGCTTTGCCGCTGTTGCATGTAACCTTTGTACAAAGCCGGCGCAGACTCCTGCATCAAGAAAGTTTCGTGTTTTATGCTAGTTGCCTTTCCCATGCTTTTCTTTGCTATTTGCATGTGTTATTTGGCATCTCTTGTGCGACACACATATCCGTAAGCAATAGCACGCCGAAGGCCATATACTTGTTTCCTCTTTTTTCCTTGCCTCTTAAGAAGGAACGCCTCAAGACAAGTTTGCCGGGGAAGGAAATGGAGGATGAACCAAGTGCTGTTCAAATTCAAGAAAGAGAAGCTTGCCAGAGAACGCACGGATCACGAAAGCTAAGTTATTAGAATTTGAGCAGTTCAAAATTTTAAATTTTAAGTTGCCTTCCTTGAACAACCACACTTTGTATGGAAAACCCGCGGCGCTGAGGAACCTACCCGTGGATAGCCGCATCTATATCTTGTTTTCGAGCACGCCAACGATTTAAGTGAGTTGCGACAAGTGTCGCCCTTTTGTTTCATTTTTCGAGTCCGCTAAACGATGGCGAGCTGCACAAGTGTCCCGCCTTGTTTCGCTTTTCGAGTCCGCCAGCAAGCTAAGCGGCTATGACTAGTCATGCAAGGTTGCTTGCCGGTAAGACCTTGGTTAGCTGGCTGCTTCGAAGTTCAAGACTCAGCGCCATGGGTAAGGGCCCTTGCCGCAAGTTCCTAGAAGCGAGGGTCGAAGCATACAAAGTTGAGGATCGTAACAAGGAGATAACACCGCATCTATTGATCAAAATAAAGATGATATCTTACAAGGAATAACTTGTCGCGATGACTAATGAGTTCACAACACCCTATGCAAAGAACAAAAGAGATAAAGATAAAGGAGGCCTAATCTACGCGTCGCCTCCACCTCGGAGATCTTGTTCACTTTAGCAATGATGTGGGCGACCGCCCTTCGTGAGCCTCCATGTTCGCTGCCGGCCGCAAGCTGCGAAGAACGCTGGTGAGGTTTATGCCGGATTGCGGTATACAATCTTCGCCAAGACACGCCCATGGTTCCCGCGCACAGCCGGGCGAAGTCTCCTCGGCGAAGTTGCGCGATCTTCTTCCGCAGATTTGCAAGGGCCGCGCGATCCCCAAGAAGAGGCTGAGCTGGCGCCGAGCGAGATTTGATCCGGGAGTAGATGAGATGCTCCACCACGCCAAGAGCTCCCCGGTCGATGTCGGACGACAAGATACCAAGTCCTCGGTCCATAACTCGACGGTACGGCGGAAGTGCTCGGCTGCTTTGTTGGCGCTGTCCACTGCTGTTCGCTTCCTTGCGGAGCTCCTCCTTCAACTTGGTCTCCGATCCCGGCGGCGCTGCGAAGTCTCGCAAGCATGGAGACTTTCAGCTCAAGATCCTCGATGGAGTCCTTGGCAGCCTTCAACTCGCCGCTTTCTGGGAAAGACGCGCCGAGTTCTGAGTTGGTGTGGGCGCCTTCGCGCCCGTGATGAGCGCGGGCGACCTTCTCCACGCTCGCCTTCAAGAACTCCTCCACTGCGCGACCTTGGCGGCAAGCTCCTCCTTGGCGGTTCCACGGCAGCCGCGCGCGCTTTTGCCTCCTTCATTTCGCCAAGGGCTCGCTTCCCGAGCAGCAAGGTCTTCCTCGTGGGAGTCGAGGTCGACCTTCCGCTGGGCGAAGTTCTCCTTCGCCGACAGCTCCACCCCGGCGAGCCGCTGCTGCTCTTCGCCTCGGCCTTCCAAAGAACCACTTGATACTCCCCGGCGAAGTCGCTTGCGCCTCCGCCACCTCGCGGAGAGCAGCCTGGTTGGCGGCGCTGAGTTCCGCCTTCTCCATCTCCTGGTGGCCTTGGCGACGAGGGCCTCCTGAAGCGAAGCTACCGCTCGCCCGGTAAAGGGCCGAGCTGGTGAAGCAGCTTTCCTCCTCGGGCCCGCTGCTTCCCGCCAGGCCCTCGACGATCTTCAAGCCCGCGGAGGCGAGGACCTCCCCATCAAAGGCCTCTCCACCCGCGGAGCTCATGGATTTAAGAGCCCCACGACACTGGATGAAGACGCTGGGGGCTTTCAAGTAGTAGCCGGGCTGCTCTCCCGCAGAGGGGTCGGCGACCGGCGCAGCACTTGATGCTCCCGCCGCCCGGCCGGCAGGCGGTCGCTGCCCCTCCCCGTCGCAAGGCTCGCAGCCGAGCGGTCTCTCAAAGATGGCCCGGGCGGTTCCTCGCTGCGGTTCTCGGCGACAAGGCGCGCCGCCGCTGCGCCGCCTCCTCCTCAATGACGACTTCCGCCCCCATCTGCCGGGGAGGAGGATCTAGAAGAAGAAGAAAAGCAAAAGAAGTTCAAGCAAATATCCAAAAAGAGACAACGCCAAGAAGACAAAGTTGCAGAACCTACCTTGGCGGACGCCGCCAGCGGTGGGCTCTTCGCCGGGAACTCTCCCTTGGCGGAGGGCCGCCGCTGGTTGCTCGCTTGGCGGGTATCGCTTGGCGGAGTACCGCCTCTTGGCGGACGCCTCCTTGCCGGGAGTTCGACCTTGGGGGACGGCGGACTCGCGCTCTCGAGGGCGACCGGATGATGCTCCGCCACTGTGGCTCCATCTCGCACAAGTCAAGACAAACACGCCAAGATATTGGAACAAGACAAAATTCCAAACGCGCTCGGCGAGCGAAGTGCGTAACCCAGACTTACGCTGGGCTGCGCTGGGGCTGCTCTCGAACAGCTGGTCCGCAAGCTTGGCTTCGCACGCCCCTCGTCGCCGCTGTGGGCGAAGTCGTCCGCGATTGACCACGGCACCTTGGCTCTTCGCCGCCGCCGCCAAGGTCCTCAAATCAAAGCAAGAAACAAGATTAGCATCAACAATTATCAAAGCGAATCTGAGAAGATGAAGATCTCGATACTTACCTGTTCTCCTCGCCGTTTTCGCCAAGGCGGAGAAGTCGACCCACCCGGGCGCGCTGGCGCGCGAGAGCGGAGGCGAAGACTCCTCGGCGCTTGGCGGTCTCGGGCTGGGGCTGCGAAGACCCAGCCTCGTGGCAGCGGCCCGAGAAGCGGGCGGAGCTGCCGCCCGCCTCCGAGAAGACTCGCCTACTTGGCGCCGACCTGCGGCGCGCTGCGGCTCGCGCTAAGGCCGCTTCGCCAGTGGCTGGTGCGCCGGCCGCCTCGGCAGACAGTTTGGCTTCCCGGAAGCTTCACGCCGGGCGAGCTGGTTGTTGCCGGGGCCTGCACCCCGCCTCCTGCCGCCGCTTTGCGGAGGCGCCGTGGAGAACGCTTAGGCTTGCCTGGGCGGAGGTCTCCGACGATGAGGAGAGGTCGCCGGCGAGATCCGTGGACCCGCCGGTGCCTCGGGCGGTCTCGCATCCTCCTCCTCCTCCTCCTGGTTTCACTCGACTCAGCGCGCCTCGCCTGCGCCTTTCCTCTCGGCACCTCCGCCTCCTCTCGCTCTCTGCTTCGCCTGGGCGCTCCCGCAGCAGTTACCTTTGCCGCTGCTCGCCACGATTCCGGGATCCCTAATACTCAACGAGGGGACCCCGGCGAGCCTGCCGAGGAAGTTGCAATAGTCTCGCGGATCTCCGCCGCCTCCGCTTGGCAGGACGCTCGCAGCCTCTCGCTTCTCGGGCGTAGTCGGTCAACTTCCTCGCCACCGCGGCCGCAGCCGCTCTTCACCCGAGAAGCTATGTATGCAAGCTCCTGGTCCGTGGTGTCCCGTGGTCAGCCCCGGTCTGTTTTGTTCTTCGCCACCTCCACAAGGTTGTCAAGAAGCCGAGGACGCCTATTGGCTTGGGCGAATCCATGTGCGGTCCACGCCAGGCGAGTCGCACGCGGGCATCATGGCGCGGGAGGTTGTCCCCGGTCAGTGCTGTGCAGAGGGGCACCACCTCGGGAGGTCTGAACCACTCGATGGGCTGGGTCATATTTAAAGAGTTCCCGACCATCCCCTTCAGCCCCAGCCGTGGAAGTTGAAGTTTAGCCCGACGCAGCCTCATTCTATCCGCCGCATTGACATACTCCCAGCCGGCCTTTTCCTGCCTTTTGGAGAGGGCGATGCGGCGGCGGAGGAAGTCTGCACTCCTCTCGCAACGGACAGCCCTGCAACCCAAGACGAAGAATCCGGACGAGGGCGACGCTGAGCTTGATATCGCCCAATCCAGCTCGCTTTCAGCCCGCCCAAGACGATGGACGCCAGCGCGGGCGCTGGTGAAGTGCTGCGCTCGCCTTCAACGATTCAGACTGCCTCAAGACGCCATTCCTCCCACTTGCCGCGAGCTCCCCGCAAGTACGACTCCTTCCATGTTCGCATTTAAAACCCAAGAAATTCCTCCGAGAGGGGGGGCGCCGGCTCGCTTCTAGGAGTGAAGAAGTGCCAAACAAGCTACGCTTGGGTGTATCCTTATGTAGTTTTCGACATATAAAGCGAAAAACCGCCATGGTAAGGACGGCGCTGGGGGTGAAGTCAAGAAGATGGAAACCGAGGTGTGCATGACGCCACAAAAGAATTCAGAAAAGGAGGGCAAAGACCGCAGTGGAAGAAGGCTGCTGAAGAAATAGTACCCGCCGGGTAGTTGTCCTTGGCGGCGCCGGATGAGCTCGAAAAGGGTGCGCTTGTTCCTTTGGACCGTAACAAGTAATACTTGTTCCAGAGCTCCCGTGACGCCGAGCCTCGGCGGAAGAGGACGCTCCGCTCAAGAATAAGGCGAAGCCACTACCGCCAGATCTTCTTCTTCTGGTCTTCTCGCTTCCCCTTCCCGGCCTTCGGGCCATGGCGGAGGCGGCAAGGGAAGGAGGACGAAGAGTCTGGCAGCGCCGCAGACGCAAGAGACGGCGGAGGAGATGTGGAGGCGGAGCGCAAAGGGGATCTCTGGAGGAGGAAGAAGATGCAATGAAAGCGAAAGGAGGGGAACCGCCTCGCTTCCTCGCTTATGGGGAAGTGGGGCGCCCGCTTCCATTAAAAGAACGTGGCACGCCCCATCCCACGGCGCCGCAATCGACGCGCGACGCCACGGGGATGCGGCAGATGTGAAGTGGATTCGACGCGCCCGGGGGCTGCGCAGTGCCGCAGAATCGCTTTGGGCCTCGCCCAACAGCGCCGGCACCGTGTGGCCCAGCCCGGGGCTCCTGCCGGTGAGCTAAGGTAGGGTACCTCAAGATTCAACTTGTGCACGGGCAGTTGCAGCTTCCCGCGGCAAGGTTTACCACATACTCACCGAAGACTTTCCTGCTCCATGTCAAACCATCCAAAGACGAAGTATACAAGACAGAAGATCGAGACCCCGGCAAGCGGAGCTTGCCGGGAAGGCCGTTCCAGGCTCAAGGTTACATCACTCACGCAAGGCCCTGGCAAGAGGAGCTTGCCAGGAAGACTAGAAGATTACATCATAGTGAAGGAAATATGCCCTAGAGGCAATAATAAAGTTATTATTTATTTCCTTATTTCATGATAAATGTTTATCATTCATGCTAGAATTGTATTAACCGGAAACATGATACATGTGTGAATGCATAGACAAAACAATATGTCACTAGTATGCCTCTACTAAACTAGCTTGTTAATCAAAGATGGTTATGTTTCCTGACCATAAACAAAGAGTTGTTATTTGATTAAACAAGGTCACATCATTAGTAGAATGATCTGATTGACATGACCCATTCCCTAGCTTAGCACACGATCGTTGAGTATGTTGCTACCGCTTTTATCCATGACTTATACATGTTCCTCGTAACTATGAGATTATGCAACTCCTGCTACGGAGGAACACTTTGGTGCTACCAAACGTCACAACGAATCGGGTGATTATAAAGGAGTACTACAGTGTCTCCAAAGGCGATGTTGGGTTGGCGATTTTGAGATTAGGTTTTGTCATCCGATTGCTCGGAGAGGTATCTCCGGCCCTCTCGGTAATGCACATCATCAAGCCTTGTAAGCACTACAACTAATGAGTTAGTTGTGAGATGATATATTACGAACGAGTAAAGAGATTTGCCGGTAAACGAGATTGAACTAGGTATTAGATACCGACGATCAAATCTCGGGCAAGTAACATACCGATGACAAAGGGAACAACGATGTTGTTATGCGGTCCGACCGATAAAGATCTTCAGAGAATATGTAGGAACCAATATGGGCATCCAGGTCCCGCTGTTGGTTATCGACCGTGAATAGTTCTAGGTCATGTCTACATTGTTCTCGAACCGTAGGGTCCGTGACGCTTAAGGTTTCGGCGATGCTTATTATGAGTTTATGTATTTTGATGTACCAAGAAGTTCGAGTCCCGGATGTGATCACGGACATGACGAGGAGTCTCAAATTGTCGAGACATAAAGATTGATATATTGGAAGCCTATGTTTGGAGTTCGAATGGTTCCGGCTAAAACAGAATTTATCGAGTACCGGAGGTTACCTGAACCCCCGGAGGTAAATGGGCCATAGTGGGCCTTAGTGGAAAGGAGAAGGGCCAGCCCTAGGTGGTCACAGGCCCCCTTCCCTAGTCCTACTAGGACTAGGAAAGGGGCCGCCCCCTCTCTCTCTTCCTCCCGGAATCCTAGTCCAACTAGGATTGGGGGAATCCTACTCCCAGGGAGTAGGACTCCCTTGGCGCCACCCCTGGCCGGCCAGCCCTCCCCTTCCTCCTTTATATACGGGGCAGGGGCACCCTAGAACACACAAGTTAGATCTTTGGATCGCTCTCAGCCATGTGCGGTGCCCCTCCACCATATTCCACCTCGGTTATACTGTCGCTGCTTAGGCGGCCTCGCGCCGTGAAACATCAAGATCGCCACCACGCCGCCGGGTCGACGAAACTCTCCCCGACACTCGGCTGGATCGAGTACGAGGGACGCCATCGAGCTGTACGGTGTCAAGAACTCGGGGCGCCGGAGTAACGGCGCCGGATCGGTCGGATCGCGAGGAGAACGACGACTACTTCCTCTACGCTGTGATCGCTTCCGCTTCGGTCTACAAGGGTATGTGGACAACACTCTCCCTCTCGCTATGCATCACCATGATCTTGCGGTACGTAGGAAATTTTTGAAATTACTATGTTACCCAACAAAGGGCATCCGAGCCTAGGTTTTTTCTATGGTTTGATGTTTTGCACGAGTAGAACACAAGTGAGTTGTGGGCGATACAAGTCATACTACCTACCAAAGATGTCATACTTTGGTTCAGCGGTATTGGAGATGAAGCGCCTGCACCGACATTACGCCAGACGCTTACGCGAGACTGGTTTCACCGCCACGAGCACTCGCTGCTTAAAGGTGACCGGTGGGTGCCTGCCTCTCACTTTAGTTGAACCGAAAAGTGGCTACGCCCGTCCTTGAGAAGGTTAAAATGGAGTCTATTTGACGAAGTATCGCTGTGGTTTTGATGCGAGGTGAGACTGGTTCTTACTTAAGCCCGTAGCAGCCACGTAAAATTTGCAACAACAAAGTAGAGGACGCCTAACTTGTTTTTGCAGGGCATGTTGTGATGTGATATGGTCAAGACGTGATGCTATATTTTATTGTATGAGATGATCATGTTTTGTAACCGGTTATCGCAATCGGCAGGAGCCATATGGTTGTCGCTTATTGTATGCAATGCAATCGCCTCGTAATGCTTTACTTTATCACTAAGCGTAGCGATAGTCGAGTAGCATAAGTTTGGCGAGACGACAACGATGCTACGATGGAGATCAAGGTGTCGCTACCGGTGACGATGGTGATCATGGTGGTGCAAAGAAGATGGAGATCATGAAGCACAATATGATGATGACCATATCATATCACTTATATTGATTTGCATGTGATGTTTATCCTTTATGCATCTTATCTTGCTTTGATCGACGGTAGCATTATAAGATGATCTCTCACTAAATTATCAAGAAGTGTTCTCCCGAGTATGCACCGCTGCAAAGTTCGTCGTGCCTGCACACCACGTGATGATCGGGTGTGATAAGCTCTCACGTCCATCTACAACGGGTGCAAGCCAGTTTTGCACACGCAGAATACTGGTTATACTTGACGAGCCTAGCATATGAAGATATGGCCTCGAACACGGAGACCGAAAGGTCGAGCGTGAATCATATAGTAGATATGATCAACATAAGATGTTCACCATTGAAAACTACTCCATTTCACGTGATGATCGGTTATGGTTTAGTTGATTTGGATCACGTGATCACTTAGATGACTAGAGAGATGTTTTTCTAAGTGGGAGTTCTTAAGTAATATGATTAATTGAACTTAAATTTATCATGAACTTAGTACCGATAGTATCTTGCTTGTTTATGTTTGATTGTAGATAGATGGCTCGTGGCCGTTGTTCCGCTGAATTTTAATGCGCTCCTTGAGAAAGCAAAGTTGAAAGATGATGGTAGCAATTACACGGATCGGGTCCAGAATTTGAGGATTATCCTCATTGCTGCACGTAAGAGTTACGCCCCGATGCACCGCTAGGTGACAGTGCCCGATGCAGATAGTAACCGACGACGCTAAGAACGCTCGCGAGCAAAGCCGATGACTACTCTATAGTTCAAGCAGCTATGCTTTACGGCTTAGAACCGACTTCAACGACGCTTTGAACATCATGGAGCATATGAGATGTTCCAGAGTTGAAGTTGATATTCCAAATGTAATGCCCGGATTGAGAGATATGATGTCTCCAATAAGTTCTATAGCTGTAAGATGGAGGAGAATAGTTCTCGCTGTGAGCATATACTCGTAATGTCTGGGTACTACAATCACTTGACACAATTGGGAGTTAATCTTCCGAATGATTGTGTCATTGACAGAATTCTTCAATCACTGCCACCAAGCTACAAAGGCTTCGTGATGAACTATAATATGCAAGGGTTAGTAAAGACTATGCCTGAGCTCTTCGCAATGCTAAAGGCAGCGGAGGTAGAAATCAAAAAGGAGCATCAAGTGTTGATGGTCAATAAGACCACTAGTTTCAAGAAGAAAGGCAAAGGGAAGAAGAAGGGGAACTTCAAGAAGAACAGCAAGCAAGTTGCTGCTCAGGAGAAGAAACCCAAGTCTGGCCCTAAACCTGAAACTGAGTGTTTCTACTGCAAGCGATCGTCACCGAAGCGGAACTGCCCCAAGTATTTGGCGGATAAGAAGGATGGCAAGGTGAACAAAGGTATATGTGATATACATGTTATTGATGTGTACCTTACTAGAGCTCGCAGAGCACTGGTATTTGATATCGGTTCTGCTAATATTTGCAACTCAAACAGGACTACGGATTGCTTAACACCGCAAAGGACGAGGTGACGATGCGCTGGGAAATGGTTCCAAAGTCGATGTGATCGCGGTCGGCACGCTACCTCTACATCTACCTTCGGATTAGTTTTAGACCTAAATAATTGTTATTTGGTGCTCGCGCTGAGCATGAACATTATATCTGGATCTTGTTTGATGCGAGACGGTTATTCATTTAAATCGAGAATAATGGTTGTTCTATTTATATGAGTAATATCTTTTATGGTCATGCACCCTTGAGGAGTGGTCTATTTTTATGAATCTCGATAGTAGTGATACACATATTCATAATGTTGAAGCCAAAAGATGCAGAGTTGATAATGATAGTGCAACTTATTTGTGGCAATCGCCGCTTAGGTCATATCGGTAAAGCGCATGAAGAAACTCCATGCCGATGGACTTTTGGAGTCACTTGATTATGAATCACTTGGCACTTATGTAACCGTGCCTCATGGGCAAGATGACTAGAACACCGCTTCTCCGACTATGGAGAGAGCAACAGATTTGTTGGAAATCATACATACGTATGTATGTGGTCCGATGAATGTTGAGGCTCGTGGCGGATATCGTTATTTTCTCACCTTCACAGATGACTTAAGCAGATATGGGTATATCTACTTAATGAAACATAAGTCTCAAACATTTGAAAAGTTCAAAGAATTTTAGAGTGAAGTTGAAAATCATCGTAATAAGAAAATTAAGTTTCTACGATCCGATCGTGGAGGTGAATATTTGAGTTACGAGTTTGGTCTACATTTGAAACAATGCGAATAGTTTCAGAACTCACGCCACCCGAACACCACAACAGAATGGTGTGTCCGAACGTCAGAATCGTATTTTACTAGATATGGTGCGATCTATGATGTCTCTACAGATTTACCGCTATCGCTTTTGGGGTTATGCTCTAGAGACGGCCGATTCACACTGAATAGAACACCGTCGAAACCGCTGAGACAACACCTTATGAACTCGGGTTTAGCAAGAAACCAAAGTTGTCGCTTTAAAGTTTGGGGATGCGATGCTTATGTGAAAAAGCTTCAACCCGATAAGCTCGAACCCAAATCGGAGAAATGTGTCTTCATAGGATACCCAAAGGAAACAGTTGGGTACACCTTCTATCACAGATCCAAGGCAAGACATTCGCTGTTAAGAATGGATCCTTTCTAGAGAAGGAGTTTCTCTCAAAGAAGTGAGTGGGAGGAAAGTGGAACTTGATGAGGTAATGATCTTTCTCCCTTACTTGAAAGTAGTTCGTCGCAGTAAACCGGTTTCGAGACACCTACACCAAGTAGTGAGGAAGTTAATGATGTTGATCATGAAACTTCAGATCAAGTTACTACGTAACCTCGAGATCAACCAGAGTAAGATCCGCACTGAGTGGTACGGCGATCCTGCTCGAAATCATGCTACTAGATCATGATGAACCTACGAACTATGAAGAAGCGATGGTGAGCCCAGATTCGCAAAATGGCTCGAGGCCATGAAATCTGAGATGGGATCCATGTATGAAAACAAAGTATGGATTTTGGTTGACTTGCCCGAGGGTAGGCAAGCAATAGAAAACAAGTGGATCTTCAAGAAGAAGACCGACACGACGGTAATGTTATCGTTTATAAGCTCGACTTGTCGCAAAGGGTTTTCGACAAGTTCAAGGGGTTGACTACGATGAGACCTTCTCACCAGAAGCGATGCTTAAGTCCGTCCGAATCATGTTAGCGATCATTGCGATTTTATGATTATGAAATTTGGCAAATGGATGTAAAGACCGCATTCCTGAATGGATTTTCGAAGAAGAGTTGTATATGATGCAACCGTAAGGTTTTATCGATCCAAAGGAGCTAACAAAGTGTGCAAGCTCCAAATGATCCATCTATGGACTGGTGCAAGCATCTCGAGTTAGAATAAACGCTGATAGTGTGATCAAAGCATTTGGGTTTGTATGCACTTTTGGGGAAGCCTCAGATTTACAAGAAAGTGAGTGGAGCTCAGAGCATTTCGATATTATATGTAGATGACATATTGCTGATCGGAAATGATATAGAATTTCTGGATAGCATAAAGGATACTTGAATAAGAGTTTTTCAATGAAAGACCTCGTGAAGCTGCTTACATATTGGGCATTAAGATCTATAGAGATAGATCAAGACGCTTAATTGACTTTCACAAAGCACATACCTTGACAAAATTTTGAAGAAGTTCAAAATGGATCAAGCAAAGAAAGGGTTCTTGCTCGTGTTACAAGGTGTGAAGTTGAGTCGACTCAATGCCCACCACCGCAGAAGATAGAGAGAAAATGAAAGATGTTCCCTATGCTTCAGCCATAGGCTCTATCATGTATGCAATGTCAGTATACCGCACCTGATGTGTGCCTTGCTATAAGCCTAGCAGGAGGTACCAAAGTAATCCAGAGTGGATCATCGACAGCGGTCAAAAACATCCCAAATACCGAAAAGGACTAAGGATATGTTTCTCAGATATGGAGGTGACAAAGAGCTCATCGTAAACGGTTACGTTGATGCAAGCTTTGACACCGATCCGATGATTCTAAATCGCAGACCGGATACGATTTACACTAAACGGAGGAGCCGCATGGTTGGTGCAGTTCTAAACAAAGCGTCAGAGCAGGGATCTACATGTGAAGCGGAGTACATAGCAGCTTCGAAGCAGCTAATGAAGGAGTCTCGATGAAGGAGTTCATATCCGATCTAGGTGTCATACCTAGTGCATCGGGTCCAATGAAAATCTTCGTGACAATATCGAGCAATTGCCTTAGCAAAGGAATCCAGATTTCACAAGAGGACCAAGCACATCAAGAGACGCTTCAATTCCATCCGGACTTAGTCCAAATGGGAGACATAGAGATTTGCAAGATACATACGGATCTGAATGTTGCGCACCGCTGACTAAGCCTCTTCCACGAGCAAAACATGATCAAGCACCAAGACTCCATGGGTGTTAGAATCATTACTATGTAATCTAGATTATTGACTCTAGTGCAAGTGGGAGATCAAGGAAATATGCCCTAGAGGCAATAATAAAGTTATTATTTATTTCCTTATTTCATGATAAATGTTTATCATTCATGCTAGAATTGTATTAACCGGAAACATGATACATGTGTGAATGCATAGACAAAACAATATGTCACTAGTATGCCTCTACTAAACTAGCTTGTTAATCAAAGATGGTTATGTTTCCTGACCATAAACAAAGAGTTGTTATTTGATTAAACAAGGTCACATCATTAGTAGAATGATCTGATTGACATGACCCATTCCCTAGCTTAGCACACGATCGTTGAGTATGTTGCTACTGCTTTTATCCATGACTTATACATGTTCCTGTAACTATGAGATTATGCAACTCCTGCCACGGGAGGAACACTTTGGTGCTACCAAACGTCACAACGAATCGGGCGATTATAAAGGAGTACTACAGTGTCTCCAAAGGCGATGTTGGGTTGGCGATTTCGAGATTAGGTTTTGTCACTCCGATTGTCGGAGAGGTATCTCTCGGCCCTCTCGGTAATGCACATCATCAAGCCTTGTAAGCACTACAACTAATGAGTTAGTTGTGAGATGATATATTACGAACGAGTAAAGAGACTTGCCGTAAACGAGATTGAACTAGGTATTAGATACCGACGATCAAATCTCGGGCAAGTAACATACCGATGACAAAGGGAACAACGATGTTGTTATGCGGTCCGACCGATAAAGATCTTCGAGAATATGTAGGAACCAATATGGGCATCCAGGTCCCGCTGTTGGTTATTGACCGTGAATAGTTCTAGGTCATGTCTACATTGTTCTCGAACCGTAGGGTCCGCACGCTTAAGGTTTCGGCGATGCTTATTATGAGTTTATGTATTTTGATGTACCAAGAAGTTCGAGTCCCGGATGTGATCACGACATGACGAGGAGTCTCAAATGGTCGATACATAAAGATTGATATATTGGAAGCCTATGTTTGGAGTTCGAATGGTTCCGGCGAAAACAGAATTTATCTGAGTACCGGAGGTTACCTGAACCCCCGGGAGGTAAATGGGCCATAGTGGGCCTTAGTGGAAAGGAGAAGGGCCAGCCCTAGGTGGTCACAGGCCCCCCTTTCCCTAGTCCTACTAGGACTAGGAAAGGGGCCGCCCCCTCTCTCTTTCCCTCCGGAATCCTAGTCCAACTAGGATTGGGGGAATCCACCCCTGAGGGAGTAGGACTCCTTGGCGCCACCCTTGGCCGGCCAGCCCCTCCCCTTCCTCCTTTATATACGGGGGGGGGCACCCTAGAACACACAAGTTAGATCTTTGGATCGCTCTTAGCCGTGTGCGTGCCCCTCCACCATATTCCACCTCGGTTATACCGTCATGAAGCTTAGGCGAAGCCTCGCGCCGTGAAACATCAAGATCGCCACCACGCCGTCAGGCCGACGAAACTCTCCCTCGACACTCGGCTGGATCGAGTACGAGGGACGCCATCGAGCTGTACGTGTGTCAAGAACTCGGGGCGCCGGAGTAACGGCGCCGATCGGTCGGATCGCGAGGAGAACGACGACTACTTCCTCTACGCCAGATCGCTCCGCCGGGTCTACAAGGGTATGTGGACAACACTCTCCTCTCGCTATGCATCACCATGATCTTGCGGTACGTGAGGAAAATTTTTGAAATTACTACGCTACCCAACACATAGAAGACACGCCTCGCGCTTATATGCGTCGGCGAGGCCCGGGAGCGACGAGTTACAGAGTCCGACCAGCTCCCGGCCCGCAGAATCAAGGCCCGGCAAGGTGCTTGCCGGAGAGTTGCGCTGGTGCCCGCTGGCCCAGCTCATCAGCCCACGCCACGCCTGGGCCTTTCCAGGATCGCGGGCGGATGGCTGTGCAGCCCGGGGACACGGTGGCATTTCACGGTGGATCCATCGCCGTGGCGACGGAGACGCAAGGGCGGAGCTTTTGGGTCGACGGCGACGGGCATTAAATGCCCTTGTCCCCATCACAAAGTAGGTAGCAACCATCGCTCACGACCGTAGCTCCACCGCTCCCAAGACTGCTCCAACTACCACCTCTTTTACATTTTTACCCCTTTCTCCTCGCCGACACTCTGCCGGTGACCCTTGCACTATAAAAGGAGGCCCATGTGCAACGTGGAGGGGTTCAGCTCGTCCGTTCGAAACCTTTGCAACTCTCGCCGGTGTAGCTGCATCAGCTCTTCAAGCTCCCGAGCTCAATACAAACCAAGGCAGAGTAGGGTTTTACGCGTCCATCGCGTCTTAACCTGGGTAAAACCGCCCGCGTGCTCGCCACGATCTGCTCTCCGTGCTCCCTCCGCCTCGCATCACATGCATAAGGGCCCGCCCCATAGGTGTTCGTGGCGGCAGCTTCCCGACACTTGGTTTTGATGTTTTCCGAATCGTCTTCCCCGTTCTTTCCGATCTTTTGAGTGATTGCTTATGTGTGGTTACTATTGCTTGCTCACGATAGATTGACCGGAGTGTGACGAATAGAACTATCAGGAGTTGAGTGCGAATCATCTTCATCAACATTGCAGGCAAGTAACACTTGATCATACCTTTTCTACTACCCAGTTTTTATGCATTAGATCAATCCTCAAACATTGCATGATTAGGATCTAATTAAATTGTGGGATGGGAAGTAGATGAGGTAGTACCTATTACCGGTTTTACTTATGAAACCTTTGGGAGTTACTTCTGCGTTTGCTTATTATGCCATGCTATGCTAGTAGACGTGGATTGGGTGAGTGATATCCATGACAGATGTGAGTTTGTTAATTAATGGTTTATCTAAGGTGGCAACTTAAATACACATCTGGGTGGATTGAGGCACCTGGGGTATCCAGTGATTGCCTATTTTTTTTGGAAATCCCGGGGTTACCGTGTGATTTTCCTATGGACCGCCACCCGTGCTCAAAGGATCATAAGATAATTCATGCTAGTAACTTCCGTGCAGCCACAAGCCATTATGGGCTCGCATAGTTGACTAAGTCGTATAACTCTTATAGTGGTAGACTAGCAGATGTAGGGGATGTAGGTGTACCGGTCTACCCATCGTAAGGTGCTAGCGCTTCTGAAAGACTATGTCTCGGTCATCCGTTTCTCAAACACCATGAAGTGCGAGAAACCAAACGGAGGCAATCGAGTCTTGTGGGGAAAGTGCGCAAACCTCTGCAGAGTGTACAAACTAATCATGATTAGCCGTGGCCCCGGTTATGGACATCTTGAGTATCTAGTACTTGAATATCATGTGTATCTCAACATGTTACTCTAATTTAATATTGTTGGGTTTTAATGAGTATTTTTAATTGGGATTGAGAATGCTGTCAACCATTCTCAATGTTTAACAACCACCATGATAGTTAAATAAATTTATTCCTTTGCAGTAGGGAAAAATTGGCTTTTTGCAAAAACATTATAACCGTAGAGCTTTTCCACCAGCCATATATGCATGTAGTGATAGTTTTATTCATCATTGCTCTATGGTGTGAATTTGCCAGTACATTCAATGTACTGACCCTCTGTGTCTGCAATGTCTCATGTTGGAGGATCTTACGACGAGTAAGTGATACGTTAGGGTTACGATTTCCTATACTCAACTTTGCCGTTGGTGTTGATGGGAATCCACAACCTTGTTGCTTCCGCTATATTTGGATTGAGGTAATAGTATTTACGCTACTTTATACATGTGATTTACCTCTGTTATAAATCCTCGAGTACTGTGTGTGTCAGCATACCAATCCAGGGATGACACGTGCACAGAGACTTGACCGTCTGAGGTCGGGTCGCTACAAGATGGTATCAGAGCACATGTTGACTGTAGGACGTGACCCTAGAAACTGGCAAGCCCATAGGAAAGATTTTTCTCTACTACTTCATTTTCAAAAAGATCTTTTACCTCTCTTCTCTTCCGAGCTTATTCAAATATTCCCTTTAGTGAGACTATACCCCTTTTCCCTTTTGACCCCTCGAAGATTCGACTGATGAGACCACTCCAAGAAGGACAAGATATCAGACAACTAAGATCACCTTGGAATAAAGAGGATTTTTACCGCATTTGGATAATGGAAATTACAACTGTTGAAGACTCTGAAGACTAGGAGAACATGAAGAAATTCAAGATTTGGTATGACCAAGGAAGGCTACCTTTATGGAACTTGGTAGACTAAGGAAGTTGTCAATACCCGAGATCAAGGTGTATCTGAGAAAGACCGGAACATGGAGCATTAGAACTCAAAGTTTTTGTCAGGAAAACCCCAAGACAGGAGATAGCAACTATGGAATGATAGCTCATGGCAGCGACATAGTCATAAACATGGATATCCATGTTGCTATCGATCGCCCATGTTATTATCACCGGGCTGAGTTAAGCATGCATATGCATGGAAGGATTGGATGGTAGAAGGCTGATGGAGGATCTGTCAGCAAAGGATGCAGTTTTAACCTTAGCTGGTGTATCACCAGGATCTAGAGTGTTACATCAAGAAGTTAAAATGGACTTTTAGAAGTCATATTCGACAAGGAAGCAATTCGTGAAGAACTCAGGAACCAGAAGCTGAAGTAGCCAAACTGGAGGGACAAAACCTCGAGATACCGGAGATTCGCCAGAAGCTAAAGGATAGAAGGGCATGGTTCAGGCCAAGGATGTTGAAACCCGGAAGTTTGGAACGCACTCCAGAAATATTGTCCCTCTGTGGAATGATAGCTCCAGAAATGTACTGACCCTCTGTGGCTGCAACGTCTCATGTTGCAGGATCTTACGATGAGTAAGTTATACGTTAGGGTTACGATTTCCTATACTCAACTTTGCCGTTGGTGTTGATGGGAATCCACAACCTTGTTGCTTCCGCGCTATATTTGGATTGAGGTAATAGTATTTACGCTACTTTATACATGTGATTTACCTCTGTTATAAATCCTCGAGTACTGTGTGTGTCAGCATACCGATCCAGGGATGACACGTGCACAGAGACTTGACCGTCTGAGGTCGGGGCGCTACAGTTTACATCCAATAGATCTCCACAAGAGAGGGGGAGAACATTGTATTGAGATCCAAAAAGAGAGAATAAGCCATCTAGCTAATAACTATGGACCCGTAGGTCTGTGGTAAACTACTCACAACTCATCGGAGGGGCAAGGATGTTGATGCAGAAGCCCTCCGTGGTTGATTCCCCCTCCGGCAGAGTGCCGGCGAAGGCTCCAAGATGGGATCTCGCGGATACAGAAGGTTACGGCGGTGGAAATTGTGTTTTGTGGTGCTCTGGATGTTCTCGGCGTACGTAGGTATATATAGGAGGAAGAAGTATGTCGGTGGTCGCCCGAGGGGCCCACGAGACAGGGGGTGCGCCCTACAGAGGGGGATCCTATCTCGTGGGAGCCTCGGCTGCTTCTTGACTTGCACTCCAAGTCCTCTGGATCACGTTTGTTCCAAAAATCACGCTCCTGAAGGTTTCATTCCGTTTGGACTCCGTTTAATATTCCTTTTCTTCGAAATACTGAAACAGGCAAAAAAATAGTAATATGGGCTAGGCCTCCGGTTAGTAGGTTAGTCCCAAAAAATGATATAAATGTGTAAAATAAAGCCTATAAACATCCAAAAGGGGTGATATAATAGCATGGAACAATCAAAAATTATAGATACGTCGGAGACGTATCAAGCATCCCCAAGCTTAATTCCTGCTCGTCCTCGAGTAGGTAAATGATAACAAAGAAATTTTTGATGTGGAATGCTACCTAGCATAATTCTCAATGTAATTTTCTTTATTGTGGCATGAATGTTCCGATCCAAATGATACAAAATAAAAGTTCATATTGACATAAGAAATAGTAATACTTCAAGCATACTAATCAAAGTAATCATGTCTTCTCAAAATAACATGGCTAAAGAAAGTTATCCCTACAAAATCATATAGTCTGGCTAAGCTCTATCTTCATCACACAAAGTATTTAATCATGCACAACCCCGATGACAAGCCAAGCAATTGTTTCATACTTTAATAATCTCAAACTTTTTCAACTTTCACGCAATACATGAGCGTGAGCCATGGACATAACACTATATGTGGAATAGAATGGTGGTTGTGGAGAAGACAAAAAGGAGAAGATAATCTCACATCAACTAGGCATATCAACGGGCTATGGAGATGCCCATTAATAGATATCAATGTGAGTGAGTAGGTATTGCCATGCAAAGGATGCACTAGAGCTATAAAAATACATGAAATCTCAACAAAAGAAACTAAGTGGGGGTGCATCCAACTTGCTTGCTCACGAAGACCTAGGGCACTTTTGAGTAAGCCCATCATTGGAATATACAAGCCAAGTTCTATAATGAAAAATTCCCACTAGTATATGAAAGTGACAACATATGAGACTCTCTATCATGAAGATCATGGTGCTATTTTGAAGCACAAGTGTGGAAAAAGAGATAGTAGCATTGTCCCTTCTCTCTTTTTCTCTCATTTTATTTTTCTTTCTTTTTCTTTTTATTTTTTTCTCTTTTTTTTCTTTGGCCTTTCTCTTTTTTTTTTTTTGGCCTTTCTCTTTTTTCTCTTTTTCTTTTTTTCCTTTTGTAAAGTCCAAAGTCTCATCCCGACTTGTGGGGGAATCATAGTCTTCATCATCCTTTCCTCACTAGGACAATGCTCTAATAATGAAGATCATCACACTTTTATGGATTTACAACTCAAATCTAGAACAAGATATGACTCTATACGAATGCCTCCGGCGGTGTACCGGGATATGCAATGAATCAAGAGCGACATGTATCAAAATTATGAAGGTGGCCTAGCCACAAATACGATGTCAACTACATGATCATGCAAAAAGCAATATGACAAAAGTAATGTGTGTCATATGAACGGAACGGTGGAAAGTTGCATGGCAATATATCTCGGAATGGCTATGGAAATGCCATAATAGGTAGGTATGGTGGCTGTTTTGAGGAAGTTAAATGGTACCGGCGAAAGTTGCACGGTACAAGAGAGGCTAGCAATGATGGAAGGGTGAAAGAGTGTGTATAATCCATGAACTCAACATTAATCAAAAGAACTCATATACTTGTTGCAAAAATTTAGAAGTCATCAAAAACCAAAGCACTACACGCATGCTCCTAGGGGGATAGATTAGTAGGAAAATACCATCGCTCGTCCCCGTCTGCCAGTCATAAGGAAGACAATCAATAAATAAAATTGTGCTCCAACTTCATCACAAAGCGGTTCACCATACGTGCATGCTATGGGAATCACAAACTTCAAAACAAGAATTCTTTAAATTCATAATCACCCAACTAGCAGGACTTTAATATCTCCACCTCCATGTCTCAAAACAATTATCAAGCATCAAATTGATCATAGCATCCAATTCACTTTCTATGATAGTTTTTATTATACCCAACTTGGATGCTCATCATTCTAGGACCAACTTTAAAACCATAGCAAATACCATGCTGTTCTAAAAGACTCTCAAAATAATATAAGTGAAGCATGAGAGACTAGTAATTTCTTCAAAATTAAGACACCACCGTGCTCTAAAAGATATAAATGAAGCACTAGAGCAAAAACTATCAAGCTCAAAAGATATGAGTGAAGCACATAGAGTATTCTAGCAAATTCTAATCAAATAGGCTTCTCCCAAAATGTACAGCAAGGATGATTGTGGTAAACTAAAAAGCAAATACTAATATATTACACGACGCTCCAAGCAAAACACATATCATGTGGCGAATAAAAATATAGCTCCAAGTAAAGTTACCAATGAACGAAGACGAAAGAGGGGATGCCTTCCCGGGGCATCCCCAAGCTTAGGCTTTTGGCTATTCTTAAATATCTTGGGGTACCATAAGCATCCCCAAGCTTAGGCTCTTGACACTCCTTATTCCATAGTCCATAAAAGCTTTACCCAAAACGTGAAAACTTCACAACACAAAACTCAACAGGAAATCTTATAAGCTCCGTTAGTGAAAGAAAACAAAACCAACACATAAGGTACTGTAATGAACTCATTCTTTATTTATTTTGGTGTTAAACCTAATGTATTCCAACTTCCTTATGGTTTATAAACTAATTTACTAGCCATAGATGCATTGAAATAAGCAAACAACACACGAAAAACAGAATCTGTCAAAAACAGAACAGTCTGTAGCAATCTGTAACTAATGCAAACTTCCGGAACTCTAAAAATCCTACCAAAATAGGAAGTCCTGGGCAATTTGTTTTTTGAACAGCAGAAAAAATAATAAACGCAAAATCACATTCCTGTGATTTAACAAAATTATATTCGTGCGCGCAAAGTTTCTGTTTTTCAGCAGAATCAAATCAACTATCATCGTAGGTTATCCTATAGGTTCTACTTGGCACAAACACTAATTAAAAGATAAAAACACATCTAAACAAAAGTTAGATGCAAGATTAATTACTAAACAGGAGCAAAAACAAAAAACATAAAGAAATTGGGTTGCCTCCCAACTAGCGCTATTGTTTAACGCCCCTAGCTAGGCATAAAAGCGAAGATAGATCTAAGGAGTGCCATCTTTGGCACTAAGAGAGGAGGATCTCCTCTCTACAGCATTCATTCTTCTATTTAAGGAAAGCACATTGCCATTAATGGAAAAGGTAATATTAAGCACATTACGGAAGTTTTCCTCTAAACTAGACTTCATCTCTTTAATAATTTCATTTTGAGAAAAGCACAACAGAGTAGTAGACTCAACCTTATCATTCATAGGGTGCCCAAATATGGTTTTCATTTTTTCATAAGTATCTACAGCATCCCTTTCAAGAAAGCTTCCTTCAAAAATAGAATCTAAAACTTGTTTAAAAGAAGCGGGCAAGCCAATATAATAACTCTTTAAGTAATCTTCAATTTGATATTGAGGCACATAGCTAGCTCGAATCCTTAATAATCTATCCCAAGCATCTTTTAAAGACTCATCAAGTAAATAGCGAAAAATTCCAGAGTCATCCTCATCAAAATTATTCAAGCTCTCATTGGAGACCCCGGTGGGTCTTTCTATAGCATCATTATTTATGATCTTAGAGAGGATAGAGGGGTTATCCAAGGTACTAGAACCTAGGAAAGGGCCCTTAGTTCTTTTTGATTCGGTCATGGCAACGGGAAGGCAAACGGAAAAGAGAGGAGGAGATTGGGAAAGAGAGGGCAAATAAAATGGCAAGGGTGAAGTGGGGGAGAGGAAACAGAGAGGCAAATGGCAAATAATGTAAATGCGAGGGAGATGGGTTTGTGATGGGTACTTGGTATCTCTTGACTTGAGCAAAGACCTCCCTGGCAACGGCGCCAGAAATCCTTCTTGCTACGTCTTGAGCTTGCGTTGGTTTTCCTCGAAGAGGAGAGGGTGATGCGGCAATAGTAGCATAAGTATTTCCCTTAGTTTTTGAGAACCAAGGTATCAATCCAGTAGGAGGCTCCTCAAAAGTCCCACGCACCTACACAAACAAACTGAGAACTCGCAACCAACGCAATAAAGGGGTTGTCTATCCCTTCACAGCCACTTGCAAAAGTGAGATCTAATAAAGATAGTATGATAAGATAAAAATATTTTTGGTATTTTATAATATAGATGCAAAAAGTAAAGATGCAAATAAAAGTAGATTGGAAGCAAATATGATAAGAGATAGACCGGGGCCATAGGTTTCACTAGAGGCTTCTCTCAAGATAGCATAAGTATTACGGTGGGTGAACAAATTATCACGAGCAATTGATAGAAAAGCGCATAGTTATGAGATTATCTAGGCATGATCATGTATATAGGCATCACGTCCATAACAAGTAGACCGACTCGCCTGCATCTACTACTATTACTCCACACATCGATCGACTCTCGCCTCGCATCTAGAGTATTAAGTTCATAAGAATAGAGTAACGCATTAAGCAAGATGACATGATGTAGAGGGATAAACTCAAGCAATATGATATAAACCCCATCTTGTTATCCTCGATGGCAGCAATACAATACGTGCCTTGCAACCCTTTCTGTCACTGGGTAAGGACACCGCAAGATTGAACCCAAAGCTAAGCACTTCTCCCATGGCAAGAAAGACCAATCTAGTAGGCCAAACCAAACTGATAATTCGAAGAGACTTGCAAAGATAACTCAATCATACATAAAAGAATTCAGAGAAGATTCAAATATTATTCATAGATAAACTTGATCACAAACCCACAATTCATCGGATATCGACAAACACAGCGCAAAAAGAGTTTACATCGAATAGATCTCCACAAGAGAGGGGGAGAACATTGTATTGAGATCAAAAAAGAGAGAAGAAGCCATCTAGCTAATAACTATGGACCCGTAGGTCTGTGGTAAACTACTCACAACTCATCGGAGGGGTAAGGATGTTGATGTAGAAGCCCTCCGTGGTTGATTCCCCTCTGGCAGAGTGTCGGCGAAGGCTCCAAGATGGGATCTCGCGGATACAGAAGGTTACGGCGGTGGAAATTGTGTTTCGAGGTGCTCCTGGATGTTTTCGGGGTACGTAGGTATATATAGGATGAAGAAGTACGTCGGTGGCCGCCCGAGGGGCCCACGAGACAGGGGCGCGCGCCCTACAGGGGGGTGTGGCCTCCTATCTCGTGGGAGCCTCGGCTGCTTCTTGACTTGCACTCCAAGTCCTCTGGATCACGTTTGTTCCAAAAATCACGCTCCCGAAGGTTTCATTCCGTTTGGACTCCGTTTGATATGCCTTTTCTTCAAATATCAAATAGGCAAAAAAAAAACAATATGGGCTGGGCCTCCGGTTAGTAGGTTAGTCCCAAAAATGATATAAATGTGTAAAATAAAGCCCATAAACATCCATAAGGGGTAATATAATAGCATGGAACAATCAAAAATTATACATACGTCGGAGACGTATCACAACCTAACAATGCATGATTTAGACACGCCTAGAAACACAAATCGGCAAAAGAGTGGAGGCATATGTAGACGATGTGGTCATCAAAACCAGACACGTCGAATCTTTAATAGACGACTTGAGGCTTATGTTCGACAATCTTCGAACATATGACATCAAGCTCAATCCGGAAAAATGCATTTTCAGCGTACCTGTCGGAAAGCTCTTGGGTTTCATCGCTTCCAATAGAGGAATTGAAGCAAATCCGCTAAGATCTCGAGCTCGCCACGCTTGGCTACCCCAATAGATCTCAAGAAAATCCAGAATTAACTGGATGTGTGGCTGCCTTAAGCCGCTTTATCTCCCGATTGGGAGAAAAGGCACTACCTCTCTATCGCCTTCTTTGATGCACCGAACACTTCGAGTGGACGGATGCGACTACGGCCGGACTGGAAGAAATAAAGGCCCTCCTGGCCAGCAATCCAATCCTGGCCGTGCCAAATATCGGCGAACCCATGTTGTTATATATAGCTGCAACACACCAGGTCGTAAGCGCAGTGCTCGTCGTCGAACGAGAGACGGACGGACATAAGTTCCCGCTTCAAAAGCCGGTATACTACATATCCACTGTCCCTCACTCCATGCAAGTCACGGTACCCACATTATCAAAAGATAGCATACGCGGTCTTCATGGCATCCCGGAAACTACGACACTACTTTCAAGAGTGTTCAATCACGGTGGCCTCTGAAGTATCACTCAACGATATAATAAATAACCACGATGCCACGGGACGGATTGCTAAGTGGGCTATTGAGCTCCTCCCGTTTGACATCACATACAAACCACGGCGAGCCATTAAGTCACAAGTATTGGCTGACTTCATCGCTGAATGGACAGAAGCCGAACTCCCTAAAGAGTACGGCGCATACTCCAACTGGATCATGCACTTTGATGGCTCTAAGATGCTGGCTGGTTTGGGAGCAGGCGTTGTCCTCACATCCCCCACCGGAGACACGGTCCAATACGTACTCCAAATATTATACACGGACTCCAACAATGCAGGCAAATACGAGGCTTTGTTGCATGGTCTTCGGATGGCAGTCTCCATGGGCATTCAACGCTTAGAAGTGCGTGGGGATTCGAACCTCACAATATCTCAAATAAATGGAGACTTTGACGCCAAGGACCCAAAAATGGCGGCTTACCGCAACACCGTCCTCAAAATGTCAGCTCGGTTCGAGGGGCTCGAATTCCACCATGTGGTCCAAGAAAACAATCAAGCGGCGGATATCCTCGCTCACATCGGTGCTAAGCGCGACCCCGTCCCACCTAATATCTTCTTGGAAAGGCTGTTCAAGCCATCCGTGCTGTGGGAAGGGGAGGCCGGAAATAACAGTCTGGATCCGACCACAACACCAGATCCCGAACACTCTGACGTAATTAGAGGATCCGCCACCAAAATAACACCTTCGGCCCACGTGATTATGGCTGTCATCGCCCCGTGGACAGAACCCTTCTTGGCCTACCTAAATAGGCAAGAACTCCCTGAGGACCAAAATGAGGCACATTGCATTGTGCGGCGCTCTAAAGCCTACAAGGTTCACGAGGGAGAGCTTTATAAGAATAGCGCTACCGGAGTACTCCAAAGGTGCATCTCCGAAGAGGAAGGACGGCAGCTTTTGGCAGAAATTCATGTGGGACTCGGCGGCCACCACGCTGCAGCTCGGGCCCTTGTAAGCAAGGCCTTCCGTATAGGTTTCTACTGGCCGACAGCCCGAGCAGACGCACAGGACCTCGTCCAACATTGTGTCTGTTGCCAGCTTTTTGCAAATCAAAGCCACATGCCACCTACCGCTCTCCAAACAATCCCCATAACTTGGCCCTTTGCAGTCCGGGGGCTTGATATGGTTGGGCCCCTTAAAGGAGGAAGCCATAAGAAGAAATACTTGTTGGTCATGGTGGATAAATTCACCAAATGGATAGAATCCAAACCAGTTAAAACGGACGAATCCGGACCAGTGATATACTTCATATCATGGGTCGTACGCCGTTACAGTGTCCCCCACAGCATCATCACCGATAACGGCTCCAACTTCACAGCCGACGAGGTGAAAACTTGGTGCGGCAACATGGGCATTAAGCTCGATTACACATCGGTCTATCACTCCCAAACAAACGGTCAAGTCGAACGAGCAAATGGTCTTATTATGAGCGGCATCAAACCCAGACTAGTGCGATCTTTGAAGGAATCAGATACGCACTGGGTCAAGGAGCTCGACTCCGTACTATGGGGGTTGCGGACCACGCCAAATCGCACTACTGGATACACACCATTTTTATGGTGTACGACGCAGAGGCGGTATTGTCCTGCGATATCATTCATGACTCACCTCGAGTGTGCATGTACGAAGAGTGAGAAGCCGAGCTTGATCGGCAGGACAGTTTAGATGCCCTGGAGGAAGAACGTGACGTCGCAAAATCCCGTTCCGCATTCTATCAGCAACAGGTCCGAAGGTATCAAAGTAGAGAAGTACGGGCCAAAACTTATAACGTTGGCGAACTCATTCTACGCGTACCGGAGAAGAAAAAGGACAACCTCAAGCCCAAGTGGGAGGGTCCCTTCGTCATTGATAAAGTTCTCACCGGAGGGGCGTACCGTCTGCGTGACGCATCAGATAATCGACTCGAGCCAAACCCCTGGAACGCGGCCAGACTCCAAAGATTCTACGCCTAGTGTCAAACTCTGTGTTCGTCTCCTTACCTCCGACTTTCTTTTTTAAGTTATATCCTATTTCTTTCCTTATTATCTCTCCCCTTTTTATGGCCTTAAAAGCTTGAAGTGTGTCTTGACTACACAATCTTGACGCGCTATGCGCGCTCATTATACCTGGGGGCTTCTTATACAGAAGCTTAATATAATTATATCCCGGGCTTTATGCCCACTACATATGTGTCATTTTTCCATATGCACCTTTTTTTGCCACTATATGCATCGATATGACTTAAGTTTTGGCCAAGCTGGGTTGCCTGGCTCCTGTGTTTATGCCCTACGTTCCCGTTAATTTGGCTAGGGCATAAGGGGAGCACCTCTGCGATTGTTACTGCCGGGTCAGCCGGACGTGTACCTCAGACTGGGTGAAGCGGAAAGCTAGTGTTCTTAAGGGAATATTCGGTCTGTGAACAAAAGATGTTTTTTTACCAATTTACAATATAAACCCCCATATGTTTCATATTCTGCGTCTCTGTTCGCAGTTCGGACATGCACATTACTGCATGCGTACCCAAGGAAAGGAACCCCTAACGGAACTATTCTCCCTGGAAGATGTTTCTTACTATCCATGTAATATAACATAACTAGTTGGGTACTTGTCTGTTCAAGCACTTATGACCCCTACGCCTGGTTTCCACGCGTACCCCGGTTTACATAACTGAGCGGGTACTCGGATACACTCCAGACTGTTGGGTCCAGGGGTTGAAGCGAAAAGGTCCGCCATGAAAAATGATTTACAATCCGGCTAGGGACAAAATATGTCATTTGAAGTACAAAGTCACTTAGACTGACCAAATTCTTCTTCTATACCATCCAACAGGTTGCCTAGCCTACAATCCTGTTGGGAATACTTTGCGGCTTATGCTACCTGGTCATATACCAGACTAACGGGGATCTCTTTCCCATCTGACCCTACAGGCCCGACCTCGGCCATGTGGTTCGAGTCAGCCTTGGTGTATCGCGTCTTCACCATGGCCCAGGCTTCCCTTCCACCTTGTCGGTAGGCCGATATCTTCCGTAATCGGAAGCGCCACCGCGCTCCTTTGAGCATCTCTACAAGCTCCCCCATGCATCCTGGTAGGGAGGCGGATGGCCACAAGGCCTAGGCAATAACATGCATCACCTGCCGAACTTGTTCGTGCAGTTGTGAGAGCTCTTGCAGAAGATCGCATGCAGATCTGCGCATCTCCTCTTTGGGATGACCTGTCAGCATACCTACAGACATTACTCTATTAGCCTGTTTCTTTGTCGAATTGTATAAAGATTCGTTTGAGCACTTACTAAAAATGCCACGCGGAAGCCTCTTCTCCTTTACGGAGTCAGCAAGTTGGGCCCGAACATCTTTTAATTCAATGTCCAGCCGGGTACTGGCGTCCTGGAGATCATTTTTCTCTTGAATAACCCGTGTAAGCACGCGCTTGCCAGCCTCTAGCTGTCTTTGAGCATGTTGCTCATCCCCCGGTACGATCTCCGGATTACCTCCGGGATTGTCTGCAGAATCTATTGTTAGATTTGCATGCATGCCGAATACTAACTGGTACATCTCATTACATTCTTTTCGATCAAGACAAGTATTAACAGATGAGGCCTTCTTGGACTCCTCCATTCCAGCAACTGTGTCCCGTAGCTGGGCTTTGCACTCCTCCAGCTCTTGAGACAATTGGGTATTCTTCTCCGTAAGAACCTATGAATACGATGATCCTTAAATCAGTTGTGCCAACTGTTTCAAGTCTCAGGGGCTACTGATATACATAATTATCAGATTTTTCTTACCCGTATATCCTTTACATACTGGTCCGTGGCTATAGCGAGGCCATCTTGAGCAGCTCGGATGTACGCGTCTCTTGAGTTGGAGGCATTGAATGCCTCTTCGGAGAAATTAGGGTCGCGGAGTACGGCCCGGCGACGCCTGTGATTCATGGCGCTCTCCACTTTGGAATTCATAGCGGACAGTCTATTCACATCCTCTATAGGAGGACCATCTGGCTTGTCCCCGCGTTAGCCTCCGCCTCTAAGTCTGGCTCTGGAATCCGGCTGGTGGAGGCGTGGCCGGCAGGCTCTCCAAACATAGTCCGGCGAGCATTTTTCTGCCAGGAACCACAGACATCATTATAGTTTAAAGACGATAATTACAGAGCAGGTTTTTAATCATACCTCTGCGACGGTGTCTCGGTCCTGACCGCCTTCCTTTTGAGCCTACCCGGCTTCGGTGCCCCTTGTTGACGAGTCACCGCGGGTTCGGCACGGCGCCCCGATGGCCTTCCCTGTAAGACGCAATACGTGTGCGGTGGGTAAGGTGCAAAGAAGGGATCCTTCTTGAAAGTTGGGATTCCAGTTTTACTTACATGTGATGCAAGGAGTAGGCCAGGGTAATCAGCTATGATGGCCACCAAGGCACCATCACAGCTTAGCTAATAGAACATCCTGTCAACAAGCTCCACAAATATGTCCGGATCTTCTTCGAGTCCGAGGTCGAGGGCCAGGTCGGGGTCCTCTGGCTGTGGAGACGGGCTGTGGACCTCCCTCACAGCTTTTCGCAGTTCCTGCTATGAATTAATAGGTAAATATTTGTGATGAAGAATGCGGGAATGACTGGAGTAAAAGAAAGTAGCTCACCTAGCTTGGGGGGTTGTACATGGAGAATCCATCCCGTGGCTTAATACGCAGGAACTCCTCTTCTTCTCCTTTGTACAAATCGGACAGTATTTTTGCCAGAGCGGTGGCGGAGTCCGGGCCTTTACGACCGCAACGGGTGGCATCGTCTTCTCCATTGAAGTGTCACATGGGTTTCCCCCTATATTGAAGTGGCTGCACCCCCCGCATTATACATATTGACATAACCTCGATTATTGTCAGTCCTGATTTGGCCAACGTTTTTATCCTGCTCATCAGGTAAAGGACCTCTCTGTTATCTTCCTCATGGGGCCTCCGAGGGCGCCAGCTGTGGCGTTTCTTCAGCGGGGCATTAACAAACTCAGGCAGGCCCATCAGAATAGGGTCCAGAAGGGGGACGTTCCCCATATAAAACCACTCCGAGGGCCAGTCTTCGGATGTCTTCTTCGGGGTACCGGATAGGTATCTGGTCCCGGCGATGCACCATATTTCGGCTCCGCCCACTTGATATATTGACCTCTCCTGAGTGCGGGGGACGAGGCAGAATAGCCTCTTCCACAGGTCGAAATGAGCTTCGCAGCCTAGAAATAGCTTGCAGAAGGCGACATAGCCTGCGATGTGTAGTATGGAGGCAGGAGTGAAGTTATGCAACTCGAGGCCGTGGAACTCCAGGAGCCCACGGAGGAACGGATGGATTAGAAATCCGAGTCCACTCAGCAAGTAAGGGACAAGGCATACCCGGTCCCTCCTGGATGGGTTGGTAAAACTCTCCGCCTGCTCCCCGCCATTGTAAGTGGCTAGTCCGTCTCGGACGGGGACCATATATGCAGGCGGGAGAAACCCCTGGGTCTGCAACTTCACCAATCGACCATGGGGGACAGAACACTTCTCCCAATCACCTGGCTTAGCGCTACGGGAGCGAGAGGAGGAGCTGCGGCGGCCGACCATGATGGAATGGCTTTTTCCGGGCGCGCTCTGATGGATACTCGCTGGGGGAAGATGTTATGATTTGGATCTGAGGATCCCCGTCTCTTTAATAGACGATTTACTAACGTGGTCAGGGTGGAAAATGTAAAAATGCCCCGACTTCTCGCATTCGCTCGACACGTGGAGGTTGCCGTTATTAGGGTACAGAAGCCGAGGAGTGCAGCATTAATGGGAAGCCGGACACTGCTCGTTACAACAGGTGCTCGGGGATTTTGGAGAAGAACCCGCCTTGCAATGCCAAAGACAATCTGCGCACCGGACTCATCTTCATTGAAGCTTGGTTCGGGGGCTACTGAGGGATCCTGGATTAGGGGGTCCTCGGACAGCCGGACTATATACTTTCGCCGGACAATTGGACTATGAAGATACAAGATTGAAGACTTCATCTCGTGTCCGGGTGGGACTTGCGTGTAAGGCAAGCTTGGCAATCCGGATATGTAGATCTCCTTCTCTATAACCGACTCTGTGTAACCCTAGCCCCCTCCGGCGTCTATATAAACGGAGGGTTTAGTCCGTAGGACAACAACAATCATAATCATAGGCTAGCTTCTAGGGTTTAGCCTTTACGATCTCATGTTAGATCAACTCTTGTAATACTCATATCATCAAGATCAATCAAGCAGGAAGTAGGGTATTACCTCCATCGAGAGGGCCCGAACCTGGGTAAACATTGTGTCCCCCGCCTTCTATTACCATTAGCCGTAGACGCACAGTTCGGGGGCCCCTACCTGAGATCTGCCAGTTTTGACACCGACAGCCGGGAACCCTGGCGTCTAGCCCTAGAGTCCGTGTAGGACTCTTGCCTTTCGGGCAAAACTAACTTTGAGGAGGCTTTTACTCCAAGTTCCGACCCCAGCGCTCAACATATAAATAGAGGGGCATGGCTAGCACCAAAGACACATCAAGAAACACCAAACCGTGTGTCGGCAACCCCGTCCCCTCTAGTTTATCCTCCGTCATAGTTTCCGTAGTGCTTAGGCGAAGCCCTACGGAGATTGTTCTTCACCAACACCGTCACTACAACGTCGTGCTGCCGGAACTAATCTACTACTTCGCCTGTCTTGTTGGATCAAGAAGGTGAGGATGTCATCGAGCTGAACGTGTGCTGATTGCGGAGCTGCCGTACGTTCGGTACTTGATCGGGGCAAATCGTGAAGGTGTACGACTACATCAACCGCGTTGATAAATGCTTCCGCTTAGCGATCTTCAAGGGATGAAGATACACTCTCCCCTCTTGTTGCTATGCATCACCATGATCTTGCGTGTGCGTAGGATTTTTTTTGAAATTACTACGTTCCCCGATAACTGTGTCAACAGGAACTGGGTTACTATCTGCTGGGGTTGGGGTTCGATTGGGTGAAGTTGGTTCTCAGTCCGTCGCAATAGGGGTACAATCTGCGAGAGTTTGGGTTATGTGTGGTAGGGCTGGTTCTCATGCATGTACAACCGGGGTGCTATCTCCACCAAGAGGTAGCACTGTTTTATTTGAAGACCATGTTTTTAGTCCGCTAGATACTGGCATCACCCGCTCCAATTCAAATGGCTGGTAAACAGGAAACATAGTTGAATGTACAGACATTGTATGAGAGACAAATGCAATAGATAGTGTGGAAAAAAGAGGGCATGAAATAGTTGACATGTATACTGTTTAACTAAAATGGATAACAAAACATAATTTCACATATATGATGTCTATCTAAACTGGATAGCATAGCATAACATAATTCAAAGGTATGATGAATAACTAAACAGGATCGCATGACATAATTCACCTACATGTTATCTAAGTAATTAGGATCGCATCATTTAATTCACATATGTGATTTATATGCTAAACAGAAGGCATTCGATATGATGTCTGAACTAAGAACATGGTGTTGAATATTGTGTATATGATGTCTAAACTATGCAATGCAAGACACCATATGCATGATATGAGCGAGATAACTGCCAAGTTAGAGCATACACCTCGGTGGGGAATAGGACTGGTCATCTGTCTCTCAATCCATCCACGAGGAGCTATTGGGACCCAACAAGAGATTTGCTTGACGGTAGCACCGCATCGCTCAAGGCCTTGTTTTCACTCCAGATTTTTCCATCTCCCACCCAAATGGCTGATTCATAGGAAGAGTAGTTTAATGTACAAACATTGTCGATAAATGGAAATGTAATGAAGAAAAGGATGGGCAAGATATCATTCAAATATATGATGCCTGGTTAAACAGGTTGGCATTGCACATTTCACATATATTACGGCTGGCTAAAAGACATGAGATCGCATAATTCCCATATATGATATAGAAACTAAACAGTGGCATTACGTAACATGTTTAAACTAAGCAGATGACATATATGATATCAAAAGTAGGCAATCGAAGGTAACATATGCATGATATGACTAACAACATCATGCCAAGGTAGAGCAAACACCTTGGGGTAAATAGGAGTGGTCACGACATCTGAATCCGCCTCGTAATGATATCTTCCTCTGGATTACAATTTGGAGAGGGTGGAGAGGGTTTGCCATTGAACCCACCATGGAGCGATGTCGCATGACATTGTATTTCACCGCAAAACTCTTCTCTTTTTATCTACATGTTCAGCATGACTATGTACAATATCTGACATGCATACGAAAAAAATATGGTGAGATTATGTAATGAGAGCATGTAGAAATTTAGAGTGATGGTAACAACCAGTGGATGGATCCAAAAATAATGATAGCAGGCTGATGATTGCTTTAATTTAATAAAAAGATAGATGATGATTGCTTTACTATTTGTTTCCCACCCAACATGAACAACATAGGCATACCCTAGGTGAACCAGATATTAGACATAGATTCATTGCTTCCTTGATATGTGCCCCACAACTAACTTAGAACTCAAGTTTGAACATTAATTTGGACCTGACTTGGAGTCCAAGAGGTGAACAGGACGATAAAGTAGCAGGTAATTTTAAGCAATGCATAATGTAAGGTAAACAAAAGAGTGCGACCTCTCTTGTGGACCCGTGTACTCCTCAAGTTCATCTGCTGAGTCGATGATGGTGATGCCATTGCGGTGGGTGCCAGCGGCAGGGAAGGAGATCTGAGGCGGCGAAAGACGGTCAGGAGTCATGATGTCTGGTTTGGTGGATGCTTCTGTCAATGGAGCAGCTCAAGTGAGGTGGACGACGTCGCGGTAGGAGAAGGACAAACCACACAAAGTTCCCTTCGACACCTACCTATAACTTATGTAATTCTGTAAGGGCTCATTTGGCTTGCATGATTCTAAAAACACAAGGATAGGAAAAACACCAGAATAGGATAGGAAAGCACATGGTAAACAGAGCATTTGTAAACACAGGATTTCTGAAAACTTGGGTGTTTGGTTTACAGGAATTGGAAGAGCAAAGGAATGCAAAGAAACATGACCAAAATAAAGTGAAACCATATGAAAACATGTACAGTTAGAATGTTATTCTGCCACTAATGCACTTGGTCTTGTTTTGATGCATAGGATTTTGAAAAGTAGGTCCAGGTGGATGTTTTGCTTCATTGCTTTCAACAAAATGCATGAATAATTGAATAGTAGATTGCCATTGGAAAATTACCTATTGCTATGTTTTTCTGTTGAACCAAAATAGCCCTAATGGATCAACATGAATGTATAGTAATAAGTGATGTAACAAGTGTACAACCTCTTTGCCGTAGCCGTGTCGACCTCAACTTCATTGAGTTGGTCATTTGGCGATTGAGGCAGAGGTGGTTGTCGGAGGTGTGGAGGAAGATCGAGGAATCAGAGACGGCGTCCGTGGCACTTTCTCACAGTGATGGATCGTTCTATCGTTGGAGCAGCTCCGTGAGTCGTGAAGACGTCAAGGCTAAAGTAGCACAAGATGTACATTGTCAATCTCAAGTGGGATTCTAATAGCATCTCCAATAAATGATGTAAAATAGATGTAAAATTTACATCACCAAAAACCACCTGACTACAACAGATGAGGCAAAAACTGTTAACTCTGAACTTAACTGTCGAAACTGAAATTTACTGTGGAATCTGAATGTTACTATCGAAACTGAATGCAATGGTAGCAAAGAGGCACTTGACATGTAGTTTAGGGAGGGCCTACAGTTCATCTTCAACCTGCACCCCCCTGAGCCACCAACCACCACCGGCCGAACCGCCGGCCCCAGCGCCGCCTCACCTCCCCGAAACAACTCCCCACTGCTGGTCCGCCGCCACCCCGGCCAGCCCTCTAGGCCCCCACCCCCACCCTGAACCCTAAGATAGATAGTGGGGTACCTCTCCAGAGAGCCCCCGTCCCCGCTGCGGGTTGTTCTTCCTTAACTCTGGCAAGCCCCCCACCCCCTGAAAATCGACTGACCCAAAAGTCGATTCAGTCAATTGAAGTGTAGCTAAATCGGAGCAGAGCAGCACCATGAGTGAGGGGGAGAGCAGTAGCAGCAGCGCGAGCGAGACCTGGAGCAGCAGCAGTTGGGCGAGAGAGCAATCGAGCGAGAGTCGGAGCAGCAGTAGCAGATCCGGCTGGTATGGACAACGCCGCCGAAGGAGCCTCGCACTGGGGGACAGCCGCCGGTGGAGATGTCACTCGCGGCGCCGGCTTCAAGGTAGCCGCTCCATGGGGGTGCGGGATGGAGCACAGTCGGCGCCGGGAGGTCGAGTTAAGGAGAAGGTGCGATGCGATGAGTGTACAACCTCTTTGGTGGCGCCGAGTAGGCCTCGGCTTCGTTCGAGGAGTCGGTGAGGATGCTGCGGTTCCGATGGAGCAGGTTAAGGCGGCGCTGTGGGGATGGAGCAGCTGCGATAGACGAGGCGATCGTCATAGCAGCTCCTTGGAGGTGGAGGACGGGGCGGCTGAACCGGCGGGACGACGAGATGGACGAGGATCCTCATCTGGGGAGGTGGACGAGGGACGTCGAGCTGTTGTGGTGGACGACGTCCTCAGGGAAGAGGCTCCGGCTGGGCAGCAGTGAGGTGGCGGACGGAGGAGGGTGGGGTTTCACGGCTGGAGCGGAGAGGTTATGGCGGCTTGGGATTTCGAATGGTGAAAAGGAGGCGATGGGAGGGGTGAACCATGACTTAGGGACGCGCTTGTCGAAAATGTAGGGTGTGTTACAAAAGTACCCCCCCACCAATTTAAACTAGCGGCCCTTTCAGCTCAGGGTTAGAAGGGGGATTTCACGTGTCGGGATTTGGCAGCTGGAGGGAGTTCTCGCGCATGCTGTAATTTCAGGATAACAAGGCGCTGGTTGTGAAGGCGCCAGTTTTGGGAGCACGATATCTGAATTTTCGGGATATAACAAGGCGCGGGTTGAATTTTAGGGACAATCCTAACGTTTAATATTGTACTTGTATGTACCAAATCAATTCGCACTTCCCTCAACCAAAAAGAAAACAAAAAAATAAAACTATTCACACCACACAAAGAGAGAGTCTTGCCCCGTTTTACTATACAAATGCTACTCAAAGCTACTCCCTCCTTCCATCTAAATAGGGCCTAATGTGTTTTTTGATGCTAACTTTGACCAAATAGTACAGCAATAATATATGACATGCAACTTACACAAAGCACACCGTTAAATTTGTGTGTGAAAGGAGGTTTCAATGATATAATTTTCACATTGTGCATGTCGATCATGTACTATTAATCTTGTCAATAGTCAAAGGCGGTCTTAAAAAACGCATTACGCCCTATATAGATGGAAGGAGGGAGTATGAATCCATGTTATGTCCAATTAAATTTTTTCACTTGTTGTATAATGCATGTAACCTACTCATACCAACATTTTAGTGCATTCCAAATGTCTATACTACCACTGCAATTCGAACTGAATTTGAATTCGTTTCTCTATTTCAATAAGAATCTACAATCATGATTGTTGCCAACTTCAACCATCATTCGTGTATTACCTTAATAACACACCACATGATTACTATAGAGATAGATATGAACTATGTGTACTACATGAACTCGAATTCTATTTTTTGAATACACTTGATGTTGATTCCAAATAATAGTACATTTGATGTACTAACTATATACTCATAATCTAAACCATGTTCCATACGTACACCGTGTTTATCACACAAAGTATAGTGCCCCGCCCCCTACATTATGACAAGTATTTAGACCTGAGCTGCAAAAGCCACACATTAGCCCAAATTATAATCAATGTTCTATATATTATACATAGTACTAGCAAGATGCCCATGCGTTCCACAGAACATCAACATGATCAAGGGGAGGCCTAATTTGCAAATATGGAGAGGGGTGTGGGTATCTTTTTTCAAAATTGCCATAGTTTCCTTCCTATCTGTCAGATATAAATCGGACGGCCTATGTTGCAGGATGGCAGGCACACCATCATCAACAACTCCATTTTTTTATAAGAGTAGAGATAAAATATATTATATGTAGTATAACATGTTCATAACCACACCATGTGTATCACCGTTATATATATTCACACCTGCGTCGGTTTAAAACACTATGATAAATTCTTCAAATATCCGAATTCGCTTTTTATAATGAAGTATGATCTCTGTTTGTCTTTTACACCCACACAATCCTCTTATCTGTGAGGCGGCCACGAGGGTGCCCGGCGCGCCCCCCACTTTTGTGAGCCCCTCGAGCGTCAACTGACCTACTTCCTCCTCCTATATATATCCACGTACCCCGAAAACATCCAGGAGCACCACGAAAACCTAATTCCACTGCCGCAACCTTCTGTATTCGCGAGATTCCACCTTGGAGCCTTCACCGGAGCTCCGCTGGAGAGGGAATCGACCATGGAGGGCCTCTACATCATCTCCAAGGCCTCTCCGATGAGTTGTGAGTAGTTTACTACAGACCTTCGGGTCCATATTTATTAGCTAGATGGCTTCTTCTCTCTCTTTGAATCTCAATACAAAGTTCTCCTCGATCTTATTGGAGATCTATTCGATGTATCTCTTTTTGCGGTGTGTTTGTCGAGATCCGATGAATTGTGGGTTTATGATCAAGTTTATCTATGAGAAATATTTGAATCACCTCTGAATTCTTTTATGTATGATTTGTTATCTTTGCAAGTCTCTTCGAATTATCAGTTTGGTTTGGCCTACTAGATTGATCTTTCTTGCAATGGGAGAAGTGCTTAGCTTTGGGTTCAATCTTGCGATGTCCTCTCCCAGTGATAGTAGGGGCAACAAGGCACGTATTGTATTGTTGCCATCGAGGATAAAAAGATGGGGTTTATATCATATTGCATGAGTTTATCCCTCTACATCATGTCATCTTTCTTAATGTGTTACTCTGTTCTTCATGAAGTTAATACTCTAGATGCAAGCAGGAGTCGGTCGATGTGTGGAGTAATAGTAGTAGATGCAGAATCATTTCAGTCTACTTGTCACGGACGTGATGCCTATATACATGATCATGCCTAGATAATCTCATAACTATGTGCTTTTCTATCAAATGCTCGACAGTAATTTGTTCACCGACCGTAATACTTATGCTATCTTGAGAGAAGCCACTAGTGAAACCTATGGCCTCTGGGCCTATCTTTTATCATATAAGTTTTCCATCTACTTTTATTTGCATCTTTTATTTTCTAATCTATATCAGAAAAATACCAAAAATATTTATCTAATCTTATTATCTCTATCAGATCTCACTTTTGCAAGTTACCGTGAAGGGATTGACAACCCCTTTATCGTGTTGGTTGCGAGGTTCTTGTTTGTTTGTGTAGGTGCGTGGGTGTCACATTCCTAGTTCTGGTATGCTCAAGGCTAGTTAGTCATTTGCGCATCATGTTTAAATTCCATTTAAATTTGAATTGGGGATTTGTGAAACCCTCAGAATCATTTCTGGAAATGACCCAAATAAAAATTGCTCCAAAAAGGTCCAAGAAAATGCTCATGTTGTCCTCTGAAAATACTGGACAGAGATAAAAATCAAACCATTATTTTTGGGAGCTCATAAGTATTTATTTTGGGCATTTGGAATTAATGCATAATTATTTGCATTGGATATATAAATGTTATATATATTATATGTCCAAAAATTATGCCATTTGTTGAGGAGCTCTAGAATAATACCACTAGTTCCTACAAAAAAATGGCATAAGAAAATAAATTGGTTTAGTATTATTATTAAGTCAAAACATATGTCAGAAAATTAGAAAAGAAACAAAAAGGGGAGAAACTTACCTGGCGCCTACCTTCAGCCCACAGGCCCAGCACTGTGCAGCCCAGGAGCTGGCCCAGCCCACCACCACTGCCAGTCGCCCTCCTCCTTGCGCCAGAAGGACGCCGGCGTGTCGCCTGCGTGCGCACTCGCGGCCACCTCATGCTTCCACCTCCTCCTGCCTCCCTGCTCGCTTCGTCGACCCCCTGGAGACGCCACGCGGCCCCTCGACGCTCTCCTCTCTCTCCCGTGCCTCTCCCCTCCTCTGGCTCCCTCTCCCTCTCTTTCCTGAGTGCACCGGAGAGCGCAGCTGCTCGCCGCCGTAGCCACCGGCCACCCCTCGCCCTGCCACTAAGCCTAGAAGCTCCGCCGAGACTGCCTTGCCCCCTCCACAGAGCTACGCGACGCCCGGAGTCCCTACTTTATCGCCACCATCGTCGTCTTCACCTCGGCCGCCATGGATCGCCGCCGTCGATTTGCGACAACCCACGCTTCCCGACCACCGCCGTCGCACCATCCACCTCCCGTGAGCCCTCGCTTCATCTCCCTCTCTCCCGGTCGCGCCGCCTCTAGCTGTCGTCTCCACCATGGCGAACCTTCGCGCCGCCCAGGCTCGCCGTCGGCGCAGCTCCGTGACCATTTGGTCACCCGGCGAATCAACAAGCTCGTAGGGCCACGTAGAGCATCCCTAGCGCTTTGCTTCTCTTGTCTTCGAGCTCCAAATGCGCTCTCGTGCACGACCGAACTCCGGCGGCCGCAACCGAGCTCGCCGCCATCGACTCCGGCCATCCCAGGCCCAGCCACGGACACCGCCCGACGCGCCATCGAGCTAGCTCTCCAACGCGCCTAGCGGCGCGTCATTTGGAGCACCACAGAGGAAACCCGGGGCACAAGTACGCCGCGGATCTCGCCGGCGGGTTTGACTTGTTCGACACAGGTTTGACCCCAGTGGTCAGCAGCGCGGGCCATGCCCCTGTTTAGTTTAGGTGTTAGTTTAGTTAGCACTAATTAACTCAGTTAATTAGTTGTCTCACTGACAAGTGGGCCCAGTCCCTAATTAACCTAGGTTAGTGCTAACCTAACACTAACAAACTCTGTTAGTTAGATGTTACACTGACGTGTGGGTCCCAGCCGTCAGGTTTGACCTGTGCTGGCGCCTTTGACCTGCTGACGTCACGCTGACGTCAGGCTAACGCCATTATTTATTTTCTGGAATTAGTTTAATTCTTTTAAATCTGGAAATTCCAGAAATTTAGCAAAACTTCAAAAAATCATAGAAATTCAACTGTAACTTAGATTGAAATAAGTTATATATGAAAAATTATCAGAAAAATGCAATCTATCCATCTGTACTAGTTTCATGCATGAAAAACCAACTTATACCTACTGTACAAGTGAAAAACTAAAATGGCATTTATAAAGACTTAGCTTGGAGTTGCATTTGAATTCTTGATTCAAATGGACTTCAACCAAATGAATGCTAGCTGCATTATCTCAAACAACATCACATATCCATGCCATGTTCATGCATCATATTGTTGCATATGATTGTTTATTGATTGTTGGCACTGCCCTTCTCGATAGGTCTTGCTCGAGTCCGTTCTAGAGTACACATGCGTGAAGCGATGCCTTCCTTGTTGATCTACCGTGCAAGCAAACCCCTTGTTCATTCCGATACAATCCTACTCTCTCGCTCCTGCTCTCAGTTATTGCATTAGGACAACAACGATTCATCTGCTACTTTGTGTTGCGATAGTTGAACCCATTCCTCTGCATGACCTGTCATTGCCACAGTAAATAGTTGAAACCCACTAGCATGTGTAGGAGTTGATTGAGCCATGTTGTGTTCCTACCATACCATGCCTGCTATTGCTTAGAGTGTGTCAGGTCTGATTCATTGGGAATGAATTGGAGTCTGATGCTCTATGTTACGATGTTTGAGGAACGTGTGAACACGATTTGGTAAAGGTAGCGGTGAGAGGCCATGTAGGAGTACATGGTGGGTTGTCTCACCGAACCGCCCTAAGCATCGAGTTCTATGTATGTTGTCCAATGACTCGATACTACCACACATTGGGTTCCGGTAACTCGGCCCCTCTCGACTTATTAACCAACTTGGTCTCTGTCCAGGAGTCGCAACTAGTTTCTGGTGTTTGTAGGTAGTGTTAGTAGTCTACCAAGTGGCACCCGACCAGGTGGGCTTGGGACAGACTAGGCACAAGTGGCACGGTGTACCAGCGTGAGATCCATCCGGCGAGGTGGGCTTGGGAACCTGCACACGTCATTTGGGTCGTGAGCGACACCCCGGCCGGATCTCCTTGCGGATGGAACCCGAATAGGCGATAAACCTGGACTAGAGTCTTGTGTGGTTAGTCAGGTCATGGCCGACACCCTCGCCAGGCTTCCGCTTGAAGGTTGCCGAGATACATGACGTGTACATGGCGGTAAGTGGCGAGAGCGTGTGTGAAGAAGTACACCCCTGCAGGGTTAACATGATCTATTCGAATAGCTGGGTCCGCGGTTATGGACTTCTTGGATGCTTACATGGTACATAGACAACTTGAAGTGGATACTCTAAAATGCTCAAGACAAGTGTGAGTGCTACGGATGGCCTTTCTCATAGGGAGACGAGGATGAATCCATAGTAGTGTATTGTGTGGTGATTAGTGGACTCGTGTGCGCCATATCACCTCAAAGAAGTTTTGGTAGTCGTAGAACAGGATAGCCACAGAGTCAAAGCTGGCTTGCTGCAACTAAACCCCACATTACCCTCTTGATAAAAATGCATGTATGATAGGATCGATGTAAGTCTTCTTTGAGTACCTTTGTACTCATGTTGCTTTATTTATGTTTTTGCAGCGGAGACTTGGTCTTACTAGTGTCTTGTGGACTTCAACAAGTAGCTTGTACCTCAGCTCGATCTTGATCGGATGTTGTAGATAGTCGCTCTTCACCTTTTTCATTTGTAGATGTTTGTACCTGCACATGTAATGCTTCCGCTTGTTGCTTGTATGCTCTGTATGATGGGTCCTGTGACCCCTGCTTGCAATAATGCTATGATGGCTCTTTGAGCCTTATCTATATGAGTTGTTGAGTTAAGTGTGATGCCATGTTGTACAAAGACATACCGCATGTTATGCGACGTGTAATGTGTATTGCTATGTGTGGGATCCGACTATCTAGTTGTTTATCCTTAGTAGCCTCTCTTACGGAAATGTCTCCTAGTGCTTCCATCGAGCCATGGTAGCGTGCTCTCGCTCCGAACACTTAGGCTGGCGGCATGTGTCCTTCTTCGTTCCTGTGTCTGTCCCTTCGGGGAAATGTCACGCGATGAATACCGGAGTCCTGTTAGCCCAGTGCTACAGCCTGGATTCACTCGCTGATGACCGACACATTCGATGTTGGGTCATGGATGCCTGTCCCTGTAAGTTTGTGCCACTTTGGGTTACGACTAGCCATGTCAGCCCGGGCTCCTTATCGTATGGATGCTAGCGACACTATCATATACGTGTGCCAAAAGGCGCAAACGGTCCCGGGCAAAGGTAAGGCGACACCTGTGGCGATACCGTGCGTGAGGCCACAAGGTGATATGAGGTGTTACATGCTAGATCAATGTGGCATTGAGTCGGGGTCCTGACAGTGGGACTTTTGAGGAGCCTCCTACTGGATTGATACCTTGGTTCTCAAAAACTGAGGGAAATACTTACGCTACTTTGCTGCATCACCATTTCCTCTTCAAGGGAAAAACCAACGCATGCTCAAGAGGTAGCACTCACCACCAGGATAATGACGCACTTGTGCTTGCATACTTCTTTCTTTTCTTTTATTCTTTCTCTAGGTCGTTCGCTAGTTAGTTTCTCGGCATTTTTTCTTGTTCCTTCTTCTCTTTTCTTTTCTCATTTCCCTTTCTTTTTTTCTTTCCTTAAATGCGCGAATTTTGTCTCAAATTCGATGAACTTTTATCAAAATCGATAAAAAAATTCAAATTTGATGAACTTTTTTTCAAAATCAATGAATATTTTTTCAAATTCGATGAACTTTTTCCTAATCCGGTGAACTTTTTTCAAATTCGATGAATTTTTTCTCAAAACCGATGAACTTTTTTCAATTTGAGTGACTTTAAAAAAATTGATGAACTAGTTTTCAAAATCGATGAACTTGTTTTTCAAAATCAATGAACTTATCAACTAATTTTCAGATTTTTTTATGTTAAATGTTTCACTAAAAGAATGGTTAAGTAGCACTTTTTCCTAGTTGCAGAACAACACAATGTGTTTGGTCTAGTGGTACTTGTGTTAGTGCACAAAAGACGTGCGATGCTTAGTTCAAAACCCGACTTTCGCGCTGTTTCTTCATGTTTTTTTCACGACATGTTTTGCTGTGACCGATCGAAACCCACCTGGATCGGCCCAGTATAGTGACACTTCGAGCGCTAGAACTCGAAACCTGTTAAAGCCACTCTCCCAGTAGATTTGCCACCGCTCCAGACATGTTTGCCGTTTTCTAATCTAGCTTTCACTATTACTAATATTTGCCTGCCTTGTTGTGTGGTTGATAAGCCAACCTTCTTAGAGGAGATGATCTCTATTGGTCGTTCAATTGTAGGGCCTTGGGCCATCATAGGCAAATCCAACCAAATGTCGCACCCCTATGATCATTCTAACCCCAACTTCAATGTTTGTAAGACAACAAGTTATGTAGCTATGATTAATTCACTTCATTTATAGGAATCCCTCCCCTTGATCGGTTTTGTAATTATGGCGGCACCATGATGGATGAGGCGAGGGTATGGCTACAGGGCACGGGCGAGCAGGCTTAGGGGCTAGGCGTCACCCTAGGAGCTCCAGGAATAGGAAAGGCAGCACGAGGCGGCTGTGGTAACTTGGTATAACGGTTCTCAATGGTCATGGTGGCAGCCGGATTCGAATCTCACGCCATGGCGGCTAGAGGACTTGCACGGCCGAGAGAAAAGGGGGAAAGGAGGCGGTTTTCACAAAGGTTCCGCAGGGATAGTTGGTGGGCTCAGGGGCACCCGATGAGTGATATTTTAAACTCATTTCACCTTTGTTTAAACCGAGATATTTCAATTAAAAAGATATATTTGCTTTGATATTGGTACTGGTGACTAATGAATGCAAAAGGATTCCATTAATCCTCTCTTTTATGTATTTCAACGGGAAATGGGCTAAAAGGGGAAGAAATCACATGTGGAAATGGAATGCAAGAAGAATGGAGGAGGAAGAAATCACTAGGAGACGTCTGGGTGGAGACAACACAAAAGACGGCGTTCCATATGGGCGCAAGGCAGATCGTCCAACGCAACAACTTCCGTTAAAGGGACCCCATCAAAATGTGAACAGAGCGACGAGCACGGAGCACAGAAGCCAGAACCTCTTCATCATCATCCTCATCCGCAAACCCTAGCCGTCGCCATCTCCATAGCCATCTCTACCACCACCATAGTGCTTATCCATCCCATTCATACTTGTAATCGTGCATCACACAAGGCATCCACTGTAATACATATTGCAACTAATCAATCTCAAGATGTGTTCTTCAAAGTTTTCTTCCCGCGATCTGGTCTCCATGTGTGAGTAGTTTGGTAAGGTATGGGTTGAGGCATAAGCCTTGCATTCGAGGTATTTCTTGAGGGGATCAATGGAAGACTTTGATATAACATATCGTATGTGTGAAACAAAATTATTCCATGAAGATGTCTCTTGTCTTGTCCCCGATCTTCATCCCTGCGGATACCCAGGATCATGGAGATCGAGCACCGGTGAGCTAGGAGCAACGAGACCATGAAGTGTTATACCGAACACCGATGATAGTAAGGTTTAGTAGGGTAACATGGATCATATCTTTGGGGAGAAATGAGGTGTACTCATTAAACGCCCAAACCTCTTGTCTGATTTCATTATCTTAATTATCAAGGCAACGCTGCATGATGGATAGGGCATGTGGTAGGACAACTGATTCTTGATGCAGGACTCATGCCGGTCAATATGTTGTTTGGACACATCCCCCACTTCGATATGTAGCAAGCACATCTCGACAAGTGACTTCCATCGCAGAAACTAATATCTTATTTGATCCCATTGCAAATACAAGGTTGTAAGCATAATACCTCATACTTGTACCTCTTTTTATTATAAGTGTTTGAATCACTATTTTCTTGCTGATTCGGTGAAAAGCTGGATTTGACACTTTAACAAAAGCTTGCTAGAGACCATCACTTCAAGGCAATCTTCCTCTCGTGGGTTTGATAACCCAGGGTCACCTCTAGGAAATAAGTTCGGGATACTCTTTTTTATTCCAATACCGCATCAATAAAAGGAGATATCAAGCCCTTTTTTGCCGCTATTGCCTGGGAGGAGTTTAGTATTCCTACTCTTTGTGTTTAGGGTTTTTGTTAATGTTAATGTTCAGTTTTTGTCTTTACTTTTATGTTTTTAGTTTAAGTTTTAATTTTTAGTTGCAAGTCTTGTCAGTTGAAAAAACCAAAAGATTACTATGGCTTGTAATCTTGGCAGTTTTGCTACTCCCATCGACAACTTCTCTATATCACAACCTGAGGTGCAGCCGCTGAGTATGAGATTAAACCAAACTTGGTTTCCATGGTTCAACAAGACCAATTTGGAGGCTCCGCTTCTGAGGATGCGTGTATGCACCTACACAATTTCACTAAATCATGCAACATAACACGCATAAAAGATTATGATCCTGACGCACTGCAATTGCGTGTATTTCCTTTTTTCCTTAAGAGGAAAAGCTAAGGAATGGCTTCTTGCATACCTACGGGGCAGTATTACTTCTTGGGCTGATTGTTGCAGTAATTTTTTATCTAAGTATTGCCCACCTGCAAAGATTATGCAATTAGGTTCTCAGATTACAGGTTTCAAGCAAGAGGAACGAGAGCCACTAGCACTTGCATGGGATAGAATGGATGAAGATATTCGGAACTGTCCTAATCATGGAATGGAGGAATGGTTAATCCTCCATATGTTTTATAATGGTTTGAATCATATGTCAAAAACTATGCTTGATACAGCTGCAGGACGAACGATCATGGGAAAACCCATAGAAGATGTCAAGAAGTTATTGGATGATATGCAAGAGAACCATGCCCAATCGCATGTTGAAAGAACCACCACTAAAAGGGTGAATGCCATGGAAGAAAGTAACTCGGAGTTAACAGCCAAGCTTGATGAACTTATCTCCGCGATAAAAGGTATAGAAGAGGTAAAAGTGAATGCTATCACTAGTGAAGAAACTAGGGATGTGAATTTTACCGCTCATAATAGCTACAATCCTAATTGAAAAATAATGGATATGCTCCTAGACTTCCTTATCCTAGTAACAGAGGAGCATCTAGTAATTTTAATGGAGCTAATGCTAGCAAGAGAAATACTCTTGCAGAAACTCTTAAAAGTTCTATTGCTAGTTAAACCGAAAGAGAATGAAAACTTCAAGAATTTCTTGAAGAACCATGATAACTCAAGGGAATTAACCAGTAAGGTTGTTGGACTAACAAATGATGTGCAGATACTTGAAGGAAGATCCAAGAATATGGAAGCATAAGTGGCTAAAATAGCAGAGAGCCAAACACTAATTTTGGATAAGTTTGCACGTAAAACTGGAGCCTAGTCCAATTGAAGGAGTTAAAGTGGTAAGAAGCAACGAAAAAAAGTTGAAGTACTAGACACAAGTCATGTGCCAGAGTACAATTATACCGTTGCAGATTTTGTGAAGATGATATCCATGAAGTATGAAATTTTGGACTGAACGAAAACTTTTTCTGTCATGGTTATGACATTTCTATGACGATAATTGTGACAAAAACACGTATCATCATAGATGTGGTGGGCTCCTACTTCTATGATAGAAAATCATGACATAAGATGGGATTTTTGTCCTGGGCTGGCCGGAGACGCACTTGCATGACATTTTTGGGCCGTCCATGACGTAAAAATCATGGTAGAAGTGAGGGCAAGCAAAAGGTAGTTCCCTGTTATGGTGGGTAGTCGGGGCCGAGCGATGCAGTGTGGTTTGTGCGTTTATCTCATACACGCGTGTGTGTGTGGCGCTCGCTAACTGAACCCTTGCGAGGCGTTCGCTTACTGAACCTGAGTGATTGCACTAGCTAGCTACGTACTGAACACGAGGGATCGATCCCACTACATATTGAAGCCGATCAATCTATCCCTTCGCTGCTAACTGAACCCGAGAGATTCGTTCATTGCTAACTGAAGCTGCCTGATTCCTTCACTGATAATTGAATCCGATTGATTGTTGCCGCTGCTCACTGAAGCCGATCGAGCCCCCGTGCGAGATGTAGCCAGCCGGTGCGTTGGGTTACCTCTGGACGAACAGTGTCCGTTGCTGCCGCGCGCGTGATACGTAGAAACGAATCGAGACGTGTGGTGAGTCCAGCCGGTTGGTTGGCTGCGGATGAATAGTTCCGGTTGCTGCCGCTCGCTCACCACCCCAGCCGTTGGGGGTTGGATGAATAGGACCCCGTGGTAGTAGGTGGTTGCCGCTGGATGAACAGGACCCCGAGGAGGCCACCACACCCCAGTCGGTTGGGGGTGGATGAACATGACCCCGTGGAGGCTCTATGAACAGTAGCCGGTGGAGCATGCTGGAGGACGACGGTGGATGAATAGTAGCCCATGGCGTCCCGTTTTGCGGTACGCCACACCGGTCCTGATGAAAAGGACCCCGTTTCGATCGTAGGCGCTCCAACAGAAGTCCGTTTCTTCCGTTTTGTGGTACGCCACACCCCTCCTGATCAACAGGACCCTGTTTCGACCATAGGCACTCGAATAGAATTATGTTTCCTCCATTTTGTGGTACGCCAGACCCCTCCCGATAAACAGGATCCTGTTTCGATCGTAGGCAGTCGAACAGAAGGCCGTTTCCTCCATTTCGCGAAACGCCAGGTCCCGTTTCGGCTGTTTCATCCAAGCCGCCTGGCTCCCAATGAATAGGACGTATTCCATTGCCTCCCAATGAACACAACACTGCTTCTACGTTCTGACCCAGCTGGTCGGCTTGCGATGAACAGGTCACCATTCCTGCCGTCCGTTGCCTCTCTATGTACACGAGCCCTAACCGTATGTATGCTCAAGTACGCATTTGAGACCCTGCTCGTATGTACGTACGTGGCCGTATTTTTTGTGTTGTGGCTTTACGTACATGTACATGATTTAGACGAGACAACCTGAACTGCTACGTCAGGGGCTTTACTACGACACGTGCCACTGCTTGCTCAGGAACGATTCATCATTACAGAGAGACTGATCGACCAGTATGTACGTACACATTCGCGACCAGATAGACAACACTACATACGCTTTGACTGGGTGGGTCCTAGCTATCAGGGAGGATAAAGACACACTTCCTTCTGTGCGAAGATATAGCTGGTGGGTCCCAAATTTTAGGAGGAATCATTTTTTTCCGCGTAATATGGAGGCACTTCCTTGCGCCCAAAGATGTAGTTGGTGATCCAGGTGTTAGCGTCACCGCGTACAGTCGTTCGTTCACCCCGTTGACCACGCTGCACCAAGAGCACCAAGGAGGTGGACGATGGCGAGGCCTAGGAAAGGAGCGACCCGAAGCCGAGAAAGCCTCGGCAATGGTTGCCACGCGGTGGGGAGTATGAGGGTTGACTAGTTCGGCTATGGTGTGAGGCTGTCGTTGCCGAAAAATAACAAGAGTGTGGGTGAGTAAAGGGATGGCCTAGCCAGCAGCAGGAGTAGGGTGAAGCGGTGAGGCCTGAGCGGCAGCACAACCGGCGACGGGAGGCAGGAGCAGGCGGTACGACCAACGCTGGTTTGGGCGGCTGGAGCAAGAAGATAAGAGGTTGAAGAAGCAGCATGGACGTTGGATTAACATCCAACAGTCACTGCTGCTAGAATCGTTTGTTGACTAAGTTAACTAAGCCCTGCATACGAGTCACCTTAGTAGGCCCACAAGTCAGCCACCAAATCTGGTAGGACCCAGCTAGTAGAGGGAGGAATCATTTTTCCTGCGCGTAATAAAGAGACACTTCCTTGCGTGCGAAGATGTACCTGGTGGGTCTCAGCTGTCAAGTGTAGAAAATTGTTTTTTCCCGGGTGATAAGGAGGCACTTCCTTGCATGTGAAAGATGTAGCTGGTAGGTCCCAGCTACTAGGAGGAGCATTTTTGTTCGCATAATAAGGAGGCACTTGCTTGCCTGTGACCATGGACCATGTGGGTCCCTACTATGAGCCTCTCCACATACATCCATGTTCCTATGGTTGTCATTTGTTGACCATGCGGCGCCGAGAGCAACAACGCGGTGGCCAGTGGCGAGGCCCGGGAAGGGAACGACCCGGAGCCGACAAAGCCACAGCTGTGGATGCCCACACCAAGCGGAGTACAAGGGCTGTGACTGGTTGGGCTGCAGGGTGAGGCTAGCATTGCCGAAAAATAACAGGAGGTGCACAACCTGCCATGGGAGGAAGGAGCAGGCTGTCCCGTCGGCGCTGGTTTGGGCGGCTGGAGCAGGAAGATCAGACATTGAAGAAGCACGACGACCATTGGATGGAAATCCAACAGTCACTTCTCTCATGTGCCGACTAAGTTGACACAGGCTTGCGTATATGTCAACCTTTTTTAGGAAAGCGTACACGTCAACCTAGTAAGCCCACAAGTCAGCCTCAAATCTATGGAAACAGCATACAACCCATCTGCCTTTATTTCTAATAATTTTAGTCCATTTGCTAATTCTTAAGGATTTTCTTGAGATCATATTCTTTTTGTTAGCATTATAGCCCATATTGTGGCCACGGTTAAAAAAACTCAACGATTTTTTTGCATATTTGGGAGCGGCCCGAACTGTTTTTAATACCAAAATTTTGAGTCACATTCAAACTAATTTGAAAATAAATTTATAGCAATTTAAAATCCAAATAATTTTTCCAGCATAAAAATCAATGAAGATTAAAATGTTGAAATGCAATAAATAAATAAATTTAAAACTAATTGCCGCTTTGTTGTGTCTTAAAATGTACAACCCATTTCTCATTACTAATAGCCCATTTCTTGGTAGGCGAATGCATCCCTTGCACCTAGCGAGTATCGACAAAAGCAAGCAGGCCTCGGTTCGCCATTCTGCAAAAAAATAGGGCTAGCCATTTTTAGAAAGAAAAAACAACTGGTTTGGTCTTGTGGTAAACATAAAATAAAAGGCTGACTAGATTGGCAAGAGTGCCCCACATATCCAGTTGATACTCTACTTCATCTCAAAAACAAAAAGAATTGGGTGAGCTGCTGGGTCCTTGGTGTCAGCCGCTCGTTGTGCAATTCTCTTGTTTATTAACTATATGTTGACAATGGCTTGGGACCCATATGTCAGGAATCCATTAGAAGGAACCATTTTTTGGCTTGAAATAAGGAGGCACTTGCTTGCGTACTGCCATGACCATGGTGGGTCCCTACTGTCATCCTCTCCATGTACAATCATCTCCTAATTTTGTACGCATCAACCTTGTAGTCCCACAAGTCAGCCTCTAAATCTGTGGTGGACAAATACAACCAATTTTAAAAAATAACAGCCCATTCCATACATTCACATAGAAAGTTCAACATTTAGAGCAGAGTAACAGGCCTGATCCAGAGATAGAGTACTGAACTTCCATGTTGACAACCATCATAGCCAACTTAACTATCTACTCTCACTAATACTCTAGTGTACCGGTACTAAGTTACTCTTAGCTAACTAGACGATGCGGCCACCATCTGGGTACACACTAAACGCCGACACCGACGTCCTCCTCCTCGCCTTAGACTTGCCAGAGGTGCGATAGGGCGTGTTGCTCGCGCGCGTTGGCCTTTTCCACGCCGGCGTGGTCCACAGAAGCTTTGGCTTCTGAGCGGGAAACCCACCTGATGTGTTGGTAGTAAAATTCGGCGCCGCGAACGAGTGCGTGCCCGACAACCTCAAGGGATATTGCCGGGAGACGACCTCCACGTAGTCGGCCCAGTTGTGGGCACTCTGCTCGTGACTCAGAGCGGTGGTGCGCTGGTGCTCCATGCCCCGCTGGCAGCACAGATCGGCGATACGCTGCTCTCCGCCAGGCGGTCGCGCTCCAACAAGTACTCATACTCCACATTGCCATCTAAAGAGCGATAGAATGCCTCCTCCCTCCATCGGCCTTCCGGTGAAAAACCAAACACTGGCTCGGGCGGTGAGCGCCTCCGGTTTCGCCTATTGCAGACGGGTGCAAGCATGACGGACTTGGTGAGAGCGAGAGCAAGTGGCGAGTGACGTTGGGCCGGTGTGGGCTTGTGAGGATAGGGCGAGTTGGGTGATGGTGCCATCGAAGAACACCGGGAACCAGTAATTATAGGCGAAAGGTTGGTGAACCAGCGTCTCACGGGAAATGGGACGGTCATCAGAATTCAATGCATAAGCAGGCATGGCTTAGCGCGCCAGCTTGCCGTGGAAAACTAGAAAAACTGAAAATATGATTGTGCCGTCTCATCCCGTCAGTGGTGCGTCCCGTCCGTGCTGGGTCGCACATCGACATGACGGTCGAACGAGTGCATTTCATTCATCCAGATGAGGAATGTGTGTGATCTGCTGGTTATTCGCGTAGGATCAAGTCAGTTAGATAGTGTACGTGTATGATCACAATAACTGATGAATGTTCGCTGGGATATAAGGCATTTGCGAATGTTTTTGCTGGCAGTTTCTTCAAATTCGCATGACCTTTTGTTCAGAACAACATGTTAGTTTCTTCAGAAGTAGGCACTTTTATTCAAAAAACTGCCACCTTTGGATCTTGCGTTGCAACTAAAACTGCCAAGAGCGTATTAGTAGCTAGCAAGTGATCTATTAGTAACTTCTAAACACTGAGCGAATAGAAATAAGGAACTGCTAGTAACTTGTAAATATTGAGCACACCGAAATAAGGATCATGTTGTGCACAGTAGTAAGAGCCGATCCGTTCAAAATATTCACACGAGACTCACATGCCTGCCATTGTAATATGTTCACATTACTAGACCAAATTCACAACCAACTAGTACGATTCATATACATAAGATCAACATGTTAATGCATCTCAATGATTCACAGATCATATACAATATGTAGCTCCTAAAGCAAAGGTCAATAAAATCAGATGTTCTTGCTGCTAACATGGATGCTTCTCTGGGCCAACATTCAGTACAGAGTGAAAGACAAATTTATTTGTGAAGTCTACATTTCCTCTTGAAAATGTAAGTGGTTTCACCAACAGATGGAACCATGAGAATGAACAACACATGATGGAGGAACATCCACTAAAATATGAATTGGTCATCTATCGATCACACGGCGAGACTATTTTCGGAATACAACTTTAACTTAGGAAAATGATGCCCATTGGATAATCAGACCAAAGCAATGAAGCACCTAGTGTTGGCCAATAAATAGTACATTATTACTTTTGTGTAGTCCACGAACTGACTATCCAATCTTTTTGTGTCTTTTTTCTAATGGCACTGCATGTAGTGACTATACTATTCTCTTGTGCAGTTCCACAAAAATGGAGGTTACATATACCCCACCTTGTATTTTTGGTTTAAACACATCTCTGCTAGTTGTTTCCGCTTAGCATTTGTCATTTTTGCAAGGACAATTTGATATTGTCATGTTTTGCACTAGAAAATTTGGTACCGAATTGATTTGCTGGTACAGAGCAGAAATATAGTGCCTATTCTTCATTAGACCAAGGATATCCCTGTTTGCAGTGATGGAAGAGGTGAAAAATTGATACAACCGAAATTGAGCATCCAATCACTGAATCATGTCCTGCACCACCATTGTAGGTCCACCCTGCCAATAAATTTACATGCAAACCACTAATATTACTATCTAATGACAGTACAAAAAGAGTAGCAAGATAGTATCAAACCATGTACCTTGGTAATGAACAACTCATAGTGCCACCAATTGTATATAACGGTTTGGAAGAAAAATGCTCATAATATTGAACCATTTGGACTCTGTGCAAATCCCCTAAAATCGAGCATCCCTGTTTGCATGGATATTGAAAGTGTGATTACTATAAAAGTGGCACTAGTTGAAGCATAGACTCACAAATATAAGCATTCCAATTTCTTAATGGGAAAAGGTAGCAAGACTTTTTCTAACGACCTGTTTGAAGGAATAAATAAGGCAACAATGGCTGATGTCAGGAAGGCATACATAGTATTTTGTGAAAGCTTGAACCATTCTTGACCTTTCCTCTTATTTTAAGCTTTTTTTTGTGCAGTTCAACTAAAATTAAATGCCATCACCGCCTTGACGGTGACACTGTACAAAAAGAAATGACTTACCATTACATCATAATGCCATGTATGTAATCGACGTGTGGTAGAGACAAACATGCAGACCTCCTCCGATAACATAATGAACATTAATTTTACCAAAGGTGTGACTAGCTTTGCCGGCATAATTTGAATGAACTCTACACCCTCTGTTCCTTAATATAAGTCGTTTTCACAGTTCAATTTAAAGTACCCGAACATCTAGTATTTAGAAAAATAGGTAGTAGTTTTCTTGAGCACATATCTAGGAAAGCTTGCCACACCATGTATATGTCCATACGCTAATGCAACACCATTTGAATAGTACAAATATACACTAATCCAGTGCTAGTGCAATAGTAGAGTATTTTTTTTATTACGGGGTACAGTACAATGGTTTTACTGAACAAATTTCCATAAGCTAGCACTGGAAGATTTCTATAGGCATTAACTATACAAAATCAAATGGTAACAAGTTTCAACACTGGTATACTGGATGTGCAACAGCATTAGACTAAATACAAAAGTATGAAGGTAACTAGCATTATTAACTAATGACAGTACAATAAAATTGCAAACCATGTACCTTCAAGGTAAATATCATTTCGAACTCGAGGGGACCTGAAAAATTGCTATCCCAATCTTGATAATCGATCAAATATAAAACTTGATCAAATAAATCAAGAAAACAGGAGGAGGAGGAGGTGCCCACCCCTGACCTTTCCTCTTCTCTTCATAATTTTTTGTGTAGTTTAACTGAAATAAAATGCCATCACTGCCTTGACATTTTGGTGACACTGTACATTTTTTTTGACTTATCATAACATCATGAAGTGAGGTATGTAATCTATAAGCATTAACAGTGCAAAAATCAAAAGGTCCAAATTTCATCGTTCGTATACTGGCTGCAACAACATTAGAATGCCTTAGCTGAAAAATCTTTAATACATCCACAATCAACATCTAACACTGAAATAATCCAGTGGCATTAAATGGCATTGCTTAAATTTATCAGTGGCATTAGACTAAGTGTGGCATTAGTTAAATGTGGGATCACTTTAGTAGTAACATTGCTTGACTTTTCCCGTGGCATTATACTAACAGCAAAAAAGTGGCAATAAGAGCAAGGGGAGGCCCATTCAAATAGTGGGCGTACCAGCATGATGTACCTCGACGGACACATAGAGTGGTCAGGGAGGGATGGTTGCCTAGAGTAACAAATATCTAGGCAGCATATGTGGATTAGTCCCATTTTTGTTCTCTTTAGCCATCTTTTTCCTATGTGAGGACAACAAACTGATCGACCTGGTCATTCTCTATTGTGTTGTCATGCCTTTCTACCCCTTTTCAACCAAGAGACAAGAGACTCATTCCTTATCTATTGATTTTTCCCCTTTTCAACCTAGATGCAGGTTCGATATGTAGTCTCTTCGATAGTACTTTCTCCCTTTCTTTCCTTATTCAACCCATACATGGATTAGTCTACATGAAGTAGGGTTTCATTTAATAGTGAAAATTAAGGTTTTTGTCTACGTGACCAGCAGAGCAAAGGATAGTAAATTGGGAAGATGGGGGAGTGGAAAAAGATCCACATGTAGTGTTGTGGTAGATGTGGCAATAGAATAAGGGTATGGTTCAAAAAGAGGTAGCATACCCGAGGGTCATCGGGAAGTGGCTTCGCTTGTCGTGGTCGTCCTCCGAACACACACTACGGCAGCGAGCTTGGGGACGGAGTCCATCCAGCGTTGGCGCTAGGTCTGAGAGGACGACCTTGTCATTAGTGTGTGACCTCGCTCGCCGACGACTGATTGCTTGTATCTGCATTGGTATTTCCCTAAAGAGGAGAGGATGATGTGGCACAACAATGGTAAGTATTTCCCCGAGTTATGAAACCAAGGTTATCAATCCAGTAGGAGAACCAAGCAACATTGTGTAAACAACACCTGCACAGAAATAGCAAACACTTGCAACCCAACGCGTAAGAGGGGTTGTCAATCCCTCCTCGGTATTGAGATAGATTTAATTGTATGAGATTGGATAAATAGATCTAGCAAAAACACAAAATGAAATAAATAAAGAAAAAATGCAGCCAGGTATTTTTGGGTTTTTGGAATAATAGATCTGATAACAATATGATAGAAAATAGACCCGAGGGTCACAGATTTCACTAGTGCCTTCTCTCAAGAAAATAGCATATGATGGGTAAACAAATTACTGCTGGGAAATTGATAGAAGAGCAGATAATTATGATGATATCCAAGGCAATGATCATGTATATAGGCATCACGTCCAAGATTAGTAGACCGAGACAATTCTGCATCTACTACTATTACTCCACACATCGACCACTAACCATCATGCATCTAGTGTATATTAAGTTCATGGAGAAACGGAGTAACGCATTAAGAATGATGACATGATGTTGACAAGATCTATTCATGTATGAATTAGACCCCCCATCTTTTTATCTTAATAGCAGTGATATATGTGTGCCTCGCCACCCTTCTGTCACTGGGTGAGAACACCGCAAGATCAAATCCATCACAAGGAAACTCTTTCCATTGCAAGAAAAATCAATCTAGTTGGCCAAACCAAACCAAAGTTTCGGAGAAGAAATATGAGGCTATAATAATAATGCATATAAGAGATCAAAGAAGACCCAAATCTTTCCCTAATAATAAAGAACCGATTGTCTCCGTCGGGTTCAACGTCGTGACGTTTTTGCAAAGAAGTCCCTGTTGTTTTTTATAATTGAACCCGCGATCGTTTTTTAAGTGGATCTGAAATGTTCTGTTCTTACAAAAATAAACCCTGCACCTATCTTATCCAGAAGCGCGAGGCTGGGCTTGTCGGCGACTGTCACGCCTCCCCTCCAACCGGATCTCTCGGCCTCTCCCACCCATGCCCTCGGCCTCTGATGTCTACTACACAACCTTCTTCTTGTAGACGTTGTTGGGCCTCCAAGTGCAGAGGTTTGTAGGACAGTAGCAAATTTACCTCAAGTGGATGACCTAAGGTTTATCAATCCGTGGGAGGCGTAGGATGAAGATGGTCTCTCTCAAACAACCCTGCAACCAAATAACAAAGAGTCTCTTGTGTCCCCAACACACCCAATACAATGGTAAATTGTATAGGTGCACTAGTTCGGCGAAGAGATGGTGATAGAAGTGCAATATGGATGATAGATATAGGTTTTTGTAATCTGAAAATATAAAAACAGCAAGGTAACAAGTGGTAAAAGTGAGCGTAAACGGTATTGCAATGCTAGGAAACAAGGCCTAAGGTTCATACTTTCACTAGTGCAAGTTCTCTCAACAATAATAACATAATTGGATCATATAAAAATCCTTCAACATGCAACAAAAAGTCACACCAAAGTCACTAATAGCGGAGAACAAACAAAGAGATTATTGTAGGGTACGAAACCACCTCAAAGTTATCCTTTCTGATCGATCTATTCAAGAGTCCATAGTAAAATAACATGAAGCTATTCTTTCTGTTCAATCTATCATAGAGTTCGTACTAGAATAACACCTTAAGACACAAATCAACCAAAACCCTAATGTCACCTAGATACTCCAACGTCACCTCTAGTATCCGTGGGTATGATTATACGATATGCATCACACAATCTCAGATTCATCTATTCAACCAACACAAAGTACTTCAAAGAATGCCCCAAAGTTTCTACCGAATAGTCAAGACGAAAATGTGTGCCAACCCCTATGCATAAGTTCACAAGGTCACTGAACCCGCAAGTTGATCACCAAAACGTACATCAAGTAGATCACGTGACTATCCCATTGTCACCACAGATAAGCACATGCAAGACATACATCAAGTGTTCTCAAATCCTTAAAGACTCAATCCAATAAGATAACTTCAAAGGAAAAACTCAATCCATTACAAGAGAGTAGAGGGGGAGAAACATCATAAGATCCAACTATAATAGCAAAGCTCGCAATACATCAAGATCGTACCACCTCAAGAACACGAGAGAGAAACAGAGAGAGAGAGAGAGAGAGAGAGAGAGAGAAAGATCAAACACGTAGCTACTGGTACATACCCTCAGCCCCGAGGGTGAACTACTCCCTCCTCGTCATGGAGAGCGCCGGGATGATGAAGATGGACACCGGTGAGGGATTCCCCCTTCGGCAGGGTGTAGGAACAGGGTCCAGATTTGTTTTCGGTGGCTACAGAAGCTTGCGGCGGCGGAACACCTGATCCAGGTTATTTTCTGGAGGTTTCTGTATTTATAGGAATTTTTGGCGTAGGTCTCAAGTCTGGGGGGTATCCGAGTCGTCCACGAGATAGGGGCCCACGCCCAGGGGGTAGGGCGTGCCCCCCACCCTCGTGGACAGCTCGGGACTCTTCTGGCCCAACTCTTTTACTCCGGCGGCTTCTTTTGGTCGATAAAAAATCATCAAAAATTGGCACGTCAATTGGACTCCGTTTGGTATTCCTTTTCTGTAAAACTCAAACACAAGGAAAAAGTAAACCGCACTTGGGCTCTAGGTTAATAGGTTAGTCCCAAAAATCATATAAAATAGCATATAAATGCATATAAAACATCCTAGATGGATAATATAATAGCATGGAACAATCAAAAATTAAAGATACGTTGGAGACGTATGAGCATCCCCAAGCTTAATTCCTGCTCATCCTCGAGTAGGTAAATCATAAAGACAGAATTTTTGATGTGGAATGCTACCTAACATAATTATTGTTAGGGAACGTAGTAATTTCAAAAAAATTCCTACGCACACGCAAGATCATGGTGACGTATAGCAACGAGAGGGGAGAGTGTTGTCTACATACCCTTGTAGACCGTAAGCAGAAGCGTTAGCACAACGCGGTTGATGTAGTCGTACGTCTTCACGGCCCGACCGATCAAGCATCGAAACTACGGCACCTCCGAGTTCTAGCACACGTTCAGCTCGATGACGTCCCTCGAACTCCGATCCAGCCGAGTGTCGAGGGAGACTTCCGTCAGCACGACGGCGTGGTGACTATCTTGATGTTCTACCATCGCGGGGCTTCAACTAAGCACCGCTACGATATTATCGAGGTGGACTATGGTGGAGGGGGGCACCGCACACGGCTAAGAGATCCAAGGGATCAATTGTTGTTTTGCCTAGAGGTGCCCCCTGCCCCCGTATATAAGGGATCAAGGGGGAGGGGTGGGCCGGCCAGGAGGAGGCGCGCCAAGGAGGAGTCCTACTCCCACCGGGAGTAGGATTCCTCCCCTTCCAAGTAGTAGGAGTAGGAGTCAAGGAAAGGGGGAAGAGAAGAGAAGGAAGGAGGGGGCGCAGCCCCTCCCCCTAGTCCAATTCGGACTAGGCCTTGGGGGGCGCCCAACCTCTCCTATCTCTTTCCCCTAAAGCCCAATAAGGCCCATATACTCCTCGGCGAATTCCCGTAACTCTCCGGTACTCCGAAAAATACCCGAATCACTCGGAACCTTTTCGAACTCCGAATATAGTCGTCCAATATATCGATCTTTACGTCTCAACCATTTCGAGACTCCTCGTCATGTCCCCGATCTCATCCGGGACTCCGAACTCCTTCGGTACATCAAAACTCATAAACTCATAATAAAACTGTCATTGAAACCTTAAGCATGCGGACCCTACGGGTTCGAGAATAACGTAGACATGACCGAAACACGTTTCCGGTCAATAACCAATAGCGGAACCTGGATGCTCATATTGGCTCCCACATATTCTACGAAGATCTTTATCAGTCAAACCGCATAACAACATACGTTGTTCCCTTTGTCATCGGTATGTTACTTGCCCGAGATTTGATCGTTGGTATCCAATACCTAGTTCAATCTCGTTACCGGCAAGTCTCTTTACTCGTTCCGTAATACATCATCTCACAACTAACTCATTAGTTGCAATGCTTGCAAGGCTTAAGTGATGTGCATTACCGAGAGGGCCCAGAGATACCTCTCCGACAATCGAAGTGACAAATCCTAATCTCGAAATACGCCAACCCAACATGTACCTTTGGAGACACCTATAGAGCTCCTTTATAATCACCCAGTTACGTTGTGACGTTTGGTAGCACACAAAGTGTTCCTCCGGTAAACGGGAGTTGCATAATCTCATAGTCATAGGAACATGTATAAGTCATGAAGAAAGCAATAGCAACATACTAAACGATCAAGTGCTAAGCTAACGGAATGGGTCAAGTCAATCACATCATTCTCCTAATGATGTGATCTCGTTAATCAAATGACAACACATGTCTATGGCTAGGAAACATAACCATCTTTGATTTATGAGCTAGTCAAGTAGAGGCATACTAGTGACACTATGTTTGTCTATGTATTCACACGTGTATTATGTTTCCGGTAATACAATTCTAGCATGAATAATAAACATTTATCATGATATAAGAAAATAAATAATAACTTTATTATTGCCTCTAGGGCATATTTCCTTGAGCCTCCCACTTGCACTAGAGTCAATAATCTAGTTCACATCGCCATGTGATTTAACACCAATATTCATATCAGATATGATTAACACCCATAGTTCACATCGTCATGTGACCAACACCTAAAGGGTTTACTAGAGTCAATAATCTAGTTCACATCGCTATGTGATTAACACCCAAAGAGTACTAAGGTGTGATCATGTTTTGCTCGTGAGAGAAGCTTAGTCAACGGGTCTCATATTCGAGCCGTATGTATTTTGCAAATATTCTATGTCTTCAATGCTCTGCATGGAGCTACTCTAGCTAATTGCTCCCACTTTCAATATGTATCCAGATTGAGACTTACAGTCATCTGGATCGGTGTAAAAGCTTGCACCGATGTAACTCTTTACGACGGGCTCTTTTATCACCTCCATAATCGAGAAATATTTCCTTAGTCCTCACTAAGGATATTCTTGACCAATGTCCAGTGATCTACTCCTAGATCACTATTGTACTCCCTTGCCAAATTCAAAGCAAGGTATATAATAGGTCTGGTACATAGCATAGCATACTTTATAGAACCTATGACTGGGGCATAGGTAATGTCTTTCATTCTCTTTTCTATTTTCTGCTGTGGTCGGGATTTGAGTCTTACTCAATTTCATACCTTTGCAACACAGGCAAGAACTCTTTCATTGACTGTTCCATTTTGAACTACTTCAAAATCTTGTCAAGGTATGTACTCATTAAAAATCTTATCAAGCGTCTTGATCTATCTCAATAGATCTTGATGCTTAATATGTAAGTAGCTTTGCCGAGGTCTTTCTTTGAAAAAACTCCTTTCAAACACTCCTTTATGCTTTGCAGAATAATTCTACATTATTTCCGATCAACAATATGTCATTCACATATACTTATCAGAAATGTTGTAGTGCTCCCACTCACTTTCTTGTAAATCTGCTTCACCGCAAGTCTCAGATAAAACTATATGCTTTCATCAACTTATCAAAGCGTATATTCCAACTCCGAGATGCTTGCACCAGTCCATAGATGGATTGCTGGAGCTTGCATATTTTGTTAGCACCTTTAGGATTGACAAAACCTTTTGGTTGCATCATATACAACTCTTCTTTTAAGAAAACCATTAAGGAATCCAGTTTTGACATCCATTTGCCAGATTTCATAAAATGTGGCAATTGCTAACTTGATTCGGACAGACTTTAAGCCTCGCTATAGTTGAGAAAATCTCATTGTAGTCAACACCTTGAACTTGTCAAAAACCTTTTTGCGACAAGTCGAGCTTTGTAGATAGTAACACTACTATCAACGTCCGTCTTCCTCTTGAAGATCCATTTAATTTTCTATGGTTTGTCAATCATCAGGAAAGTCCACCAAAGTCCACACTTTGTTCTCATACATGGATCCTAACTCAGATTTCATGGCCTCCAGCCATTTTGCGGAATCTGGGCTCATCATCGCTTCCTCATAGTTCGTAGGTTTATCATGGTCTTGTAACATGACTTTCAGAACAGGATTACCGTACCACTCTGGTGCGGACCATACTCTGGAAGACCTACGAGGTTCTATAGTAACTTGATCTGAAGTTTCATGATCATCATCATTAGCTTCCTCACTAATTGGTGTAGGAATCACTGGAACTGATTTCAGTGATGAACTATTTTCCAATTCGGGAGAAGGTACAGTTACCTCATCAAGTTCTACTTTCCTCCCACTCACTTCTTTCGAGAGAAACTCCTTCTCTAGAAAGGATCCATTTTAGCAACGAATATCTTGCCTTCGGATCTGTGATAGAAGGTGTACCCAACAATTTCCTTTGGGTATTCTATGAAGACGCACTTCTCCGATTTGGGTTTGAGCTTATCAGGATGAAACTTTTTCACATAAGCATCGCAGCCCCAAACTTTAAGAAACGACAACTTGGGTTTCTTACTAAACCACAGTTCATATGGTGTCGTCTCAACGGATTTAGATGGTGCCCTTTTAACGTGAATGCAGCTGTCTTTAATGCATAACCCCAAATCAATAGTGGTAAATCAGTAGGAGACATCATAGATCGCACCATATCCAATAAAGTGCGGTTACGATGTTCGGACACACCATAACGTTGTGGTGTTCCAGGTGGCGTGAGCTGTGAAACTATTCCACGTTGTTTTAATTGAAGACAAAACTCGTAACTCAAATATTCGTCTCTGCGATCAGATCGCAGAAATTTCATTTTCTTGTTACGATGATTTTTCGACTTCACTCTGAAATTCTTTGAACCTTTCAACTATTTCAGACTTATGTTTCATCAAGTAGATATACCCATATCTGCTCAAATCATCTTGTGAAGGTCAGAAAATAACGATACTTGCCACGAGCATCAACACTCATTGGATCGCATACATCGGTATGTATTATTTCCAATAAGTCAGTAGCTCGTTCCATTGTTCTAGAGAACGAGTTTTAGTCATCTTGCCCAAAAGGCACGGTTCGCAAGCATCAAATGATTCATAACCAAGTGATTCCAAAAATCCATCTTTATGGAGTTTCTTCATGGGCTTTACACCGATATGACCCAAACGGCAGTGCCACAAATAAGTTGCACTATCATTATTAACTTTGCATCTTTTGGCATCAATATTATGAATATGCGTATCACTACGATCGAGATCCAACAAACTATGTTCATTGGGTGTATGACCATCGAAGGTTTTATTCATGTAAACAGAATAACAATTATTCTCTAACTTTAAATGAATAACCGTATCGCAATAAACATGATCAAATCATATTCATGCTCAACGCAAATGCCAAATAACATTTATTTAGGTTTAACACACTAATCCCGAAAGTATAGGGAGTGTACGATGATGATCATATCAATCTTGGAACTACTTCCAACATTCATCGTCACTTCCCCTTCAACTAGTCTCTATTTATTCTGTAACTCCTGTTTCGAGTTACTAATCTTAGCAACCGAACAAGTATCAAATACTCAGGGGCTACTATAAACACTAGTAAGGCACACATCAACCACCTGTATATCAAATATACCCTTGTTCACTTTGCCATCCTTCTTATCCACCAAATATTCAGGGCATTTCCGCTTCCAGTGACCATTTCCTTTGCAATGTAAGCACTCAGTTTCAGGCTTTGGTCCAGCTTTGGTCTTCTTCACGGGAGTGACAACTTGTTTGCCATTCTACTTGAAGTTTCCCTCTCTTTCCCTTTGCCCTTTTTCTTGAAACTAGTGGTCTTGTCAATCATCAACACTTGATGCTCTTTCTTGATTTCTACCTTCGTCGATTACAACATCACGAAGAGCTCGGGAATCGTTTTCGTCATCCCTTGCATGCTATAGTTCATCACGAAGTTCTAGTAACTTAGTGATGGTGACTAGAGAACTCTGTCAATCACTATCTTATCTGGAAGATTAACTCCCACTTGATTCAAGCGATTGAAGTACCCAGACAATCTGAGCACATGCTCACTAGTTGAGCAATTCTCCTCCATCTTTTAGCTATAGAACTTGTTGGAGACTTCATATCTCTCAACTCGGGTATTTGCTGGAAATATTAACTTCAACTCCTGGAACATCTCATATGGTCCATGACGTTCAAGACATCTTTGAAGTCCCGATTCTAAGCCGTTTAAGCATGATGCACTAAACTATCAAGTAGTCATCATTTTGAGCTAGCCAAACGTTCATAACATCTGCATCTGCTCCTGCAATAGGTTTGTCACCTAGTGGTGCATCAAGGACATAATTCTTCTGCGCAGCAATGATGATAAACCTCAGATCACGGATCCAATCCGCATCATTGCTACTAACATTTTTCAACACAATTTTCTCTAGGAACATATCAAAATAAACCTATGAAAGCAACAACGCGAGCTATTGATCTACAACATAATTTGCAAAATACTACCAGGTACTAAGTTCATGATAAATTTAAGTTCAATTAATCATATTACTTAAGAACTCCCACTTAGACAGACATCTCTCTAGTCATCTAAGTGATCGCGTGATCCAAATCAACTAAACCATGTCCGATCATCACGTGAGATGGAGTAGTTTCAATGGTGAACATCACTATGTTGATCATATCTACTATATGATTCACGTTCTACCTTTTGGTCTCCGTGTTCCGAGGCCATATCTGTTATATGCTAGGCTCGTCAAGTTTAACCTGAGTATTCCGCGTGTGCAACTGTTTTGCACCCGTTGTATTTGAACGTAGAGCCTATCACACCCGATCATCACGTGGTGTCTCTGCACGAAGAACTTTCGCAACGGTGCATACTCAGGGAGAACACTTCTTGATAATTTTTAGTGAGAGATCATCTTAAAATGCTACCGCCAATCAAAGCAAGATAAAATGCATAAAGGATAAACATCACATGCAATCAATATAAGTGATATGATATGGCCATCATCATCTTGTGCTTGTGATCTCCATCTCCGAAGCACCGTCATGATCACCATCGTCACCGGCGCGACACCTTGATCTCCATCGTAGCATCGTTGTCGTTTACGCCATCTATTGCTTCTACGACTATCGCTACCGCTTAGTGATAAAGTAAAGCAATTGCGTTTGCATTTCATACAATAAAGCGACAACTATATGGCTCCTGCCAGTTGCCGATAACTTCGGTTACAAAACATGATCATCTCATACAATAAAATATAGCATCACGTCTTGACCATATCACATCACAACATGCCCTGCAAAAACAAGTTAGACGTCCTCTACTTTGTTGTTGCAAATTTTTATGTGGTTGCTACAGGCTAAGCAAGAACCGTTCTTACCTACGCATCAAAACCACAACGATAGTTCGTCAAGATAGTGTTGTTTTAACCTTTGCAAGGACCGAGCGTAGCCACACTCGGTTCAACTAAATTTGGAGAAACAGACACCCGCTAGTCACCTGTGTGCAAAGCACGGCGGTAAAACCAGTCTCGCATAAGCGTACGCGTAATGTCGGTCCGGGCGGCTTCATCCAACAATACTGCCGAACCAAAGTATGACATGCTGGTAAGCAGTATGACTTGTATGGCCCACAACTCACTTGTGTTCTACTCGTGCATATAACATCAACGCATAAAACCTAGGCTCTGATACAACTGTTGGGGAACGTAGTAATTTCAAAAAAAATTCCTACGCACACGCAAGATCATAGTGACGTATAGCAACGAGAGGGGAGAGTGTTGTCTACATACCCTTGTAGACCGTAAAAGGACGCGTTAGCACAACGCGGTTGATGTAGTCATACGTCTTCATGGCCCGACCGATCAAGCATCGAAATTACGGCACCTCTGAGTTCTAGCACACGTTCAGCTCGATGACGTCCCTCGAACTCCGATCCAGCCGAGTGTCGAGGGAGAGTTCTGTCAGCACAACAGCGTGGTGACGATCTTGATGTTCTACCGTCGCAGGGCTTCGCCTAAGCACCGCTACGATATTATCGAGGTGGACTATGGTGGAGGGGGGCACCGCACACGGCTAAGAGATCCAAGGGATCAATTGTTGTTTTGCCTAGAGGTGCCCCCTGCCCCCGTATATAAAGGATCAAGGGGGAGGGGTTGGCCGGCCAGGAGGAGGCACGCCAAGTAGGAGTCCTACTCCCACCGGGAGTAGGATTCCTCCCCTTCTAAGTAGTAGCAGTAGCAGTCAAGGAAAGGGGGAAGAGAAGAGAAGGAAGGAGGGGGCGCAGCCCCTCCCCCTAGTCCAATTTGGACTAGGCCTTGGGGGGCGCCCAACCTCTCCTGTCTCTTTCCCCTAAAGCCCAATAAGGCCCATATACTCCCCAGCGAATTCCCGTAACTCTCCGGTACTCCGAAAAATACCCGAATCACTCGGAACCTTTCCGAACTCCGAATATAGTCGTCCAATATATCGATCTTTACGTCTCGACCATTTTGAGACTCCTCGTCATGTCCCCGATCTCATCCGGGACTCCGAACTCCTTCGGTACATCAAAACTCATAAACTCATAATAAAACTGTCATTGAAACCTTAAGCGTGCAGACCCTACGGGTTCGAGAACAATGTAGACATGACCGAAACACGTTTCCGGTCAATAACCAATAGCGGAACCTGGATGCTCATATTGGCTCCCACATATTGTACGAAGATCTTTATCGGTCAAACCGCATAACAACATACGTTGTTCCCTTTGTCATCGGTATGTTACTTGCCTGAGATTCGATCGTCGGTATCCAATACCTAGTTCAATCTCGTTACCGGCAAGTCTCTTTACTCGTTCCGTAATACATCATCTCACAACTAACTCATTAGTTGCAATGCTTGCAAGGCTTAAGTGATGTGCATTACTGAGAGGGCCCAGAGATACCTCTCCGACAATCGGAGTGACAAATCCTAATCTCGAAATACGCCAACCCAACATGTACCTTTGGAGACACCTGTAGAGCTCCTTTATAATCACCCAGTTATGTTGTGACGTTTGGTAGCACACAAAGTGTTCCTCCGATAAACGGGAGTTGCATAATCTCATAGTCATAGGAACATGTATAAGTCATGAAGAAAGCAATAGCAACATACTAAACGATCAAGTGCTAAGCTAACGGAATGGGCCAAGTCAATCACATCATTCTCCTAATGATGTGATCTCGTTAATCAAATAACAACACATGTCTATGGCTAGGAAACATAACCATCTTTGATTAATGAGCTAGTCAAGTAGAGGCATACTAGTGACACTATGTTTGTCTATGTATTCACACATGTATTATGTTTCCGGTTAATACAATTCTAGCATGAATAATAAACATTTATCATGATATAAGGAAATAAATAATAACTTTATTATTGCCTCTAGGGCATATTTCCTTCAATTATCAATGTAATTTTCCTTATTGTGGCATGAATGTTCAGATCCATAAGATTCAAGACAAAATTTTAATATTGACATGAAAACAATAATACTTCAAGCATACTAACAAAGCAATCATGTCTTCTCAAAATAATATGGCTAAAGAAAGTTATCCCTACAAAATCATATTGTCTGGCTATGCTCTATCTTCATCACACAAAAATTTATATCATGCACAACCCCGATGACAAGCCAAGCAATTATTCATACTTTTGATGTTCTCAAACTTTTTCAATTTTCAGTCAATACATGAGCGTGAGCCATGGACATAGCACTATATGTAGAATAGAATGGTGGTTGTGGAGAAGACAAAAAAGGAGAAGATAGTCTCACATCAACTAGGCGTATCAACGGGCTATGGAGATGCCCATCAATAGATAACAATGTGAGTGAGTGGGCATTGCCATGCAACGGATGCACTAGAGCTATAAGTGTATGAAAGCTCATCAAAAGAAACTAAGTCTGTGTGCATCCAACTTGCTTGCTCACGAAGACCTAGGGCATTTTGAGGAAGCCCATCATTGGAATATACAAGCCAAGTTCTATAATGTAAAATTCCCACTAGTATATGAAAGTGACAACATAGAAGACTCTTTATCATGAAGATCATGGTGCTACTCTAAAGCACAAGTGTGGTAAAAGGATAGTAGCATTGTCCCTTCTCTCTTTTTCTCTCATTTTTTATTATTTTTTTATTTTGGTGGGCTTCTTTGGCCTCTTTTTTGGGGGGGCTTCTTTGGCCTCTTTTATTTTTCATAAAGTCCGAAGTCTCATCCCGACTTGTGGGGCAATCATAGTCTCCATCATCCTTTCCTCACTTGGGACAATGCTCTAATAATGAAGATCATCACACTTTTGTTTACTTACAACTCAAGAGTTACAACTCAATACATAGAACAAAATATGACTCTATGTGAATGCCTCCGGCGGTGTACCGGGATATGCAATGAATCAAGAGTGACATGTATGAAAGAATTATAAGGGTGGCTTTGCCACGAATACGATGTCATCTACATGATCATGCAAAAGCAATATAACAATGATGGAGTGTGTCATAATAAACGGAACGGTGGAAAGTTGCATGGCAATATATCTCGGAATGACTATGGAAATGCCATAATAGGTAGGTATGGTGGCTGTTTTGAGGAATGTATATGGTGGTGTATGGTACCTGCGAAAGTTGTGCGGCACGAGAGAGGCTAGCAATGGTGGAAGGGTGAGAGTGTGTATAATCCATGGACTCAACATTAGTCATAAAGAACTCATATACTTGTTGAAAAAATCTATTAGTCATCGAAACGAAGTACTACGCGCATTCTCCTAGGGGGATAGATTGGTAGGAAAAGACAATCGCTCGTCCCTGACCGCCACTCATAAGGAAGACAATCAAAAAATAAATCATGCTCCGACTTCATAAAATAACAGTTCACCATACGTGCATGCTACGGGAATCACAAACTTCAACACAAGTATTCCTCAAATTCGCAAGTACTCCACTAGCATGACTCTAATATCACCATCTTCATATCTCAAAACAATCATAAGGAATCAAACTTCTCATAGTATTCAATGCACTTTCTATGATAGTTTTTATTATACCCAACTTGGATGCCCATCATATTAGGACCAATTTTATAACCATAAAAAATATCATGCTGTTCTAAAAGACTCTCAAAATAATATAAGTGAAGCATGAGAGATCAATAATTTCTATAAAATAAAACCACCACCGTGCTCTAAAAGAATATAAATGAAGCACTAGAGCAAATGACAAACTACTCCAAAAGACATAAGTGAAGATCAATGAGTAGTTGAATAATTATGCAACTATGTGAAGACTCTCTAACATTTAAGAATTTAAGATCTTGAGATATTATTCAAACAGCAAGCAAAACAAAAGAAAATAAAATGACGCTCCAAGCAAAACACATATCATGTGGTGAATAAAAATATAGCTCCAAGTAAAGTTACCGATGAACGAAGACGAAAGAGGGAATGCCATCCGGGGCATCCCCAAACTTAGGCTCTTGGTTGTCCTTGAATATTACCTTGGGGTGCCTTGAGCATCCCAAGCTTAGACTCTTACCACTCCTTATTCCATAGTTCGTCGAATCTTTACCCAAAACTTGAAAACTTCATAACACAAAACTCAAAAGAAAACTCGTAAGCTCCGTTAGTATAAGAAAATAAATCACCACTTAGGTACTGTTATGAACTCATTCTAAATTCATATCGGTGTCATATCTACTGTATTACAACTTCTCTATGGTTCATACCCTCCGATATTACTCATAGATTCATCAAAATAAGCAAACAACACATAGAAAACAGAATCTATCAGAAACTGAATAGTCTGTAGTAATCTGTAACTCTCGAATACTTATGTAACTCCAAAAATCCTATAAAATTAGGAAAACGTGAGCAATTTGTGTACAAATCCATATCAAAAAGAATCAGATCAAAAGCACGTTTCTATGAATTATCAAAACTAATTTACTGGGTGCAAAAGTTTCTGATTTTCAGCAGGATCAACACAACAATCACCATAAGCTATCCTAAAGGTCCTCAACAGCAAGTCCCCGACACACGTATCCCTACAGGAGGGCGACAACGGCAAGTTCCCGATGCACGCGTATCTGTAGGAAGGCGACGGCGGCACGTTGGACCTTCCACGCTTGGTGCAGTTGGTGGTGCACGAGGAGTGGACGGCCGAGGTGTTTGGCGTGGAGCTAGTGCGGGTGGGCACCGCGTCAAGGAGGAGATGGTCGTGCTATTCGAGGCACCGGCAGGGCTAAGACATAGCACGCCGCTGGCCTCAAGCTACCGGCGCACCGCACACATTCGTGCCTCCCACGGCCAGATGCCCGGACGGCCCGCCGGCACATAGCCACACAACAACGACCTTAAGTTCTCTGAATTTTGAGTTTAGTGTCATGATTTGGATGGACGTCCGGACGGCTCGACGACACATAGCTACACAAAAGCAAGCTTCAGTTCTCTGAATTTTGAGTTCAGTGTCGTGATTTGGATGGATGCGGACGGCCCACTGGCACATAGCTACACAATAGCGAGGCTAGCTTCAGTTCCCTGAATCGCACATAGCTACAAAACTGCGAGGCCAGCTTCAGTTATCTGAATCTTCAGTTCTGTGCCGTGATTTGGATGGAATTGGAGACCGCGTCCTTCTCCAACACAAATCAATGTCCAATGCAATCGAGTTGGAGTATGTGTTCTTCTCCAACACTAAAGTAGTGCCTGACCTGGATTGGACTTGCCACCATAAAAGAAGGAAGGATCCTCGACCGGAATGTCCATCAGGCCCTGTCCCTCGACCATAATCTCCATCAAATCCCATCGCATTGCAACTTCCAGAGGAACGCCCAATGTCGCCGATGGAAGAAAATCATCCGTCGAGCCGTATTATACCTAGTTCGCCGGGGGAAGAATAACACCCGTCGAGCCGACCATCGCCTGAGGCGGCCACACCATAGGTATGTCTCCCCTTTAAAGTTAATAAACGATACAAGCCATAGTTTCAGTTTTATTTTTCTGAAAAATTGGTGCTACTTCCAATTGCTCTGCAGATTCTGTTTTTCCCCTTAGTTCTTTGTATGCTCACGTGCTTCCCATTGAATCTCAAGTTCTCAAATTCATTACAACTTGCAAGCAACCCTGATGCAGAACCTAGATGCCTAGATTGATGTGTAAAAAAAGACTAATGACTTACATTTCAATTTGGGACATGCATGGATACATGTGCGTATCTACATCTACTCATCAGTTCACTTTGGTGTATGCATCATTACTCAACTTCCTGCCATACAATTCTAGAAAAGAAAGAATTTTGGCTATATGGCTCGCATTAGCATCAAATAGCTAACATGGAGTTAAATGCTCAGATGTCTACTTCATAATAGCTTAAAAAACAAATGCTTTAATGGCTTATTTTTAATCGTATGTTTCAGTAGCCGTCTAAGAATCATGCCATGCTGCCTTCTGACTTTTACTTTGCTGGAGGCATTAAACCAACTAATTTCTCTGTTTTTATGTATTTTGCATTATGTTTCAGCTAATCAGCGATACAAGCCCCTGTTTCAGTTTATATTTTCTGAAAAATTGGTGCTACTAACCAAGGATTGGACCAAGAAATTTCATGTTGCTTACTACATGTACCTGAACATGGTGGCTTGAACTTGGTTACAGTAATTCTTGGACATGATGCTAGAGTGATACCTTGCATCTTTCTCAAAATAATGGTGCACTTGTCATACCTGTCAGAGGCTTGGCATGTGGTAGAATAAAACAGAGAATTCCTGCTAGCATCCATTCACTAGCCTGGACAGTGAATTGCATAGCGAAAGTCGTACTCCTAAAAAAATTCCATTGTCCCAAGATGATGGTGATCTGTTGTAGTATGCTAAATATGTGGTGTTATGGCGTTAACATGTCAAGAGTTTGTTTCCCCTCTATGGATTGCAAAACTGAAACTACATATATTCACTTCGACTTGATATTATAACAAATGCCCGTGCATTAATCTTTGCAAATATTGCCACTTCAGACTAAACCGTGTGTTGTAGATTAGTCTGCAGAATACTGTATTTCTTTAGGGGTTATTAAGAGTACTGTGCAGACTAAACTTGGAATTATCTTATAATGTCTATGTTAGAGTGCTATGTGGGGGTTATCAATGAAGTGATACGCACCTCCTATTTAGTCATGCTACTGCAACTATATATATTTGATGTCCGATTGCTGACAAAAGGTCCTCAGCCTGGTAGAATTAGGCCCTGTTTGTTTGGGCTTTTGCTTTTGCTTTTGAAGCTTTTCCACTTTGGCCAAAAAGCCACAAAAGCTCCTCAATAGGCGCTTTTAGAGCTTTTATGGCTTTTGGAGCTAAATATTGTTATATTGATTCATCAAAAGCCATAAAAGCCTAAAAGCACCTATTTAGTAGTTTTATTGGCTTTTTGGCCGAAATGAAAAAGCTGTAAAAGCAAAAGCCCAAACAAACAGGGCCTTAGGTCGGTGTGAGCTTGGTTTGATTCGGCCCAGTTTCATGTCTCTGCCGTGTGTGTGTGTGTGCGCGCGCGCGCGCAGGTGCCAGAGGCGTCCGATTGAACTCACGTGGAGTCCAAGGAGGTTCGGCTCTCAGACATGCTAGCAATCACTCTCGATGACACTGACGTGCAGATTGTAAGTTTCCCCTCTCAGTCCTGATATATTGACGGGTAATTTGAGAAAATGCCACACTTTTCCTCGTACTTTGCTCCTATACCACACCTTTCTTTTTATTGGATTAAATACCACTCTTTTCATTGATAGCTGGATAAAACACCACAAATTGAGTTTTTTCCTTTTTTTCCACGTCCAGACCCACACTTGATGTTTTTTAGGACGGATTTACCCTCGGGGTCGTTTCAATCATTTCCTGTTCGATCAAACCTTTCCTGTCTTATGAAACGATGAATGTACATGAGACAGATAGACAAAGCAGTGCGCCGTGCCTCCTCCGATCCTCCCCGACACCGCCGCCTCGCCGTGCCTCCTCCCACGTGAGCCACCGCCGTCGGCCGCGCTCCAGCCCCTCCGTTTTGCCAGAGAAGAGAGGCGCCGGCTCTTGAAGTGCCTCTGCACTCTGCAGCGCGTCCCCCGTCCAGATGCAGGTGTACAAGCTGGCTCGAGCTGCTCGCTGGCTGGAGCTGTACATGTTGGCTGGAGCTGCTCGTTGCTCAAGTTATTAGCTTTGTCACGTGTTGATTGCTTAGATGTAGGAACTGTTACAAGAGGATATGGAAGCTTCTTCATATAGATGTAATCAAACTTCAGACTGAATGGATGTAACATGTTTCGATGTACAGTTTAGTTGATATGGATATAATCAAAATCCGGACAGCATTTTCACCTATAATTTTGACATGACCTCTATATTTCTGCACCATTTTCAGATATGACAAGAATATACTATATGACAACCGCATAATTAGCTAAACATAATTAGCTCAATAAGTGTATATGTGCCAGAGACTTGACAATCCAGAATTAATACGTATGACTATATATGAAGCATAATGTGAGTCCTTGTCTGACAAGTTGCATCCAAAAGAATAGAGTGAGTCATCATGTTACATTCGCAAGGAAGCAGAAGACTCGGTGTGCAAGAGAGTTGACGACCTCCGAGACCACGTGTACTGGACAACGCCGCACGGCTGGCTGCTCATGGCGCACCCTGGCTCACCCCTGACGTTCCTGTGGAACCCGTTCACGCGCCGGAGAATCGGCCTGCCCCCTGATACAGAGAAGTTCCTCACGAGGAACCCGGTCAGGTGCGCGCTCTCGCACGAGCCCACGGACCCGGCCTGCGTGGTGCTCGTGGTGAACCGCGCCGACACGGTGCTCCGGTACTGCCGCCCGGGAGCGGGAGCAGCCGCCGAGTGGTCCGAGGACGGCTACTACCATGCAGGCGGCGGCCTGGGCGCCCGCCACGGCCGTGACGACCTCATCCACGGAATGAGCCTCGTGACGGCGGCGGGCGGGAAGTTCTACGCGAGCCTGCTGGGCGCCACCGTCCTGACGCTGGAGTTCTCGCCGGGTCCGGCCTTCGCAGAAACCCCTGTCGCCGTCGCCGAGCAGTCATATTACCCGATGTACCGCGCGTGGAGCCTTCACCTGCTGGAGTCGTCCGGGGAGCTCTTCAGCGTCTCCTTGTACCACCCGTTGATGGAGCGGTGTGACAAGGTTGCCCAGATCGTCGTCCGCAGGCTCGACCTGCCGGCGAGGGCTTGGGTGGAGGTGGACGCCATCGGGGGTCGGGCCTTCTTGGTCGACGCCGCCCATTTCGGCGCGTCGGTCGGCGCGGAAGAGGCCGGTCTCAAGGGGAACTGCGTTTACTATCTGAGGCGCGGAGAGAAGGGGCTGTATGTCTACGACATGGAGCGTGGGACTACTGCCATGCACGACCCCGGTCCGGATTTGCCCGATGATGCCACGGCTTTGATATTGATGGCAGAAATCACTGTTTTGACCCGAGGACGAAATCAATTCACAAATTGAACTGTTTCAGAAAAAAATTCATCCAACTGACCCTTTTGTGTGGCGCCCGACATCTAGGCGCCACACTACACTGTGCAGCGTCTAGATCTTAGGCGCCACACTTCTGGCCAGCGTGGCATCCCTGGGCCCCGCATCCAGCAGTGCAACGCCTTTGGGCTAGGCGCCACACATATAATGTGCAGCGCCTAGCTGTTAGGCGCTGCACATGCACTTACTAACTGCCGCGGACATCTGTTTCTGATGCCTGAAAATTACTAAGTCAGTGTGCAGCGCCTGAGGGATAGGCGCTACACTATACAGTGTAGCGCCTGACGTCGAGGCGCTGCACGATTGATCAACAAGGCGATGGGCGCGCGATGCTAGCTTGTGAGGATCATGCATGTAAGGTCGGACCAAGCAAGCAAGGGCCAGCTTTAAACCTCTCGCTCTCTCCCATCCACCACGCTACCACCAAGTACAAGACGCAGTGCCGCAGTGCCAATCGCAGTTTGTCGCTAGCTGCTTGTGCAGTCGGGCACGCCTGGACCTGGCTAGCTAGCTTCCTCAACTATCCTGCAGCTGCATGCATGCTGGTCATGGTCAGCCTGGTGCTACTGCTAGCTAGCTAGCTAGCCAGACATAGGTCGATCATGCGTGTCCCAGGGATGACATAACTCTTGGCAGATTTAGGACTTAGATAGTACACGCGCAGCTACTAGCGATATAGGCTTAAAGCTAGGCTAGCTAGAGACGGAAGACAAATTTCATTTTATTTTTTTGGGTCTAGGCTTTCGTGCACAATGATCCGTAGCTGTCAGTGCCCATCGATCGATCAGCCGACCGAGTGGCCAAAGGAATACGGGCGTACGTACAGGCTCGTGTGACTCCGTCTACCTACCCATCACCATCGTCCGGACTCCTTGCTTGTTATGCATAGTGCAGCGCCTAGACGTCAGGCGCTGCACTATATAGTGTAGCGTCTAACTCTCAGGCGCTACACATTGACTTAGCAATTTTTAGGCCCAGAAACAGATGTCCGCGACAGTTAGTAACTGCATGTGCAGCGCCTAGGCGCTGCACATTATGTGTGTGGCGCCTAGATCAAAGGCGTTGCACTGCTCGGTGCGGCCCAGGGATGCCACGTTGGTCAGAAGTGTAGCGCCTAAGATCTAGGCGCTGCATAGTGTAGTGTGACGCCTAGATGTCGGGCGCCACACAAAAGGGTCAGTTGGGTGAAATTTTTTCCAAGACAGTTTAGTTTGTGAATTGATTTCGTCCTCAGGTCAAAACAGTGATTTCTGCCGATATTGATGCCCGCGGCTTGAAAGCTTCTGCCCTTGCTTGTTTTTTTAATGTTGTTTTCTGCATCTTTAAGCTGGGATTAGTCAGATGTCGGTTTTGCACAAGGACACAAGTACTTATCCCATCTACACGATCTGGAACTATATTTTTTTCAAAACGGAGGCAAAAAAAATTGCCTCATCGATTAATTAAAAAGAAGAGAATTGTCCGGTTAATCTATGAAAAATCGGGCTAAAACCGATATAATCAGGCCATAATTGAGTTACGCACCAATCATGACCCCACGAGCACACGTACAACCGGCCAAACCCTCTTAACACACAATAACTTCTCATGTTTGTACACCACAATTTTGAACCCGACAAGAACATCCCGACAAAAGATAGTAGACCACGCCAAAACCACAATGACGACCCAAACCGTGAGGACGAGCCGAGGGACCAGGAATCATCCATTAAGCAGCTGCGGGCGCCTTACCTATGGTGCCACTCCTCTTGCCTTTGCACCTTAGTGATTTCTCCTTCGCTATACGAGTCCGAGGGCAATCACTCGCCTTCTTGTATTTGCCCTTGAATGTCGTTCCCGTCAGGGCTAACAGCCTCCACCGGCGAGCGCTTTTAAAGCATTTCTCTAGTACTCCCTCCCTCTGAAATTAACTGTCGCGGAGGTTGTGCAATTATATGTAGCTCAAAAACTCAAAATCTTCTCTTCTTATACAGGTCACACTGTACTACGGTAGCTCACTTCAAGCCTCCAGCTACAACAGCCCCATCGCCACACACATTCATGAAGATGGCCAAGTTACACAGCAACTACGCTACTGCAGACAGTCTTTGTATACATTCCACGGTTACAAAAAAGTTGCATTTTACAGTTTCGAGTACACTGTTTCAATTTCAATATCGAGGTTATTGAGTGTGTGCAGGTGCCCTCGGAGGGTGAAGAACAAGCTGTCATTGTTGATCTCACGGAGGATGTCGGCGGATCAAAGCCGACGCAAAGGTTTGGGGGACGTTTCTGGATTCTTGCTGATGAGGATGAAGACGAGGTTGATCTGCCGGGAACGTCGGCCCGGCCGTCATCTTCGCTTGGCTTGGTTACTTCTATCCCCGTGCCTAAACCTACGGTGAGTAGCAATAAATCGATTTTGCTAGGCCCTCTAGTTCTTCTGCAGAAGTCGAAAGTGAAACCGTGGTGTGGACCGTTGCCGAAGGTTGGGCCGACGAATGTCACCTTGTCCGACTTTTTCCGTCCCGAGTGCTGGACGAAAGTTACTAGGCGGAAAAAGAAGGGGGGTCGGACGGTTTCGCAACGATCGCCGGTGGTGGCCGGTGTTCGTGATATTCGGGCGGATAGACACGAGCGTTTGAAATTGCTTTTGGGCACAGAAGGGCCGCAAGTGATCGACGGCGCCGTGGGCTTGGCTAGTACTGGGCTCGAGGCCCGGGGGCTGGCCAGGCTTGCGGTGCGCCGGGAGCAGGCGACGTGCATGTGGAGGCCTCGAGTCGGTCGCCCCCGCATGCACGTTCCTCTCCTTCCCCTCATCGTGCGGCTAGGGTTCGCCGTAGACGAAACCCGGGGTTCCCGAGAGCCTCATTGCGTCATCGTTGTCCGGTGCTCGCCGGCTGTGCTGATCCCCGGTCGCCTCCGGGACCGAGTCCGGCCAAGATGCCACCTAAGACGCCTCCGCCGCGGGCCGCGCCGGCTGCGCGAAACCAGGCCGGAGCCGCGTGAAGGAAATATGCCCTAGAGGCAATAATAAAGTTATTATTTATTTCCTTATTTCATGATAAATGTTTATCATTCATGCTAGAATTGTATTAACCGGAAACATGATACATGTGTGAATGCATAGACAAAACAATATGTCACTAGTATGCCTCTACTAGACTAGCTTGTTAATCAAAGATGGTTATGTTTCCTGACCATGAACAAAGAGTTGTTATTTGATTAACAAGGTCACATCATTAGTAGAATGATCTGATTGACATGACCCATTCCCTTAGCTTAGCACACGATCGTTGAGTATGTTGCTACCGCTTTTATCCATGACTTATACATGTTCCCGTAACTATGAGATTATGCAACTCCGCTTTACGGAGGAACACTTTGGTGCTACCAAACGTCACAACGTAATCGGGTGATTATAAAGGAGTACTACAGTGTCTCCAAAGGCGTATGTTGGGTTGGCGTATTTGAGATTAGGTTTTGTCACTCCGATTGTCGGAGAGGTATCTCTGGGCCCTCTCGGTAATGCACATCATCAAGCCTTGCAAGCACTACAACTAATGAGTTAGTTGTGAGATGATGTATTACGGAACAAGTAAAGAGACTTGCCAAGAACGAGATTGAACTAGGTATTGGATACCGACGATCGAATCTCGGGCAAGTAACATACCGATGACAAAGGGAACAACATATGTTGTTATGCGGTCCGACCGATAAAGATCTTCGTAGAATATGTAGGAACCAATATGGGCATCCAGGTCCCGCTGTTGGTTATTGACCGTGAATAGTTCTAGGTCATGTCTACATTGTTCTCGAACCGTAGGGTCCGCACGCTTAAGGTTTCGATGGCGCTTATTATGAGTTTATGTATTTTGATGTACCGAAGAAGTTCGAGTCCCGGATGTGATCACGGACATGACGAGGAGTCTCGAAATGGTCGAGACATAAAGATTGATATATTGGAAGCCTATGTTTGGAGTTCGAATGGTTCCGCGAAAACAGGAATTTACTGGGAGTACCGGAGGTTACCGAACCCCGGGGTAAATGGGCCTCGGTGGGCCTCGAGGGAGAAGAGGAGGGGCCGGCCGGGGTGGTGGCGCCCTCTCCCCCAGTCCGAATAGGACAGGGGGGGCGGCGCCTCTCTCCTCTTCCTCTCCCCAATCCTATTCCAACTAGGAAGGGGGAGTCCTACTCCCGGTAGGAGTAGGACTCCTCCCGGCGCGCCCTAGCTAGGCCGGCCGGCCTCCCCCCTCCCTCCTTTATATACGGGGGCAGGGGGGCACCTTGGAACACACAAGTTAGATCTACGGATCGTTCCTTAGCCGTGTGCGGTGCCCCCTTCCACCATATTCCACCTCGGTTATACCGTCATGAAGCTTAGCGAAGCCTCTACCGGTGAAACATCAAGATCGTCACCACGCCGTCGTCTTGTGACGAACTCTCCTCGACACTCGGCTGGATCGGAGTACGAGGGACGTCATCGAGCTGTACGTGTGTCAAGAACTCGGGCGTCGGAGTAACGGCGCGGGATCGGTCGGATCGCGAGGAGAACGTCGACTACTTCCTCTACGTTGTGATCGCTTCGCCGGGTCTACAAGGGTATGTGGACAACACTCTCCCTCTCGTTGCTATACATCACCATGATCTTGCGTGTGCGTAGGAAAATTTTTGAAATTACTGCGTTCCCCAACAGTGGCATCCGAGCCTAGGTTTTTTCTATGGTTTGATGTTTTGCACAAGTAGAACACAAGTGAGTTGTGGGCGATACAAGTCATACTACCTACCAGCATGTCATACTTTGGTTCAGCGGTATTGTGAGATGAAGCGGCCCAGACCGACATTACGCGTATGCTTACGCGAGACTGGTTTCACCGCTGCGAGCACTCGTTGCTTAAAGGTGACCGGTGGGTGCTGTCTCTCTCACTTTAGTTGAACCGAGTGTAGCTCGCCGGTCCTTGAGAAGGTTAAACGCGTCTATTTGACGAAATATCGTTGTGGTTTTGATGCGTAGGTGAGACTGGTTCTTGCTTAAGCCCGTAGCAGCCACGTAAAATTTGCAACAACAAAGTAGAGGACGTCTAACTTGTTTTTGCAGGGCATGTTGTGATGTGATATGGTCAAGACGTGCTGCTATATTTTATTGTATGAGATGATCATGTTTTGTAACCGGTTATCGGCAATCGCGGGAGCCATATGGTTGTCGCTTATTGTATGCAATGCATCGCTACTGTAATGCTTTACTTTATCACTAAGCGGTAGCGATAGTCGTAGAAGCATAAGTTTGGCGAGACGACAACGATGCTACGATGAAGATCAAGGTGTCGCGCCGGTGGCGATGGTGATCATGGTGGTGCCGCAAGATGGAGATCATGAAGCACAAGATGATGATGACCATATCATATCACTTATATTGATTTGCATGTGATGTTTATCCTTTTATGCATCTTATCTTGCTTTGATTGACGGTAGCATTATAAGATGATCTCTCACTAAATTATCAAGAAGTGTTCTCCCCGAGTATGCACCGTTGCCAAAGTTCGTCGTGCCCAGACACCACGTGATGATCGGGTGTGATAAGCTCTACGTCCATCTACAACGGGTGCAAGCCAGTTTTTGCACACGCATAATACTCGGGTTATACTTGACGAGCCTAGCATATGCAGATATGGCCTCGGAACACGGAGACCGAAAGGTCGAGCGTGAATCATATAGTAGATATGATCAACATAAGATGTTCACCATTGAAAACTACTCCATTTCACGTGATGATCGGTTATGGTTTAGTAGATTTGGATCACGTGATCACTTAGATGACTAGAGAGATGTTTTTCTAAGTGGGAGTTCTTAAGTAATATGATTAATTGAACTTAAATTTATCATGAACTTAGTACCTGATAGTATCTTGCTTGTTTATGTTTGATTGTAGATAGATGGCTCGTCTTTGTTGTTCCGTTGAATTTTAATGCGTTCCTTGAGAAAGCAAAGTTGAAAGATGATGGTAGCAATTACACGGATCGGGTCCGTAACTTGAGGATCATCCTCATTGCTGCACGTAAGAGTTACGTCTGGATGCACCGCTAGGTGACAGGCCCGATGCAGATGTGGCCGACGGCGTTAAGAACGTCTGGCGAGCAAAGCTGATGACTACTCTATAGTTCGATGTGCCATGCTTTACGGCTTAGAACCGGACTTCAACGACGTTTTGAACGTCATGGAGCATATGAGATGTTCCAGAGTTGAAGTTGATATTCCAAAGTAATGCCCGGATTGAGAGATATGAAGTCTCCAATAAGTTCTATAGCTGCAAGATGGAGGAGAACAGTTACATTAGTGAGCACATACTCGTAATGTCCGGGTACTACAATCACTTGACACAATTGGGAGTTAATCTTCCGGATGATTGTGTCATTGATGAATTCTTCAATCACTGCCACCAAGCTACAAAAGCTTCGTGATGAACTATAATATGCAAGGGTTAGTAAAGACTATGCCTGAGCTCTTCGCAATACTAAAGGCTGCGGAGGTAGAAATCAAGAAGGAGCATCAAGTGTTGATGGTCAATAAGACCACTAGTTTCAAGAAGAAAGGCAAAGGGAAGAAGAAGGAACTTCAAGAAGAACAGCAAGCAAGTTGTCGCTCAGAGAAGAAACCCAAGTCGGCCCTAAACCTGGCGAGTGTTTCTCTGCAAGCGGTAGTCACCGGAAGCGGAACTGCCCCAAGTATTTGGCGGATAAGAAGGATGGCAAGGTGAACAAAGGTATATGTGATATACATGTTATTGATGTGTACCTTACTAGAGCTCGCAGAGCACTGGTATTTGATACTTTGTTCATTGCTAATATTTGCAACTCAAACAGGGGACTACGGATTGCTTAACACGGCAAAGGACGAGGTGACGATCGCGTGGGAAATGGTTCCAAAGTCGATGTGATCGCGGTCGGCACGCTACCTCTACATCTACCTTCGGGATTAGTTTTAGACCTAAATAATTGTTATTTGGTGCTGCGTTGAGCATGAACATTATATCTGGATCTTGTTTGATGCGAGACGGTTATTCATTTAAATCGAGAGAATAATGGTTGTTCTATTTATATGAGTAATATCTTTTATGGTCATGCACCCTTGAGGAGTGGTCTATTTCTTATGAATCTCGATAGTAGTGATACACATATTCATAATGTTGAAGCCAAAAGATGCAGAGTTGATAATGATAGTGCAACTTATTTGTGGCAATCGCCGTTTAGGTCATATCGATGTAAAGCGCATGAAGAAACTCCATGCCGATGGACTTTTGGAGTCACTTGATTATGAATCACTTGGCACTTAAGAACCGTGCCTCATGGGCAAGATGACTAGAACACCGCTTCTCGGTACTATGGAGAGAGCAACAGATTTGTTGGAAATCATACATCTGAGATGTATGTGGTCCGATGAATGTTGAGGCTCGTGGCGGATATCGTTATTTTCTCACCTTCACAGATGACTTAAGCGAGATATGGGTATATCTACTTAATGAAACATAAGTCTGAAACATTTGAAAAGTTCAAAGAATTTCAGAGTGAAGTTGAAAATCATCGTAACAAGAAAATTAAGTTTCTACGATCTGATCGTGGAGGTGAATATTTGAGTTACGAGTTTGGTCTACATTTGAAACAATGCGGAATAGTTTCGCAACTCACGCCACCCGAACACCACAACAGTAATGGTGTGTCCGAACGTCAGAATCGTACTTTACTAGATATGGTGCGATCTATGATGTCTCTTACAGATTTACCGCTATCGTTTTGGGGTTATGCTCTAGAGACGGCCGCATTCACACTGAATAGATGTTGGAAATATGCCCTAGAGGCAATAATAAAAGTATTATTATATTTCCTTGTTCATGATAATTGTCTTTTATTCATGCTATAAGCAGATTATCCGGAAATCGTAATACACGTGTGAATACATAGACCACAATATGTCCCTAGTGAGCCTCTAGTTGACTAGCTCGTTGTGATCAACAGATAGTCATGGTTTCTGCTATGGACATTGGATGTCGTTGATAACGGGATCACATCATTAGGAGAATGATGTGATGGACAAGACCCAATCCTAAGCATAGCACAAAGATCGTGTAGTTCGCTTTCTAGAGCTTTTCCAATGTCAAGTATCTCTTCCTTAGACCATGAGATCGTGTAACTCCCGGATACCGTAGGAGTGCTTTGGGTGTATCAAACGTCACAACGTGGCGGGTGACTATAAAGGTGCATTACAGTATCTCCGAAAGTGTCTTGGGTTGACACGGATCGAGATCGGATTTGTCACTCCGTGTAAACGGAGAGGTATCTCTGGGCCCACTCGGTAGTACATCATCATAATGTGCACAATGTGACCAAGGGGTTGATCACGGGATGATGTGTTGCGGAACGAGTAAAGAGACTTGCCGTAACGAGATTGAACAAGGTATCGGTATACCGACGATCGAATCTCGGGCAAGTGAAATACCGCTAGACAAAGGGAATTGTATACGGATCGACCGAGTCCTTGACATCGTGGTTCATCCGATGAGATCATCGTGGAACATGTAGAGCCAACATGGGTATCCAGATCCCGCTGTTGGTTATTGATCGGAGAACGTCTCGGTCATGTCTACATGTCTCCCGAACCCGTAGGGTCTACACACTTAAGGTTCGATGGCGCTAGGGTTATAAAGGAAGCTTGTATGTGGTTACCGAATGTTGTTCGAGTCCGGATGAGATCCCGGACGTCACGAGGAGTTCCGAATGGTCCGGAGGTAAAGATTTATATATGGGAAGTCCTGTTTTGGTCACCGGAAAAGTTTCGGGGTTTATCGGTAACGTACCGGGACCACCGGGAGGGTCCCGGGGGTCCACCAAGTGGGGCCACCTGCCCCAGAAGGCTGCGTGGGCCAAGTGTGGGAGAGGACCAGCCCCTAGGTGGGCTGGGGCGCCCCCCACCAAGGCCCAAGGCGTGGGAAGTGGGGAAGGGGGGCAAACCCTAGGGCAGATGGGCCCTAAGGCCCACCACAGGTGCGCCTCCCCCTCTCTCCCCCTCTGGCCGCCACCAGATGGGATCTGGGGGGCTGGCCGCCACCCCCTTGGGGTGGGAAACCCTAAAGGGGCGCAGCCCTCCTCTCCCCTATAAATAGTGAGGCCTAGGGGCTGCCCGAGAGACACACACAGAATACACGTGATTCGATCTCGCCTTTGGTTGCAGCCCTCTCCTCTCTCCCAAGTACTCCTCCTCTCCCGTGGTGCTTAGCGAAGCCTGCTGGATTGCCACACTCATCCACCACCACCACGCCGTTGTGCTGCTGCTGGATGGAGTCTTCCTCAACCTCTCCTCTCTCCTTGCTGGATCAAGGCGTGGGAGACATCGTCGGGCTGTCACGTGTGTTGAACGCGGAGGTGCCGTATGTTCGCACTTGATCATCGGTGATTTGAATCACGACGAGTGCGACTCCATCAACCCCGTTCACTTGAACGCTTCCGCTTAGCGATCTACAAGGGTATGTAGATGCACTCTCTTTCTACTCGTTGCTGGTCTCTCCATAGATAGATCTTGGTGACACGTAGGAAATTTTTTTTTTGAATTTCTGCTACGTTCCCCAACAGTGGCATCATGAGCTAGGTCTATTGCGTAGATTCTTTGCACGAGTAGAACACAAAGTAGTTGTGGGCGTTGATGTTGTTTCAATATGCTTACCGTTACTAGTCCAATCTTGTTTCGACGGTATTGTGGGATGAAGCGGCCCGGACCGACCTTACACGCATTTCCTTCGTGAGACAGAGTTCCACTGATTGACATGCACTTCGTGCATAAGGTGGCTAGCGGTGCCGCCTCTCCCACTTTAGTCGGAACGGATTCGATGAAAAGGGTCCTTATGAAGGGTAAATAGCAATTGGCATATCACGTTGTGGTGTTGCGTAGGTAAGAAACGTTCTTGCTAGAAACCCATAGCAGCCACGTAAAACATGCAACAACAATTAGAGGACGTCTAACTTGTTTTTGCAGGGTATGCTATGTGATGTGATATGGCCAAGATGAATGTGATGAATGATATGTGATGTATGAGATTGATCATGTTCTTGTAATAGGATTCACGACTTGCATGTCGATGAGTATGACAACCGGCAGGAGCCATAGGAGTTGTCTTAATTTATTGTATGACCTGCGTGTCATTTAAAAACGCCATGTAAATTACTTTACTTTATTGCTAAACGCGTTAGCCATAGAAGTAGAAGTAGTCGTTGGCGTGACAACTTCATGGAGACACGATGATGGAGATCATGTTGATGGAGATCATGGTGTCATGCCGGTGACGATGATGATCATGGAGCCCTGAAGATGGAGATCAAGAGGAGCAAAATGATATTGGCCATATCATGTCACTATTTGATTGCATGTGATGTTTATCATGTTTATGCATCTTGTTTACTTAGGACGACGGTAGTAAATAAGATGATCCCTTACAAAATTTCAAGAAGTGTTCTCCCCGATGTGCACCGTTGCTACGGTTAAATCGCTTCTAAGCACCACGTGATGATCGGGTGTGATGGATTCTTACGTTCACATACAACGGGTGTAAGACAGTTTTACACAAATAAAACACTTGGGGTTAACTTGACGAGCCTAGCATGTGCGGACATGGCCTCGGAACACGAGACCGAAAGGTCGAGCATGAGTCGTATAGTAGATACGATCAACATGAAGATGTTCACCGATGAGACTAGTCCGTCTCACGTGATGATCGGACACGGCCTAGTTGACTCGGATCATGTAATCACTTAGATAACCAGAGGGATGTCTATCTGAGTGGGAGTTCATAAGATGAACTTAATTATCCTGAACATAGTCAAAAGATCTTTGCAAATTATGTCGTGGCTCGCGCTTTAGTTCCACTGTTTAGATATGTTCCTAGAGAAAATATAGTTGAAAGTTGACGATGGCGATTATGCGGACAGTAGAAAGCTTATGTCCTTAATGCACCGCTCAGTGTGCTGAACCCCAAACATCGTCTGTGGATGTTGCGAACATCGGACATACACGTTTTGATAACTACGTGATAGTTCAGTTAAATGGTTTAGAGTTGGGGCACCAAAGACGTTTTCGAAACGTCACGGAACATATGAGATGTTTCGAGGGCTGAAATTGAGATTTCAGGCTCGTGCCCACGTCAAGAGGTATGAGACCTCCGATGATTTTCTTAGCCTGCAAACTAAGGGGGGAAAGCTCAATCGTTGAGCTTGTACTCAGATTGTCTGAGTGCAACAATCACTTGAATCGAGTGGGATTTGATCTTCCAGATGAGATAGTGATGTTTCTCCAAAGTGATAGCCACCAAGCTGCTAGAGCTTCGTGATGAACTATAACATATCAGGGATAGATATGATGATCCTTGAGGTATTCACGATGTTTGACACCGCGAAAGTAGAAATCAAGAAGAAGCATCAATTGTTGATGGTTGGTGAAACCACTAGTTTCTAGAAGGGCAAGGGCAAGAAGGGATACTTCATGAAACGGCAAATCAGCTGCTGCTCCAGTGAAGAAACCCAAGGTTGAACCCAAACCCGAGACTAAGTGCTTCGTGATAAGGGAATAGTCACTAGAGCGGAATTACCCTAGATACTTGGTAGATGAGAAGGTGGCAAGGTCGATAGAAGTATATTGATATACATTATGTTAATGTGTATTTTACTAGTACTCCTAGTAGCACCAGGTATTAGATACCGGTTCGGTTACTAAGTGTTAGTAACTCGAAATAAAAGCTACGGAATATACGGAGACTAGCTAAAGGTGAGCTGACGATATATGTTGGAAGTGTTTCCAAGGTTGATGTGATCAAGCATCGCACGCTCCCTCTACCATCGAGATTTGGTGTTTGCGTTGAGCATAGACATTTTTGGATTATGTCTATCGCAATACAATTATTCATTTAAGGAGAATAATGGTTACTCTATTTATTTGAATAATACCTTCAATGGTCTTGCACCTAAAGGAATGGTTTATTGAATCTCGATCGTAGTGATACACATTTTCATGCCAAAAGGATATAAGATAGTAATGATAGTACCACTTACTTGTGGCACTGCCATGTAAGTCATATTGGTATAAAACGCATGAAGAAGCTCCATGTTGATGGATCTTTGGACTCACTCGTTTTTGAAAAGTTTGAGACATGCGAACCATGTCTATTGGTGCATATGCATGAAGAAACTTTATGCAGATGGATCGTTTGGACTCACTTGATTTTGAATCACTTGAGATATGCAAATCATACCACATAGGCAAGATGACTAAAAAAAGCCTCGTTTTTCAGTAAAATGGAACAAGATAGCAACTTGTTGGAAGTAACACATTTTGATGTGTGCAGTCCAATGAGTGCTGAGGCATGCAGTGAATATCGTTATATTCTTACTTCACAGATGATTCGAGTAGATGTAGAGTATATTTACTTGATGAAACACAAGTCTGAATTATTGAATGGTTCAAGTAAATTCAGAGTGAAGTTGAAGTTCATCGTGACAAGAGGATGAAGTGTCTATGATATGATCATAAAGATGAGTATCTGAGTTACGAGTTTGGCACACAATTAAGACATTGTGGAAATGTTTCACAATTAATACCGCCTGGAACACCATAGTTTGATGGTGTGTCCGAACATCATAGTTGCACCCTATTGGATATGGTGCGTACCATGATGTCTCTTGTCGAATTACCACTATCGTTCATGGGTTAGGCATTAGAGACAACCACATTCACTTTAAATAGGGCACCACGTAATTCCGTTGAGATGACACCGTATGAACTATGGTTTAGAGAAACCTAAGTCGTCGTTTCTTAAAGGTTTGGGGCTGCGGCGCTTATGTGAAAAAGTTTCAGTTGATAAGCTCGAACCCAAAGCGGATTAAATGCATCTTCATAGGATACCCAAAACAGTTGGGCATACCTCCTAATTCAGATCCGAAAACAATAGGGATTGTTTCTTGAATCGGGTCCTTTCTCGAGGAAAAGTTTGTCTCGGAAAGTTGAGTGGGAGGATGGTGGAGACTTGATGAGGTTATTGAACCGTCACTTCAACTACTGTGTAGCGGGGCATAGGAAGTTGTTCCTGTGGCACCTACACCAATTGAAGTGGAAGCTTATGATAGTGATCATGAAACTTCGGATCAAGTCACTACCGTACCTCGTAGGGTGACAAGGATGCGTACTGCTTAAGAGTGGTACAGTAATCCTGTCTTGAAGGTCATGTTGCTGGACAACAATGAACCTACGAGCTATGGAGAAGCGATGGTAGGCCCGAATTCCGACAAATGGTTAGAAGCCATAAAATCCGAGATAGGATCCATGTATCAGAACAAAGCATGGACTTTGGTGGACTTGCCCAATGATCGGCAAGCCATTGAGATAAATGGATTTTTTAAGAAGAAGACGGACGTGGAAGGTAATGTCACCGTTTGTGAAGCTCGACTTGTGGCGAAGAGTTTTTTTTTCACAAGTTCAAGGAGTTGACTACAATGAGATTTTCTCATTCGTAGCGATGCTTAAGTCCGTCGGAATCATGTTAGCATTAGCTGCATTTATGAAATCTGGCAAATGGATGTCAAAATGAGTTTCCTTACTAGTCTTCGTAAGGAAAGGTTGTATGTGATACAATCCGAAAGGTTTTGTCGATCCTAAGGATGCTAAAAGGTATGCTAGCTCCAGCGATCCTTCTAAGGACTGGAGTAAGCATCTCGGAGTTGGAATATGTACTTTGATAAGATGATCAAAGACTTTGGGTTTATACAAATTTATGAGAAACTTGTATTTCCAAAGAAGTGAGTGGGAGCACTATAGAATTTCTGGTGAGTATATGTTATTGACATATTGTTGATCAGAAATGATGTAGAATTTCTGGAAAGCATATAGGGTTATTTGAAAAGTGTTTTTCAATGGAAAACCTGAATTAGGCTACTTGAATAATAAGCATCAAGATCTATAAGATAGATCAAAATGCTTAATAGTACTTTCAAATGAGCACGTACCTTGACATGATCTTGAAGGAGTTCAAGATGGATCAGTCAAAGAAGAAGTTCTTGCCTGAGATGTAAGGTATGAAGTTAAGACTTAAAAGCTCGACCACGGCAGAAGAGAGAGAAAGGACGAAGGTCGTCCCCTATGCTTTATACATAGGCTCTACAGTATGCTATGCTGTGTACCGCACTGAAGTGTGCCTTGCCATGAGTCACTCATAGGTACAAGAATGATCCACGAATGGATCATTGGACAGCGATCAAAATTGTCCTTGGAGTAAATAAGGACATGTTTCTCGATTATGGAGGTGATAAAGAGTTCGCGTAAAGGATTACGTCGATGCAAGCTTTAACACCTATCCGAGTGACTCGAGTAGCAAACCGGATACGATAGTGGAGCAGTCATTTGGAATAGCTCCAAATAGGCGTGGTAGCTACATCTAGGAGATGACATAGAGATTTGTAAAGCACACACGGATCTGAAAGGTTCGCACCGTTGACTAAAACCTCTCTCACAAGCAAAACATGATCAAACCCCGTAACTCATTTGATGATGTTGGTCACATGGCGATGTGACTGTCAATGTTAATCACATGGCGATGTGAACTAGATTATTGACTCTAGTGCAAGTGGGAGACTGTTGGAAATATGCCCTAGAGGCAATAATAAAAGTATTATTATATTTCCTTGTTCATGATAATTGTCTTTTATTCATGCTATAAGCAGTATTATCCGGAAATCGTAATACACGTGTGAATACATAGACCACAATATGTCCCTAGTGAGCCTCTAGTTGACTAGCTCGTTGTGATCAACAGATAGTCATGGTTTCTGACTATGGACATTGGATGTCGTTGATAACGGGATCACATCATTAGGAGAATGATGTGATGGACAAGACCCAATCCTAAGCATAGCACAAAGATCGTAGTTCGTTTGCTAGAGCTTTTCCAATGTCAAGTATCTCTTCCTTAGACCATGAGATCGTGTAACTCCGGATACCGTAGGAGTGCTTTGGGTGTATCAAACGTCACAACGTAATCGGGTGACTATAAAGGTGCATTACGGTATCTCCGAAAGTGTCATTGGGTTGACACGGATCGAGATCGATTTGTCACTCCGTAAACGGAGAGGTATCTCTGGGCCCACTCGGTAGTACATCATCATAATGTGCACAATGTGACCAAGGGGTTGATCACGGATGATGTGTTGCGGAACGAGTAAAGAGACTTGCGATAACGAGATTGAACAAGGTATCGGTATACCGACGATCGAATCTCGGGCAAGTGAAATACCGCTAGACAAAGGGAATTGTATACGGATCGACCGAGTCCTTGACATCGTGGTTCATCCGATGAGATCATCGTGGAACATGTGGGAGCCAACATGGGTATCCAGATCCCGCTGTTGGTTATTGATCGGAGAACGTCTCGGTCATGTCTACATGTCTCCCGAACCCGTAGGGTCTACACACTTAAGGTTCGATGACGCTAGGGTTATAAAGGAAGCTTGTATGTGGTTACCGAATGTTGTTCGGAGTCCCGGATGAGATCCCGGACGTCACGAGGAGTTCCGGAATGGTCCGGAGGTAAAGATTTATATATGGGAAGTCCTGTTTTGGTCACCGAAAAGTTTGGGGTTTATCGATAACGTCTGGGACCACCGGAGGGTCCTGGGTCCACCAAGTGGGGCCACCTGCCCCAGAAGGCTGCGTGGGCCAAGTGTGGGAGGGGACCAGCCCCTAGGTGGGCTGGGGCGCCCCCCACCAAGGCCCAAGGCGTGGGAAGTGGGGAAGGGGGCAAACCCTAGGGCAGATGGGCCCTAAGGCCCACCCTGGGTGCGCCTCCCCCTCTCTCCCCCTCTGGCCGCCACCAGATGGGATCTGGGGGGCTGGCCGCCGCCCCTTGGGGTGGGAAACCCTAAAGGGGGCGCAGCCCTCCTCTCCCCTATAAATAGTGAGGCCTAGGGGCTGCCCAGAGACACACAGAATACACGTGATTCGATCTCTGCCTTTGGTTGCAGCCCTCTCCTCTCTCCCAAGTACTCCTCCTCTCCCGTGGTGCTTAGCGAAGCCCTGCTGGATTGCCACACTCATCCACCACCACCACGCCGTTGTGCTGCTGCTGGATGGAGTCTTCCTCAACCTCTCCCTCTCTCCTTGCTGGATCAAGGCGTGGGAGACATCGTCGGCTGTCACGTGTGTTGAACGCGGAGGTGCCGTATGTTCGCACTTGATCATCGGTGATTTGAATCACGACGAGTGCGACTCCATCAACCCCGTTCACTTGAACGCTTCCGCTTAGCGATCTACAAGGGTATGTAGATGCACTCTCTTTCTACTCGTTGCTGGTCTCTCCATAGATAGATCTTGGTGACACGTAGGAAATTTTTTTTTTGAATTTCTGCTACGTTCCCCAACAATAGAACACCGTCGAAATCCGTTGAGACGACACCTTATGAACTGTGGTTTAGCAAGAAACCAAAGTTGTCGTTTCTTAAAGTTTGGGGATGCGATGCTTATGTGAAAAAGCTTCAACCTGATAAGCTCGAACCCAAATCGGAGAAATGTGTCTTCATAGGATACCCAAAGGAAACAGTTGGGTACACCTTCTATCACAGATCCGAAGGCAAGACATTCGTTGCTAAGAATGGATCCTTTCTAGAGAAGGAGTTTCTCTCGAAAGAAGTGAGTGGGAGGAAAGTGGAACTTGATGAGGTAATGATACCTTCTCCCTTACTTGAAAGTAGTTCGTCGCGAAACCGGTTTCGAGACACCTACACCAAGTAGTGAGGAAGTTAATGATGTTGATAATGAAACTTCAGATCAAGTTACTACGTAACCTCGTAGATCAACGAGTAAGATCCGCACTGAGTGGTACGGCGATCCTGTTCGGAAATCATGCTACTAGATCATGATGAACCTACGAACTATGAAGAAGCGATGGTGAGCCCAGATTCCAAAAATGGCTCGAGGCCATGAAATCTGAGATGGGATCCATGTATGAAAACAAAGTATGGACTTTGGTTGACTTGCCCGAGGGTAGGCAAGCAATAGAAAACAAGTGGATCTTCAAGAAGAAGACCGACGCGACGGTAATGTTATCGTTTATAAAGCTCGACTTGTCGCAAAGGGTTTTCGACAAGTTCAAGGGGTTGACTACGATGAGACCTTCTCACCCGTAGCGATGCTTAAGTCCGTCCGAATCATGTTAGCGATTGCGCATTTTATGATTATGAAATTTGGCAAATGGATGTAAAGACGCATTCTGAATGGATTTACGGAAGAAGAGTTGTATATGATGCAACCGAAGGTTTTATCGATCCAAAGGGAGCTAACAAAGTGTGCAAGCTCCAGCGATCCATCTATGGACTGGTGCAAGCATCTCGGAGTTGGAATAAACGCTTTGATAGTGTGATCAAAGCATTTGGGTTTGTACTGCACTTTTGGGGAAGCTCAGATTTACAAGAAAGTGAGTGGGAGCTCAGTAGCATTTACGATATTATATGTAGATGACATATTGCTGATCGGAAATGATATAGAATTCTGGATAGCATAAAGGGATACTTGAATAAGAGTTTTCAATGAAAGACCTCGGTGAAGCTGCTTACATATTGGGCATTAAGATCTATAGAGATAGATCAAGACGCTTAATTGGACTTTCACAAAGCACATACCTTGACAAAATTTTGAAGAAGTTCAAAATGGATCAAGCAAAGAAAGGGTTCTTGCACGTGTTACAAGGTGTGAAGTTGAGTCGGACTCAATGCCCGACCACCGCAGAAGATAGAGAGAAATGAAAGATGTTCCTATGCTTCAGCCATAGGCTCTATCATGTATGCAATGCTTTGTGTACCGACCTGATGTGTGCCTTGCTATAAGCCTAGCAGGAGGTACCAAAGTAATCCAGAGGATCATCGGACAGCGGTCAAGAACATCCCAAATACGAAAAGGACTAAGGATATGTTTCTCGATATGGAGGTGACAAAGAGCTCATCATAAACGGTTACGTTGATGCAAGCTTTGACATCGATCCGGACGATTCTAAATCGCAGACCGGATACGTATTTACACTAAACGGAGGAGCTGTCGGTTGGTGCAGTTCTAAACAAAGCGTCGTGGCGGGATCTACATGTGAAGCGGAGTACATAGCAGCCGGAAGCAGCTAATGAAGGAGTCTCGATGAAGGAGTTCATATCCGATCTAGGTGTCATACCTAGTGCATCGGGTCCAATGAAAATCTTCTGTGACAATCTTCGAGCAATTGCCTTAGCGAAGGAATCCAGATTTCACAAGAGGACCAAGCACATCAAGAGACGCTTCAATTCCATCCGGGACTTAGTCCGGTGGGAGACATAGAGATTTGCAAGATACATACGGATCTGAATGTTGCGAGACCCGTTGACTAAGCCTCTTCCACGAGCAAAACATGATCGGCACCAAGACTCCATGGGTGTTAGAATCATTACTATATAATCTAGATTATTGACTCTAGTGCAAGTGGGAGATCAAGGAAATATGCCCTAGAGGCAATAATAAAGTTATTATTTATTTCCTTATTTCATGATAAATGTTTATCATTCATGCTAGAATTGTATTAACCGGAAACATGATACATGTGTGAATGCATAGACAAAACAATATGTCACTAGTATGCCTCTACTAGACTAGCTTGTTAATCAAAGATGGTTATGTTTCACGACCATGAACAAAGAGTTGTTATTTGATTAACAAGGTCACATCATTAGTAGAATGATCGATTGACATGACCCATTCCCTTAGCTTAGCACACGATCGTTGAGTATGTTGCTACTGCTTTTATCCATGACTTATACATGTTCCTGTAACTATGAGATTATGCAACTCCGTTTACGGAGGAACACTTTGGTGCTACCAAACGTCACAACGTAATCGGGTGATTATAAAGGAGTACTACAGGTGTCTCCAAAGGCGTATGTTGGGTTGGCGTATTTGAGATTAGGTTTTGTCACTCCGATTGTCGGAGAGGTATCTCTGGGCCCTCTCGGTAATGCACATCATTTGAAGCCTTGCAAGCACTACAACTAATGAGTTAGTTGTGAGATGATGTATTACGGAACGAGTAAAGAGACTTGCCATGAACGAGATTGAACTAGGTATTGGATACCGACGATCGAATCTCGGGCAAGTAACATACCGATGACAAAGGGAACAACGTATGTTGTTATGCGGTCCGACCGATAAAGATCTTCGTAGAATATGTAGGAACCAATATGGGCATCCAGGTCCCGCTGTTGGTTATTGACCGTGAATAGTTCTAGGTCATGTCTACATTGTTCTCGAACCGTAGGGTCCGCACGCTAAGGTTTCGATGATGCTTATTATGAGTTTATGTATTTTGATGTACCAAGAAGTTCGAGTCCCGGATGTGATCACGGACATGACGAGGAGTCTCGAAATGGTCGAGACATAAAGATTGATATATTGGAAGCCTATGTTTGGAGTTCGGAATGGTTCCGGCGAAAACAGAATTTACTGAGAGTACCGGAGGTTACTGGAACCCCGGGGTAAATGGGCCTCGGTGGGCCTCGAGGGAGAAGAGGAGGGCCGGCCAGGGGTGGCAGCGCCCTCCCCCCCAGTCCGAATAGGACAGGGAGGGGGCGGCGCCTCTCCTCTTCCCTCTCCCCCAATCCTATTCCAACTAGGAAGGGGGAGTCCTACTCCCGTGGGAGTAGGACTCCTCCCGCCTTCTAGCTAGGCCGCCGGCCTCCCCTCCCTCCTTTATATACGGGGCAGGGGGCACCTTGAACACACAAGTTAGATCTACGGATCGTTCCTTAGCCGTGTGCGGTGCCCCCTCCACCATATTCCACCTCGGTTATACCGTCATGAAGCTTAGGCGAAGCCTGCGCGGTGAAACATCAAGATCGTCACCACGCCGTCGTCGACGAAACTCTCCTCGACACTCGGCTGGATCGAGTACGAGGGACGCCATCGAGCTGTACGTGTGTCAAGAACTCGGGCGCCGGAGTAACGGCGCCGGATCGGTCGGATCGCGAGGAGAACGTCGACTACTTCCTCTACGTTGTGATCGCTTCGCTTGGGTCTACAAGGGTATGTGGACAACACTCTCCCCTCTCGTTGCTATACATCACCATGATCTTGCGTGTGCGTAGGAAAATTTTGAAATTACTGCGTTCCCCAACACCGCGAGGCGACCGCTCAGCTCGGCAATGACCACGCCAGTCCCGCTGGGTTGCGCCCCGCCCGGCCGACCCAATCGCCGCCCTTGGCGCCGGCTCCGCCTCGGTGGTGCCACCTCCGCCTCCGGCTAGGGCGCTGGCTCCGCCTTCGGCTAGGGTGCCGACTCCGACTCCGGCAGGGCGCTGGCTTCGCCTCCGGCTAGGATGCCGGCTCCGCCTCGGGGGGCGCCTCCTACGCCCTCGGTGCCTATTCCCGTGCCTAGGGCAGTGCCGATGCTGCCACCTAGGGCCGACCCGCCGCTACCACAATGGCCGTGGCCGAGGCAGATGACGGGAGGCCGCGCTGGCTTGGGCCAGGGTTCGACCGGCCACGGGACGGGTGCGTCTGCGGGAGATGACCGTAACCCCCCGCGTGGTCAGTGGGGCGATGATGGGTATGATGCATCTGGTGCTGGTCTGCACCGGGGTTCTTCGTCCACCGGAGGGGGCCGTGGCTATGCTTGGGTGGACAACGACAATGATAACCAGGGTTTCCAAGGACCGCCAGGCAACTTTGTCGAGGGTGCGGCTGGCCCTAATAACCGAGCTTTCCGAGGACGTTTCCGCAGAGGTCGGGGCGGGGACCAGCGGCACCACCCGCCAAGGCATACGAAGACTGCTACCGCGAAAGAGGTGGTTGATGGTGCATTGGATCTACCGCAGGTGGCGGTGGAGACGGTGCAGGATTTGGCTTCAGTCTCTTTGCCGGAGCCCATGCAGACTGGTGATTCTGGTTCTGAGCAAGGTACGGACAAGGCCGAGGGTGACAAGCTGTCCAAGTGGGCGGCTAAAAAGAAGAAGCTCACCTGTTTCCGTTGTGGGGAACCGGGACACTTTTTGGTTCAATGTACTGCGGAGTTATGCGATTTGTGCCGGAAACCTAAACATACAGCTGCCGAGTGTCCTCTGATGTTGGGGCCCAAACCTTCCGTTCAGATATACGGGGTGTGTTGTTCGGAGTTGATGTTTTTTGAGTCTCCCAGTGTGGAATCCTCGGCTCTCGTGGTGGAAACCTCCTTCCCCGGTGTGGTGAAGGTGGTTCATGGACCGTTGACCGAAGCGCAGATCATTCAGCAGTTGAGAGAGCTTGCTCCGGGTAATTTTCAGTGGTCCTTACTTAAGCTCACAGATAATTCTTTTAAAGTGGATTTCCCGTCTAAGGAGGATCAGTTGAGAATCCTCAAGTTCGGTATGAGCAGGGTCACGGGTACTAGTTATGTGTTGCAGTTTGATGAGTGGAAAAAGAAGGATCCACAGGACACGTCGTTGACTCAGATTTGGGTTCGTTCCTCTGGAGCTCCGTCTGCTCCTCTGGACAGCTTCTTGGTGACGTGGAGCCTGGGTTCTTTGATTGGCAAGACTGAGCAAGTGGATATGCAGTTCACACGTGCTCACGGGGTGGCACGTCTACTTGTCAGTGTCGCTAACATTGAGTTACTGCCAGATGTGGTGCCTTGGACACATGCAGGCGTTCTGTATCAGTTGGATGTTGAGTATGAGGATCCTAGTCTTTTCAGTGAGTTTGAGGATGATAATCCCATGGACACTTCTGAGGAAGGAGGCGCTTCGGGGAACCAGGATGATAATGCTAAGAGTGATGATGATAAGGCCAAGGGGCCTTCAGGTCCGTCTGATTCTGGTGACTCTGTTCCTGTTGGGTCCATTGGTACAGTTCCGACTACCACTCTTCAGCTTGGTTCGTTGGGGGCGTTCTCGGCTCCGCCTAGGCTTTGGTGCGACCGGGTCGATTCTGCGAGCCCTATGGTGAGTCTGTGTGTGACGAAGCATGTTGAGGAGGGAGGTGCCACGGGGCAGGAGGCCCTGCCCTCTTCTCTTACCTTTCCCTCGGCTTTAGTCGAGGTGGCTGAGCCGGTGGTCGCGTCTGGAGGTGACGGGCAGGAGGCTCGGCCCTCTGAGCCTCTGTTGCCGTCGGCGCCGAGGGTCTGCTCAGTGCTCACGCCCCTAAGGTCGCCGACTTGCGGAGGAGCGGGCGTGCAGGAGGCCGCCGTCTCCCCTATTGCTGCTTTGGAGGGCAGGCCGGGTGGTCCGGCCGTTTCGTCGCCACACTCCACGGACCGCCCTATGCTGGTATCGCCGGTCTGGGGTCTCGGCGGGACTTCCGTGGATACGCCGAGGGAGCTTTCGTCGTCTCTGCGTAATGTTCCGATGGTCCCGACGCAGGTCACCGCTGTTGGGGGACGGGCAGGAGGCCTTTCCCCTAGCATTGCTTCACGCGAGGAGGTCATCGCTTTCGGCGGGATCCCGGATCTTGTCTCTGTAGGGAGACGGGTCAGTGGGAGACTGCAGGAGCAGCCGGATGTTGATGACATGCAGCTCAGGTGTGCTATGAGGGCGGCCAAGCTGCGTGACGTCGAGACCTCCACTGGTATGTCTGTTAATAAATCAAATTCTATTATGCATTTTACCAATGATGAGATTGTGCACAATGCGAACCAACTAGGAGTATCACTTGGTAATAATGATTTAGAGATTTCTAAGTCTGTTAATGATATGCTTGATTTGGAAGCTGAACGAGCGTTAGAAATGATTGGTAACATAGCTGCCGTTAAGCCTATGAATGAGTCGGAGATTGATGCGCTTGGGGTTAGGGCTCTTGATGGTTTGTGTGCCGATCTTGACCCTACATTACCGGAGACGGAGGAGGAGGAGGAATATGCTTATCCTGAAACCTCTAACCATGATGATGAGTCTGGTGATGGAGGCAGAGCCCGAGTGTGGTGAACCTTCTGTTGTTTGCGTTAAGCCTAAACGGACCTGGAAACGGAAGGTTTATCCAGTGTCGGTTGTGCGTAGAAGTGCTAGGATCCGTACCTCTAAAAAATTTCATGATGAAATATGAGAGGCATTTTTTGGAATAGCAGAGGTCTTAAAGACTTGGCTAAAAGAAGGTTTCTAGCGGATGCTTCTCTTGAACATCATTTAGACTTTATTGCTTTGTCGGAGACTGGGCGAGGCAATTTCACTCCACAATTTCTTAGCACTTTATCTGGGGGGGTAGATTTTGACTGGCATTGCCTCCCTCCTCGTGGAATATCCAGTGGGGTTCTACTTGGGGTTAAGTGTGAAACTTTGGAGGTTCGGAGTGTAGTTTTGGGAGAGTTTGCGGTAAACTTTCGGGTCAGAACTAAAGTCGATGGATTTGATTGGGCTTTGGTGGAGGTCTATGGAGCCGCGCAACTAGAACTCAAGCCAGATTTCTTGGCCGATCTGGTCCGTGTATGCGGTAACGAGCAGCTACCCGTCTTAGTGGGTGGTGATTTCAACATTATTCGAAGAAATGAGGAAAAGAATAATGACAATTTTGATGGCAGATGGTCGTTTATGTTCAATACTATCATTGAAAGCTTGGATCTCAGAGAGATAGAGCTCTCGGGTAGGAAATTCACTTGGGCTAACTCATTATCGGTTCCGACTTTTGAGAAGCTTGACCGTGTTTTAGCTAGTGTCGAATGGGAACAGAAGTTTCCCCTGGTAACGGTGCAGGCGTTGACACGAGGTATCTCGAATCACACACCGCTACTAGTCGACTCGGGGGCTCAAACTCATCTGGGTAATAAGAATATTTTCTTGTTTGAACTTGCATGGTTTGAAAGAGAGGGTTTCCTCGAGTTGTTAGCTAGAGAGTGGGCTAAAGACTCGGGTGGAAGGTCACCCATTGAGCGGTGGTAGTGCAAGATTCGTCATCTTCAAAGGTTCCTTCGTGGATGGGCCAAGCATACGCATGGGATATATAAGGCAGAGAAGGAAAGACTCCTCCTGCTTATTCACACCCTTGAGTTAAAAGCTGAAACCTCTATCTTAGATACCAGTGAGCTGGAGACTAAAATGGAGGTCGAGTTGCGGCTGAAAGAGCTTCTTCGCGAGGAGGAATTGAAATGGGCGTTGCGAGCTAAGGTTCGTAAAATCATCCAAGGCGAGGATAACACTCAATTCTTTCATATGATTGCTAATGGAAAGCATCGTAAGAAGAGAATTTTCCAATTAGAACAAGACGAAGGGACGATAGTTGGTCAGGAAAACCTGAAAGTTTACATTACCAACTATTATAAGCAGTTGTTTGGACCTCTGGAAGAAAATTTTGTGTCTTTGGATGAGTCAAGGGTTGAGGATGTTCCTCAACTTGAGACGGACGAGAATGAGATTTTGACTGCTCCCTTTACGGAGAAAGAGGTGTTTGAGGCCATTGCACAAATGAAAAACAATAAGGCGCCAGGACCGGATGGGTTTCCGGCGGAGTTTTACAAAAAGTGCTGGCACTTCATTAAGGGAGACCTGATGCCGATGTTTCATGAGTTTTTCAATGGTCAGCTTCATTTGTTCAAGCTGAATTTTGGAACGATAACTCTTCTTCCTAAGAAGACAGAGGCTATTCGCATTGAGCAGTTCAGGCCTATATGTTTGCTTAATGTCAGTTTCAAAATCTTCACCAAGGTTGGGACGAACAGACTTACGCAGATTGCGCATTCAGTTGTGCAACCGTCCCAGACTGCTTTCATGCCAGATAGAAATATCCTTGAAGGGGTGGTCGTCTTGCATGAAACGCTCCATGAGATCCACTCAGAAAAACTAGATGGTGTGGTTTTTAAAGTGGATTTCGAAAAAGCATACGATAACGTTTCCTTCAACAAGCTTTGCGTATGAAAGGATTTGACACGGCCTGGAGAAACCAGATTGAGTCCATTACGCAAAAAGGGAGTGTAGGGATTAAAGTGAATGACGATATAGGTCACTATTTCCGGACACACAAAGGGTTAAGGCAAGGAGATCCCATGTTACCGATTCTATTCAACATAGTGGTTGATATGCCAACTATTTTAATAGGACGGGCTAAGGATGCGGGGCAGGTAGGTGGCCTGGTTCCGCACCTAGTTGATGGCGGTATATCCATATTACAGTATGCTGATGATACTATCATCTTTATGGAGCATGACTTGGCGAAAGCGAGAAACGTGAAGCTTGTGTTATGCTTATTTGAACAATTGTCCGGGCTCAAAATTAACTTCCACAAGAGCAAATTGTTCTATTTTGGAAGAGCTAATGATGACCAGGAGGCGTATAAGCAATTGTTCGGATGTGAATTTGGTTCGTTACCGTCATGTACTTAGGTATACCCATTCATCATCGTAAGCTGACTAACAAGGAGTGGAAGTGCATCGAGGATCGGTTTGAAAAGAAAATGAGCTGTTGGAAAGGGAAGCTCATGTCATATGGAGGGCGATTAATTCTGATTAATTCGGTCCTCACCAGTATGCCTATGTTTCTCCTATCCTTTTTTGAGGTCCCGATGGGGGTCAGGAAGAGGTTAGACTTTTATCAATCTCGATTCTTTTGGCAGAATGATGAGCTTAAACGAAAGTATAGGCTTGCAAAATGGGACATCATCTGTAGGCCGAAGGACCAAGGGGGTCTAGGAATTGAAAATCTGGATGTCAAGAACAGATGTCTCCTCAGCAAGTGGCTATTCAAACTTTCGTCCGAGACGGAGGCTACTTGGGCTCAGATTTTGCGAAATAAGTATCTTCAGTCTAAAACATTGGCATAGGTAACTGTGAGACCGACTGACTCACCATTTTGGAAAGGGTTGATGAGAGTCAAGCCACTCTTTTTCAACAGGGCAAGATTCTTAGTCGGAAATGGAGCTAATACGAGGTTCTGGGAGGATACGTGGCTTGGGAAGACGCCCCTTGCACTTTAATATCCTACTCTGTACAACGTTGTTCAACGTCGAGAAGCTTACGTTGCAAACGTTTTACAATCCACTCCCCTCAATATTAGTTTCAGAGGACGCTAGTTGGCAATCATTGGGAGGCCTAGCTTCATCTTGTAAGACGGTTGATGGATGTCCAGTTGTCTCAACAGCCAGATCGGTTGTATTGGAAACTGACTAAGGACGGTGTGTTCTCGGTCAAATCCATGTATCTCGATGTCATAAATTCTAGTGTCAATCCCTCCTCGAAGCACATTTGGAAAGTAAAGGTACCTTTGCGAATAAAAGTGTTTATGTGGTTCGTGCATAAACAAGTCATTTTGACAAAGGATAATCTGGCAAAACGCAATTGGATGGGTTCTGCTAGGTGTAGTTTTTGTGGCCATAACGAAACTATCAAACACCTCTTTCTAGATTGTCCGTTGGCTAAGATTCTTTGGCGTTCGATTCATATTGCTTTTAATATTACTCCACCCACCTCCATCAACATGTTATTTGGAACGTGGCTTGATGGGGTTGACTCAGATATAGCGAGGCACATTCGTGTTGGAGTTTGTGCCTTATTATGGGCGATGCAGAACTGCAGAAATGATTTGGTTTTAACGGATCAACGAACATTCACTTTTTGCAGGTTATCTTCAGGGCCACAGCATTGATCCGTATGTGGTCACTACTCACTCCGACGGAGGCCAGGGGCGTTTGGCTACTGCGTCTATCCGATGGGAGATGGTAGTTCGGGTTATTTTCAACTGGTTTGGATGGCGGTCATGTAATAGGATAGGCATGTAGTGCTTCTATTTTATTTGCCAGCCGGTTGTGGCTTTCGATTAGGCTCTTATGAGCGTTTTTGTTTTATTTCTTACTTCGAGACTTGGAGAATTTGTTGTTGGATTCTTATTAATAATATGAGCCATATGCAGAGGCTGGGGTAAAACCCCTTTTCGAAAAAAAGTTTCGAGTACGCGAGCAGTTGCTGTTGGGCTCACAGACAGATGCAACAGCTGCTCACTCTAGGCCGTAATCCTCGCCAAAGTATTTGTCGACCAGCGCATTGGCCATGTTCCTCATCGCCTCGTTCTCGTGGAACTGGAACCTCTCCATGGCCTCGATGCCGTCCCCCCTCTCCACAAGCTGTGGACCCTGTCCATTGGGATACCCCCTCATCACCTGCAAAGATGGTAGCATGTAAGCTCTCTCCCGTGGCTTATGGCTACATAAGTGTAGGATTATTGTCTTCAAATTTCTCTTATTCCACAATAATGTATTATAGAATGTCAATAGGCTTGGCCTTGCATCATTGCAAAACATCGTATGTAAATACTATACAACATATATAGAGTACTACATCATCGGTAATTAATATGGACCAGAGGGAGTAACAATGAAGCTAAGTACTACCAAAATCAACCCAGACGCTATAATCTAGTTTTTCTGTTTCCCAAAATTGTCTTGCTTCTTCACCGCTTTGTCCCAGTTTATAACTCCACATGTTTGTCACGTAGGTTTCATCTCTCACAGCAGGCCACGTGCACTCCTGCTTGGGCACAAATGCGAGTTCGCCGTCATGTTGAACAAGGTCAGCAGGGATGGTCTCGGGCCAATCAAAGAGCCTGGGGAGGAAGATCCTGTCCCGCATCCACCTGGCGCCGGTCTTCTTCATCGTCGTCGTGAGCGTGCCGGTGAACAGGACGCTGCCCTCCAGGATCTCCACCTTCTCCCACTCCATGGTGTGCTCGTTGAGCTTGACGACGTTGACCGGCGGCCCACGGAGGCCGACCAGGACGGCCATGAGCTCGTCTTGGCCGGACTCGACGAGGTAGCTGTCTTCGCATTCGAACCCGAAGCTCCGGGGCTTCTCCAGTATCTCAAACCCTTGGTCGTGCATGCGCTGGTCGTACACCGCTAGCCTCCCGTCCTGTCCCAGCAGGTCGAGCAACCCGCCGTGGAAGACCGGGTTACAGCTCGGCGACGGCACAAACGTCGGTCCAAATTCATACGGGGTGAAGTCCCAGTCGGTCCACCCGCCATCACCGTTTCTGACCGAGAGCGCGGCCTGCAGCCGCAGGAACATGACCGCGCTGACACCGACCATCCTGCCCGCGCCGTCGCCGCCGTCGTAGACGACGAAGTCGAACCCGACTTGATCGACCGGCGGCATGTCGTGGGCGACGCCCGTCCCGAGATCGACGTTGCGGACAAGGTGCGGCAGGGCCAGCGTGAGGTGCCGTCCCGCGGCGCCGCAGATCTTGGCGCCCGGCGCGTCTAGCGTGGCGGCGAGCTCGAAGCTCTTGTCGAAGTAGGGGCTGTAGAAGCGCGCGTTGGTGGAGCCGGCGCTGGCGGCGTTGAGCAGGAGAGGCGTGACGGACGCCGGGTAGAAGGGCGAGACGGCGGAGCGCCAACGGCTGCACGCCAGGGCGAAGCTGGGGTGGCTGGACCAGCGGAGCCGCCGCAGTATCTCGATGAGCAGGTCCGTCGGGAGAGAGGACCAGTCCCGATCTTGCGACGTCGCCGCCTCCGTCTCGCCGTCGCTCGTGCGAGGCGTGCCCGTCGACATGATCTGCACCGCCTTATGCTACTTTTGTCGAGGTGGACGTGGAGTACGTTATATCCACGTGCATGTACGTAACTCTACTGGTATATTAATTATGGTATATATACGATTCTCCAAAAAAAAATTGTATATCTACAATGTTGGAAAGTGATAGAGTCCAGAAAACGCATGGCTCCTTAATAATTATATAAGCAAACCAAAAGGCACCGTCGATCGTATAGGTGCGTGCGGAGGACGCCGGCGGGAGGCAAACGGCTGCGATAAGCACGCGAAGGTACGCAAGCTAGACTCCGGTGGCCCTTGGGCCTTGGAGATACTTACGGAGCACGCCGGTAGGAGGGACTAGTTTGCGTGTCAAGTTGCGCCGACGAGGCGGCGGTGGCGTTCCATAGTTAGAACTTGTAATAATGTTTCTTTGCCCTGCGTCCGACGTGTTTAGCTACCGCGAAGGGTATGTGTGGAGATGTGTCTTCGTTGATTTTTTTTAAATTCATTCCACGCTGGTCTTTGATGGATCTGCTTAGATCCAATCGACGTTCCTCTTCGACAAATTAATAATTTCTCTGTTTTTATTTACTCCGCGTATTAGTTTCGATCAAAATGAACCTTTCTAAACTTTGACAAAATTAATAGACAAAAATATTAACATATACAACAACAAATCTATACAATTAGATTCATTATTGAATATACTTCCACATCACATAGATTTTCTATGGTAAATATTTATATTCTTTTCTATAAACTTGGTCTAACTTGAGAAAGTTTGATTTCGGTCAACTCTAATAGGTGAAGTAAATAAAAACGGAAGGAGTATATATTCGGCCGGCCCTTGTTTTAGTTGGCGCGCTGCAGGTGTGGTTGCTCCAATCTACGCCTATTTCATTGGTGGCTTTTGTTGTTTTGGTGCAAGTTTTTTATAGGGCTTAGTTGGATGAAGATTTGCGTGATTCCATCATGGGAAGAGTGATGATGGAGGAGCACCTTCAGTTTGATCCAGTGCTTGTAGTCATCGCTAGGTGGATGAGATTGTTATCATTGATTTTCCAAACACCAAGGGGGGGGGGGGCACCTGAATTTTCAGCGAACATATCACACGAACACAAGAAGAACACACCGCTCATGCCACACAAGGTGCAACTCAACCAGAGCACGCAGCCAAAACATCCATGTGACCGCGGCTGTCTATCGAGATCCCGTCATTCCACAACATCGCGTCGTCCCAACAGCAATTGAGGGTGAGGGAGAGGGAGGGCGACACCTGGTCCTGGCCATGGGCAGCGCGGTCCGAACGGCCCGACCCGATGCTGCACCCGGGCCGGGTCCGGGCCTAGATTTTGAGCCCGAAGGCCAGGCCGGGCCGGGCTCAGGCCTAGGTTTTCTACCTCGGGCTTTGGTAAGTCTGGACCGAAGCCCGGCCCAGCCCGGCAGATGGCCAGGTATAGCGACACCCCCTGAAGACGACGACGTTCCTCCGCTTCCACAGATGCCAATAGCAAAGCAACACGAAGGCATTCAGAGTGGCTGCAATTTCGGCTAATCCATTGGATTTTTGTATTGCCATTGCATTTTATCCAATACAGACCGGAGCATTTATCACGAAAAAGACTTTGGTTTAATTAAAGAAAATCAGTACGCATTATGCCATCTGACACGGAGGGTCACATAAAAAGTGGTCCTGCTAACAGCTTAACAAAACACACTGCCACAACCAAAGGTCAGATAAGAAACGATCAATGCTGCTAACGTAGCTATATCTTTCTTTCATGAGCATTGCCTTCTGCTCTATTATTATGCTAATTGACTCATCATGTATGAACATATACAGCCATGAAGGGAACCGAAGACTCAGCTTTGGACCGAAGCTTCGCCCCGCTGCTAATGTTTGGTCACAAGCACCCTGCGCCTCATGGGACCAACGCTGAAGATGACGAGGCCACGAAAAGAGGAGACGACGAGACCGAGAAGAAGGCAGAAGACCCGCTGTTTTTCTACAGCATAAGCAGGAGACGCTCGGTGCGCAAGACTGAGGACGACCTGCGAGACCACTTGTACTGGGCAATGCCGCAAGGCTGGCTGCTCATGGTGCACCCTGGCTCACGCCTGACGTTCCTGTGGAACCCGTTCACGCGCCAGAGAATCGGCCTGCCCCCTGACCTCGAGAAGTTCCTCACGAGGAACCCGGTCAGGTGCGCGCTCTCGCACGAGCCCACGGACCCAGCCTGCGTGGTGCTCGTAGTAAACCGCGCCGACACGGTGCTCTGGTACTGCCGCCCGGGAGCGGGAGCAGCCGCCGAGTGGTCCGAGCACGGCTACTACCAGGCAGATGCAGGCGGCCTGGGCGCCCGCCACAGCCGTGACGACCTCATCCACGGAATGAGCCTCGTGACGGCGGCGGGCGGGAAGTTCTACGCGAGCCTGCTGGGCGCCACCGTGCTGACGCTGGAGTTCTCGCCAGCGGGTCCGGCCTTCGCAGAAACCCCCATCGCCGAGCAGCCATTATATTACCCGATGTACCGCGCGTGGAGCCTTCACCTGCTGGAGTCGCGCGGGGAGCTCTTCAGCGTCTCCTTGTACCACCCGTTGATGGAGCGGTGTGACAAGGTTGCCCAGATCGTCGTCCGCAGGCTCGACCTGCCGGCCAGGGCTTGGGTGGAGGTGGACGCCGTCGGGGGTCGGGCCTTCTTGGTCGACGCCGCCCGTTTCGGCGCGTCGCTCGGCGCGGAAGAGGCCGGTCTCAAGGGGAACTGCGTTTACTATCTGAGGCGCGGAGAGAAGGGGCTGTATGTCTACGACATGGAGCGTGGAACCACTGCCATGCACGACCCTGGTCCGGATTTGCCCGATGATGCCACGGCTTTGATATTGATGCCCGCGGCTTGAAGCTTCTGAAGTTGCTTGTTTTTTTTTTTTTCTGAATGTTGTTTTCTGCATCTTGAAGCTGGGATTCGTTAAATATCGATTTTGCACAAGGACGCACAAGTGCTTATCCCATCTACGTTTTTAAAGCATTTCTCTAGTACTCCTTCCCTCATTTCAGCGACGGTTAATTCTGGATGGAGGTTGTACAATATATAGCTCAAAAACTCAAAATCTTCTCTTCTTATACAGGTCACACTGTACTACGGTAGCTACCCAGCTCACTTCAAGCTTCCAGCTACAACAGACCCATCGCCACAAACATCCATGAGGATGGTCAAGTTACACAGCAACTACGCTACCTCAGACAGTCTTGTATACATTCCACGGTTACAAAAAAGTTGCATTTTACAGTTTGAGTACACGAGCAGCTGCTGCTGGGTTCACAAACAGATGCAGGATTGGTGGCCGCAGTAGCCGCTCACTCGAGGCCGTAATCCTCGCCAAAGTATTTGTCGACCAGCCCATTGGCCATGTTCCTCATCGCCTCGTTCTCGTGGAACTGGAACCTCTCCATGGCCTCGATGCCGTCCCCCCTCTCCACAAGCTGGGGACCCTGTCCATTGGGATACCCCCTCATGACCTGCAAAGATGGTGGTAGTTTTGATATCAATGTAACTGTAGAAACTCGATACACCCAGAGTAACTTGAAGAGACAGTTTACTTTGAAAATTACTAATGATCCGGGTTAGGAAATGAGATGGGGGTAGCTAAAAACGCGGTAAGATTCCCTCACCAGTTCCAGGAACTGAAGTCCAAGCCTTGCGCTCTCTATATCAGCAGACCTAACCAAATTTATGAATCCTGGAAGGGCTCCACCATTTATGATCGAGACTAGATGTTCGGTGATTATGTTCGGGGGCTCAGTACTTCCTGCTGGGACAACACACAGATTGCCCAGGGTGTAAGCTGCTTCCTTACGAATATCAAACTGTGCACTCGTCAGGAGGTGTATCAGCGAAGGCGTCGCCTCACTGGTAAAAATTAATTTCTTGTGCTCAAAGCTGCCTGCTGCTATATTTGACAATGCCCATGAAGCCTCCTACATAAGCAGTCCACAAAACTGAAGCATAAATAAATCAAACGATATAGTATATGTCGGCTAGATGAAGTAAACTTGAAAGCAGACCTTTCTGAGAACCCTATTGTCACTCTTCAAACATTTTATGAGACTTGATAAAGCTTGATCTGAGAACAATATTTAGTTAGTACTTGCAAACTGTACCTCATAATGAATATCATCAGTGCTGTTATGTGACTGGAGACAAAAGGATGATTGGCTAACCTGTGATACTGTTTCCAACAATTAGGATTGAATCAACCATGTATTCATCCCCGGCTACAAGATTCCCTAAACCACGAAGCACCTGATTTAACGTAGAAGTGTCAATTTGCCTGTGTTGTGAAATCACATACACTGCCCCACAGTAACATCATACACATTATTGGATATTTATGAAAAGTGCAGAAATCTACAATAACTGAGAAATATACTTGGAAAAGCTATATATTAATTGCAAATCATAACAATACGCCTCCTAATAAAAGCATGCCTTTCTATAGACAGTACCTGCTCATTATTACATTGGTTATCAAATTGACACATACTCTACACAGGGTTATGAAAATTTGTAGTTTGAACTATGATCTGTTCCTCTCAAAAGATATGGTCAGTTTTCTTGGTTCTATTAAAGTACAATGAAAATTGTCAGCAATAAGCATTTCCAGGGAAAGCACCGAAATTGTTAATAACAGAAAGGGACACTATGAGACCGAGAGTGAGAAACAAATAGACAATACCGGAATGAGCAACTGCAAGTTCTCAGATGCCAGCAGGCGTCCAATCAGCAACTGAGGCACATGACTTCGTACTATTAAGCTGATAGCTTTTTCTGAAAGTGCTGAAAGATATACCACTACCCATGCCACCTCAGTTGCTAACTCTTCGTCCCTGAAAGATCACTTAACTCATCAGTGGCAGTAATGAGCAAAACCATGCATGTCACTCTGATAAACTTTAGTAAATGTTTCAATGTCATTTATGCATCTCAGAAATACCATGAAATATAATCAGGACTAAACAATTGCACAAGAAGAAGAGTAGCAAGTGTCCAGTAAATACAACTTGGCACACTATCTAGGTTACTGACTAATGAAGAGATTGAAAGGAAGTACTGCTACATGAATATATAATGAACATACAGTGAAGACATGTCAGAAAGCACAGGTCAGTGAATTTGAACAGTGTTCTTTATGTAACTGTAAGAAGTAAGAATAAAGACTGGAACCATTTGTAATGAGTAAGAAGCAAATCCTCGAATATTAGAAACTCATAAATGTACAGTAAAAGAATTAATAAAAATTCAATGCAAAATAGAAAGATGTCCATTAAGAGACATACGCCTTCTCCAAGTTCCTTATGATCGCATTTAGCACACCATCGATGTTAATAAGCTCATACGCAGCCTTGGGATCAGGCCCCTGGATTATAAGAGAACAGACATGACACTATAAGAGAACAGATGTTTGACACTATAGTAAAATGATGCTTCATGAACAGCTACATGCATATGTACCAGTCTGAAAGTGATAAAAACTGTTAAGCAGAAGGAAGAGAAAATGAGTGAGCGAGGGATTCAGCTTCTAAAAACCTCATAAGGTACGCAAGCCATGAAATATTTTGAATACCGCTTGAAATTTGGCTGACATGAAATACAGCTTAAACTTAAGGCTTTCACCAGAAAACTAGCCATGTACAGGGGTGCGTGGAAGCTTGCTATCCATGTGCCAGAACCACGAGTTGGTTGCGAGATCTTATGGGTTTCAGCTCTAGCCTACCCCAGAAACCTCTTCCTTAATATATCTGACGAAAGGACCTTAGCTTGCTATCACATTAAGCTTAGCTTAAGCAATCCTAATTCCTAATTAGGGCCTACTTTAAGCTTGTGCTGAAGCACTCCTGAGCCATGAATAAGAACTTGAAAATAGATAACTGCTGAACTCTGGCATAAGAAACTTGAGACTCATACAGTCAAAGCAAGAGATATAACCTTGATGAGATTTGACAATGCCCAAGCAGCAGTTCTTGCTGTAGAACCCTTGCTTGATAGCATTAGGCGGGCAAGAGGCCACAAAGCACCCTGTGCGATTAATGTGCTTCTCAGGTCTGCTCCTTCACCAGCAACATTACCGATGGCCCATGCACATTGCTCAGCAACAAGCGTGGAGCTCTTCTCTAACAAAATAGATCAGGAAACATTTTAATATAAGGAAAGCTCCAACTCCAACTGAACTGCAAATGTCTACCTAGCCAATGTTTGTGAGAAATGTGCATTACATAGGACCAGAGATTAATATATATTCCTATTGGGGATAAAAAAAACATTGTCTACTCCTAACCAACAAAATGGAGAAAACGAACCGCCAAGGTGAGCAACAAGCAATGGTAATGCGGGCAGCACGGATTTTGTTTCTTCTGGCTCCCCAGCTGCTATGTTCGTAAGGCACCAAGCAGCCTCTAGCAACTGCAATAAAAGCATCAATAATCTTCATAAGACATAGTTCATACGAGTACAGAAAAACAGATGCAATGCTAACAATGAACATATCTAACTGTATAACAGTAAATAGAAAGTATAGAAGTTGTTTTCCAGGTAATGTGGAAAGCTGGAGTCGGTATTTTTCCAGTGCAAAATGGTCAACCTGTTCATCTGAAGACCCAAAGGACATATACTGCACTAAAAGAGGAACTGCCCCAGCTTTAATTGCTACTTGAATGGGAGGTACTTCAGACTGTGACAACACGCGTCTCACTGCACGAAGTGCCTCTATCTTCTTCTTCTGGGCCCCCTTTCCCCTAAGAAGCATAAAAAGGTTGCAAAATACATGCCATAAAGTTTTCTCATATAAATAACTATAATCCAGAGTGTAAATTTTCTCCAAAATCCACAAGTGCTTAAACCAAACCTTACAACTTAAAGATGTGTATCCTCAGAGGGGAAAAACACTAAGCCAGGTAAAAAAAAACAGAACCTCCAACATACTAAGGTCGCATTTGGTAGTGTAAATCATAATGATGGCAGCATATATTTCTGGAATCCAATATAATGAGATGTGTAAGGGGTAACGAAAATTCTTCTCCCCACGCAAATAGGCAAATATTACAAGATGAATTGTGATCTCCAGCAAATGGAATATCCAAGAAGAACCACAAACCTAACAACTAGTTAGAGGCAGTGGGTTTCTTTGCATCGCATAAGAAGAAGAAAAAAGATAGGCGGCACATACTGGCTTGACAAGGCTGATTTCAATTCCTCAACAGCTTGAGCAGTTCTTGTTTCAAGATCTGCTTTCTCATCAATAACCATATCACCATCTTCAATTGTAGCCTCATCGCTGCCAGAAAGTGGGGCACGGCACACACGCTTTGCACGCATTAAGGCTTCTCTTCTTTCCTTTCCTATTGCTATAGCCTGTTCACGCCTCCGGCTAGCTGCCGTATTGTGCACTGCAACCAGACTTCCAACCAATTAAAGACTATAATGAGTAATAACTAAAACACTCTAGCAGCAAGCTCCCATACAAATATGTTGGACCTTCTATAGTTGTCACGAGTGATTAGTCCGCGTCGACACATAATTAACCTATGATTTACACCAGATAAATTTTCATGGTAGTTTGGCAAATCACAGAGAAGATTTAAGTGCACTTGTAAAGCTAGAACACTAGAAAAATTAACACCGTTTTCGTGGCAGCAAACACGACACTACAATGAAGCTGATAAAGTTTCGCTCTTATAAATTGTTCAAACCTTAATCATAGAGCGCGAACGTTTGGAGCGCCATCGGTGGGCACGACGGTCTCTACTCCACAAAATCGGTTGCGTGGGTCGTGCGAAAACCATGCCGATGACTTCGTGCTATGACGCGACCGATGCATGCATCGAGCGGTCACACCGTCATGCCGTAGTGGTGCCCTTGTTCAAAACTCCTATAATTGGCCATCTAACTTGCAGAAGTGTACTTCAAGTTGCTGCCTAGGTTTCGGTCCCAATTCACAACATGCCAAATTGATGTTTGTCCAATTCTAGCCTGCTCAGTTTTAGATACACCAACCAGAATCCAAGAGGGTTTCTAGGCAGTAGGCCGATAAGACAGTACTAGTACCAGCTTACTGTTAAACCTTCTAACCGGCTCGACCTAGCGCTGCTCGAAACCATGCCGGCGAGATGCTTCTTGCCCAGGAAGGCAAGAGACACTTCGCGCTCGCCGCTCCTATCCCCGCAATCAAAGCGACTTCCGGGCTTGCTTAGGAGACTATTAGGGCTTTCCCCACCGCCGCGCGCGAACTGTTCGACGGAATTCCAGAGGCACGGCGAGGTAAGCAAAGAGGAGGAGGAGAGTGTTGGAGTGGGGACCTGAGGATTTGATGGCGTAGCGGTGGCTCTGGAGCGAAGAAGCCGGCGAGCCGGTGGTGTTGCCGTCGGCCATCGTTTACGGCGGCGGAGCTCGACGACTGCGAGGCTCGGTGATGATAGGAACGGACCAAACCGGGGACGGGGCGGAGACTAAGCAAGACCGTACGGTGGGCCGGGTTCGAGATAGTTCAGTTTTATCGTGCAGACCGTGCACCCTGGGCTAGGCCCATAAGTCTAAGGCCTATTGTGCGAAACCAGCGCTCGCACGTGTATGGTTAGGCAGGCCGCCGCCTATTAAGGCCTTGTTCGGTTCCACAGGGTTTCAAGGTGTTTGGAGCAGATTGGCAGGGATTAAATCCCCACAAGTCAAAATCCACATCAAACCCCTCCAATCCTCTCCAATCCCCTTGTGGTGGGGATTAACCGAACAAGGCCTAACCGTTCTCGCTAGCCACTCGACGGCTTCTTCCCTCGAAAAACGAAAACAAAACTCGACCGCTGCTCTTAGCTTGCATGTCAACCCAGCAGTTACTGGTTCACGTTTCTCAAGAAAAAAAAAGCAGTTACTGGTTCACAGGAATTATACGAAAACAACCCCTTAAAAATGGAATTAAACAAAAAGCAGTTTTTCTCATAGATAAAAATTCATACATCATACATTAAAAAATGTAAAACCGTTCATGAATTTGAAAAAAGTGAACTTTACAAAAAAGTTTAGGAATTTGGAAAATAACATGAATTTTAAAAAATGATCGAGAATTGGAAAAAGGTTCACGAATTTGAAAAACTTGGTAAAGATTTATTTTTGAATGTTCATGGATTTGAAAAAATATTCATGAGCTTGAAAAATGTTCACGAGTTAGAAAACAAAAAACAAGGATTTTCATAAATAGTTCCGAATATGAAAAAATCACAAATTTAGAAAATGTTAACGCATTTAAAAAAAAGAACAAGAAATATCTGAAGCTTCCTAACTCCTTTTGTGACAAAACAAAACATCATAGGTCCTATATCTGCAAAACTCCTAATCTGAGCTCAAGGTCAAATGCTCTTGACATGAACAGTAGAATAGAAAAACAATTATTTTAAGAAAATGTTTTTTTGTGGCGAACATTAAGAAACGTTTCGAGTGCTTGCAAATTTTCATCATCATATCACATTTGTGGAAGTGTGGCAAAAAAGATAAAATCAGCACTCCAAAAGTTTTTTAAAGTAGCATCTTTGGAGCATCAGAAAAAAAATGCCATGACTTCCACAAATGTGATTCCATGATGAAATTTTTCAAGCACTTGGAACATTTCTTAATCTTTGCCCCCCAAGAAAGCAGATTTTTTAAAATTTTGTTCCATTTTTTCTTGATTTTATTGTTCATGTGGGCTCATTTGAGCCTGAGCTAAGAAACTCCATGTCCCTATGTATGGTGCTAAAAGAACCGAATAGAGAATTTTGTGCTACACACTCAAACTTATTTGAGGCCCAATGTTATCGAGTTTCTGCACAATGCAACTGAAAATTTTGCCAAAGTATGAATTCAAAATTACTGTGATGCCTTTTCCAAGTTGTTTGTACCTACTGATGACAAATTAGAAACAGAAACTAAATGATGAATTAAGCAAACATGTAGGCAGGAGCACACAAAAATCATACTCAACCTAAGCATGTTGTAGTTGTTGACGATTTGAAATGTCCATCCCTTTGTTGCGCAACAAGATTTTAGAAGCATGGTTTAGGTCCTACAGAGAAATGGGCGGCTACTAGGCGACAGTTGGTTGATCTTAGGGAAAGATCAGCCGTCAAATCAGGGCGCACGTGGCTGCTCGATCACAAGCTCGCATCAACGCAACGTGTCTTCCTCTTCCCGCCTCACATCCTCCTCTTGCGTCACATCAACCAGGGCGACGTAGGTACTTGGTCATAGCACAACAGCCGAGCTAACAGTGCAGCATCGCTTGTTCGCCGAAGTGTCTGTTCCGATTGTAGTAGCCCTGCCATGGTACCACGGGCAATGCTCTATTGCAGCATCCCGTGGCCTGGTGATGCTCCAATGTAGCACTGATTGCCTGCTCGGCGATGCTACGTCACAACATCGGTGCCCGGCGATGCTTCATCACAACATTGGCGCGCCGGTGATGTTCCATGCGCAGCAAGAGTCATGCCACAAAATCGGCGATCCCCTTGGTTGCAACATCAGCCGCTCGCTTGAAGCACAGGCAGAGCGCTGCCCCCCCCACACACACACACACACACTTGCGACGACGGTAGCACGACCCCGTTACAACACTGTTGTAGACCGTCGATAGCAACAACGACTGCTTTGACGGGATGGATTGCAGCAGCATCGACTACTGCAACCCCAGCAGCCAACCAGTAGGACCGCATCACCGCATGATGAATTGACCGATGTTGCGTAGCTCCTCTCCCCCGCCTCTGATTGCAGCATGCGCGGTGAGCGGAGGCTGCAGCACCAGCGGTCGCTACCCAGTGACGCCCCTCGCAGCAGCAGCAACTTTGTCGGCAGGGTGGAAGAGGGCAGGGACTAAGGAAGGTCCTGGGAGAGAGGAGAGCATGTTGCAGAGGGAAGAAGAATGCTTAGGGCCCATCCCTTGAGGCAGCTGCCGAAACATGGAATCAATCAGGCAAAATTAAAGATTTTCCAGAAAATTGAACTGTTTCTGCTATAATTTTAGCAGTCAAAAAAATGGGTTAAACAAACATTTCAGCATGTTAACCAATAGGCAAGGCTGCCCACTAAAACTGGGCTCAACATTGACAATTCAAGAGTAGAGAACAAGCACACATCATATTGCAGTTCACACAGCAGTCAGACAATGAGCAAAATCCACAATCCATAACGAATAGAAACAGTTGAGATTCACATTTCACATAATCACATTACAACATGTTCACATGACATTATTCTGTATTTACGAACTGAAAGGTGAAAAGATCCAAGGCAACGCAACATCAAGGCGCAGAAGAGCAGCTACAAGCTGGACCAGTTCACATGGCACGCCCCATAGTCTGCTCCGTGGGTGGCATCATGACGACGACGGAGCGCCCGTATAAGCCAGGGTGGGGAACCCTGCGGCGCAGCTCACGCCCCTCCTGGCAGAGGGCGCAAGGGTGGCAGAAGTAGTGGGTAGCTAGGTCGCAGGCGACCTCCAGGTGCTCACGCCTCTCCTCGTCCTCAGCAAGGCCACCGCAGCACCCACATTGCCTAGTGAAAGCCTCAAAGCTACCCTGTAAGACAGAAAGTGCAGATCAGCCATGTTAGTATATTGCTTGCAACAACGCTACCATGGGAGGACGGGATAAGTACACAGCATATACAGCAGAAGTTAAGTCTTAGAAATTTGTTTAAACTAGACTAGTCATTTTACAATAGGCAAGTTTCGGCCCAGCGTCCTGCTTCATAATGTTCAAAGGTGAAGACTAGAAACAGATATATGATATATCATTACAATGCAGAATGAGAGAAATCTTGCCTCAAGATTGTATCTTCGACGAATAGCTGTACGAGTAGGATGAGAGAACCATGGGGCTAGGCAGTTCCACCCAAAGAGAGAGTTCCCGAGCATATAGAGGCCAGTGTAAGGCAAGCAGCTGTTTGCAAAAGTTCCTGGTGCTGCTGCAAGCCTCTCAACATTGCTACCATACAGAACACATGGCGCTACACTTCCAAGAAGACCTAAATGATATACAAACACCATTTAGTTAGTTTCCTTTTTTGGAGTTTAAACAAAAAGGGCAGACTCAAAAGGACCATCACAAATTCACAATAAATCCTGTCTCATGCACTACAACAAACACCGACAACTCAAACATACAAACTTCAGATGGCCAAGTTAGTTGGCCAGTTAGAACAGGATTGTCATATGCTTAATAGCTGATAACCCTCTGCATACAAAAGTCCAGGTGCTTAGGTAGATAACAACATTTAGCACACCACAGGGCTTGGCCCGTAATTCAACAGGTCCATAATTACTTAATTAGAACTGAACGATGCATCTTATCCAAGGCATGTGTACTGCAAATTTAAGAATGTCATGTGTGAGCCAGCCAACAGTAATTTGCAGATTCCTATATATTGCTTAAGGTGCATTCCAGTCGGGCAATATAGCTTAAATTTGAAATGACACATAGAAAATTTTGTGCTAGGGCTTGCCTTCGAAGAAGCAAATGTATCATGACACCTTTACCTAATCCTTGGGATAAGTATGCATATTCCTACTTCTAATGCCTCTAGGAGTGATGATCCCAACCTCCGCGTCAATAAGTAAAACATTTTGCAACTGATACTAGTTCACAGCAATCCAATTCCAACAAAATGTTAAGAGTCCCAAGTCCTATTTGGTTCTACAATTACGCCTAAATTTCACATAAAAAGCGAACATATTACAAATCTTATAACAGTCGCGCACCGAGTCTAACAGACCACAGGGATCTCCTTGTCAAAGTAACTAAAAATCCTAGGAAATTATATGATTTCCGCCAAAATCGAGCTCGATAGAAGAAGCGCAGGCACCTATTCCTCACGATCCCTACCTCAACGATGGAGCTAACCTAAAACCGAGAGAGATCTGTGGGCGAGGGGCACGTACAGACTTCGAGGTCGCTGCTGCAGAATTCGTCGTTGCGACCGAGGCAGGAGAGGATCCCCGAGTCCCAGCTTTCACGCGGTGCGGCACCGGCGACCGGCTCGCCCATGACGACGGGGACCCCGTCGGCGCAGCCCTTGGCGGGATCCTGCGCCGGGGGGAGCTTCTCGTCGGCGGGCGGGGGCAGGAGGGGGCTGGCCTCCTCGTGGTGCTCGTCGGCGGCGGCCATGGCGAGAGGAGGGGGGGAGGTGGTGCTCGTCCGCACGAGCAGGGTCGTCGCGGGTTGAGGCGGAGGGGATTGAGGAGGGAGGAGACTCGGAGGAGGAAGGGGGGAGGGGGGAGCGGAGGGAGGCGAGTAAAATAGGGCGGGGGAAGCGCGTGGCGCCGTGGCGGGGACGCTGGAGACGATGGCTCGCTTCCTTCGCTGTGAAGACAGAGGAGGTGGGGAGTTTTTTTCTTACCTGTGGAGAAGACTTGGCTGGACGCGAGGACGAGTAGGATGAGATTTTTTTATGAATTGTATAGAGTCGCGCTAATTGCCACACGTGTGTCAAGAAGGGAGACGCACCACACGTCTCTAATGTAAACAGATTGCCACGTCATTGCATGCATGCAGGCAGGAATTTTTTTGGATTTTCTGTTTTTAAAATGTTTTATCTCTTAAACGAAAAATCCAATTGAAAATCCGTTTTCACCATTAAATCCCTCGCGATGAGATCTTCGAAACTAGATCCCATGTTGATATGTTTTGATGAAATTTTTTTGAATTAAAAGTTGTCATGTCTATTGCATATGAATTGCCATGATGTTTACACTGAAGTTGCCATGATATGTTTCAGCTATTTTCTTCTATATTTAAAAGTAAATTTTGATATTTATAAAGCGGGGAATTAAGAAACTAGACTTGCCATGAACCATAAACTAAAATTGCCATGATACATGCACGTAATTGTCATTGTTCATACAAAAAATAATTTTCATGGTCAAAGTACTGGAGTTGCCATCATCAAAATACTAAAATTGCCATGATCTACAAACTAAAATTGCCACATGGCAACTTTAGTTTAAGCCCTATGACAACCGCAGTAAAACATCGTGGCAACTTCGTAAAAAAATCGTCGAAACATATCAACATGGGGTCTAGTTTTGAAGATCTCGTCGAGACGGATTTAATGGTGAAAACGGATTTTTAGTTCACTTTTTTATTTAGGAGATACAACATTTTTAAGCCGAAAACCAAAAAAAATTATGCTGATGTCATCTATTCATACGTGGCAAAATGAGTGGTGATGGAGGCGTGTGGGCGATGTGCAAAACGCCCACACGTGTGGGCGTTAACATTTCCGTAGATTTTTTGGGGGGGCCTTTTGATTCACGGGACTCTGTAAATACAGAAATAGAAAAAGTATAAAATTTAAAGTATATTCATTTAAATCCAATATAAGAATAGCAAGGAACGTTTGATGTCACGGAGAAAACAAAGGAATTGTAAAAAGATGTTGGAATGGATGTTAGATTTTCTATGACATGTAGTACGTACAAAAAAATTCATATAAAAAATTCCTGTGGGATCCACTCCTATAATTAGAGGACCAACGTACGAAAAAAATTCTAAGAATTTCAATCTTAAAAAATCGAATAGAATTTTTTTTCAATCAAATGAGCCCTTATATTGTTGGATCATAAAAAATATGATCGTTGGATCATCAGATCCACCACATGCACAAGTTCACAGCACGACTCTTGTCGTGGTGGCTCGGTTCACGGAGGTGTGTGGTCTGACCTCTGGCGGAGCTTAGGGTGAGCCTTCAGGCCATGCTCTAGCGCAAGAAGCCTTTTGGTCCTCGTGTTTGATGTGTAGGGGAGGGCGTGAGGGGAGCTGGGGAAACTCTGTCTCGACTTCGTGCCAGGAGCGACGACGACGATGCCTCTGGTTGTTGTAATCTTTGTTGAATGTGTTGTTGCATTGCTCCACTCCTTCCCTCATGGTGTCCCACTCCTTCCCTCATTGTGTCTGTTACGGGGAAACCCTAGCTCCCCTCTTGGGACAGACAATGGCGGTAGTTTCCTTGCCATTGACATTCTTGGAGGCATTGTCTTGGAGCTGACGATCGTCGGAGCCAGAGGTAGCATGTTCAACGTGTGCTCCGAAGTGTGATCTATTGACGACATCTTGAGGCAGAAGGCATGGATATGCAACAGCGATGATGGATTTTCTGGCCGGATCGGCAGTCTCCGGTAGTGAGACATAGGTGGCCACGACCCATTTGGATGTACGTGGGCGACATTATCATGTTACATCGGTTCTCTGCTTGGGCGCGTAGGCAATGATGTGGTCTTGCGCCGCAAGGTGATTGCTGAGATGGGACCTGGTATCGTGGATCTTCAAATCCCGTGGTAACGACATTTTCTTTTGCTACCTGTTTCTGCCGCCACAGACGAGGACGTCAGAGCATAAGAATGATGCCTCTGTCGGAGTGTGCTGAATGGGATTTGACGGTATCAGTGACCTTCCTCCCTCGATCTCCATTGCAAGTGCGGGGGTGACCTTTGTTGTTCGATGCTCTTGGTGGCGATCGACTCTTGTTACGAGTTGACTTTCCGCTTGTGTGAGCATGGTCTTCACTTGAGTGGCACCTCACGTCATGATTGTGCTATGCATGTATCCGTTGAGATCGCAGAAAGTTGTGACAACATCACAACTGATGTCAAGAGATTGTTGGTGCGGATTTGATTGGTGATGTAGATTGTTGATCATTGTTTTGATTGCTTCGAAGTTTTTTTCCCCTTTTTTCTCCATTAGAAGGCATAACTTTAGTCTTGTTTAACTTTGCTAATTGTTGTTGTGTTTTTACATAGACCCGGACTAATACACAACACATCCAATGAGACATACCGTATCTAATGAGTATTTTATATAGAGCTGGTCAAACTATTTTTTATATTTAAGGCAAAACTAAAACTTTAAGAGCAACTCCAACGGGCCGACCCAAACGGACGATGATTTTTCTGCTTTTTGTCCGTTTGGGTCGGCCGCCTACCTGGCGTCCGCCTTGTTTTAGATTTGGGTCGGCAGTGCGCCCAACACGCCGACCCATATGTGCCGGCGTGGCCGGCTGGCCGGCCTATTTCAACAAGCAGCTCATTTTTGCATTGCTTTTACATTCAAACATATAGTCAAATAACATAGTTTCAACCGAATAAAATAGCATAGTTTTACAAGCCGAATAAAAGTAAAAATGTCTCACATAGTTTTGCAAGTCGAATAAAAAGATACATCTATTGATTGCCAACATGAGCCCACATATGCTCAACCAAATCATTTTGCAGTTGCACGTAAGTTTCCCAATCACGCATGTCATGATGAAATTGAGTGAACTGTTCGAACGTTGCCGCTCCATGCTCAGGCACAAAATTCTCACCCTGAAACTGAAACCCTTGATGGTATGGTGGCTGTTTTGAGGAAGATATAAGGAGGCTTATGTGTGATAGAGCGTATCATATCACGGGGTTTGGATGCACCGGCGAAGTTTGCACCAACTCTCGAGGTGAGAAAGGGCAATGCACGGTACCGAAGAGGCTAGCAATGATGGAAAGGTTAAAGTGTGTATAATCCATGGACTCACATTAGTCATAAAGAACTCATATACTTATTACAAAAGTTTATTAGCCCTCGAAGCAAAGTACTACTACACATTGCCCCTAGGGGGATAGATTGGTAGGACAAGACCATCTCTTGTTCCCGACCGCCACTCATAAGGAAGACAATCAAAGAAGCACCCCATGCTTCAAATTTGTCACACAACGGTTACCATACGTGCATGCTACGGGACTTGCAAACCTCAACACAAGTGTCTCTACAATCCACAACCACCCACTAGCATGACTCTAATATCACCACCTTTATATCGCAAAACTATTGCAAGGAATCAAACATATCATATTCAGCGATCTGCAAGTTTATGTAGGATTTTATGACTAACCATGTGAATGACCAATTCCTGTCATCTCTCTAAATAGATATAAGTGAAGCAAGAGAGTTTAATTCTTTCTACAAAAGATATGCCCACACTCTAACAAATATAAGTGAAGCAAAAGCGCATTCTACAAATGGCGGTTTTCTATGTAAAGAGAAACCGGGAATCCAACTTCAAATGATATAAGTGAAGCACATGAAGCATTCTATAAAGCCACACTCAAAAGATTTAAGTGAAGTGCAATGAGCATTCTATAAATCAACCAAGGACTATCTCATACCAGCATGGTGCATAAAAGAAAAGTGAAAACTAAATGCAAAAGACGCTCCAAGACTTTCACATATCACATGAACGAAACGAATATGAAAACATACCGATACTTGTTGAAGAAAGAGGGGATGCCTTCCGGGGCATCCCCAAGATTAGACGCTTGAGTCTCCTTGAATATTTACTTGGGGTGCCTCGGGCATCCCCAAGCTTGATCTCTTGCCTCTCTTCCTTTTCCTCATATCGAGACCTCCTCGTTTAGACACTTCATCCACACAAAACTTCAACAGAAAACTCGGTAAGATCCGTTAGTATAATAAAGCAAATCACCACTCTAAGTACTGTTGCAAACCAATTCATATTTGTTTTTGCATTGTGTCTACTGTAGTTTAACTTTTCCATGGCTTAATCCACTAATATAAATTGATAGATTCATCAAAACAAGCAAACTATGCATCAAAAACAGAATCTGTCAAAAATAGAACAGTCTATAGCAATTTGAACATCCACCATACTTATGGTACCCCAAACATTCTGCCAAAATTAGGAAAAATAAACAAGTTGTATAGCAAGACATTGCAAAAGGAATCAGAACCAATTGACATTCCAGTTAAAAATGTAAAATCGCGCACTACAGCCAAAGTTTATGTCATGCACCGTACAAACCAACAAGCATTGTAAACATCCTAAAGGCAAACCTTGGCACATTATTTTTATAATACAATGGAATTGTAAAAGGGGATAATTATTTTTGATGAAGAGTTTCTGTAATCAAGATTCACAAAGTTTCCGTGAGCATGAACAAAGTTCAAGGAGCTCTCCCACTTCAACAATGCTTGTCTTTCTCACTTTCACTTTCCTTTTTGAAAAGTTTTAGGTTCCCCTCTTTATTTTTTTGTTTTTAAACTATATAAAAGCACTCAACAGAAATAAATGACTCTCTAAAATTTCCGGATTGTCTCCCTGGCAGCGCTTTTCTTTAAAGCCATTAAGCTAGGCATTTAGTACTCAAGTAATGAATCCACCCGAATCCCAAGGTATATCAAAGCCAATTTTAATTAACAATGATTTGTAATTTAGTAGTGAGCACAAAGTAACATATATCAAGCAACAACGAAGTCTAACTCTCTTCCTATGCATCGGCATGTCATAAAAGAACAATTCATGCACACCAAGTAAAGGCCAATGCATAGTATAGGCAGTTTCTTGCAATTCTATCGTGTTGGAAACATAGAGAGGTGGAGATATAGTTCCTCTCTTATAATAATTGCAAGTAGGAGCAGCAAGCACATGCATATTATATCTATCAAAATCATCATGTGCAACGGTAAAAGGCAACCCATCAATATAATCCTTACTAAGCGCAAACTTCTCCGATATAGTTTAGTCGGGAGAATTCAAAAGGATAATAGGACTATCATGCGTGGGTGCAATAGCAACAATTTCATGTTTAACATAAGGAACTATAGCAAGTTCATCTCCATAAGCATAATTCATATTGGCATCTTGGCCACAAGCATAGCAAGCATCATCAAAAAGGGATATTTCAAGAGAATCAACGGGATCATAGAAATCATCATAGCAATCATCCTTCAGTAAGCACGAAGGGGAATTAAACAATGTATGAGTTGAAGAGTTACTCTCATTAGAAGGTGGGCACGGGTGATCAATCCGCTCTTCCTCCTTTTGTTCTTTGCTCTCCTCATCATCTTTTTCATCAATGAGCTCACAGTTTCATCAATTTCTTCTTCCATAGCTTCCTGCAAAATATTACTCTCTTCTTGGACAGCGGAGACTTTCTCAATAAATGCATTAATATTATAATTGTATTCATAATTTTCATAGAAATATCTAAGTATAGCAAGATTTTCAGGCCTATAAACACCATCCTCATCAAAAGCTTCATACTTTTCAAACAAATATTCAATTTCATAAGCAGCTTTAAAAGCAACAAATTCTTCTATTTGTTCAACATCATAGTAATCATATATACCATTAGCATAAGAAGCTAAGGTTTCATTATCATTAAATTTGCATGAAAAGGGAAGGTGTGGAGCCTTCATCCTAGAGCAACAAGTAATAGCATATCTCAAGCATAGATCCCGAGCATACCAACGCAACATATTAATTTGATCCCATAATAGTTTCCCTTTTTGTCTAAAGCAATAATCCCTAAAGTATTCACGTTGATCCAACGTGTCTCCCATTATAAAGTTGAATGGGGTTTTCTCAGGATTACCAAAGTAGTACATAATATCTTTCACATAATGAGAATCGAGGGTTTTAGGAGTTACCCCATCTCCATGAGTAGCAAGTACACCTAATTTTTTTTGGTATTTCTTGTTCCATATCCATAACTAATGATAGAGAACAACTAAGAACAGAAAATAAAAATTACTTAGTGATAAAGCAAACAAGCACACAAGAGAATATTCATCCCACGCTATGACTCCCCGGCAACGACGCCAGAAAAAGGTCTTGATAACCCGCAAGTATACGGGATAGTTGTAGCCTCTTTTTATAAGTAAGAGTGTCGAACCCAACGAGGAGCTAAAGGTAGAACAAATACTCTCTCAAGTCCTATCGGTCACTGATATGACTCTACGCACGCTTAGTGTTCGCTTTACCTAGAACAAGTATGAAACTAGAAGTACTGTGTAGGTGTTGTTGGATAGGTTTGCAAGATAATAAAGAACACGTAAATAAAAGCTAGGGGCTGTTTAGATAAAGAAGCAATAAAGTAAATATAGCGAGTGTGGAAAAGTGGTGGTAAGAGTTGTGAAATTGTCCCTAAGAAATTGACTATGTTACTAGACCGGTAATCACTATTGCAATTCTATTTGAGGGAGAGGCATAAGCTAACATACTTTCTCTTCTTGGATCATATGCACTTATGATTGGAACTCTAGCAAGCATCCGCAACTACTAAAGATCATTAAGGTAAAACCCAACCATAGCATTAAAGTATCAAGTCCCCTTTATCCCATACGCAACAATCCCCTTACTCGGGTTTGTGTTTCAGTCACTCACGCAACCCACTATAAGCGAATCATGAACGCATTGCAACACCCTGCAGTGGGAATCCCTCACGCTTGCGCGACACGGAAGGCACAATAGGACAGAACCAATAATAAAACTACAATTCAAACCAATAATAGCAATTCATCAATCACCGATAGGACAACGAAAATCTACTCAGACATCATAGGATGGCAACACATCATTGGATAATAATATGAAGCATAAAGCACCATGTTCAAGTAGAGGGTACAGCGGGTTGCGGGAGAGTGGACCGCTGTAGATAGAGGGGGGAAGGTGATGGAGATGTTGGTGAAGATGGCAGAGGTGTTGGTGAAGATCGCGGTGATGATGATGGCCCCCGGCGGCGTTCCGGCACCACCAGAAGCAAGGGGGAGAGAGCCCCCCTTCTTATTCTTCTTCCTTGATCTTATCCCTAGATGGGAGAAGGGTTTCCCCTCTGGTCCTTGGCTCCCATGGCGTGGGAGGGGCGAGAGCCCCTCCGAGATTGGATCTGTCTCTCTGTCTCTCTTTGTTTCTGTGTTCCCAGATCCTTCCCCTTCACCGTTTCTTTTATATCCGGAGATCCGTAACTCCGATTGGGGTGAATCTTTCGCCCAGATTTTTCTCATAAAATTAGCTTTCTTGTGGAAAAAGAAGAGTGTCAACCGCCTTATAGGTGGCCCACGAGAGTGCCAGGCGCGCCCAGGGGGAGGGCGCGCCCCCCTGTCTCGTGGCCACCTCGGGCACCGTTTCACGTTGATTCTTCCTCCGGAAAATCCCAAATATTCCAAAATAATTCTCCGTACGTTTTTATCCCGTTTGATATTGGGTTTCTGTGAAACATAAAACATGCAACAAGTAGGAACTGGCACTGGGCACTGGATCAATATGTTAGGCCCAAAAATAGTATAAAAAGTTGCCAAAAGTATATGAAAGTTGAATAATATTGGCATGGAACAATCAAAAATTATAGATACGACGGAGACGTATCAGATCACGTGATCACTTAGATGATTAGAGGGATGTCTATCTAAGTGGGAGTTCTTAAGTAATATGATTAATTGAACTTTAATTTATCATGAACTTAGTCCTGTTAGTATTTTGCAAATTATGTTGTAGATCAATAGCTCGCGTTGTTGCTTCCCTATGTTTTATATGTGTTCCTAGAGAAAACATAAGTTGAATGATGATAGTAGCAATGATGCAGACTGGGTCCATGATCTGAGGTTTATCCTCATTGCTGCACAGAAGAATTATGTCCTTGATGCACCACTAGGTGATGCACCTATTGCGAGGAGCGTATGCAAAGCGTTATGAACGTTTGGCTAGCTCAATATGATGACTACTTGATAGTTTAGTGCACCATGCTTAACGGCTTAGAATCAGGACTTCGAAGACATTTTGATCGTCATGGTGTTGGGGAATGCAGTAATTTCAAAAAATTTCCTACGCACACGCAAGATCATGGTGATGATATAGCAACGAGAGGGGAGAGTGTTGTCCACGTACCCTCGTAGACCGTAAGCGGAAGCGTTATGACAACGCGGTTGATGTAGTCGTACGTCTTCACGATCCGACCGATCCAAGCACCGAACGTACGGCACCTCCGAGTTCTGCACACGCTCAGCTCGATGACGATCTCCGCCTCCGATCCAGTGAGCTCCGAGATGAGTTCCACAAGACGACGGCGTGGTGACGATGATGATGTTCTATCGGCGCAGGCTTCGCCTAAACTCCGCGACGATATAACCGAGGTGGAATATGGTGGAAGGGGCACCGCACACGGCTAAGGAACGATCCGTAGATCAACTTGTGTCTCCATGGGGTGCCCCTGCCTCGTATATAAAGGAGGGAGGGAGGAGGAGGCCGCCCTCTACTATGGCGCCCATGGGGAGTCCTACTCCCACCGGGAGTAGGATTCCCCTTCCTAGTCCAACTAGTAGTCCTTCCATGTATTAGGAGTAGGAGAGAAGGAAAGGGAAGAGAGAAGGAGAAGGAAGGAAGGTGCGCCCCCCTAGTCCAATTCGGACTAGTCCAAGGGGGCGGCGGCCACCCTTTTGGCCCTTTTTCTCATTTCCCGTATGGCCCATTAAGGCCCAATACGAATTCCGTAACTCTTGGTACTCGAAAATACCGAATCACTCGGAACCTTTCTGAACTCCGAATATAGTCGTCCAATATATCGATCTTTACGTCTCGACCATTTCGAGACTCCTCGTCATGTCCCCGATCTCATCTGGGACTCCCAACTCCTTCGGTAAATCAAAACTCATAAACTTATAATATAACTGTCATCGAAACCTTAAGCGTGCGGACCCTACGGGTTCGAGAACTATGTAGACATGACCTAGAACTATTCTCGGTCAATAACCAATAGCGGGACCTGGATGCACATATTGGCTCCTACATATTCCACGAAGATCTTTATCGGTCAAACCGCATAACAACATACGTTGTTCCCTTTGTCATCGGTATGTTACTTGCCCGAGATTTGATCGTCGGTATCCAATACCTAGTTCAATCTCGCCACCGCAAGTCTCTTTACTCGCTCGTAATGCATCATCCCGTAACCAACTCATTGGTTACATTGCTTGCAAGGCTTATAATGATGTGCATTACCGAGAGGGCCCAGAGATACCTCTCCGACAATCGGAGTGACAAAACCTAATCTCAAATACGCCAACTCAACATGTACCTTCGGAGACACCTGTAGTACTCCTTTATAATCACCCGATTCGTTGTGACGTTTGGTAGTACCAAAGTGTTCCTCCGTAAACGGAGTTGCATAATCTCATAGTTACGAGAACTTGTATAAGTCATGAAGAAAGCAATAGCAACATACTAAACGATCAAGTGCTAGGCTAACGGAATGGGTCATGTCAATCACATCATTCTCCTAATGATGTGATCCCGTTAATCAAATGACAACTCTTTTGTCCATGGCTAGGAAACATAACCATCTCTGATAAACGAGCTAGTCAAGTAGAGGCATACTAGTGACACTATGTTTGTCTATGTATTCACACATGTATTATGTTTCCGATTAATACAATTCTAGCATGAATAATAAACATTTATCATGAAATAAAGAAATAAATAATAACTTTATTATTGCCTCTAGGGCATATTTCCTTCAGTCTCCCACTTGCACTAGAGTCAATAATCTAGTTCACATCGCCATGTGATTTAACACCAATATTCATATCTGTATATGATTAACACCCATAGTTCATATCATCATGTGACCAACATCCAAAGGGTTTACTAGAGTCAATAATCTAGTTCACATCGCTATGTGATTAACATCCAAAGAGTACTAAGGTGTGATCATGTTTTGCTCGTGAGAGAAGCTCACCAACGGTCTGCATCACATTCAGAGCCGTATGTATTTTGCAAATATTCTATGTCTACAATGCTCTGCACGGATCTACTCTAGCTAATCGCTCCCACTTTCAATATGTATCCAGATTGAGACTTAGAGTCATCTGGATCGGTGTGAAAACTTGCACCGAGATAACTTTTACAACGGGCTCTTTTATCACCTCCATAATCGAGAAACATCTCCTTAGTCCTTACTAAGGATATTCTTGACCAATGTCCAGTGATCTACTCCTAGATCACTATTGTACTCCTTTGCCAAATTCAGAGCAAGGTATACAATAGGTCTGGTACATAGCATAGCATACTTTATAGAACCTATGACTGAGGCATAGGGAATGACTTTTCATTCTCTTTCTATTTTCTGCTGTGGTCGGGATTTGAGTCTTACTCAATTTCATACCTTTGCAACACAAAGTAGAACTCTTTCTTTTCTTGCTCCATTTTGAACTACTTCAAAATCTTGTCAAGGTATGTACTCATTGAAAATCTTATCAAGCGCCTTGATCTATCTCAATAGATCTTGATGCTCAATATGTATGTAGTTTTATGAGGTCTTTCTTGAAAAACTCTTATTCAAGTATCCTTTCATGCTTTGCGAATAATTCTACATTATTTCCGATCAGCAATATGTCATTCACATATACTTATCGAAATTCTGTAGTGCTCCCACTCACTTTCTTGTAAATACAAAGCTTCACCGCAAGTCTCATAATACTATATGCTTTGATCAACTTATCAAAGCGTATATTCCAACTCGAGATGCTTGCACCAGTCCATAGATGGATTCTTTGGAGCTTGCACATTTTGTTAGCACCTTTAGGATTGACAAAACCTTCGGTTGTATCATATACAACTCTTCTTTAATAAATTCATTAAGGAATGTAGTTTTGACATCCATTTGTCAAATTTCATAAAATGTGGCAATTGCTAACATGATTCGACAGACTTTTAAGCATCGATCTGAGTAAGAAAATCTCATCGTATTCAACACCTTGAACTTTGTCAAAACCTTTTCGACAAGTCTAGCTTTGTAGATAGTAACACTACTATCAACGTCCGTCTTCCTCTTGATGATCCATTTATTCTTAATGACTCACCGATCATCGGGCAAGTCAATCAAAGTCTACACTTTGTTCTCATACATGGATCATATCTCAGATTTCATGGCCTCAAGCCATCTCGCGGAATCTGGGCTCATCATCGCTTCCTCATAGTTCGTAGGTTCATCATGGTCTAGTAACATGACTTCCAGAACATGATTACTACACCACTCTGGTGCGGATCTTACTCTGGAAGACCTACGAGGTTCTGTAGTAACTTGATCTGAAGTTCCATGATCAATATCATTAGCTTCCTCACTAATTGTTGTATTTGTCATAGGAACTGATTTCTGTGATGAACTACTTTCCAATAAGGGAGCAGGTACAGTTACCTCATCAAGTTCTACTTTCCTCCCACTCACTTCTTTCGAGAGAAACTCCTTCTCTAGAAAGGATCCATTTTTAGCAACGAATATCTTGCCTTCGGATCTGTGATAGAAGGTGTACCCAACAATTTCCTTTGGGTATTCTATGAAGACGCACTTCTCCGATTTCGGTTCGAGCTTATCAAGTTGAAAAACCTTTTTTCATATAAGCATCACAACTCCAAACTTTAAGAAACAACATCTTAGGTTTACTGCTAAACCATAGTTCATACGGTGTCGTCTCAACGGATTTAGATGGTGCCCTATTTTAAACGTGAATGCAGCTGTCTCTAATGCATAACCCCAAAACGATGATGGTAAATCGGTAAAAGACATCATAGATCGCACCATATCTAATAAAATGCGGTTATGACGTTCGGACACACCATTACACTGTGGTGTTCCAGGTGGCGTGAGTAGTGAAACTATTTCACATTGTTTTAACTGAAGACCAAACTCGTAACTCAAGTATTCATCTCCACGATCAGATCGCAGAAACTTTATTTTCTTGTTACGATGATTTTCCACTTCACTCTAAAATTCTTTGAACCTTTCAACTATTTCAGACTTATGATTCATCAAGTAGATATACCCATATCTGCTCAAATCATCTGTGAAGGTCAGAAAATAACGATACCCGCCACGAGCTTTAATACTCATTGGTCTGCATACATCAGTATGTATTATTTCCAACAAGTTTGTTGCTCGTTCCATTGTTCCGAAGAACGGAGTTTTTAGTCATCTTGCCCAAAAGGCACGGTTCGCAAGCATCAAATGATTCATAACCAAGTGATTCCAAAAATCCATCTTTATGGAGTTTCTTCATGCGCTTTACACCGATATGATCTAAACGGCAGTGCCACAAATAAGTTGCACTATCATTATTAACTTTGCATCTTTTGGCTTCAATATTACGAATATGTGTATCACACGATCGAGATCCAACAAACCATTTTCATTGGGTGTATGACCATAGAAGGTTTTATTCATGTAAACTAAACAACAATTATTCTCTAACTTACATGAATAACCGTATTGCAATAAACATGATCAAATCATATTCATGCTCAACGCAAACACCAAATAACACTTATTTAGGTTTAACACTAATCCCGAAAGTATAGGGAGTGTGCGATGATGATCATATCAATTTTGGAACTATTTCCAACACACATCGTCACTTCTCCCTTTAACTAGTCTCTGTTTATTCGCAACTCCGCTTTGAGTTACTAATCTTAGCAACCTAACTAGTATCAAATACTTGAGGGTTGCTATAAACACTAGTAAAGTACACATCAATAATATGTATATCGAATATACTTATGTTCACTTTGCCATCCTTCTTATCCGCCAATCAATTGGGGTAGTTCCGCTTCCAGTGACCAGTCTCTTTGCAGTAGAAGCACTTAGTCTCAGGCTTAAGACCAGACTTGGGTTTCTTCACTTGAGCAGCAACTTGCTTGCCGTTCTTCTTGAAGTTCCCCTTCTTTTCCCTTTGCCCTTTTTCTTGAAACTAGTGGTCTTGTCAATCATCAACACTTGATGCTCTTTCTTGATTTCTACCTTCGTCGATTTCAACATCACGAAGAGCTCGGGAATCATTTTCGTCATCCCTTGCATACTATAGTTCATCACGAAGTTCTAGTAACTTAGTGGTGGTGACTAGAGAATTCTGTCAATCACTATCTTATCTGGAAGATTTACTCCCACTTGATTCAAGCGATTGAAGTACCTGCATAATCTGAGCACATGCTCACTAGTTGAGCGATTCTCCTCCATCTTTTAGCTATAGAACTTGTTGGAGACTTCATATCTCTCAACTCGGGTACTTGCTGGAAATATTAACTTCAACTGCTGGAACATCTCATATGGTCCATGACGTTCAAAACGTCTTTGAAGTCCCGATTCTAAGCCATAAAGCATGGTGCACAATACTATCAAGTAGTCATCATATTGAGCTAGCCAAACGCTCATAACGCCCGCATCCGCTCCCGCAATAGGTCCGCTCACCTAGCGGTGCATTAAGGACATAATTCTTACGTGCAAGAATGAGGATAAACCTCGGATCACGATCCAATCCGCATCATTGCTACTAACATTTTTCAACACAATTTTCTAGGAACATATCAAAATAAACATATGAAAGCAACAACGCAAGCTATTGATCTTACAACATAATTTTCAAAATACTACCAGGACTAAGTTCATGATAAATTTAAGTTCAATTAATCATATTACTTAAGAACTCCCACTTAGAGACATCTCTCTAGTCATCTAAGTGATCACGTGATCCAAATCAACTAAACCATGTCCGATCATCATGTGAGATGGAGTAGTTTCAATGGTGAACATCACTATGTTGATCATATCTACTATATGATTCACGCCGACCTTCGGTCTCCGTGTTCCGAGGCCATATCTCAGATATGCTAGGCTCATCAAGTTTAACCCGAGTATTCCGTGTGTGCAACTGTTTTGCACCCGTTGTATTTGAACGTAGAGCCTATCACACCCGATCATCACGTGGTGTCTCAAAGACGAAGAACTTTCGCAACGGTGCATACTCAAGGAGAACACTTCTTGATAATTAGTGAGAGATCATCTTAAAATGCTACCACAATCAAAGCAAGATAAGATGCATAAAGGATAAACATCACATGCAATCAATATAAGTGATATGATATGGCCATCATCATCTTGTGCTTGTGATCTCCATCTCCGAAGCACCGTCGTGATCACCATCGTCACCGGCGCGACACCTTGATCTTCATCGTAGCATCGTTGTCGTTACGCCATCTATTGCTTCTACGACTATCGCTACCGCTTAGTGATAAAGTAAAGCAATTACAGTATGCGTTGCATTTCATACAATAAAGCGACAACCATATGGCTCCTGCCAGTTGCCGATAACTTCGGTTACAAAACATGATCATCTCATACAATAAAATATAGCATCATATCTTGGCCATATCACATCACAACATGCCCTGCAAAAACAAGTTAGACGTCCTCTACTTTGTTGTTGCAAATTTTACGTGGCTGCTACGGGCTTAAGCAAGAACCAATCTCACCTACGCATCAAAACCACAACGATAGTTTGTCAAATAGACTCCGTTTAACCTTCACAAGGACCGGGCGTAGCCACACTCAGTTCAACTAAAGTTGGAGAAACAGACACCCGCTAGTCACCTGTGTGCAAAGCACGGCGGTAAAACCAGTCTCGCGTAAGCGTACGCGTAATGTCGGTCCGGGCCGCTTCATCCAACAATACCGCTGAACCAAAGTATGACATGCTGGTAGGCAGTATGACTTATATCGTCCACAACTCACTTGTGTTCTACTCGTGCATATAACATCAAACCATAAAAACCTAGGCTCGGATGCCACTGTTGGGGAACGCAGTAATTTCAAAATTTTCCTACGCACACGCAAGATCATGGTGATGATATAGCAACGAGAGGGGAGAGTGTTGTCCACGTACCCTCGTAGACCATAAGCGGAAGCGTTATGACAACGCGGTTGATGTAGTCGTACGTCTTCACGATCCGACCGATCCAAGCACGGAACGTACGGCACCTCCGAGTTCTGCACACGTTCAGCTTGATGACGATCTCCGGCCTCCGATCCAGCCGAGCTCCGGAGATGAGTTCCGTCAGCACGACGGCGTGGTGACGATGATGATGTTCTACCGGCGCAGGGCTTCGCCTAAACTCCGCGACGATATAACCGAGGTGGAATATGGTGGAAGGGGGCACCGCACACGGCTAAGGAACGATCCGTAGATCAACTTGTGTCTCCATGGGGTGCCCCCTGCCCCCTTATATAAAGGAGGGAGGGAGGAGGAGGCCGGCCCTCTACTATGGCGCGCCATGGGGAGTCCTACTCCCACCGGGAGTAGGATTCCCCCTTTCCTAGTCCAACTAGTAGTCCTTCCATGTATTAGGAGTAGGAGAGAAGGAAAGGGAAGAGAGAAGGAGAAGGAAGGAAGGGTGCGCCCCCCCTCCCTAGTCCAATTCGGACTAGTCCAAGGGGAGGGCGGCGGCCACCCTTTTGGCCCTTTTTCTCCTTTCCCGTATGGCCCATTAAGGCCCAATACGAATTCCCGTAACTCTTCGGTACTCCGAAAAATACATGAATCACTCGGAACCTTTCTGAACTCCGAATATAGTCGTCCAATATATCGATCTTTACGTCTCGACCATTTCGAGACTCCTCGTCATGTCCCCGATCTCATCCGGGACTCCAAACTCCTTCGGTAAATCAAAACTCATAAACTTATAATATAACTGTCATCAAAACCTTAAGCGTGCGGACCCTACGGGTTCGAGAACTATGTAGACATGACCTAGAACTATTCTCGGTCAATAACCAATAGCGGGACCTGGATGCCCATATTGGCTCCTACATATTCCACGAAGATCTTTATCGGTCAAACCGCATAACAACATACGTTGTTCCCTTTGTCATCGGTATGTTACTTGCCCGAGATTTGATCGTCGGTATCCAATACCTAGTTCAATCTCGCCACCGCAAGTCTCTTTACTCGCTCAGAATGCATCATCCGTAACCAACTCATTGGTTACATTGCTTGCAAGGCTTATAATGATGTGCATTACCGAGAGGGCCTAAAGATACCTCTCCGACAATCGGAGTGACAAAACCTAATCTCGAAATACGCCAACTCAACATGTACCTTCGGAGACACCTGTAGTACTCCTTTATAATCACCCAGATTCGTTGTGACATTTGGTAGTACCCAAAGTGTTCCTCCGTAAACGGAGTTGCATAATCTCATAGTTACAGGAACATGTATAAGTCATGAAGAAAGCAATAGCAACATACTAAACGATCAAGTGCTAGGCTAATGGAATGGGTCATGTCAATCACATCATTCTCCTAATGATGTGATCCCGTTAATCAAATGACAACTCTTTTGTCCATGGCTAGGAAACATAACCATCTCTGATAAACGAGCTAGTCAAGTAGAGGCATACTAGTGACACTATGTTTGTCTATGTATTCACACATGTATTATGTTTCCGGTTAATACAATTCTAACATGAATAATAAACATTTATCATGAAATAAAGAAATAAATAATAACTTTATTATTGCCTCTAGGGCATATTTCCTTCACATGGACCATATGACATGTTCCAGGAGTTGAAGTTAATATTTCAAGAAAATACCCGAGTTGAGAGATATGAAGTCTCCAACAAGTTCTATAGCTAAAAGATGGAGGAGAATAGCTCAAGCAGTGAGCATGTGCTCAGATTGTCTGGGTACTACAATCGCTTGAATCAAGTGGAAGTTAATCTTCCAGATAAGATAGTGATTGACAGAGTTCTCTAGTCACCATCACCAAGTTAGTAGAACTTCGTGATGAACTATAGTATGCAAGGGATGACGAAAACAATTCCCGAGCTTTTCATGATGATGAAATCAATGAAGGTAGAAATCAAGAAAGAGCATCAAGTGTTGATGATTAACAATACCACTAGTTTCAAGAAAAGGGCAAAGGGAAAGAAAGGGAACTTCATGTAGAATGGGAAGCAAGTTGTCACTCCCGTGAAGAAGCCCAAAGCTGGACCAAAGCATGAAATTGAGTGTTTCTACTGCAAAGGAAATGGTCACTGGAAGCGGAAATGCCCTAAATATTTGGTGGATAAGAAGGATGGCAAAGTGAACAAGGGTATATTTCATATACAGGTTATTGATGTGTAACTTACTAGTGTTTATAGTAACCCCTGGGTATTTGGTACTTGTTCGGTTGCTAAAAATTAGTAACTCGAAACAGGAGTTACAGAATAAACAGAGACTAGTTGAGAGTGAAGTGACGATGTGTGTTGGAAGTGGTTCCAAGATTGATATGATCATCATCGCACACTCCCTATACTTTCGGGATTAGTGTTAAACCTAAATAAATGTTATTTGGCGTTTGCATTGAGCATGAATATGATTTGATCATGTTTATTGCAATACGGTTATTCATTTAAAGTTAGAGAATAATTGTTGTTCTGTTTACATGAATAAAACCTTCGATGGTCATACACCCAATGAAAATAGTTTGTTGGATCTCGATCGTAGTGATGCACATATTCATAATATTGATGCCAAAAGATGCAAAGTTGATAATGATAGTGCAACTTATTTGTGGCACTACCGTTTGGGTCATATCGGTGTAAAGCGCATGAAGAAACTCCATAAAGATGAACTTTTGGAATCACTTGACTATGAATCATTTGATACTTGCGAACCGTGTCTTATGGGCAAGATGACTAGAACTCCGTTCTCCGGAACAATGGAATGAGCTACTGACTTATTGGAAATAATACATACCGATGTATGCGGTCCAATAAGTGTTGAGTCTCGTGGCGGGTATCATTATTTTCTTACCTTCACAAGATGATTTGAGTAGATATGGTTATATCTACTTAATCAAACATAAGTTTGAAACAGTTGAAAGGTTCAAAGAATTTCAGAGTGAAGTGGAAAATCATCGTAACAAGAAAATAAAGTTTCTGCGATCTGATCGTGGAGATGAATATTTGAGTTACGAGTTTGGCCTTCAATTAAAACAATGTGGAATAGTTTCACAAACTCATGCCACCTGGAACACCACAGCGTAACGGTGTGTCCGAACGTCATAACCGCACTTTATTTGATATGGTGCGATCCATGATGTCTCTTACCGAGTTACCACTATCGTTTTGGGGTTATGCATTAGAAACAGTTGCATTCACTTTAAATAGGGCACCATCAAAATCCATTGAGACGATGCCTTATGAACTGTGGTTTGGCAAGAAACCAAAGTTATCATTTCTTAAAGTTTGGGGTTGCGATGCTTATGTGAAAAAGCTTCAACTTGATAAGCTCGAACCCAAATCGGAGAAGTGCATCTTCATAGAATACCCAAAGGAAACTATTGGGTACACCTTCTATCACAGATCCAAAGGCAAGATATTCGTTGCTAAGAATGGATCCTTTCTAGAGAAGGAGTTTCTCTCGAAAGGAGTGAGTGAGAGGAAAGTAGAGCTTGATAAGGTAAATGTACCTTCTCCCGAATTGGAAAGTAGTTCATCACAGAAATCAGTTCTAGTGATTCCTACACCAATTAGTGAGGAAGCTAATGATGATGATCATGAAACTTCAGATCAAGTTACTACAGAACCTCATAGGTCTTCCAGAGTACGGTCCACACCAGAGTGGTACGGTAATCCTGTTCTGGAAGTCATGTTGCTAGACCATGATGAACCTACAAACTATGAGGAAGCGATGATGATCCCAGATTCCGCGAAATGGCTTGAAGGCCATGAAATCTGAGATGGGATCCATGTATGAGAACAAAGTATGGACTTTGGTGGACTTGCCGGATGATCGGCAAGCCATATTGAAAAAATGGATCTTCAAGAGGAAGACGGACACTGATAGTAGTGTTACTATCTACAAAGCTCGACTTGTCGCAAAAAGGTTTTCGACAAGTTCAAGGTGTTGACTACAATGAGATTTTCTCAACTGTAGTGATGCTTAAATCCGTCTGAATCATGTTAGCAGTTGCCATATTTTATGAAATCTGGCAAGTGGATGCCAAAACTGCATTCCTTAAATGGATATTTCTTAAAGAAGAGTTGTATATGATACAACCAGAAGGTTTTGTTGATCTGAAAGGTACTAACAAGGTGTGCAAGCTCCAGTGATCCATCTATGGACTGGTGCAAGCATCTCGGAGTTGGAATATACGCTTTGATGAGTTAATCAAAGCATATGGTTTTATACAAACTTTTGGAGAAGCCTGTATTTACTAGAAAGTAAGTGGGAGCTCTGTAGCATTTCTAATATTATATGTGGATGACATATTATTGATTGGAAATGATATAGAATTTCTGGATAGCATAAAGGGATACTTGAATAAGAGTTTTTTCAAAGAAAGACCTCGGTGAAGCTGCTTACATATTGAGCATCAAGATCTATAGAGATAGATCAAGACGCTTGATAAGTTTTTTCAATAAGTACATACCTTGACAAGTTTTTGAAGTAGTTCAAAATGGAACAGTCAAAGAAGGAGTTCTTGCTTGTGTTGCAAGGTGTGAAGTTGAGTAAGACTCAAAGCCCGACCACGGCAGAAGATAGAGAGAGAATGAAAGTCATTCCCTATGCCTCAGCCATAGACTCTATAAAGTATGTTGTGCTGTGTACCAGTCCTATTGTGTACCTTGCCATGAGTTTGGCAAGGGGGTACAATAGTGATCTAAGAGTAGATCAGTGGACAACGGTCAAAATTATCCTTAGTGAGGACTAAGGAAATGTTTCTCGATGATGGGGGTGATAAAAAGTTCGTCATAAAGAGTTGCATCGATGCAAGCTTTTACACCGATCCAGATGACTCTAAAGTCTCAATATGGATGCATATTGAAAGTGGGAGCAATGAGCTAGAGTAGCTCTATGCAAAGCATTGTAGACATAGAATATTTGCAAAATACATATAGCTCTGAATGTGGCAGACCCGTTGACTAAACTTCTCTCACAAGCAAAACATGATCACTCTTTTGGGTGCTAATCACATAAGCGATGTGAACTAGATTATTGACTCTAGTAAACCCTTTGGGTGTTAGTCACATGGAGATGTGAACTAATCACATAAAGATGTGAACTATTGATGTTAAATCACATGATGATGTGAACTAGATTATTGACTCTAGTGCAAGTGGGAGACTGAAGGAAATATGCCCTAGAGGCAATAATAAAGTTATTATTTATTTCCTTATTTCATGATAAATGTTTATTATTCATGCTAGAAGTATATTAACTGAAAACATAATACATGTGTGAATACATAGATAAACAAAGTGTCACTAGTATGCCTCTACTTGACTAGCTCGTTGATCAAAGATGGTTAAAGTTTCCTAGCCATAGACATGAGTTGTCATTTGATAAATGGGATCACATCATTAGGAGAATGATATGATTGACTTGACCCATTCCGTTAGCTTAGCACTTGATCATTTTAGTTTACTGCTATTGCTTTTTTCATGACTTATACATGTTCCTATAACTATGAGATTATGCAACTCCCGATTACCGGAGGAACACTTGTGTGCTACCAAATGTCACAACATAACTGGGTGATTATAAAGGTGCTCTACAGGTGTCTCTGATGGTACTTGTTGAGTTGGCATAGATCGAGATTAGGATTTGTCACTCAGATTATCGGAGAGGTATCTCTGGGCCCTCTCGGTAATGCACATCACTATAAGCCTTGCAAGCAATGTGACTAATGAGTTAGTTGCGGGATTATGCATTAAGGAATGAGTAAAGAGACTTGCCGGTAATGAGATTGAACTAGGTATTGAGATACCGATGATCGAATCTCAGGCAAGTAACATACCGATGACAAAGGGAACAACGTATGTTGTTATGCGGTTTGACCGATAAAGATCTTCGTAGAATATGTAGGAGCCAATATGAGCATTCAGGTTCCGCTATTGGTTATTGACTGGAGACGTGTCTCGGTCATGTCTACATATTTCTTGAACCCGTAGGGTCCGCACGCTTAACGTTCGGTGACGATCGGTATTATGAGTTTATGTGTTTTGATGTACCGAAGGTAGTTCGGATTCTCGGATGAGATTGGGGACATGACGAGGAGTCTCGAAATGGTCAAGCCATAAAGATCGATATATTGGAAGGTTATATTCGGACACCGGAAAGGTTCGGAGTGATTCTGGTATTTTTCGGAGTACCGGAGAGTGACGGGAATTCGCCGGGAGAAGTATTGGGCCTTATTGGGCCATACGGGAATAGAGGAGGCAGGCCAAAGGGAAGGAGGCGCGCGCCCCCCATGGGTCCGAATTGGACTAGGGGAAAGGGGGCGGCACCCCCTTGCCCTTTCCTTCTCCCTCTCTCTTTCCCTCTTTCTTTTCTCCTACTCTGGAAAGGAAAAGGGGAATCCTACTAGGACTTGGGAGTCATAGTAGGACTCCCTACACTTGGCGCGCCCCCTCTAGGGCCGGCCTCGTCCTCCTCCCTCCTTTATATACGTGGGCAGGGGACACCCCAAAGGCACAACAGATACACAAGTTGATCATTGATCTTTAGCCGTGTGCGGTGCCCCCCTCCACCATAATCCACCTCGGTCATATCGTAGCGGTGCTTAGGCGACGCCCTGCGTCGATAGCTTCATCAACATCGTCATCATGCCGTCGTGCTGACGGAACTCTCCCTCGAAGCTCTACTGGATCGTGAGTTCGTGGGACGTCACCGAGCTGAACGTGTGCAGATCGCGGAGGTGCCATACGTTCGGTACTACGATCGGTCGATCGTGAAGACGTACGACTACATCAACCGTGTTGTTATAACGCTTCCGCTTACGGTCTACAATGGTACGTGGATGACACTGTCCCCTCTCGTTGCTATGCATCACCATGATCTTGCATGTGCGTAGGATTTTTTTTTGAAATTACTACGTTCCCCAACATAATTATCATAACAATATTTGAGTATGGCAAAATTTTCAAATTTGTAAAGAGTAGCATCATACTTTCCAATCAAAGAAGCTATTTCATAAGCACCCTTAAAAGCAACAAATTCTTCAATTTGTTGAACATCATAGTAATTATAAACACCCTTAGCATACGAAGATATGATTCCGTTATCACTAAACTCACATTGGTAGGGAAGGTGTTTTTAGGGTCTTCCGAACAACAAGTAAAATCATAAATTTCACATAAATTCCAAGCATAGCATTGCAAACGATGAATTTGATCCAGTAAAAGTTTCCTTTTTTCAGATATGCGGTGTCGCACATAACTAGCATGTTCATCTAAAGATTTGCCCTCAACTAATCTAGTTGGGGTTTCAGCACGAGCACATAGGGATCGAAGATGATCCAAGTAAAAAGCTTCAGTAGTGTGATGGATTTTGAGTGGTTCTTCAACCATTGGTGTAGTAGGTACAACTATTTTTTTTGGTATTTTGTGTTTCCTACCCATAACTAAAGATAGAAAACAAGAGAACAAAATAAATACTACTTAGTGATAAGGCAAACAAGCACTCACGAGAATATTCACCCCACACTATAACTCCCCGGCAATGGCGCTAGAAAAAGTCTTGATAACCCACAAGTATAGGGGATCAATTGTAGCCTCTTTCATAAGTAAGAGTGTCGAACCCAACGAGGAGCTAAAGGTAGAATAAATATTCCCTCAAGTTCTATCGACCACCGATACAACTCTACGCACGCTTAACGTTCACTTTACCTAAAACAAGCATGAAACTAGAAGGACTTTGTAGGTGTTATTGGATAGGTTTGCAAGAATATAAAGAGCATGTAAATAAAAACTAGGGGCTGTTTAGATAAAGACAAAATAAAGTTAGTATAGCGAGTGTGGAAAAGTGGTGGTAGGAGTTGTGAAATTGTCCCTAAGCAATTGACTACTTTACTAGACCGATAGCAAGTTTTATGTGGGAGAGGCCACTGCTAGCATGTCATCCCTGACTTGGAATTCTATGCACTTATGATTGGAACTATTAGCAAGCATCCGCAACTACTAACGTTCATCAAGGTAAAACCCAACCATAGCATTAAGATATATTGGTCCCCCTTCAATCCCGTATGCATCAATTTCTATGCTAGGTTGAAGCTTTTGTCACTCTAGACCTCCAATACATAGTCCTATCAACATACAACTAACCATATGGTGTGATCCATGCGCGCGCTCATATGATGGGCACCAAAGGACAACAACATAACCACAAGCAAATTAAACCAATCATAGCAATTCACCAATTACCGATAGGACAACGAAAATCTACTCAGACATCATAGGATGGCAACACATCATTGGATAATAATATGAAGCATTAAGCACCATGTTCAAGTAGAGGGTACAGCGGGTTGTGGGAGAGTGGACTGCTGTAGATAGATGGGGGAAGGTGATGGAGATGTTGGTGAAGATGACGGAGGTGTTGGTGTAGATCGCGGTGATGATGATGGCCCCGATGGCGTTCTGACACCACCGGGAGAGAGGGGGAGAGAGCCCCCCTTCTTCTTCTTCTTCTTCCTTGACCTTCTCCCTAGATGGGAGAAGGGTTTCCCCTCTGGTCCATGGTTTCCATGGCATGGGAGGGGCGAGGTCCCCTCCGAGATTGGATCTGTCTCTCTGTTTCTGCGTTCCAGATTATGCCCTTTCACTGTTTCTTATATTCCCGGAGATCCGTAACTCCGATTGGATGGAAACTTTGAACACGATTTGTTTCCGGATATTAGCTTTCTCGCGGCGAAAGAAGGGTAACAACTGCCTTACGGGGTGTCCACGAGGGTCAGGGGCACGCCCACCCCCTGGGGCACGCCCCTGCCTCATGGGCCCCTCGAGCATCGTCTCGCATTGATTCCACTTCCCAAAATTCATAAATATTCCAAAAATAATCTCCATCAGTTTTTATCCCGTTTGGACTCTGTTTGATATGGATTTTCTGCGAAACAAAAAACATGCAACAAACAAGAACTGGCACTAGGCACTGGATCAATATGGTAGTCCCAAAAATAGTATAAAAATTTGCCAAAAGTATGTAAAAGTTGTAGAATATTGGCATGGAACAATCAAAAATTATAGATACGATGGAGACGTATCAAGGAGAAATCAATCTTTCCAACGACATCCTCTTTGCACTCGAAATAGTCATCATAGCCGACCACCCCCTCTCTAATACGGTTGAAAAGATGCCTACTCATACAAAAACAGCGACAGAATTTCTGATGTTTGAACAATGGATTTGTTGTATCAAAGTAGTCCTTCCAAAGGAGGCGATGCCCGCTCTCTTGGTTGCGATTCAACGCCGGAAGGTGGCCCAGAATGGAGCCATGATGACCCACAAGTGTAGGGGATCTATTGTAGTCCTTTTGATAAGTAAGAGTGCCGAACCCAACGAGGAGCGAAAGGAAATGACAAGCGGTTTTCAGTAAGGTATTCTCTGCAAGCACTGAAATTATCAGTAACACATAGTTTTGTGATAAGGTAATTCGTAATGGGTAACAAGAAATGAAAGTAAATAAGGTGCAGCAAGGTGGCCCAATCCTTTTTTTGGCAAAGGACAAGCCTGGACAAATTCTTATATGAAAGAAAACGCTCCCGAGGACACATGGGAATTATCGTCAAGCTAGTTTTCATCACGCTCATATGATTCACGTTCGTTACTTTGATAATTTGATATCTGGGTGGACCGATGCTTGGGTACTGCCCTTTCTTGGACAAGCATCCCACTTATGATTAACCCCTATTGCAAGCATCCTCAACTACAAAAGAAGTATTAAGGTAAACCTAACCATATCATGAAACGTGTGGATCCAAATCAGCCCCTTACGAAGCAACTCATAAACTAGGGTTTAAGCTTCTGTCACTCTAGCAACCCATCATCTACTTACTACTTCCCAATGCCTTTCTCTAGGCCCAAACAATGGTGAAGTGTCATATAGTCGACGTTCACATAACACCACTAGAGGAGAGACAACATACATCTCATCAAAATATCGAACAAATACCAAATTCACATGACTACTTATAGCAAGACTTCTCCCATGTCCTCAGGAACAAACGTAACTACTCACAAATCATATTCATGTTCATAATCATAGGGGTATTGATATGCATAAAGGATTTGAACATATGATCTTCCACCGGATAAACCAACTAGCATCAACTACAAGGAGTAATCAACACTACTAGCAACACATAGGTACCAATCTGAGGTTTTGAGACAAAGATTGAATACAAGGGATGAACTAGGGTTTGAGAGGAGATGGTGCTGGTGAAGATGTTGATGGAGATTGACCCCCTCCCGATGAGAGGATCATTGGTGATGATGATGGTGATGATTTCCCCCTCCCGGAGGGATGTTTCCCTGGCAGAACAGCTCCGCCAGAGCCCTAGATTGGTTCCGCCTCGTGGCGGCGGTGTTTCGTCTCGAAAGATTGCTTATGATTTTTTTTCCAGGGTAATAGACTTCATATAGCAGAAGATGGCCACCGGAGGACTGCCGGGGGCCCATGAGGCAGGGGGTATGACGCGCCCCCACCCTCGTGGACGGTGGGTGGACCCCCTCTGGTATGTCTTCTGCTCAGTATTTTTTATTATTTCCAAAAATAACTTTCGTGGAGTTTCAGGACTTTTGGAGTTGTGCAGAATAGGTCTCTAATATTTGCTCTTTTTCCAGCCTAGAATTCCAGCTGCCAGCATTCTCCCTCTTCATGTAAACCTTTTAAAGTAAGAGAGAATAGGCATAAGTATTGTGACATAATGTGTAATAACAGCCCATAATGTAATACATATCAATATAAAAGCATGATGCAAGATGGACGTATCAACTCCCCCAAGCTTAGACCTCGCTTGTCCTCAAGCGGAAGCCGGAATCAAAAAATATGTCCACATGTTTAGAGATAGAGGTGTCGATAAAATAAAATATGGACATGAGGGCATCATGATGATTCTTACAACAGCAACATATATATATATATATATTGTCATATGATTTCTTATGCTAAAGTAACAATCTATTCACAATGTCAAGTATGAATCAAAAACTTCATTGAAAACTAACAAACTTTAATCTCGGTCACTGAAGCAATTGCAATTTATCATAACATCAGAAAGAGTCGATATATGAGCTTTTCAGCAAGTCCACATACTCAAATATCATTTAGTCTTTCACAATTGCTAACACTCACACAATACTTATGGGTATGGAGTTTTAATCGGACACAGAGAAAGATAGGGCCTTATAGTGTTGCCTCCCAACCTTTTACCTCAAGGGTAATGTCAACAATAATAGTTCATGCTAATTTACATCCAATTGGATATATATATCAGGATCTTTCCAACAAGGTGCTTGCCAAAGGATAAAATGTAAAAAGGAAAGGTGAAGATCACCATGACTCTTGCATAAAGTATAAGACAAAAGTAAAAGATAGGCCCTTCGCAGAGGGAAGCAGAGGTTGTCATGTGCTTTTATGGTTTGATGCACGAAATCTTAATGCAAAAGAACGTCACTTTATATTGCCACTTGTGATATGGACCTTTATTATGCAGTCTGTCGCTTTTATTGCTTCCATATCACAAGATTGTATAAAGCTTATTTTCTCCACACTAATAAGTCATACATATTTAGAGAGCAATTTTTATTGCATGCATCATGACAACTTACTTGAAGGATCTTACTCAATCCATAGGTAGATATGGTGGATTCTCATGGCAAAACTGGGTTTAAGGATATTTGGAAGCACATGTAGTATCTGTACTTGGTGCAAAGAAATTGGCTAGCATGAGAGGGAAAGGCAAGCTCAACATGTTGGATGATCCATGACAATATACTTTATTTCGGATATAAGAAAACATAACCTATTATGTTGTCTTCCTTGTCCAACATCAACTCTTTAACATGTCATATTTTAATGAGTGCTCACAATCATAAAAGATGTCCAAGATAGTATATTTATATGTGAGAACCTCTCTTTCTTTATTACTTCCTATTAATTGCAACGATGACCAAAACTATGTTTGCCAACTCTCAGCAACTTTTATTCATCATACTCTTTATGTGAAGTCATTACTCTCCATAAGATAAATATGATCTCTTTATTTCTTTTTATTCTTTCTTCTTCTTTTATTCCCTCAAGATCATAGTAAGATAGCAAAGCCCTTGACTCAACACTAATCTTTATTATATATAGCTCACGGACTCGATTACATAGAGGAATCATAAAGCAAAATTCAAAACTAGATCATACTAAAAACTTTATTCTACTAGATCAAGGTATTACCAAAAGGAACGAACTAATAAAAATGGTAAAGATAGGAGTGTGATGCTGATACGATACCGGGGCAACTCCCCCAAGCTTGGCAGTTGCCAAGGGGAGTGCCCATACCCATGTGTTTATGTTTCCTTCTTTGGAGGTGGTGGCGTGATATTCTTGGCGATGATGCCCCTCAGGATATGATTCTCCTCCTCGAGCTTATTGACTTGCTGCTTGAGGTCCATATTTTCCTTGCGGAGCTTACCCATGACGGCTAAAGCTCCTTTCATCCATGGATGTTGCATAGCTGCTGGAGAACAAGTGACACTCTTTTTCATATTTTCATAAGAAAGAAATCTAACATTGGATGGGATAACCGAGTTTGGAATAGCTGAGCTCTGTAGTTCCTCCATCGTGAATCCGGCTCGGAAACAAGAGGTAACTTCTTGATCCTCCTCCATGGCATCTATACTTCTCAAGTCGGCCTCCATCTCCTCCTCGTTTGATGACCCAAAGTACTAGGTGTAAGGGCATATTTATCCCTAAGGTGTTTTGGTGATTGATGACAATGCTTTTGCGGACTAATCGTGTGCCTTGAGTATTTCAGACGCTTCATCACTAGGCACAAGACGGTTTGGTGCCCCTCAAAGACTACTGAAGACGGCGTTTTTCTGCGTTTCTTTTCGGAGGATTTGAATCGTAGGAAAGCCGTACTATTAAGAGGGGGTCCGCGTTGGAAAGGTTCAGGTGGAATCATCACGCACATGTTTACTCCCTTTGCATCGCCTTTCCCTATGCGCCTTGGAGCATCCTCTGTTTTCTTCATATTTTGCAAAGAGAAGGATTCCTAGTGTTGCTGTTCTGAGACATGCGTAGTACCACACGCCCCTGTGGTAGTACCGTAGGTGCACACGGTAGTGATGTCTACTACACAACCTTCTTCTTGTAGACGTTGTTGGGCCTCCAAGTGCAGAGGTTTGTTGGACAGTAGCAAATTTCCCTCAAGTGGATGACCTAAGGTTTATCAATCCGTGGGAGGCATAGGATGAAGATGGTCTCTCTCAAACAACCCTGCAACCAAATAACAAAGAGTCTCTTGTGTCCCCAACACACCCAATACAATGGTAAATTGTATAGGTGCACTAGTTCGGCGAAGATATGGTGATACAAGTGCAATATGGATGATAGATATAGGTTTTTGTAATCTGAAAATATAAAAACAGCAAGGTAACTAATGATAAAAGTGAGCGTAAATGGTATTGCAATGGTAGGAAACAAGACATAGGGTTCATACTTTCACTAGTGCAAGTTCTCTCAACAATAATAACATAATTGGATCATATAACTATCCCTCAACATGCAACAAAGAGTCACTCCAAAGCCACTAATAGTGGAGAACAAACGAAGAGATTATGGTAGGGTATGAAACCACCTCAAAGCTATCCTTTCTGTTCTATCTATTCAAGAGTCAGTAGTAAAATAACATGAAGCTATTCTTTCCGTTCAATCTATCATAGAGTTCATACTAGAATAACACCTTAAGACACAAATCAACCAAAACCCTAATGTCACCTAGATACTCCATTGTCACCTCAAGTATCCATGGGCATGATTATACGATATGCATCACACAATCTCAGATTCATCTATTCAATCAACACAAAGTACTTCAAAGAGTGCCCCAAAGTTTCTACTAGAGAGTGAAGACGAAAACGTGTGCCAACCCCTAGGCATAAGTTCATTGAACCTGCAAGTTGATCACCAAAACATACATCAAGTGGATCACGTGAATATCCCATTGTCACCACAGATAAGCACAGCAAGACATACATCAAGTGTTCTCAAATCCTTAAAGACTCAATCCGATAAGATAACTTCAAAAGGAAAACTCAATCCATTACAAGAGTAGAGGGGGAGAAACATCATAAGATCCAACTATAATAGCAAAGCTTGTGATACATCAAGATCGTATCACCTCAAGAACATGAGAGAGAGAGAGAGAGAGATCAAACACATAGCTACTGGTACATACCCTCAGCCCCGAGGGTGAACTACTCCCTCCTCGTCATGGAGAGCGCCGGGATGATGAAGATGGCCACGGTGAGGATCCCCCTCAGCGAGGTGCCGAACAGGCTCCCGAGAGGTTTTTGGTGGCTACAGAGGCTTGCGGCGGTGGAACTCCTGATCTATTGTTCGCTTCGATGTTTTTAGGGTATATGGGAATATATAGGCAAAAGAAGTCAGTCGGGGGAGCCTCGAGGTGCCCACGAGACAGGGGGCGCGCCCAGTAGGGGGGGGCGCCCCCCACCCTCGTCGCCACCTCGAAGCTTCCTTGACTTCAACTCCAAGTCTCCTGGATCGCTTCTGTTCCAAAAATAACGCTCCCAAAGGTTTCATTCCGTTTGGACTCCGTTTGATATTCCTTTTCTTCGAAACACTGAAATAGGCAAGAAAACAGCAATATGGGCTGGGCCTCCGGTTAACAGGTTAGTCCCCAAAATAATATAAAAGTGCATAATAAAGCTCGTAAACATTCAAAACAGATAATATAATAGCATGAATGCTTCATAAATTATAGATACGTTGGAGACGTATCAGCATCCCCAAGCTTAATTCTTGCTCGTCCTCGAGTAGGTAAATGATAGAAGAAATAATTTATGAAGTGTGAATGCTAGCAGGTGCACAAGTTTGATCAAAGATAATTTCAGTCACCTTTTCTAGCATGATTATATGTCAAACAGTAGTTCATTTCATAAAACTTCTCAAGATCAAGTAACAAGCTATTCACATGTTAAAGCATAGACCATAAACTTTCTTGAAAACTAGCAAACTTAATTCTCAGTCATCAAACAATTACAATTCATCTTATTTTTAGGAAGGGTCTATGTTAGAGCTTTGATTTAGCAAACTCCACATACTCAACTATCATATAGTCTTCTACAATTGCTAACACTCACGCAATACTTATGGTTATGGAGTTTTAATCGGACACTGAGAAAGATAGGGGCTTATAGTGTTGCGTCCCAACGTATTCACCTTTGGGTGAGGTCAACAATAATAGTTCATGCTAACTTACATCCAATTGGATATATATATATATATCAGGATCTTTCTGACACGAGGTGCTTCCCAAAGGATAAAATGAAAAAGGGAAAGGTGAAGATCACCTTGACTCTTGCATAAAGTAAAAGACATAAGGTAAAAGATAGGCCCTTCGCAGAGGGAAGCAGAGGTTGTCATGTGCTTTTAGGGTTGGATGCACAAAATCTTAATGCAAAAGAATGTCACTTTATATTGCCACTTGTGATATGAACCTTTATTATGCAGTCCGTCGCTTTTATTACTTCCATATCACACGATCGTATAAAGCTTATTTTCTCCGCACTAATAAGTCATACATATTTAGAGAGAAATTTTTATTGCTTGCAACATGACAACTTACTTGAAGGATCTTACTCAGTCCATAGGTAGGTATGGTGGACTCTCATGGCAAAAACTGGGTTTAAGGATATTTGGAAGCACAAGTAGTATCTCTACTTGGTGCAAGGAATTTTGGCTAGCATGAGGGGGAAAGGCAAGCTCAACATGTTTGAATGATCCATGACAATATACTTTAACTGAGATGTGAGAAAACATAACCCATTACATTGTCTTCCTTGTCCAACATCAACTTTTTAGCATGTCATACTTAATGAGTGCTCACAATTATAAAAGATGTCTAGGATAGTATATTTATATGTGAAATCTCTCTTCCTTCAATATTCTTTCATGAATTGTTCAAATGACCAATACAATGCTTGCTAACCTTCAATAAATTTACAACCTCTAATTCTTAGAATTACTACCCATGGGAAAAGAAAATGAAACATAAATAATTTCAGATTTATGACATTCAACTCATTCAACCATTTACTCATAGGATATAAGTGAAGCACACGAGTAAATGACAAACTACTCCAAAAAGATATAAGTGAAGATCAATGAGTAGCTAAATAATTATGTAGCCATGTGAAGACTCTCTCTCATTTAAGAATTTCAGATCTTAAGTAATTTATTCAAACAGCAAGCAAAGCAAGATAAAATGACATTGCAAGGATAGCACAACTCATGTGAAGAAGCAAAAACTTAGGCTCAACCGATACTAACCGACAGTAGTTGAAGAAGAAAGGTGGGATGCCTAACGGGGCATCCCCAAGCTTAGATGCTTGAGACTTCTTGAAATATTATCTTGGGGTGCCTTGGGAATCCCCAAGCTTGAACTATTGTGTCTCCTTAATTCCTCTCATATCATGGTTTCTCTTTTTATCAAAAGCTTCATCCACACAAAACTCAACAAGAACTCGTGAGATAGGTTAGTATAAACCAATGCAAAACCTTATCATTTTCTACTGTAACAAATCACTAAAATTATTATTCAACATTGCATACTAAATGACTCTGCATATTTAATACTCCTATCCTCAAATAGAATCATTAAACAAGCAACATATGCAAACAATGCAAACATAACAGCAATATGCCAAAACAGTACAGTCTGTAAAGAATGCAAGAGTATCAATACTTCCCTAAATCCAAAAATTATGAGAAAAATACTACGCTGTAGAAGATTTGTCAGAGCTCAATATGCAAAAAGTTTCAACATTATACCATTCTCTGACTATTCTAGGGAATTTTTTTTGCAACAGCAGTAAACTTTCAGCTTTCAAACAGCAACATGTATACTAGCAAAATAAGCATGGTAAAGGCTATCCTTGACATTTTTATTGAAAATAAATATCCAAAACATTATTCTAAATAACAGCAAGCAAATACTAACAAAATAAAATGATGCTCCAAGCAAAACACATATCATGTGGTGAATAAAAATATAGCTCCAAGTAAAGTTACCGATGAACGAAGACGAAAGAGGGGATGCCTTCCGGGGCATCCCCAAGCTTAGGCTCTTGGTTGTCCTTGAATATTACCTTGGGGGTTCCTTGGGCATCCCCAAGCTTTGGCTCTTGCCACTCCTTATTCCATAGTCCATCGAATCTTTACACAAAACTTCAAAACTTCACAACACAAAACTTAACAGAAAACTCTTAAGCTCCGTTAGTATAAGAAAATAAAACCACTACTTAGGTACTGTAATTAACTCATTCTAAATTCATATTGGTGTAATATCTACTGTATTCCAACTTCTCTATGGTTCATACCCTCTGATACTACTCATAGATTCATCAAAATAAGCAAACAACACAAAGAAAACAGAATATGTCAAAAACAGAACAGTCTGGAGTAATCTGTATCAAACGTATACTTATGGAGCTCCAAAAATTCTACAAAATTAGGAAATCCTAAGAAATTTGTGTACCAATCCAGAAAAAAAAGAATAAGATCATAAGCACTTTTATGTGAATTATCAAAACTAACTTACTGGGTGCAAAAGTTTCTGATTTTCAGCAGGATCACCACAACTATCACCGTAAGCTATCCTAAAGGTCCTACTTGGCACTTTAGTAAAACAAAAGCTATAAAACATGATTACTACAGTAGCATAATCATGTTTACACATAAAAACAGTAAGGGTAAATATTGGGTTGTCTCCCAACAAGCGCTTTTCTTTAATGCCTTTCTTGCTAGGCATGATGATGACAATGATGCTCGCGTAAAAGATAAGAATTAAAACATAACGGGAGCACCATGAAGCATATGACTAGCACATTTAAGTGTAACCCACTTCCTATGCATAGGGATTTTGTGAGCAAACAACTTATAGGAACAATAATCAACTAGCATAGGAAGGTAAAACAAGCATAACTTCAAGATTTTTAACACATAGAGATGAAACTTGATATAATTGCAATTCCTACAAGCATATGTTCCTCCCTCATAATAATTTTCAGTAGCATCATGAATGAATTTAACAATGTAACTAGCACCTAAAGCATTCTTTTCATGATCTACAAGCATAGAAAATTTACTACTCTCCACATAAGCAAAATTCTTCTTATTCGGAATAGTGGGAGTATCATAAGGGACTTGAATACTATAAATTGTTTCCACACTAAAAGAGTAATGTTCAGAAAAAGGGTAATCATAATCATGACAAGTTTTATAAATATAATCATCACTACTTTTTATAGCATAAGTTTCATCACAATAATCATCATAAGTAGCAACTTTGTTCTCATCATAATCGATTGAAACCTCTTCCAAGATAGTGGAATCATCACTAAATAAAGTCGACACTCTTCCAAATCCACTTTCATATTCATCACAATAAGATTCAACATCCTCCAAAATAGTGGGATCATTACTTCCTAAAGTTGACACTCTTCCAAACCCACTTTCATCAATATAATCATCATATGTAAGAGGCATGCTATCATCATAACAACTTTGCATATCAAAACTTGGGAGGCAAAAAATATCATCTTCATTAAACGTAGAATCCCCAAGCTTGGGACAAACATTAATTTCAGCAAATATATTCTCAAATATGGCATCCTCATCAAACATAGCATCCCCAATCTTGGGCCATTTCATATCATAAGCATAATCACTCTCATCATTAATAGTATGGATAGCACCAATAATATAGCAATTATCATCATCACAATGAGTAGTAGGAGCAACCTCATTTGGGAGGGATACCTTTTTACCTTTGTTGCTCCTTCTTTTCTTTTTCTTCTTCACATTATGTGTGGGTTCAACCTTCTTCTTTGAGCTCCTTATAGATGAGATTGGTTGAATAGAAAGCTCCTCCTTGTTACCTGATTCATCATAAGAAATAATAGGAGGATATTGGGAAGTCTCTTCCCTTTCATTAGTGTTCTCTTCATCTTCTATTTGCTTTCTTTTCTTTAGGTAATTGGCGATATAAGGATTTTCAATGCAATTCACCGCACAATACAAGTAAATCTCCTCCAGATCAATATCAAGGAATTGTTCAAGGTTCTGGAATAATCTTAGTTGCACGTCTTCATAACCCAAAAGCAAACTAAGTTCATTATGATGCGCAAGGGAAATCAATTCATCACAATTTTTGGACATGATTGATCATGAAACAATTTGCATCGGAGATTTAAATGACCATGTTCATTGCAAAGTTCACAAGTACGGTAAAGATATCTTAAATTTTCAGCACTAACATTAAGCCTTTCTTGCACCATTTAGTTTCTAAATGCTTATGCCTCTTGCAATATCTATTTTCCCTATTTGGTGTGTACTTGCAAACCCGATTTACTCCACAAAAATCGACATGCTTATCGGAGACATTTTCATCATAACTAGTGCAATCATCATTAGTACTATGGATATTCAAAGAGTTCATACTAACAACATTGCAATCATGCTCATCATTCAAAGATTTAGTACCAAGCATTTTATTGCATTCTTCTTCTAGCAATCGAGCACAATTTTCCTTTCCATCATACTCACGAAAGATATTAAAAAGATGAAGCGTATGAGACAAACTCAAATCCATTTTCTTATAGTTTTTTTATAGAATAAACTAGTGATAAAACAAGAAACAAAAATATTCAATTGCAAGATCTAAAGATATACCTTTAAGCACTCACTTCCCCGGCAACGGCGCCAGAAAAGAGCTTGATGTCTACTACACAACCTTCTTCTTGTAGACGTTGTTGGGCCTCCAAGTGCAGAGGTTTGTAGGACATTAGCAAATTTCCCTCAAGTGGATGACCTAAGGTTTATCAATCCGTGGGAGGCATAGGATGAAGATGGTCTCTCTCAAACAACCATGCAAACAAATAACAAAGAGTCTCTTGTGTCCCCAACACACCCAATACAATGGTAAATTGTATAGGTGCACTAGTTCGGCGAAGAGATGGTGGTACAAGTGCAATATGGATGATAGATATAGGTTTTTGTAATCTGAAAATATAAAAACAGCAAGGTAACTAATGATAAAAGTGAGCGTAAACGGTATTGCAATGGTAGGAAACAAGGCACAGGGTTCATACTTTCACTAGTGCAAGTTCTCTCAACAATAATAACATAATTGGATCATATAACTATCCCTCAACATGCAACAAAGAGTCACTCCAAAGCCACTAATAGCGGAGAACAAACGAAGAGATTATGGTAGGGTACGAGACCACCTCAAAGCTATCCTTTCTGTTCTATCTATTCAAGAGTCGGTAGTAAAATAACATGAAGCTATTCTTTCCGTTCAATCTATAGAGTTCATACTAGAATAACACCTTAAGACACAAATCAACCAAAACCCTAATGTCACCTAGATACTCCATTGTCACCTCAAGTATCCGTGGGCATGATTATACGATATGCATCACACAATCTCATATTCATCTATTCAGCCAACACAAAGTACTTCAAAGAGTGCCCCAAAGTTTCTACCGGAGAGTCAAGACGAAAACGTGTGCCAACCCCTATGCATAAGTTTATTGAACCCACAATTTGATCACCAAAACATACATCAAGTGGATCACGTGAACATCCCATTGTCACCACTGATAAGCACGGCAAGACATACATCAAGTGTTCTCAAATCCTTAAAGACTCAATCCGATAAGATAACTTCAAGGGAAAACTCAATCCATTACAAGAGAGTAGAGGGGGAGAAACATCTAAAAATCCAACTATAATAGCAAAGCCCGCGATACATCAAGATCGTATCACCTCAAGAACATGAGAGAGGGAGAGAGAGAGAGAGAGATCAAACACATAGCTACTGGTATATACCCTCAGCCTCGAGGGTGAACTACTCCCTCCTCGTCATGGAGAGCGCCGGGATGATGAAGATGGCCACGGTGAGGATCCCCCTCCACAAAGAAAAGCCGAACGGGCTCCCGAGAGGTTTTTGGTGGCTACAGAGGCTTGCGGCGGCGGAACTCCTGATCTATTGTTCGCTTCGATGTTTTTAGGGTATATGGGAATATATAGGCGAAAGAAGTTGGTCGGGGGAGCCTCGAGGGGGCCACGAGACAAGGGGCGCGCCTAGTAGGGGGGGGCGCCCCCACCCTCGTGGCCACCTTGAAGCTTTTTTGACTTCAACTCCAAGTCTCCTGGATCGCTTCTGTTCCAAAAATAACGCTCCCGAAGGTTTCATTCCATTTGGACTCCGTTTGATATTCCTTTTCTTCGAAACACTAAAATATGCAAGAAAACATCAATATGGGCTGGGCCTCCGGTTAAAAGGTTAGTCCCAAAAAAATATAAGAGTGCATAATAAAGCCCGTAAACATTCAAAACAGATAATATAATAGCATGAATGCTTCATAAATTATAGATACGTTGGAGACGTATCAGGTAGTACTACTCCTAAGGAGCTGTAGTACCGTGGCCTCGAACCAGACTCAGCCGCTCGTGTGGCTGTAGGGGCGGATGCAATTTTTTACATCCGCGCCCTACGCGGTAGTACTGCCCCACGCGTGCGGTAGTACCGTGAGTCTTGGTCTAGCACATCAACACGAGCGGATGTAGGGGCGGATGTAATTTTTTACATCCGCTCCCTGCGCGATAGTACGGCATGCAAGGTGCGGTAGTACCGTGTCGGATTTTTGCACTGTTTGATTTTCAGTGGAAGTAGGCACGGATGTATTTTTATTCATCCGCGCCCTTCCCAGGCTAGTCCAATCCGGCCTTGCGGTAGTACCGCAAGGGGGAGCGATAGTACCGCGTCAGCGGCAGTACCGCCCTCAGCCTTTGCGGCTCAGGCCTGGACTAGCTCCTGCCATAGCAGCGGTAGTACCGTGGGCCCTTGCGGTAGTACCGCTTGTCTGGGGCGGTAGTATCGCAGGTCGCGGGCTGGTTAAGTGGATAACGGTTGGATTTGTCTCTCTACTATATAAGGGGTGTCTTCTTCCTCTAGTTGACTACCTCTTCCACCCCCAAGCTCCATTGTTGCTCTAAGCTCCATTTTTGCCCGATCTCTCTCCCTAGCCAATCAAACTTGTTGATTTGCTCGGGATTGGTTGAGAAGGCCCCGATCTACAGTTCCACCAAGAGAAATTTGATTCCCTCCACTAATCCCTAGCGGATCTTGTTACACTAGGGTGTTTGAGAACCCTAGACGGTTGAGGTTACCGCGGAGCCATAGTCCATTGTGGTGAAGCTTCGTGGTGTCATTGGGAGCCTCCAATTAAGTTGTGGACATTGCCCCAACCTTATTTGTAAAGGTTCGCTCGCCGCCTTCAAGGGCACCAATAGTGGAATCCCGGCATCTCGCATTGTGTGAGGGCGTGAGGAGAATACGGTGGCCCTAGTGGCTTCGTGGGGAGCATTATGCCTCCACACCGCTCCAACGGAGACGTACTTCCCTTCAAAAGGAAGGAACTTCGGTAACACATCCTCGTCTTCACCGGCTCCACTCTTGGTTATCTCGTCCCTTTACTTGTGCAAGTTTATTTGTGTTGTATTCCTTGCTTGCTTGTGTGCTTGTTGTTGTTGCATCATATAGGTTGCTCACCTAGTTGCATATCTAGACAACCTACTTTGATGCAAAGTTTAATTTGGTAAAGAAAAGCTAAAAATAGTTAGTTGCCTATTCACCCCCCTCTAGTCAACTATATCGATCCTTTCAATTGGTATCAAAGCCTCATCTCTTTATTAAGGACTTTGCTGTCCGAAGAGTATGGTTGAGATCATAGACGGTGTGGAGGAGCACTCTGGTGTGAATTCGAGCTCGTCTACGGCCGATGGGGGAACCGCGGTTTCTCGTGAGAATTCAATGTGGCTTTGGACACATTGAAAACCTCCATGATAACCGAGGTTGAAAGCATGTTTAATAAATTCTTAGAAGGACTTAAACTATCTACCTCGCTGATGAAAGTGGCACTACAAAAAAAACACTTCCATGATGATACGTGTTTGTCACAGTAGGTCGCGTTTTTTGTCATGCATGTACATCCATGACAAATTTATGACAGAATTAAGATAGTCATACCTGTGCTATCGTAGAAGTGTTCGACGACATTACCAAAATTATCATCACGGAAGTGTCCACTTCCATGATGATAAATCGCGCGTCACAGAACTGCTTTCGTCAAGGGTGACCGACACGTGGCATCCACCGTAACGGAACGCCGTTAAGCTATCGGGTCGGGTTTTGGATCCGATAACCCGTTAACAGCCCTGAACAATGGGGATTTTCCACGTGTAAAATCATCATTGGCTGGAGGAAACACGTGTCGGCTCACCGTTGGGACATATGTCATCCACTCATTGGACAGAAGGCGCCTATGATACGTCGACACATGGCACGGCCCAACAGAGGCCCATTCATGTGAAAAGGCAGGCCCGTTTGACTTGGTCAAAAGGTGGCGGGCCAGCCCATGGAAAGCCTGTTAACGGCCTGTTCACATATAGCCCATTTACAGCCCGCTAACCCAAGGCCCGTTACGTCCTATCCGAATTAGGCCCAGTAGCATCATCTGGGCCATCCAATATGATTCCAGCCCGTTTTCACTTCTGGCCCATGTATGGCCCATGACGTCTTTCGGCCCATATGAGGCCCTATGTAACTCTTGGCCTATTAACGGCCCGTGGTGAAACTGGCCCGCAATGAACTGTGTATCACTTTACACCCACTAACGGCCCGTGGTGAAACTGGCCCGTAATGAACAATATATCACTTTATACCCATTAAGGGCCCGTTATTCAGTTGGGCGTTTCAAAGAATGTTATCTTTCACCTTCTCGAGCCCATTTATTCTTGGGCTCATTTCCAGCATTCGTTTACTTACGGCCTGTTACTGTCATTTTCTGCTTGTGGGCCAAATTCAGCCCGTGGTTACATCGGCCCGTTTGTGGTCTATTAATACGTTGGGCCGTTTTATAGCGTCATCAAATACGGCCTATTAACGATGGCCCGTTATGGTCATCCGTCCCGTATAAGGCCCATTGATGATACGCCCGTAGAAGGCCCATTGTTTCTACGGCCCGTAGAAGGCCCATTGTTTCTACGGCCCGTAGAAGGCCCATTGTTTCTACAGCCCATAGAAGGCCCATTGTTTCTACAGCCCGTAGAAGGCCCACTGTTTCTACGTCCCGTAGGAGGGCCAGTGTCACTACAGTAAATATTAGCCCATGGTTATTGTGACCTAGTTTTAAAAAGAACTTCACTGACTACAAGCAAACAAATAAACAAGACAACAAGGAAATAAATAAGCAAGCAACTTATTCTAGACTATCATGGTTGTTACTCATATTACATCCACTGGGCATCAAAGTTCGCCACCAGTGCAAATATAGGGAACAAAGCAGCATATCATATACACTGGTTGTCAAAGTTGGCGACTAGCGCAAATAAATGCCGCAAAGAAAACAAATCCGAATGAAACCACTTCGAAGATCTCAAGAAACAATATCCTGGTACCCATAATCTCGGCAAGATGCTTAGCAAGCTTATTAACTTTCTCTTGTTTGGCGCTTAAATCCTCCAAAGGCTTGCATTGCACCGAAAATATGCATCTGAATTCTGCAGGACTTCCTCGGTCCTTGACTTCTGTCGCAAAGACATCCGATCGATGTCTTTCAACTTGAAGTTGAGACTCAAGAAGACGAACTGATTCAGCAAATGAGTTCAAGAGCTTGTGCCAGCAGATAGTGGCCAAGAACTCGAACACTACATCAAGACAGGACTTTTGGGTTCCCTCACTATCGCCAAGATAGTTTTTATCACTTTCTTGGAGACCAACAGGATGTCTCACTATCTTGAACCTTATCTCATTACTTCCTTTACCATTGGATAACGCGGCATCGTTTCTCCAATATTTTGTCCGCATTCTAAAAGAGAAACAAGCGGACACATCACATGTTTACTATGTTGTATATGAAACTCATTTTGGTAAATGAGTTCAAGAGTAAAGTGTACAGGATAACAAAGATGAAACAAACATATATCTATGTGCCATGGTCACTTTATGGTCTATATCATTCTAGTTTTTGTTGCCAAATCAAGATAGAGACACAGTTCAAATAATATTTGTTCAAGACAAAGCAGAATAGACAGAATATAAGTGTGGGTAACTATAGATCAATAACAACACTTGTAATGTGCATGACATGAGAACATAACTGTTTATTCAATTGAAACTGAAATCAACATAGAGCAGGTTACAACAACAAACCAGTTAAAGAAACAGGTTTAAAACATACCTGTTGCGCCATTGGAGTTTCAATTCCAGCCTTCAAATTTGAAAATAGTTGGTATGAGTAAATACAGTAATGCAAGAGCAAAGGAGTATGAACCATAGCTACAGAACCTGACCTGAGAACAAATCTTCTTCTCCTTTAAGCGTTGAGTTGGGATTCAGAGTGGTGGTCCTCGTGCTTTGGGCACTGCAGTTCCCTTACTAACCGCTCGTGTTTGGGTGCTCTGTGGTGGAGACGGTGCTATGTCAACTGGAACTGGGTTACTATCTGCCGGGGTTGGGGTTAAAAGGGGTGTAGCTGGTTCTCTTTCCAACTGGGTAGGGGTACAATCTGTGAGAGTCTGGGTTATGTTTGGTGGATCTTGTCCTTGGGCAAGTACAACCGTGGTTCTATCTGCATCAGTTGGTAGCACTATCTTTTCTAAAGACCGTGTTGTTACTCCCTTAGATACTGCCATCATGCTCTCCAATTCAAATGGCTGATAAACAAGAAAAGTAATTGAAAGTATAGACATTGTATGATAGACAGGTGCAATGGATAGTGGGGAATAAAAGAGGGCATGAAATAATTCATATTTATGTTGTCTAACCAAACATGATAGCATGAGACAATTTCACATATATGATGGCTAACTAAACAGGATAGCATGACACAATTTCACATTATGGTGGCTAACTAAAAAAGATGGAAAGACATAGTTCAAAATATGAGATATGTAAACAAGATGGCATGACATAACTATATAATGTGTTTATTAAATAGGTTAGCATGCCATAATTCACATACATTCATGGATAGAATGCCATAATTCTAAATATGATGACTGTAAACACTAAACAGGATGAGATGATATAACTATATGATGTCTTTATTAAATGGGTTGCCATGCCATAATTTAGATAGATGATGTGTATGTACTATGTAAACATGATGGCATGATATAATTCAAATATATGATTTATATAGTAAGCAAGTAAGCGATGGCAATCTATATATGATGTAAAAACTAAGAAATGCAAGACAACATGCATGACATGGGTAATATAACCCTGCCAAGTTTGAGCATAGACCTCGGGGGAAATAGGACTGGTCATCGGTCTCAATCCTCCTCTCGAGGAGCTCTCTCAGATTCAAAGAAGATGTCTCGCTTGGCAGTAGCATTGTCTCTCTCAATACCTTGTTTTCACTCCAGATACTTCCATCACCGCTTCAAATGGCTGATGCACAGAAGAGTAGTTGAATATACAAACGTTGTTGACAAATGGAACACGTAATACAAAAAAAATGATAGCATGATATAATTCACATACATGATGATTGGCTAAGCAGCATGGCATTGCATAATTCACATATATAATGCCTTTGCAACAAGATAGCATTGTATAATTCACATATATAATGTCTTGCAACAAGATGGCAATGCATAATTCACATATATGGTAATTAGACACTGAACAGGTGGCATTCACACAAAGCATGTCTAAACTAATCAAATGGCATAGCAATGCGAGACACCATACGCACGATATGAGCAACATAACCCTGCCAAGTTAGAGCATACACCTCGGGGGGGGGGGGGGGAATAGGACCGGCCATCTGTCTCTGAATCCTCCTCTAAGGAGCTATCCGTAACCAGCGAGATATGCGCTTCGTCAAATAGCATAGTCTGCTCAGAAGACCTTGTTTTCACTCCAGAATTTGCCATCACCGTGTCAAATGGCTGATGCACACGAAGAGCAGTTGAATGTACCAACATAGTTGACGAATGTAATATGTAACGAAAAAACAGATGGCCTGGTATAATTTACATATAAGATGACTGGCTATGCAGGATGGCGTTGCAAAATTCACATATATGATGCCTGGCTAAACAAGGTGGCGTTGCATAATTCACATAAACGATGAATAAACTAAACAGATGGCATTCGCACAAAGGATGTCTAAACTAAGCAGATGACATATTTGATGTATAAAGTAAGCAATGTAAGACACCATATGCATGATATAACTAACATCAGCATGCCAAGTTAGAGCAAAGACCTCAGGGGGTAAATAGGAGTTATCTTCTCCTTCGAATCCCCTCGTAATGTATATCTTCATCTCGACATAATCCGAATCTGCGTGGGGGGCTGCCTTTGCGCCTACCATGGAGCGACGTCTACATGAAATTATATTGCCACGCAAGGCTCGTCTCTTTTGCTCTACATGTTCAGTTCCATTGTTTACAATAACTGTCATGTATAGGAATAAAACATAGTGAGATTTTGTAAGGAGTGCATGCAAAAATCCAGAGTGATGGTAGCAACCTGTGGATAGACCCAAAACCAATAATAGCAGGAAGATAATGGCTTCAGTTAATAAATACGGATAATGGCTTCTTTACTGTTTGTTTCCTACCCAACATGAAACTCATAGTAGACACCGGAGATTAACCAGATAGTAGATAGATACTATTGATAGCGGCCCCGATACGTACCCCACAACCATTTAAAAACTCAAGTTTGACCATTAGTTTGGAGCTGACTCAGAGTCTAATCGGTGAACAGGACGATAAAGTAGCATCTAATAATAAGCGATGCATAACGTAAGCAGACACGAAAGAGTGCGACCTCTCTTGCGGACCCGTGTAGCCCTCGAGGTCATCTGCTCGGTTGATGATGGCAATGCAGTTTTCATGGCTTCCAACAAGGGGAAGAAGATCGATGCGGCGAAGATACTGAGGCGGATCCTGCTTTCTTTGGGACCCTTCGTCGTTGGAGCAACTGAGCTGGGTGGACGACGGCAAGAGCAGGACCGGACAAACCACGCAAGGTTTTCTTTGACAACTATCTCGTAAGAGAAGTAATTTGTAAGGGCTCGTTTGAATTGGAGGATTCCAACAATGCAGGATAGGAAATAGACAGAATAGGATAGGAATGCACGTGCAAAACAGAGAATTTAAAACACAGGATTTACGCTAACTGGGTGTTTGATTCACAACAATTGGAAGATCACATGATGCAAAGAAGCATGGTGAGATTAAGTCAAACCACAAAAAAATGTACGGTTATAATGCTATTATGCAATATCTCTTAGTCTTGTGCTTCATGAATAGGAATTTGAAAAGGAGGACAAGTGAAAATTAAAATTCCTACGTTTTTTCTTTCAAGGAGACACTAAAGGAACAAATCCGTGTGCTCAATGGACAATATATATATAACATGTAGAGTAAAAAAGAGATGCAACAAGTGTACAACCTCTTTGGCGAAGCCATGTCGATCTCAGCGTGATTGGGTTGGCCGGTGAGGATGCTCCGCCGACTTTGTTGTCGAGGAGGGAAGAAGATCTTAGGCGTCTGGAGATGGAGCCCGAGGTATCGCTCATTGTGATGGAGGGTTTCGCTGTTGGAGCAGCTTCGATGAGTTGTACGACACCGAGGTGAAGCAAGACAAGAGAGACAACGAACAACGTTAACTGAGTGGAATTCTAATAGCATCTCCAATACATGACGTAAAATACATAACCACAAAGTGCTAGATGTAAAATACATCAGCCGCTCATCTCTGAACTTAATCGTCAAACCGAACTTAATCACAAAACCGAACCTAACTGTCCAAACTAAATTTTGTCGTCGAAACTGAATTTTGCTCTCAAACCGAACGCACTAGCAAGGTGAGGCTACACGTCGATCGACTGATTTTTTCATCTCTGTCGACGATTTTGCAGCCGTTGGATATGAAATCAAGGGCTGCGGTTCATCTTCAACCTCCACCACCCTCGAGCCGCCACCACCACCGCCAAACAAGCAGCCCCGCCGCCATGCCGCGGCGTGCGCCGCCCGCCTTCCCCGAAACACTCCCCACCGCCGGTCCGCCGCCCTGCCATCCTCTAGGCCCCCGTGCCGAGCTTTTCTCCGCGATCCCCACGCCACCGCCCGCTAACGCCCGCCACCGCCGCGACCACCGCCCCATCCTCGAACCCTAAGGTAGATAGTGGGTACCTCTTGGCGAGCCCCTCCTCCTCAAGGGGCTGGTTCTTCCTTCACCCCGCGAGCCCACCCTTGAAATCGATCGACCCAAAAGTCGATTCACCGATCAAGTGTAGCCAAATCGAGCAGATCGCAAGCAAGAGCAAGAGCGAGAGCAGCAGCGCGAGCAAGAGCAATAGCAAGACCAGACCAGGCAGGGGACCGAGAGCAAGAGCAGAGCAGCAGCGCGAGCGAGAGCTAAAGCAGCAGCAGCTCCTACTGATGTGGACGTCACCGCCGAGGGAGTGACGCCGTGGAGGAAGTGGCCGGTGACGCCGCCATGGATGGAGCCACGCCGTGTCGGCTCGGGACCGGGCGCCGGCAGCACTGTGAGATCGAATCAAGAAGAAAATGCAGCGATTAGTGTACAACCTCTTTGGTGGTGCCGATTAGGCCGCAGCTTCATCCGAGGAAACGGTGATGATGATGCTCTTCCGGTGGTGCAGGTGAAGATGGCGGTGTGGGAATGGAGGTGGCGCGAAAGACGAGGGGAACGTCGGGGCAGCTCCTTGGAGGTGGAGGACGGGGTGGCTGAACCGGCGGGACGACGAGATCGACGACGGATCCTCATCCGGTATAGTGGATGAGGGACGTCGAGGTGTTGTTGTGGACGACATCGTCGGGGAAGAAGCTCCGGCTGGGTGGCGGACGGAGCAGGGTGTGGGGTTTTGTCGCGGGTTTTCGCGGCCTCGGTGTATGAATGGGTGGGCAGATGGGATGGCAGTGGGGAACCATGGCTTAAAGACGCGCTTGTCCGAAATTTGGGGTAAGTTACGAAAGTACCCCCCACCAATTTGAGGCGGTTCTTTCGGTTCAGGGGTACCACGGGCATTTCGCGTGTCGGGTTTTCACAGGAGGTGGGAGTTTTCGCGCGCGTTGTAATTTCGGAATAGCAAGGCGCGGGTTGAGATGGAGGGAGTTGTCGGAGCACAACGAGACAAAGATATATCTTAAATATTTCGGGCTAACAAGGCGCGGGTTGAATTTTCCGGACAAGCCTAATGTGTACTGTAACAAATCAATGCGCACTACAAATGTCATTCAAAACTTTGAATTCATGTTATGTTCAATTAAAATATTTTGCTACGTGTATAATGCATGCAACCTACTACTCAAATGAACGTTTTAGTGCATTCCAAACGTATATACTACCGCTTCAATATGAACTAAATTTGAATAAGATCTACAGTAATGATTGTTGTGAAGTCAAAGCATTTGAATTCGTTTCTCTATTTTAATAAGATCTACAATCAGCATTATTGTGAAGTGAAACCATCGTTTGTGTATTATCTTCACAGCACACCACATGATCAGTATCGAGTTACATATGAACTATGTGTACTATATGAACTCGAACTAGATTTTTTGAATCCACTTTATTTTGATTTCAAATCACATTACATTTCTAGCTCTAGCTAGATCTTCATAATCTAAACCATGTCTCATATGTATAATGTGTTTATCACATTATGTATGGTGCCCCACCCCCTACGCCTACAAGTATTTAGATGTGAGTTGCAAACACCACACATTACCACAAATTCAAATAAAATGTGAGAATGTTCGATATATAGTATTGTTTAGATTGCTCGATATTTAGTTGTAAGCTGCAAACGCCGCACATTATCACAAATTCAAATAAAATGTGAGATTGTTTGATGTATAGTATGGTTTAGATTGTTCGGCATTTAGTCATGAGTTGCAAACGCCATGCATTATCACATTATGGTATAACATGTGCACAACACGTGTATCACCGCTATATTCATGCATGCAATGTTTAAAACACTATGATCTCCTATTCAAATATATGAATCCGCTTTCATATCAAATTATGATCTTTGTTAGTCTCTTACACCCACACAGTCCTCTAACCTTTGTAGCTACCACTAACTTTCTCTCGTGCATGCACACGCCCTCCTCGCCCTCCCCCTCCCTCGGCATTCTATCCACGGGGCACATTCATTTTTTCCTTTAGGTCATTCTCCCAGAGTCTCCACAACTCCTTTCCGACACACACCGATCGATAAACCTCTCCAGCGATGCCTGCCTACAGCATACACACACAGCTTCAATCTCCTCCTTTATGTGTCCTTGCCTTGTGTCTCTCATATGGTCAGACACACGTGTAAACTCTCACCCCTCTTTTAATCGATCTCACAACCGCACACTCCTCCCCCTATCCAGCTAGTAGTTGGGCCTCTCGCACCACCTCCTAGCTCCATTCTCTATGTCTATCCGTCTCATGGGCCTTATTTGCCTCTAACAAATGGACGTACAATGACCGATCTCTCGCTATACATATAGCCAGCTAGGTCCTTATAACTCGTTTTACCCACACATCGATCGATCTACCTCATTAGTTGTGTCTCTCCTTCCTCCGACAAACAACAATTGATCTACCGATCTAGTTAGGTTTGCTTACAAACACATGGTTCCCTTCATCATCCATGGATGCGTCCCGACAGATCTATCACGCACAGCACACACGTAAACACATCCCCACTCTTATTAATAACATTGCAGTTCCACCCTCGGTTTGTCTAGTAGGCCTCTCCCAACATCTCCGAGAAGCAACTCCATCACCCATCCAGACTCTACCCCTCTCCTCCCTCTCCCTCCCTCTCTCTCTCTCTCTCTCTCTGTCCCATCATATTTCCGTCCTTCGCTTATGTATGGATGTCGACCGATCTCCCTCATGACATAGCTGGGTCTCTCCTTCTCAACGCATATACGAGTCGTTCTCCTCTATAGTTAGGCCTCTGCCTACCCCCCCCCCCCCCCCCCCCCCCACACACACCGATACATCAAGCACTCTAGTCATGTCTCCCTGCCACACACAAACTTGACATGTGCCCTCTAACGTTCCGGTAGGCCAGTCGCCCTATATCTTTGACTTGCACACACACGCGCAATTTCGATGGCTCTCTTCATCGATCTCGCACCCACCTGTACTTGATACTCTGTTCGACTCTATCGATAGCTATGACCCCTCCCTCTCTTCTCGTGGATTTCCCTCCATTTCACACACATTGCATGCAAAATTTTGTTTGAGATGTCATCGACACATATTCCCACAAATAATTCACGAAATCAACCCCCACCCCCACCACAAAACAAAAAACACTCACAAACGCGGTTTTTATCTCTCACACACACCCACGTAGGTGGAGGACGTGCACAAAGAGAAGAGGTGCATGCACGGAGCACGTACTCCCGTCTCTTTCCCAACCACACCCGCGCGGGTACACGGTGGAGCTCATTTCTGTATGAAAAAGGCAGCCCACGTGGTAATTTGGCACGTGTACTGGTTGTCCACTTGGTGGAGGGAGGATTGTCTACCACGGGTGAACAAACAAATTGCGACTTGACGCGTTATGTTAAATTAAAAAAAGAGGCAAACCATGTGGGGCCTACCTTAGAGGCAAGGCTCTATACACTGGAGTACTTTTGATGTGTCCCATCAACTCGCAGAACAAGGAGAAGCTTGCTTAGTACACCGTCTCCCCCGCCCACGGGCACGGTGGCTCGCAGGATGAGGTGAAGCTTGCTCCTCCCTCGCCCATGCGCGCGGTGGCTCGCAGGACGAGGAGAAAAATTTACTACTCCCTCCGTTTACTCCTTGTCCTACTACCTTGGTTATAGAGATTATATCATATTGTTTGGAATATATACGTCCTTAGTAGATTTCAATATGAACTACTAGTACATACTCCAAACATTGATGTATATAGACGTATTTTAGAGTGTACATTCACTCATTTTGCTCCGTATGTAGTAGCACTCTCCCTCGCCCCTCGACCCTCGCCCACGTGGTGGACGTGTAGCAATTCATTTGGTCTCATATAGCCAGAACGATATATACTGCACTACCATTATTGCTCGACTTCCCGAAGAGGCGAAGAGCCAATCGCAAGGTTAATATTTTGGAGATGCCAAGCGCAAGGTTATAGGAGAACGAGTAGTAGGTGCCGCATCATTTATAAATAATTTTTTTTCTTCAGCTGCACGTACGCAATATGATAGGTTCATATGGAGAGAAAAGGAAACCGCTCCACTATATACATAGTCAGGACGGGCCAGCCTACACGGTTGCTTGCTGGGGTTGCTCTCTTCACACTCTCTCGCACAAAACGACTGTGGCCACATCTCTAACATCCCGGCGGATCACGTCCGCTTGGGGAAGGGGTGGATGCTTAGTGTAGATGCGGTGTCCGTCGCCGACGGTGAAAACCCACTGTCGGCATGTCCCGATCAGGGGTCCCCGCCGTTCTCTCTCACAAAGCCGGTGAGGTTGCCTTCGTCCCTTGCTCACTATCATGACGTGGGCGGTTGCCGCCCCGCCGCCTCCTCAAGGTCGAGCTACGCCTCTCGTGTACAACTCCCTTTACAGCCGGCTTGCACCATCGCTCCAAATGCCCACATCACTCCCTGTGGATATTTCTCTACTTCTTTGCCCAGCACATACCTGATACCTCTACTGGCTTCTACGTACTATATTTGTGATGAGTTTATGTCTCATCAACTAGTCCTAGTAATCTTATTCTAATCACGCTTCTTCAATTTCTTTGCCACAGGGATGCTCATCTCGATTTTGGTGAAACTGCACAAAATGATCCGATGGTCAAAAGGTTGCAAACTTCATTTATTAGGAAGCTCGAACGTTGCCAGCAAATTGAAGCCTGGTCAGGGTTCACGGTTCAAGGGCTAGGGACTGCATGGATCATTTTTTTCTTTAGTTGCCTCTGTTCCAAAATAAGTGTCAACTTTAGTAGTAGTACAACTTTGTACTAAAGTTTGCACAAAGTTGAGACACTTATTTTGGAACGGAGGAGTACATTCTTGATGATCATCAATCATTGAGATGCAATAGCATGCATGTTAGTCTCCTTTGTATTTGATGAAATGTTGCAACGGGCAACCTTGGACGCAAGATACATGTAACAGGAGCTGGAAGCTTCATAGCATTGTACAAATTTATCTCATTGATAAATTACAGTACGTACTAGTACTATACTAGTACTTCCTCCGTTCCTAAATATAAGTCTTTGTAGAGATTTCACCATTAACCACATGCGGATGTATATAGATGCATTTTAAGTGTAGATTCATTCATTTTGTTCCGTATGTAGTTCACCTAGTGGAATCTCTACAAAGACTTATCTACTAGTAATAGCTAGCCCCACTACTAGGAATTCTCTATCCTCTCCTTGAGCCACATCATCAAAATTGACGTAGCAGTTAGATGAAGTAAATCACCATAATAGCCGTCGATCTAGACGTTGAGAGGCTCAAGACTAAGCCACATGCAAGCATGCAGAAATACCGTGGCACATGCATGTGAGTGGGTTTTAAATCACATCAACATGTCTGCATGCAAGCATGCACCGGTAGCATGCATGTAAGTGAGCTTTTAAGTCCCATTAACATGTCAAAAAGAAAAATATAGTCCCATTATGCAGTAGGAGTTGGCTGATCTTTTTTCCTTATGTGGGATGATCTAAATGATGATGGGAGTTTATTTAGTTTGGCTACCACATTTGTCATGCGGTTATAGATTTTTTTTAGTTCTATGAAATCGATAATTTTCCGCAGAGAGATATACCGCTGTTCCGCGGCAACGAGCGGGGACTCATCTAGTAATATTTAGGAACGGAGGGAGTACTATGTAAAGAGTTAGGTGTCGCATGGTTATAGTGTGAGGTGGACCATGTAATCACTGAGCCTGCGTGTTTTCACTGCTCTTGCACTCCTCCGCTGTAAGAATGGAGAAAATTGTAATCTACTACCTCCTTTCGCCGAAAGCGTGGGACATCCAGCAGTCCTACCACCTTAGTAATAAAGACCAATGAGCCGTCAAATCACATAGACCCAGCAGTAAGTTCGACGGATGAAGCAACCATCACTCTTGCGCCAGTGAGAGGTCGCGCCCGCTCTGCCCGGGCATGAATGCGGCATCGATTCTTTGGAGCGGTGCTGACCGTTTTGGGCGGGAAGCGCGCACGAGCGATGGAGGGGCTTTGGGTGGGCCAGGCTGGTCAGGAGTGGGCGTGGCAGCTGTCCGCATGTCCCTACCGGACACGCCCGGAAATGAGAGGATACACTGACTCTCGCGGCTAAAATCGTACACTACACACCATATCTCTGTAGGAGTAGGTCGATCTGTCGCACTCTCTAACACACACATGCTGTTAAACACACACGCGCACACACCTTGGTCCCGTTGCACCTTCTAACGTGACTTATTACACCTAGACGGAGGGAGTAGTAAGTATACGAGATACGGTGGCACACTGACTTAAGTCGAATACTAGTGCCCAAAATTTGTGTGCATGTTATAATAAGGATTCACTTAAAATAGTACGTGAGCGAACAGAGGGATCAATTGGACAAGGTTCCCAGCAAAGAGCGAGATGTGTGAGGTAGTAAGATACACCGCTGGTGCTTTTATTTTTTCTTATTAATTTGTTTGTTTCACCCTCTGACTGGTGGGACCCAACGTACTACATGGAGAGAGGTAAGGTGACTAAGGCTGCATTATTTCTGCACCAATGTGGATAGTCTTACCACCAAAGCCACATGACATGATTATGATTGAAATCCTAATGACTCCCACACACACAAAAAAAAACACGGCATGCCTGTCACACGAATGCAGGAATGTATAAAAGGTTATTTTCCTCTCGTTGAACATAACGGGAGGGTTGTGTAGCTGGTTAACCTGTTCACTCATCAAACTTGAGGTCTCGGGTTCGATAACTACACTTGAGCATAATTTTTGCCAGGAGGATTCTTTGACTGGTCAAAATGTTTTCTAGGGTTTGCACGCTTCACACTTTTTCTCCAGTATATATATACACGCTGGAGCCTCAACGCTTGTAGTTGCTCTCTTCACACTCTCTCGCCCTCTCCAGATCTAAACAAGACTTTGTTGGCCTCTCTCTCCCCTCACTGTTGCTCAAAGAGCCAGCAGGATCTGTCCGCCAGGAAGGGAAGGAGGCTTAACGCTGTCGCCGTCGGTGAGGGAGGGAATCCACTACCGGTGCTGCTGTTCACTTTCCACCCAGCGGCGGCGTGGGAGGGCCTCCGACCCTTCTTCTTCGCTGCCGTCCCGTCGCCCATCGAACCACGCCCCAAGAACCTTAAGGTATATTTTACTTACTCCACATGCATTGCTCTAGCTGCATGTATACCATGAATCTAGGACGTGGTTCAAAGAGGAAAGGAGTGGGGGAAAGTAGTGGGAAAAGTTGTATATAGCATGAATCTAGGACGTGGTTCAAAGAGGAAATGAAGGGGGAAAGTTGTATAGCATGAATCTAGGACGTGGTTCAAAGAGGAAAGGAATGGGGGAAAGTAGTGGGGAAAGTTGTATCGCATAAATCTAGGACGTGGTTCAAAGAGGAAAGGAAGGGGCGAAAGTACTAGTTCAAAAAGGAAAGGAAGGGACAAGGTGTAGAGTTTGAGCAGACTAGATTTGTCTACTCACATAGGGAAAGGTGTCTAAAGATAACAAAACTGGGACCAACACAAATATGCTCCTTGGTTGTTTGTTCTTTGTTGCAACAGATCATGCATGACCACAAGACATCGGTAGATGCACATGGTGCTGGTCGTCCCACCGCCCCTGCAACTCATTAGTTGTTGTTAATCTATGGCCTGTTTGGTTAAAACTCCTAGTCCCTACCGCTTGGTTCCGTGGACTAAACGTGGACTAGAGGTTATTAAATGACATGATAAAATACCATGTTACCCCTAGTAATGAACTAATAGAAACAAGGTGTGATGCGTGGCGAGGGCAATTGTTGGAAAAAGTCCCAAAAGACTCCCTCGGGTCTTCTTTCTTTAGTCCCAAATGCCCACTTTTAGTCCCGAAAAGTCCCTCCTGTTTGGTTTAGATGTGACTGACACGGAGTTTTTTTAGTCCCTACACCAAAATGTCCCTGTAAACAAACACCCTCTAATAATGCCACTTGAAAATTGATGCAATGCCACAGTTAAAAGCAAATTACATGTTTAACGAATTTTATTGTTAATATAATCTCTATGTTAATATTAATCAATGCCACCGTTTGAGAAATGCTACTGTCTTGCTTTCTTTCCCATTTAGATAAGGTAGATGCTTCTTTTTGTTGGCTTCTGTGTCATCCACCGTTATTGACCACTAATTGTTTCCTTTGCACCTCTGTGTAAACAGGGTTATCTACTTCACCTTGTTGCCATTGTGACCTTTTGTTGCACTGCACAAAACACTTTTGTTTTAAGAGTGTTTTGTGCAGTTCAACCAAAATGTCACACCGACAACGTTGCTTGATTGCTTGATCTTAGTGGAACTGCACAAGAGGAGATCTTACTTCCTATCCGTTAAGGCGAATTTGGTTCAGATCTTCTTCTTGTGAGTTGTTTGAATTCGCATCATGAGAGGTTAGTACTAGCCTTCTTTCACATGATTCTGCAGTGTGCTTTCATATGTTGTGCTACTTGTATGATAATGTTGCTTGATTTTAGTGAACTCGCACAAATGGAGACAAGACTTCCAATCAGATGTGCACCGTAATATCCCATTGAGGTAAGATAAGGATATTTCACAACCGATGGCTGTATTTTTCCACTTTCATCGTAAAATTAAGTTTAGTACTATACTTGTGCTCCCTAATTGACATGCCAAATCTTACATTGAAGGCGAAGCTTGTGCATTATTGAACCAAGTGATGACGGGAATAACAAGCGGAAGAAAAATAAAATCAACTCTCGGTGTCAGTAATGAAGCAATCGAACTGTGATGACACAAGTAATGATATAGTTTTGCATCTTAATTTATTGCTATGGCTGGAACGAGCAATTGTTTTGCCACTGATTTGATGCCATACGTAATTATCTCGACTTGTGCAAACAGGGATCTTCTTTGAAGATACCATATATTTTAGTGGAACTGCACAAGAAGATGTTGGAAACATTAAACTGATCGAGGAGTATGTAGTAAGCATGGCCACCCCCGTAGATAGCAACAGATGGTTCCCGAGAAGTGCTTCATCTGTATGCTCTACACAATCAGCCTCCTGACAAAGGTTGGTACTCGCCCACTGATTTCATCCATATGATTGAGCTTTGTCATCTCTATTGGTGTTGTGCTACTGTTTAGACACTGTCATGAAAAAGTGGTACTGTCCTTGGGAAGTGCTTCATCTGTGTTGTTTTAAATATTTCCTTTCCTTTTTTCGAGCAAACATGGATGCTAGCATTTAGTAGTCCTCTTGTCTTTGCACAACAGGGTCATCTTCCTCTGAAGAAGAATATGGAGTACATGAAGTGACTAGTTCTGATTATGCCATGATGAAGAAGCACTGTCTATCTTCTTATCAGAAGGAGCAGTTGAAGGATGGTTACATTACTCCCCACAAGACCAAACTAAATTCAGCTCAGAAGGACTGACAAATCTCCATTTTTTTGCTGTGATGCGCGAGTACAATGTTGTTCTAGGATTCTTTCTGGTGAGTTCCATTTTTCTAAAAGTGTGCTCTACATGGACCATGTATGTGCTCGTTGAAACTGTCAATTCATAGTACAGCTTTGCTTTATACTAATCACTTTTTGTATTTGTGCAAACAGGGTGCTCAGCTTGATTTCAACGGAATCGCACAAAATGTTCATGAATACATCGAATCATTCATTTCCACAACAAGAAAGGAGGTGCCCATAAGTTCAAGGCGTTGCAACATATAAGGGCGAAATCATACAAGCTACGCTGAATTTGGTTGATTTTGGTGGAACCGCACAAAAGAACAAATGGTTTATTTAGCACGAGTTGCCATGTCAATGTCCGAACTGATGGCAAACCCTGCCCATTCCACAATCGTAGGCATTTGATATTTTGGAATGGGACAACCTTGTCAAATTTTGCTCATTGATTTTAGCAAGATATGCGTTTGATATTTTCGAATGGGACGCCCTTTGCTATCAGCAGTGGCGATCAATTTTTTCTTTATTCTTTAGTTGTGAAGTAAATATTGCCTCTGACATGTGAGTCGCTGAGATGCATAATCGTCGATTGTTTTGAATGTTCTCTATGAATTGTCAGGCCTGTGTGTTTGATTGCAATGTACAGAAACGCTAGAAAGCTGCTCAAACTCTTTGTACTCCTTCTGTTCCTTTTTACTTCGCACATTGTGAAAGTGCATACTTTTTTGTATAAGATTGGTCAAAGTAGAGATACTTTGACTGTAGACAAAACTTGTATGCAGACTAGAAAGGACCAGAGGGAGTACATGTGAAACTGCTGCAAACATGGTGATCACCCTGGGAATAATGCTAGTACGTATTGTTTTGCATGTTCATCCAATGCCAGTGATACAGGAATTCAAACTAATCGAAATAAATTCATTCATACACGGTCAGATTTCATATAAACATGCCAGATTTCATTACATTTCATACATTCTTCAACTAAAAAGGGGTGTTTGTGGCCGCATGCATCTCCCAGATGCAGAGGCCGGGGGTCATCCTCCTTTTCGAAAAAAAAACTAAAAAGGGGTGCGCTGGAGGTATAATTAATTAACCAAAGCTACCCACCTGTGTCCCGCTGAGCCGAACAGAAGCTTGGTGATTTAGCTGCAGTGCGATTACAGAACTAACATGTGGCCTGTTGGGCCCACGTGTCGACCACCAACCGCACCAAAGAGTTAAGTAGAAGCAGCGTTCTTCTCCAAATAGAGCTCTCCAACTCCACTTCGCCGCCAAGAAGCTAACCGCCGTCAATGGTCAACCCGCCTAGCTTGGCTTCAACCGAGGGTAGCAGCGGTGGCCTTACTTGGACCAGAGCGGCGGCGACCTACCGTGTTCTACTCTTCTCATTTTCTCGTGTGGCGCGCCTCGCTGGCAGCGGGCGGGGCCTCGGCGGGCCGTGAGGCCTCTCGTCTGCTGCGGGGCGGCGCCTCAGCGGAGTGGTGGAAATCCTCCCCCACGTTGCCGGCACGGTGGGGCCTCAGCTGAGCCGGCGATGTCCTCTGCCTCGTTGTTGGTGCCGCGGGGCCTTGGCGGAGCCGGCGGTGTCCTCTGCCTCGTTGTTGGTGCTGCGGGGCCTTGGCGGAGCCGGCGGTGTCCTCTGCCTCATTGTTAGCACTGCGGGGCGTCGGCGGAGCAGGGCGTCGCTGACGCCAGCGGAGCGGGGACTCGTCGGAGCCGGCATTGTCCTCTGCCTCGTCCTCGGTCTCGCCAAACAGCTCCTCGCCCGCTTCATTGCCCTCTTTGCTAGCCTCTTTGTAGGCGGCTGCAGCCTCCGCCACCCGCATGCGGTACCGCCAGGCCGAGGCGGCCCTTGCGGGCGGAGCGGACGAGTCGAGCAGCGCCTCGCTCCACTCGCTCATGGTGATCTGCTCCTCCGCTCGCAGTGCTCTCGGAGGAGATGGTGGTTGTAGGCGGCGGGCCGCGCCTCGGAACTACTCCTCACGATCCGCCTCACCCCGTCCATATATTGGGCACGGGCCTCGCCGATGGTCATGGTGCAATGCACCAGCGAGGATGGCACGGAGGAGGGGGTTGGCGCCGGATCGTCGACTACCATGTTCTCCATTGGGACGTCGTCGTCCTCCGGCTGCCTGCCGTCCAGCCGGTCGGCAGCAATGGCTGCTATCTCCTTGTGGTCCGTCGTTCGCCCGTCCCGAAGAGCGCTGGAGCGTGAGGAAGCCATGGTGGGAAGTAGTGGTGTGGACAGGAGAAAGGCAACGGATGCGGATGACTGCGGCTATGGCCGGCGCAGCAATTTGTATAGCAATGGTGGGCGGGCGGAGGGATGGACGTGTGACGCCGGAGTAGCCGCCTCGGCAACCGCGTATCATTAATGTGTGCGGCAGATGGACGGACGGACGACACTTGTGTCGTTTGAAGGCGGAGCAATCGCCTGCACCAGAAGCGGGCGGCAAGCGCCGATCAAGCTTTCAAGGAAGCAAGCGCAAGCGAGGAGATCACTTTACTTGGATAGGATGACAATGGGGACCCACCAGGTCCATAGCCTCACGTCACAAGTGCCTCCATATATATATATATATATATATATATATATATATATATATATATATATTTATATATATATATAACTATAATTTATTTTGCTTCCTCCTGTTTCTCGACATCACGGTCCCACACCATTGTCTACCTATGTACTCCTCCTTTCCTGTTTATAGGGCTTATCTCAAAATTTTAGTTTTTCCATTTTATAAGGCTCAATTTGGTTGTTTTCCATCACATGTTCAGATTCCAAGGTGCATTAAATCATTGCATGCAAGTATTAAGAGAAAATTGACCAATGCATGTACTTTATGCATGCATGCATTACAACTAATGCATTGATAAACATAATTTTTTGAGGATAACAAGAGCATTAATTAGGTGCTTTTGCAAAACTAGAAAAGTATTCCACCACTCGCCATCTACCTTGATTGGTGAGATTTTTGAATTGAGCATTATAAACCGAAAGGAGGGAGTAGTCAATAAACGAGAGAATTGCACAAGAAGTCAGAACGCCTTGACACACCCGCCGGTGGTCGTTACTCTGGCGGGATCTAGATCGCCCCACAGATCAATACTAGTCTTTTCTCAAGACTTTGTCCTCACTGCACACCCGGAGCAACTTCGGCCGGTCACCCATCCTGAAACTACTCCAAGCTGAGCACGCTTAACTTTGGAGTTCTCGTCCAATGGGATCCCGAAAAGAAGGAATTCCTTATTGATATGAGTAGTCTATCATCCCTAATAAGCCAGCTATTACATACACCCCCACTCGGAGGAACCGACGTCCTCGCCGGGCCACGAACGTTCCCTCTTGGCACAACCGTCTGCAGGCATCTAGTCCGTACATGTGCCATGTCGTGTGCCACGACGGGTCACAAACGCTCATGAACAACATGACCGCAAGACCGTCCGCAACCATCCGTAAACCGCGAGGGTCGGCTCGATACCAACTTGTAACGCCTTGACACACCCGCCGGTGGTCGCATTCTCGCGGGATCTAGATCGCCCCACAGATCAATACTAGTCTTTTCTCGCACTTTGTCCTCACTGCACACCCGGAGCAACTTCGGCCGGTCACCCATCCCAAACTACTCCAAGCCGAGCACGCTTAACTTTGGAGTTCTCGTCTCAATGGGATCCCTAAAAGAAGGAATTCCTTATTGATATGAGTAGTCTATCATCCCTAATAAGCCAGGCTATTACAGAAGCGGCCGACAGCTGGGACCAAGCAGCTCGAGCAATATTTGTGTTTTTGAGGTGTGAGCACTACAGAGGTTTTTGATGTTTACCCCAGATATTAATTTTTCTCCTCTGAACAACAACGAAAACATCGTTGTAGGTATTAATCAAGGGTCAGGCCCTGCCTAGCCCAAAGCGATATCCAGCCCAGATATTAATTTTTTTCAAGCTGAAAATGGCTAGCCCAGCTATACTTTTTTTTAGGAATACCCACGCAAGGTCAAGTTGTTATTCTCTGCCCCGCTGGGCTGCAGATCTTTCCTAGGAGGGATGCATTAGGCTTAACAAGAAAATAGGCTTTCAGAAATAATAAATGGGATGTAATTATAAAAACTGGGTAGTAACTATAAAAAAATGCACCAAACAGTGATTACTTTATAAAATATTATTTTTGGAATATTGGAAATTTTAATTTCATTAATTGTTGCGAGCGGAATGTTTTGTTGGATTTTTATGCAATATAAATTTATATTGAAATTGTATTTAATCTGACTAAAATTTCGGGATAAAAATATTCGGATCCCATCAAAATGTGGGAAATTTTATTGAATTCTGTTTTGAACGGTTGGTTGAAGTGGGCTGTACTTTTAACAAACTGTAAATGGGCTGTAGTAAATTCCATTAGAATTCAAAAATGGGCTACACATTCTTACAATTCTCAAATGGGCTATAAGTTCTCTGCCACACACTTCTGGTCTTACTAAGTTGACGCGTCCCCTAAAAAAACAGAGTTGACGGGTATGCAAGGCTTTGTCAACTTATAGTCAACACACGGTTCTAGCAACAGTGGCTGTTGGATGTCCATCCAACGTATGTCGTGCTTCTTCTTCAATCTCGGATATTCTAGCTTCACCCGCCCAAAAAATGATTCATCCCACGACATCCGGGCGCACTGCTTCGAAGTCGACCAGGCCTACTAAGTTGACGTACCAAGGGCTTTGTCAACTTAGTCAATACAAATGATTCTAGTTGTAGTGACCGTACGATGTCCATCCAACGGCCGTCGTGCTTCTTCAACCTCTGGTCTTCTTGCTCCAAATTACGCCCAAAGCAGCGGCCGTCGTGCCGCCGCCTCCTCGCCTCCGTGGCCGGCTGTGGTTGCCGCGGAGGCCTCACCGCCTCTACTACTCCCATCGCTGGCCGGCCATCCCTCCACTCACCCATCGACCCACACCCCCGTTATTCTCAAGTGACGGCAACAGCAACAACCAGTGAACCCTCGTACTCCTCTCCGCGTGTGCATCCACTACCGCGTCTTCCCCGGCTTTGCGTCGTCCCCTTCCTAGGCCTCGCCGTGGTGCTCTCGGCGCGGTGTGGTCAACGTGGTCAAGGAACGACTTCCATCGGACGTGGACTGTACGTGGAGAGGCTGACAGCTGGGTTCACGGCAGCCGCAAGGAAGTGCATCCTTATTACGCGCAAAATAATTATTCCTCTACGTGACAGCGGGGACCCACCGGACGGGCCACAGTATTTCGCGAAAAAATGATTTGCCCCCTGACTGCTGGGACCCACGAGCTACATCTTCGCACGCAAGGAAGTGCGTCCGAAAAAAACGATTCGCCCCCTGACTGCTGGGACCCACCAGCTACATCTTCGCACGCAAGGAAGTGCATCCGAAAAAAACGATTCGTCCCCGGACTGCTAGGGCCCACCAGCTACACCTTCGCACGCAAGGAAGTGCGTCTGGGCAAAAAAAAAAGGATTCGTCCGCCTGACTGCTGGGACCCAGTAGCTACACCTTCGCACGCAAGGAAGTGCGTCTGAAAAAAAAACGATTCGCCCCCCTGACTGCTGGGACCCAAAGCAGCTACACCTTCGCACGCAAGGAAGTGCGTGCGGGCAAAAAAGCGATTCGCC